>CM033469.1:149982739-151182739 GCA_019447015.1 Hymenochirus boettgeri
TAGGCAGCAGCAGACGACAGAACTGATATATAGATAGATAGATGATATATAGATAGATATAGAGATAGATAGACAGGATAGATAGATAAAGATAGAGTAGACAGAGATAGATAAGATAGATAGTAGACATATATATAGATATAGAGATATAGATAGATAATAGATAGGACATATAGATAGACAGAGTAGATAGTAGATATATAGATAGATATGATAGATTTAGATAGATAGATGATATATAGATAGAAATAGAGATAGATAGATAATAGATAGACATGATAGATATACATAGATGAATAGATAGATATACATAGATAGATAATAGATAGACATATATATAGATATAGAGATAGATAGATAGGCAGGCAGACAGACAGACAGATGATATATAGATAGATAGATGATAGATGATATATAGATAGATATAGAGATAGATAGGACAGAGATAGATAGATAATAGATAGATAGACAGAGATAGATAGATAATAGATAGACAATATATAGATATAGAGATAGATAGATAGGCAGGCAGACAGACAGACAGATGATATACAGATAGATGATAGATGATATATAGATAGATAGATGATAGATGATATATAGAAGAATAGATAAGATAGACAAGATAGATAGATATAGTAGATAGACAGAGATAGATAGATAATAGATAGACATAGATATATGATATAGAGATAGATAGATAGATAATAGATAGACATATAGATAGACAGAGATAGATAGATAGATGGATAGGCAGACAGTAAGGCAGACAGATAGATGATAGATAGATAATAGATAGATTAGATAGATAGATGATATATAGATAGATAGATTGATAGATAAAGAGATAGATAATAGATAGATTGACAGATAAGATAGATGATAGCTAGATGAGTAATAGATAGATATAGAGATAGATAGATAGATAGATACAGAGAGATAACAGATATACAGACAGAGATTAGATAAATAGATAGATACAGATATAGAGAATACAGACAGAGATTAGATTAAAGAGAGATTGATAGAGATAGAGAGATACAGACAGGGATTGGATAGATAGATACAGACAGAGATTGGATGATGATAGATAGATCGAGAGAAAGACTGATACAGAGATGTATGGGGATAGATATAGATGGACAGATAGAGACATACAGAGATACTGTAGATGGATAGAAAATGGGTCGCCGGAAATGATCAAAGGGGCATTCAAAAGTTTGGCTAGGCAGCAAAAAACACTAGAAGTGCCCCTGATAAAAAACTGTAAAGCACTGCACAATTTGTTCAGCTCATACCTGGCATAGCAATACAAAATAGCTCTTGCATTTATAGAAAAATGTCTAGATTACCTTCCACATAGCGTTGACCCATATATTTTCTTATGTGTTCCACTGCTTTCTGGACATCCTCTGAGATTCAAACTCTATGACAGCATCACCTCTAGTGTACCATCTCTATTGAAAATGAAATGCACTCCCTCTGCTCCATTTCTTACGTTACAATCTGAAAGATGAGTGGGAAAAACCTTTAATACAAGTATCAATTACTACATAAACACTGTCAAAGCGTACACAAGGGTTAACACATTTTTAGCACATATAAATCCTTCCTATTTTAGAAAGAAATTTATAAGTTTATACAAGATTTCATTACACTTTGAGGAGCTTACAATTTGGTGGGGGTTATATATTATTAGTTATAGGTGTATATTATGTGTTTTATTTGTTAGTATTAGCATATAAATGAGCATAAATAAGTGGATTTAAAGTATGGCAGTGAGTTATATTGGCTACAACAAAAATATCTAAAATTGTAGTACTTACTGAGCTGCTACCCCTATTTAACACAGAACAGCCAAAAGGAAGGTCTTAGCCTACCTCTCGCATGGAAACACTGTATGTGTTTAAACTGTTCAAATGTTAGGAAACTTTAAAGGGCATGTCCACCCCCAAAACTATTAATTTAACCCCTACGGTCCCACTCTGTAGTGTAACAAAATCTTTACCTTACATCCCTGCTCCAAATGGCTGCCTGCTATGTCCCTCCAAAGTCCCAAAAACTGACTACCAGGAGCCTGGGAGAGTCCTGATGGCTCCTGTCTCTCCTCCGGGAGAATTTTGCCATGTGCATTGCAGCCCTCCCCCTCTCCCTCCAGTTTTCCTCTCCCTCCCCCTAACATAAATCCCCTTGTTGTAGTGTAGGGCTCCCAACCCCTATATTAATAATTACAGAAACTCCCGATCATACTAGTTTGCCTCTCTCCTCGGTGTCTGGATAGCCGGAAGCTGCGTCTGTGATTGGCTACTCTCAACCAATCACGGACGAGCTGCCGGTCCGGCCCCCTGCTTGCAGTTTCATGCAAGCAGAGGGCCGTGACAGTACGCCGGAGGAGGAGGTAAGGTAAGTAATGATGGGGAGTTTCTGAAAATATTATTATACAGGGTGGATAAAAATCTGATTTTTTTATTTAGTGGTCATAATTTTTTATTATTTGTAAAACATGGTAATAACATAACAATACTGTTTCAAAAACTGTTTTTGGGATAGGGTGGGGGGTGGGTGGGTTGAACCTGGGTTTGGGTATAGAGGGGGGTGTTGGGGTAGTTCAGTTCGGTGTACATTTTCTTGTTGTTTGATTGTGTTCTGATCCTGATTTGCTGGGTTGCTGATAAATTTGTCGATATTTGTAGTTTCTTTTCTTTGTCTTTTCATATTCTGTTTGGTTCTGCTAGGTTAGTAGATGCATGATATGGGTTAGTTATCATTGGTACATGTTATACATTTTTTTCTGTCTGGTATTTAAGCAGAAGTTAATCATTACATTTTTTTCAGTTCCATACTATCCCAAAGCCCATTCTCTCAAATGTGAAGCATATGTGACTGTTGATCCATAGTGTCCATGTTTTGTGGAAGAGCTGTGTTGATAGTTTGTGATGTGGAACATTTTTTCGTAGTCATGAGATTTTATTTCTATCTATTACCTGTTTAGGGTAAAGTTGGGGTTTCCTCCATGTGCTCCTATGTGTATTTTTGCTGCCAGCATTATGTATTGTATTAATTTATTGTTTGATTGTTGAGGTCTGGTATTTCTCCTAGGAGTGCTATTTTGGGGTTCGGGAGGACTGTTGAGGTGATTTCGAATATTTTGGACAGTAGGTTGTCGTTATCGGGCATTGCCACCATGTGTGATAAAATGATCCAATTCTGTGCATCCTCTAAAACATCGGGCTTGTGTTTGGGTATATTTTGGCTAGGAGTGTAGGCACTCTATATGCTCTGTATAGCACTTTTAGGGATGTTTCCCTGAGCGCTACGTTTAGGCTCCCTTTATTTATTGTTAGGAGTGTCTGACCATTGTTCATTGGTCAGTTCTGTTCCTAAGTCTTGGTGCCAGGCTTTGATAAATGTGAGGGTTTGATGGTTTTGTTCTGGTAGAATCATTTGATATATAAGGGATAACCGTCTTCCCTTTTTTGTTTTTTAGGCATATTTGTTCGATGGGGTTAAAGTAGGTGTGGTATGTTTTTCAGGAGTATGTTTAGGTAAGTTTGATTTGGAGGAATTGGAAAGATCCTTGTGGGTGGCTAGGTTTGTTTTTTTGGATTTCTTTGAAGGTTATGTTTTTGTTGAGGTGGAGGAAGTGTGTTAGTTGAACATCCCTATTTCTTTCCACCAGTCGTAGTTTTTGGATTGGTAACTGGGTGGAAATTCGGGTTGTGTTATTATAGGTATCATGAGGGATGGTTGATGTGGTAAGTTGGTGTTTGGTTTTAGTTTGTTCCCATATTCTTAGTGTTAAGTAGTGGCTGGGTTTGTGATTGTTTGTGTGTGTCGTTTTGAGGATGGTAGCCATGGTAGTGTATGTAGGTGTAGGGGTTTTATTAGATCTGATTCAAGTTCGACCATCTGGGTATGTTTGATGAGTTGTGCCATGGTATTATTTGGAGAGTTGTGCCGCCTGATAATATTGTGGATATCTGGGACTCCCAGTCCTCCATTGTGTTTTGATTGGAGCATGATGTTTTTGTGGATTCTAGCTTTTCTTCCTCCCCATATGAAGTGCAAATTTGCTGTTGTAATGGTTGCAAACCATTTTTGGAATATATATGGGGAGGTTTCTGAATAGGTATAGAATGCGGGGTAATATGTTCATTTCACAGAGTTGATTCTACCTATCCAGGAGAGGGTTTTGTTCCCCATTTGATTAGGTCGATTTTAGTGTTTGTAATAAGGGGGTAGAGTTTTTTGTGTATAGTGTATATGGGAGGGGGTTAACCATATGCCTAATGTTTCATTCCTGTAGGTTTCCAATTTAGTTTAAAATTTAAGGTTAGTAGGTCTTCTATTTTTGGAGGTATATTAAAATTTAGTGCTTCAGTTTTATCGTGGTTTAGTGTTAATCGGTATATTGAGATGTGTTATTTAGGTTGTTTGTATAAATTTGGTAGATATTGGGGGGTTTGTAATGTTAGGGTGATGTTGTCTGCGAATAAGCAAAGTTATTTTAGTGTCTTGTCTTATTTTGGTTGCGACTACTTCCATGTCAGGATAAATAATATGGGTGAGAGGGGTATCCCTGCCTTGTTCCGTGTGTATATTAATAGGGAGTTGGTGTTGTGATGGGAGTTTGATGTATGCTGTGGGTGTTTTATAATATGCTTTTAGAATGTAAGGAATGAATTAGGGAATTGGTAGGTTGGTAGAGTTTTAAATAGGAAGGACCAGTTAAGGGTATCAAAAGCTTTCTCTATATCTAGAGATACAAGACAGCTTTGTGTTTGTTTTACCATGTATGCTATGATGTTGCACAGTCGCCTGGTGTTATCTGAGGCCTGCCTCCCTGGCAAAGCCTACTTGATCTGAGTGTATGAGGGTGGGGTAGGAATGTGTTAATTCTGTCGGCCATTAATTTTGCTAGTATTTTTATGTCTTGATTTATAAGGGATATTGGTCTATAGTTTTTGGGATCCAGGGGGGATTTTCCTGGTTTGGGAATTAGTGTGATGTGGGTTGATGTCATTTCTGGTGGGAGGGTTTTTCCCGCATTATTTCGTTAAATAGTCTAGTCAGATGGGGACAAGTATGGTGTTGTATTTTTTATAGTAAAGTCCTGATAGACATCGGGTCCTGGTGCTTTGTGGTTTTTGAGGGTTTTTATTGTGTTGGAAACATCTAGTTGGTAACTGGTTTTCCTATGGTATCTTGCATGTTTTGGGTTAGTTTAGGGAGATTGGTATCATTAAAAGTTTTTGTTGTTGGTTAGGGTCTGGATCGGTTGTGTGGGAGTATAGAGTTGAATAATATTCGTGGAATGTTTTGTATATTGGTCTGGGTTTCTGGTCTCTTTCCCGTGGTAATTGATGCGTTTGATTCTGTGTCTGGTGGTTTGGGAGTAAGTAGGTTGGCTAATGGTCTGTCTGCTTTGTTCCATTTGTAATACATGTCTGTTTTGCCAGGTCCGTTTTTTTTCTATTCTATTGGAATAGTGCATGAATTTGTTGTCTTATCAATTTGATTTGGGGGTATAATGTATCATCATCTGTCTCAGCGTGCCTGGTCTCAAATTGTGGAGTTCAACATTAGTTTTTGAGATTCCTGAAATTTATTCTTGTGTTGAGAGGCTAGTTTTATGAGGATGCCTCTGATGAAGGGTTTGGGGTGCCCACACCATGGGAATTCTGGGAGTTCTTGATCATTGAGAGTGAAGTATTCGGTTAATGATTTAAATACCTCTTGTTTGATGTATGGTGAGTTCAATAGTGACTCATTGAGTCTCCATACGAAATGTTTTGAGGGGGTGTGGAGTTTGAGAATGAATTTTGACTATTTTGGATCGGACCAGGCACACTGTTCCAGTGGGCTTTTTGTGTTTTATGTACAAATGTGGTGTTCCCAGCTATAATCTAATCTTACATAACATTTGTGGGGGGCTGAATAGAATGAATATTCTTTACTGTTTGGTTTAATTCCCTCCATAGGTCGACTGCGACATATCATCCAGTAGCTTATAACATTTTAGACGTTTTTTGCTATAGTTTAATTTGCGGTGGCTGGACCTATCCCAGGTTAGGTTCATGGGGAAATTAGGTCCCCTGCGATTAAGGTGTTAGGTAGTAGGTGTGATTTACAGTGTGTAATGTATTGATGACAAATTTGTGTTGGTGTTTGTATTTGGGGCATAAATGTTAAGTAGTGAGTAGGGTATGTTTTCTTTAGAGCAATTCAGTAGGAGGAATCTCCCTCTCGTCCTTTCTGAGTGTGTTATTTGTAGTTTAAGGATTTGTGGAACAGTATTGAGACCCCATTTTTTTATTAGGGCCCATTGCGGAATATGTTTGGGTATAATTTTTGTTTAGAAATTTAGGATAGGATTTGTTGAAAAGTGCGTCTCTGTAAGAAGATTATATGGGGATGGTGTTCCTCATTGATTTAAAGGCCAAGGCCCTTTTGTGGTAAGAGTTCAAGCCTTTTACGTTATGGGATATACAGGTTAATGATGGGTGGTTTTGGTCAGCCATCGCATTATAGTATCACTGCATTTAACATTGGTGGTTACACTTTAGTGTTGTATTAGTTGCATATGTCGTAAGCTTCATCTATTATCATATAAACATTTTGGAATCTCTAGACATATTTATTCTAACAGTAGGGGGGCGATTTTGTGTTTGCTCGTATTTTCTTATATAGGACCATGCCATTCTAATAAGATGGGGTGAACAGGACAAAAATATATGTATAACTTGTGGCATAGTCTAACGTCTATAAGACCTTGTTTGTTTGTAGTCATATGGTACATTTCACAGCCATTTCTTGTATAAATATTACACCGAGTTGATTGAAGGGGGTAAACAGGGTGAAACATATAAACAAAACATATAAAAACAATAACAGGTTTGTCTGTAAATCAGACATTTATTTCTCATCTCGATTCAGAGATGGAAAGTCCACATCTGTGGTTGGGGTGTCGGTTTCCCTTTTCCCATATGTTATGGGATTTGTATGGAGTATAATTTTAAGTGTTTAGTTTTTTGTAGTTACGGTTTTTGCAGGCCCTGGGACTTGTTGTGGTCTGGTTGGTTCCAGAGCTGGCGTTTTTTTCCTTTGGATGGGTGATGAGACTGGTGTCCACGTTCTCTGCAGGGGTCTGCGTTGTGCTTGGTGGTTTGGGGTGGACGTTGGGGTTGGTACTTTAATAGTACGTAGTGTTTGTATCCGTCCATGACGTTGGTAATCACATATGTGTGTTGTTTGTGAGAAGAGAAGTTTAAATGGGTATCCCATCTGTATCTTATTTTGTGGTCCATAATGCTTTCGTTATAATTTTTAGGGATTTACGTTTGGCCAGTGTTTGGGGGGCCAGATCAGCGTAAAGTTGAAACTTATATCCTTGAAATTCCAGATTGGGGGTTTTTGCGTGCTTCTTGTAGTAATAATTCTTTGGTGGTGTAGTAGTGCAGTCTAGTGATAATGTCTCTTGGCAGAGTATCAATTGGTGGTTGGCGAGTGCTCTATGCGCTCTGTCACAGATGAGTTTATCTTTTCTAAGTCGTGTAGTAGTGATGAAAAGATAGAGTCCGTGATTCCCCGAGCGTTTGCGTATTTTTCGGGGATGCCCCTGATTCTTAGGTTGCACCTCCTTGATCTATTTTCTAGATCTTCTATTTGTGATGATATGCGGTTATATTGTGTTTGTAGGGAGGAGATGTCATCTTTCGCGATTTGTATTGTTCGGTTAGGGTCTTGTTTGGATTCTATATCATTATCGTTGTCCGATCAGCAGATCCGATTTGGATTTTGTCTAGGGTTGATTTAGCTTGTCGGTTATAGTTGAGTGCGAAGTCTGTAATGTGGGTTGGAGTTGCCATGTTGATCTTATTGTTTAGTAGTTTGGGTGTGGTTTATGAGTCGTTTGTTTCTTTGTGTTCTGGAGATTGTCTGCGGTGTGTGAGCTATTTATTACAGATGTTTGTTGGCCTATATTGTGGGGTGGCTCGAATAGGTTGTTTCGTATGGCGCCTCCGCCCCGTGTTTTCGGTCTGTGGGAGTCTCCCAGTCAGGTTGCTTTCAGCCTCACCGTCTTTCCGTCCTGCCTCCCGTCTGACGTGTGATGCGGGTAGGTTTTTGTATGTGTGGGTTGTTTTCGGCTGCTCTGCTCAAACCCTTGGTCCGCGTCCCGCTGTGAGGCCTCCCCCACGTGGTCGGTGCACTCTGCCCCGCCGTTCGGGGATAGATGATATATAGATAGACATAGAGATAGATAGATAATAGATAGACATAGATAGATATACATAGATAGACATAGATAGATATACATAGATAGATAATAGATAGACATATATATAGATATAGAGATAGATAGGGGCCACAAAAAAAAGGAGAGAGAAGAAGGGAGGGAAAGGGACGAGACAGACGATCCCGAACGGCGGGGCAGAAGTGCACCGGACACACGTGGGTGGAGGCCTCACAGTGGGACGCGACAAGGGGTTGGAGCAGAGCAGCCGAAAACAACCCGACACTACAAAAAACTACCCGCGATCACCGTCAGACGGGAGGGGCAGGACGGAGAAGAAGACGGTTGTGAGGCTGAAAGCAACTGACGTGGGAGACTCCCACAGGACCGAAAACACGGGGCGGACGGTGCAGGGCCTACCAAAACCAGCAACCTAACCTTAACAACAAAGGAGGAGCTCTATGGCAGGGAAGAACCCATCTGGGAATACTATAAAGGTACGGGACAATAATATATAAAAATAACATCACCGAAAGGCTTAACACAAAACATACCAGGACCATAACGCACAGGGGGGGGAAAAGAAAAAGGAAAAAAAAAAAAAAAAAAAAAAACACCAACGCATAGGACAAAAACTTATAAAGCAGGGACAACCTACAGCCCCACCACCACCATCCAACAATCCAAAGAACAACAGCGCGAGGGAACCAGGCCCGACAACCCCAGGCGGACAGCCTCACAGACCTTCCCACACTTGACGAAACAACTTCGGAATGCGAATGATATAGAATCCAAACAAGACGACCTAACCGAAACAATAACAATCGCGAAAGATGACTATCCTCCCCAAACACAATATAACCGCATATCATCACAAATAGAGATCTAGAAAATAGATCAAGGAGGTGCAACCTAAGAATCAGGGGCATCCCCGAAAAATACGCAAACGCTGGGAAATCACGGACTCTATCTTTCATCACTATACAGGACTTAGAAAAAGATAAACTCATCTGTGACAGAGCGCATAGAGCACTCGCCAAACAACCAATTGATACTCTGCCAAGGGACATTATCACTAGACTGCACTACACACCACCAAAGAATTATTACTACAAGAAGCACGCAAAAACCCCAATCTGGAATTTCAAGGATATAAGTTTCAACTTTACGCTGATCTGGCCCCCCAAACACTGGCAAACGTAAATCCCTAAAAATTATAACGAAAGCATTAATGGACCACAAATAAGATACAGATGGGGATACCCATTTAAAATTCTCTTCTCACAAACAACACACAATATGTGATTACCAACGTCATGGACGGATTACAAACACTACGTACATTAAAGTACAAACCAAAGTCCACCCAAACCACCAAGCACAACGCAGACCTGCAGAGAACGTGGACACCAGTCTCATCACCCATCCAAAGGAAAAAAAGCCCAGCTCTGGAACCAACCAGACCACAAAAAGTCCCAGGGCCTGCAAAAACGTACTACAAAAAACTAAACACTTAAAATTATACTCCATACAAATCCCTAACATATGGGAAAAGGGAAACCGACACCCCCAACCACAGATAGTGACTTTCCATCTCTGAATCGAGAGAGAATAAATGTCTGATTTACAGACAAACCTGTTATTGTTTTTATATGTTTTGTTTATATGTTTCTAACCCTGTTTACCCCCCTTTCATCAACTCGGTGTAATATTTATACAAGAAAGGCTGTGAAATGTACCATATGACTACAAAAAAACATAGGTCTTATAGACAGTTAGACTATGGCCACAGTTATACATATATATTTGGTCCTGTTCACCCCACTTTATTAGAATGGCATGGTTCCATATAAGAAAATACGCAGCAAACACAAAATCGCCCCCCTACTGTTAGATAAATATGTCTAGAGATTCCAAAATGTATTATATGATAATAGATGAAAGCTTGACGACAATGCAACTAATACAACACTAAAGTGTAACCACCAAGATGTTAAAGCAGTGATACTATAATGCGATGGCTGACCAAAACACCCAGGTCATTAACGTATATCCCATAAGTAAGAGGCTTGAACTCTTACCACAAAAGGGCCTTGGCCTTTAATCATATGAGGAACACCATCCCCATATAATCTTCTTACAGAGACGCACTTTTCACAAAAATCCTATCCTAAATTTCAAACAAAAATTATACCCAACATAATCCGCAATGGG
The DNA here is from genome assembly GCA_019447015.1 of Hymenochirus boettgeri. Lineage (NCBI taxonomy): Eukaryota > Metazoa > Chordata > Amphibia > Anura > Pipidae > Hymenochirus > Hymenochirus boettgeri. The sequence goes on from CM033469.1 coordinate 149,993,187, forward strand.
CCCTAATAAAAAAAATGGGGTCTCAATACTGTTCCACAAATCCTTAACAAACAAACACACTCAGAAAAGGACGAGGAGGGGAGATTCCTCCTACTGAATGCTCTATAGAAAACATACCCTACTCACTACTTAACATTTATGCCCAAATACAAACCAACACAAATTTGTCATCAATACATACAAACTGTAAATCACACCTACTACTAACACCTAATCGCAGGGGACCTAAATTCCCCATGAAATAACCTGGGAGGTCCAGCCACCGCAAATTAAACTATAGCAAAAAACGTCTCTAAAAAATGTATATAAGCTACTGGATGATATGTCGTAGTCGACCTATGGAGGGAATTAAACCAAAACAGTAAAGAATATTCATTCTATTCAGCCCCCCACAAATGTTAGTAAAGATTAGATTATATGCTGGAACACCACAATTTGTACATAAAACACAAAAAGCCACGCTGGAACAGTGTGCCTGGGCCGATCACAAAATAGTCAAAATTCCATTTCAAACTCCACACCCCCCTCAAACAATTTCGTATGGAGACTCAATGAGTCACTATTGAACTCACCATACATCAAACAAGAGGTATTTAAATCATTAACCGAATACTTCACTCTCAATGATCAAGAACTCCCAGAATTCCCATGGGTGGGGCAGCCCACAAACCCTTCATCAGAGGCATCCTCATAAAACTAGCTCTCAACACAAGAATAAATTTCAGGAATCAATTCAAAAACTAAATGTGAACTCCACAATTTAGAGACCAGGCACGCTGAGACAGATGATGATACATTATACCCCAAATCAAATTGATAAGACAACAAATTCATGCACTATTCACAATAGAAGTAGAAAAAAAACTGACCTGGCAAAAACAGAATATGTATTACAAATGGAACAAAGCAGACAGACCATTAGCCAACCTACTTACTCCCAAACACCCAGACACAGAATCAAACGCATCAACTTACCACAAGGGAAAGAGACCAGAAACCCGACCCATATACAAAACATTCCACGATAATTCAACTCTATACTCCCAACACACGATCCAGACCCTAAACAACAACAACAACTTTTAAATGATACCAATCTCCCTAAACTAACCCAAAACATGCAAGATACCATAGGAAAACCAGTTACCTACTAGATGTTTCCAACACAATAAAAACCCTCAAACCACAAAGCACCAGGACCGATGGTCTATCAGGACTTTACTATAAAAAAAACAACACCATACTTGGCCCCATCTGACTGACTATTTAACGAAATAATGCAGGGAAAAACCCTCCCACCAGAAATGACATCAACCCACATCACACTAATTCCCAAACCAGGAAAATCCCCCTGGATCCCAAAAACTATAGACCAATATCCCTTATAAATCAAGACATAAAAATACTAGCAAAATTAATGGCCGACAGACAGAATTAACACATTCCTACCCACCCTCATACACTCAGATCAAGGAGGCTTGTCCCAGGGAGGCAGGCCTCAGATAACACCAGGCGACTGTGCCATCATGCATACATGGTAAACAACAAACACAAAGCTGTTTGGATCTCTAGATATAGAGAAAGCTTTTGATACCCTTAACTGGGTCCTCATTTAAAACTTACCAACCTACCAATTCCCTAATTCATTCCTTAATCTAAAAGCAATAATAAAACACCCACAGCATACATCAAACTCCCATCACAACACCAACTCCCTATTAAATACAACACGGAACAAGGCAGGGATACCCCTCTCACCATATTATTTTCCTGACAATGGAAGTAGTCGAAACACAAAATAAGACAAGACACTAAAATAAACTTTGCTTATTCGCAGACAACATCACCCTAACATTACAAACCCCCCAATATCCCTACCAAATTTATACAACAACCTAAATAAACACATCTCAATATACCGGATTAAACCTAAACCACTAAAACTGAAGCACTAAATTTTAATACCTCCAAAAATAGAAGACCTACTAACCTTAAATTTTAAACTAAATTGGAAACCTACAGGAATGAAAACATTAGGCATATGGTTAACCCCCTCCCTAGATACACTATACACAAAAAACTCTACCCCCTTATTACAAACACTAAAAACGACCTAATCAAATGGGGAACAAAACCCATCTCCTGGATAGGTAGAATCAACTCTGTGAAAATGAACATATTACCCGCATTCTATACTATTCAGAAACCTCCCCATATATATTCTAAAAAATGGTTGCAACCATTACAACAGCAAATTTTGCACTTCATATGGGGAGGAAGAAAAGCTAGATAGAATCCACAAAAATCATGCTCCAATCAAAACACAATGGAGGACTGGGAGTCCAGATTCCACAATATTATCAGGCGGCACAACTCTCACAAATAATACCATGGCACAACTCATCAAACATACCCAGATGGTCGAACTTGAATCGATCTAATAAAACCCCTACACTACATACACTACCATGGCTACCATCCTCAAAACGACACACACAAACAATCACAAACCCAGCCACTACTTTAACACTAAGAATATGGGACAACAAACAAAACCAAACACCAACTACCACATCCACCATCCCTCATGATACCATAATAACACAACCCAGAATTTCCACCCAGTTACCAATCCAAAAACTACGACTGGTGGAAAGAAATAGGGATGTTCAGACTAACACACTTCCTCCAACTCAACAAAAACATAACCTTCAAAGAAATCCAAAAAAACAAACCTAGCCACCCACAAGGATCTTTCCAATTCCTCCAAATCAAACATTACCTAAACATACTCTGAAAAACATACCACACCCTACTTTAACCCCATTCGAACAAATATGCCTAAAAAACAAAAAAGGGAAAGGACGGTTATCCCATATATCAAATGATTTACCAGAACAAAAACCATCAAACCCTCACATTATCAAAGCCTGGCACCAAGACTTAGGAACAGAACTGACCAATGAACAATGGTCAGACACTTTCCTAACAATAAATAAAGGGAGCCTAAACGTAGCGCTCAGGGAACATCCCTAAAAGTGCTATACAGAGCATATGAGTGCCTACACTCCTAGCCAAAATATACCCAAACACAAGCCCAGAATGTTTTAGAGGATGCACAGAATTGGATCATTTTATCACACATGGTGGCAATGCCCGATAACGACAACCTACTGGTCCAAAATATTCGAAATCACCTCACAGTCCTCCTGAACAAATCCTCCCGAACCCCAAAATAGCACTCCTAGGAGAAGAAATACCAGAACTCAACAATCAAAACAATAAATTAATACAATACATATGCTGGCAGCAAAAATACACATAGGAGCACAATGGAGGAAACCCCAACTTTACCCTAAACAGGTAATAGATAGATAAATACTATCATGACATACGAAAAAATGTTCCACACACAAACGATTCAACACAGCTCTTCCACAAAACATGGACACTATGGATCAACAGTACCATATGCTTCACATTTGAGAGAATGGGCTTTGGATAGTATGGAACTGAAAAAATGTAATGATTAACTTCTGCTTAAATACCAGACAGAAAAAAATGTAATAACATGTACCAATGATACTAACCATATCATGCATCTACTAACCTAGCAGAAACCAAACAGAATATGAAAAAGACAAAGAAAAGAAACACAAATATCGACAAAATTTATCAGCAACCCAGCAAATCAGGATGCAGATACCACAATCAAACAACAAGAAAATGTACACCGAACTGAACTACCCCAACACCCCCCTCTACTCCCAAACCAAGGTTCAACCCCACCCCCCACCCTATCCCAAAAACAGTTTTTGAAACAGTAATTGTATTGTTATTACCAGTTTACAAATAAAAATAAAAAATTATTGACCACTAAATAAAAAAAATCAGATTTTTATCCACCCTGTATAATAATATTTTCAGAAACTCCCCCGATCATTACTTACCTTACCTTCTCCTCCGGCGTACTGTCACGGCCCTCTGCTTGCATGAAACTGCAAGCAGGGGGCCGGACCGGCAGCTGCGTCCGTGATTGTTGAGAGTAGCCAATCACAGACGCAGCTTCCGGCTATCCAGAACACCGGAGGAGAGAGGCAAACTAAGTATGTCGGGGGAGTTTCTGTAATTATTAATATAGGGGTTGGGAGCCCTACACTACAACAAAGGGGATTTATGTTAGGGGGAGGGAGAGGAAAACTGAGGGAGAGGGGGGAGGGCTGCAATGCACATGGCAAAATTCTCCCGAGGAGAGACAGGAGCCATCAGGACTCTGCCAGGCTCCTGGTAGTCAGTTTTTGGGACTTTGGAGGGACATAGCAGGGCAGCCATGGAGCAGGGAGGAAGGTAAAGATTTTGTTACACTACAGAGTGGGACCATAGGGGTTAAATTATAGTTTTTGGGGTGGACATGCCCTTTAAAGTTTCCAACATTTGAACAGGTTTAAAACACATACAGTTGTTTTCCATGCAGGAGGGTAGGCTAAGACCTTCCTTGGCTGTTCTGTGTGTAAATAGGGGTAGCAGCTCAGTAAGTATACAATTTTAGATATTTTTGTTGTAGCCAATATAACTCACTGCCATACTTTAAATCCACTTATTTATGCTCATTTATATGCTAATACTAACAAATAAACACATAAATATAAACCTATAACTAATAAATATAAACCCCACCAAATTGTAAGCTCCTCAAAGTGTAATGAAATCTTGTATAAACTTATAAATTTCTTTTCTAAAATAGGAAGGATTTATATGTGCTATAAAAAGTGTAACCCTTGTGTACAGGCTTGACAGTGTTTATGTACGGTAATTGATACTTGTATTAAAGTTTTCCACTCATCTTTCAGATGTAACGTAAGAAATGGAGCAGAGGGAGTGCATTTCATTTTCAATAGAGATGGGAAACCTAGAGGTGATGCTGTCATAGAGTTTGAATCTGCAGAGGATGTCCAGAAAGCAGTGGAACAACATAAGAAAATATGGGTCAACGCTATGTGGAAGGTAATCTGAGACATTTTCTATAAATGCAAGAGCTATTTTGTATTGCTATGCCAGGTATGAGCTGAACAAATTGTGAGTGCTTTACAGTTTTTTAATCAGGGGCACTTCTAGTGTTTTTGCTGCGAGCCAAACTTTTGAATGCCGCTTTGATCATTTCCGGGCGACACATTTTTCTATCCATCTACAGTATCTGTATGTCTCTATCTGTCCATCTATATCTATCCATCCATACATCTCTGTATCAGCTTTCTCTCGATCTATCTATCTATCTATCAATCTCTGTCTGTATCTATCTATCCAATCCCTGTCTGTATCTCTCTATCTCTATCAATCTTCTTTTTATCTAATCTCTGTCTGTATACTCTCTATATCTGTATCTATCTATTTATCTAATCTCTGTCTGTATAATCTGTATCTATCTTGTATCTACTATCTATCTCTATTATCCTATCTATTATACTATCTAGCTATCATCTATCTTATCTGTCAATCTATCTATTATCTATCTCTATATCTATCAATCTATATATCATCTATCTATCTAATCTATCTATTATCTATCATCTATCTATCTGTCTGCCTTACTGTCTGCCTATCCATCTATCTATCTATCTCTGTCTATCTATATGTCTATCATTATCTATCTATCTATCTCTATATCTTATATATGTCTATCATTATCTATCTATCTCTGTCTATCTTTTATTATCTATCATCTGTCTATCTCTATATATCATCTATCATCTATCTATCTATCTATATATCTCTATCATTATCTATATACATCTGTCTTCTGTCGTCTGCCTGCTATCTATCTATCTCTCTATCTATATATGTCATATCTATTATCTATCTATCTCTGTTCTATCTATCTATTATCTATATCTCTGTCTATATATCTTCTAATCTATCTATATATCATATCATCTATCTATCTATATATCGTCTGTCTGTCTGCCTGCCTATAAGTCACTCCCCCAACCCCCCCTACCTTTTCCCCCCAAAATCAGCTCTGTTCCTTTGCAGCAGCCTCTGCAAAACTGTGTAGCTCCTGGGGGTGTGTCTGCTACTGTGCTGGGCAGGCTGTCAGTCAATGTGCATCATCACATGCATATTCATGATTTCTGCCACACCCACTTGACCCCAGTGATGCCTGATGTAAACAAAGCCTTTCCTTCCTGTCTCTGTGATCTATTCACAGCTGATAGTGCAGGGAGAGACAGGGGGGGGATTTATAAGGTTCAGACACAACGCTTTATGTAAGGAGACTTTATTTAACAATTGCAAAAGTAATAGAATTTATAGGAATCAAATAGGGGGGAGGTTGTGTGTGTGTAAGGGAGACAGAAGGTGATTTCAGAGGGGATGCTGGGAGTGTCACTAGATGTATTGCGGGGGGCCTGGGAGACAGAAGGTGTATTTTAGAGGGGATGCGGGATTGTCACAAGTTGGTATTGCAGGGGGGCCGGGAGACAGAAGGTTTATTTCAGAGGGGATGCTGGAATTGTCACAAGTTGATTGCAGGGGGCCTGGGAGACAGAAGGTATATTTCAGAGGGGATGGGGAGTGTCACTAGCTGTACTGCAGGGGGGCCTGGGGGACAGAAGTGTATTTCAGAGGGGATGCTGGGATTGTCACTAGTTGTATTGCAGGGGGGCCTGGGGGACAGAAGGTGTATTTAGAGAGGATGCTGGGAGTGTCACAAATTGTATTGCAGGGGGCCTGGGGACAGAAGGCGTATTTCAGATGGCATGCTGGGATTGTCATTAGTTGTATTGCAGGGGGGCCTGGGAGACAGAAGGTGTATTTCAGAGGGCATGCTGGGATTGTCACTAGCTGTGTTGCAGGGGGGGCCTGGGAGACAGAAGGTGTATTTCAGAGGGGATGCTGGGATTGATTGTACTACTGATTGCAGGGGGGCCTGGAGGCAGAAGGTGTATTTCAGAGGGATGTGGGAGTGTCACAAGCTGTATTGCAGGGGGGCCTGGGAGACAGAAGGTGTATTTCAGAGGGCATGCTGGGATTGTCACTAGCTGTTGCAGTTGGGGCCGGGGCGCGACTCTTGTTTGCGGGGGCCTGGGAGACAGAAGGTGTATTTCAGAGGGGATGCTGGGTTGTCATTAGTTGTATTGCAGGGGGGCCCGGGAGACAGAAGGTGTATTTCAAGGGGATGCTGGGAGTGTCACAAGCTGTATTGCAGGGGGGGGAGACAGAAGGTGTATTTCAGAGGGATGCGGGATTGCCATAGCTGTGTGCAGGGGGGCCTGGGAGACAGAAGGTGTATTTCAGAGGGGATGCTGGGATTGTCACTAGCTGTATTGCAGGGGGGCCTGGGAGACAGAAGGTGTATTTCAGAGGGGATGCTGGGAGTGTCACAAGCTGTATTGCAGGGGGGCTGGGAGACGAAGGTGGATTTCAGAGGGCATGCGGGATTGTCACTAGCTGTGTTGCAGGGGGGCCTGGGAGACAGAAGGTGTATTTCAGTGGGGATGCTGGGATTGTCATTAGTTGTATTGCAGGGGGGCCTGGGAGACAGAAGGTGTATTCAGAGGGGATTCTGGGATGTCACTAGTTGTATTGCAGGGGGGCCTGGGAGACAGAAGGTGTATTTCAGAGGGGATACTGGAGTGTCACAAGATGTATTGCAGGGGGCCTGGGAGACAGAAGGTGTATTTCAGAGGGCATGCGGGATTGTCACTAGCTGTATTGCAGGGGAGCCTGGAGACAGAAGTGTATTTCAGATGGCATGGGATTGTCACTAGCTGTATTGCAGGGGGCCTGGGAGACAGAAGTGTATTTCAGATGGCATGCTGGATTGACTAGCTGTGTTGCAGGGGGCCTGGGAGACAGAAGGTGTATTTCAGAGGGGATGCTGGGAGTCATAGCTGTATTGGAAAAATTAAAAAAAAAACCACACCAATAAACAAAGCCAAAAAATAATAAAATATAAAATACCAAACATCCATCTATCTTCTGGGGGGAACACACACACACACACCACACACACACACCTCTACCTCCGGAGAAGCTCGTGCTGATATCTCTTGCTGCCAGGGGAACATGACGCCTACGTTCCCATTGGCTGTCGGCAGTACAGGCGGGGTCAGCTAGTCCGACTACGGAAGGGACTTAGTCGCATATCCAACGGGAAACGCGCGCGTCGGCAAAATAGGAGGCAGGTGGGCACGTCAGGCAGAGGAATCTTGCAGCAGTACAGTATAAAGGCAACTGATCGAGCTTATATGGAACAGAGTAACCTAAGATTCCGGGTATGACTTAGTTACCTATAAACTGCTATAATAGCCAATGTAATTTTTTCAGTGGAGATGCCCTTTAAGGTTATATAAGGTCTTAAACCATTGCCATACATTTTAAAAATAATAATATTTAATAAAAAGGTTCACAATTCTAGCATGGACAGTATGTAATCCATATGTTATACAAATATCTGAATTGTACACGGAATACACAGAGGTAGAACAGGGTTTTTAAGCAGATATGGAAAAAGCATGAGAAACTGGAAGGTGTGAATGTTACCTTGTAAAGAGCATCGACTTTCATTGTAAATCCATCTACCCCTGGCAGGCTTTTCATAGACTGGAAATCTGCAGAATCTGATGCAAAGCAGGCATCAAAAGGTACATCGTGGAATAGTTATCAGTCACCTCTGGTTGATGGCGATCCTAATTAACAATGGTATAGAAAGAATGAAAGTAAATAAAGCGGCACACGCACCGCGCGCCCACCTCCCAGGCGCACATATCTCTAATCTCTCCCACATTGTGGAGGTGAGGTGATGAATGATCCAGCGCTGTGCAAATGTGTTCGATGTCTGTTCATATTTACTGCCTGAGTATATAAAGATGTGCTTAATTACAAATATATCATGCAAGGCTAATTAGATGAGATACAGAATTATTGAAAAACTTTGCTATTATGTACATAGAGCCCTCCTTCAGTAAAATGCATTTAGCAGGGAGATTGGAGACTTGCCCTGTGGTGAGCGTCAAAAAAAATCTTAAGCAGCAGCTAACAGCTCACTGCTTCCCTCTGCTGTTTTCAGATCACAACCCGTAATTATTGTCCAGCATAGGTTTGGACTCCATAAACATTTACAAAAAAACATGCTTGAAAGGTATTTGAAACTTTTCCAATGAAGTGCTTCTCTAACATTGCACAGTAACATTCAGTATGTACATTCTATAATATAGTAGAAAATTCTATTATAGACAGAATACATTTAATGAGTTTTGCAACAAAAGTCCTCAAAAATAAACTATGGTCATGTGGTGTTAATGGCATTATATATATTGTTTATGATAATGCACCCCTTTTATGACCATATACAAATTAATACTGCTGTCATACACTATTTTACATGCAACTAACTGTTATTTAGACCAGAGGAGAAACTGACACCCCCCCTCTTCTCCCCAATCTTTCACGATCACGTGTAGTAAAGGTGCACACGATCAGTGTTTAAAACACTATACCGAGACCAGCAGTAGTTAAACAGCTGATTGCGTGCACCTTTACTACGCCATCGGGGGGGCTGTAGTTACACCCGACTTATTTAACGACCAACATTATGATTAAATAGTATGATTGCCATTATTGTTGATGTGTCCATACATTAAACAATATTCAATGCACTTTACCATAAACGTTGCACTAAAACTACTCAAAAAGTGTATACAGTGCAGACAAGGTCAACCTAATTTTGATCGTAACTTCAAAATTGCAATGATAAGTTTGTGATCACTTGAAAGACATGTACAAACTAACAAAAAACATTTTTGATCTATTGTTGAATTAAAATGATTTACTCTATACGAATAATAATAATAATAAGAATGATATAAAAAGCCTTCCATCACACCTTCAAATAAAACCTAAATCACATCTCTAGATAAAATTTGTGAGAAGTTATTGCTTGAAAGGTTCAGCAATGTAACTTCTGGTTGAACTCTTCCTGTTTTTAGCCATGTGACCAGATAGTAGTCATGAGACCAGCCTCTGCCTGCATTAATAGGCTCCCCCTCTCAACTGTCAATTCCTCAGGTACTTCCTGATTTCCCCAGCAATAAGTCTTTACTGAGCATGCTTCTCCCTAGGGGTGGAGGGGCAGGCAGAGGGCAGGTGATGTCACTCAACCTACTGAAGCAGGAAGTTTGAAAATTCACCCCAATGTAATTTCTCACAGGCTCCAGCCAGAGATGTGATTGTTGGCTCAGTGTAAAGGAAATAGCAGGCTTTCATTAACCCTAACTTGTTTTGAGAACACAGTTGCCCTTATGTGGATAAAATGTCCTGTATAATGTCATTAAACTTTTTAGTGACCTAATATTTTTATAGTTCACATTATCCCTTCATACGGATCTGGCTGTAGGTCGCTGTCTGAAACTCACCAATAGAAGAAACCGATGTTTAAGATGTTTATTAGGTTGTATACAACCATATTGAGGTCCTTCATTGTAAATTGTTCCAGTAGGGTCAAAAAAAGGCACATAACCATCTTTTCCAGTGCAGGATAAACTTTCTCAAGCTGAAGTTTAAGGCAGAATTGAGGTTCTGGTCAGGATTCATAGAAATCTACCATAAAGTGTTTGGCCTGTAGAAAGATTACAGTGTCAAACCAGAGTCAAAATATCATGCAGATTTCACAATATCATTACTATACACAAATTGCCATTACTGAACAATAAAATATTATTAAAACAAAAAACTGGTGACTATCTCTCCTTCCTGCTCAATTAGCTTTTTATAAGCTTGAGCCTGTGCCAGCAGTCACAGCCTTGATTGACTGCATGGAGAGGAAGAGCCAGCTTACTCTGCCAGAATGGGGACAATAATTATCCTTTAATATCGGATAGTAATAAAGTAATATGTCTTTTTTTTTTAAGTCTTTGGGAATTCAAGTATTTGTTACACTTTATATAAAAGTAACATTTTGTCTCCATTGTAAACCACATTTTGCATATCATATCTGTATTTGACAGGCTATGGTTGGTACACACGGTTACTTTGTACCTATAATCCAGACACACTATGGTCAATATACTGAATGATAGTGTGCATGCAAGTCAGAAAAAAAATGTGCTGCAGCTGTCATTTTGGTAAAAATTAACCAAACTGTCCAAAAAAACTGTTGTCTGATTTCAACTAATTTCCAGAAACATTTTAACCTGATCAGCTGAAAATCATAGAAATCGTATTTGCTCTGTGAAGATAACATCAGTATAGGTACAAAAATACAGGATATATACAGGAAGCCGTTTTCTTTTTCTTTATTTGCTTCTTTACCAGATGCATTTTGAATGTTGTATTTCAAAACAGGCAAATACAAAATAAGCAAGCTTTGCCAAATTATCTCTAGTTTAGCATATTGTTTATATGTTTCCCAAAGATCAGCAATGCCACAGGATCTATCCAATGGAATCTTACCCTTTGAGAAGGCTCCTTTATAATCCATCTCAGCCAGGGAAATTTCAGTTTTGTTGGGTCCATCAGCAAAACCTTTTCATTGTTACAGAGCTGAAACTCTGTGTTTAATGAATATACAACAGGGACTGGGCGGTTTGTTTGCTGGAAAGCAATTGGAATGAGAAACCTAAAGCAGAAAAATTACATTATATGTTAAATAGGAGGCCATAATAATAGGTAAGTAGTAATAATTCATTTTGATTACTTTCTTTAAACCAATCTAGTCATTGCCATTTAAGTAGAGTGGTGGCTCCATTTGTGGGTCTCTGTAGTTTTAATGTAATTAGTTACTACGTATATACTCGAGGATAAGCCGAGAAATTTTACCTTTAAAATCATCCCGAAAGTCTCCCCTCATCTTATACTCTGGTCTGGGCTGATCTGGATGCTTGAAGGAGCAGATGGATAAAAAACATAGCCCTGGGAAACAAAAGTGTATCTCTGTAACATACAGAATCTCTCAATTTGTGGGTTAGGCAATTATTGTCCTGCTCACTCATAGATCAGCCCAGACTGCAAGGGAAATGGAAAAAAAAAACGATAGAAGAAACAGGATTCAACAAACAGACTGCACAGAAAGGAATGCATGGCATATTGTGTATGGGACTTTCTATGGGCTGTGTATGGGACTTTCTAGGGGCTGTGTATGGGACTTTCTATGGGGCTGTGTATGGTATTTCTATGGGGCTATGTATGGGACTTTCTATGGGGCTATGTATGGGACTTTCTATGGGGCGGTATGGGACTTCTATGGCGTGTATGGGACTTTTATGGGCTGTGTATGGGACTTTCTATGGGGCTGTGTATGGGACTGTCTATGGGGCTGTGTATGGGATTTTCTACAGGGCTGTGTATTGGACTTTCTATGGGGCTGTGTATGGGACTTTCTATGGGGCTGTGTATTGGACTTTCTATGGGGCTTTGTTTTGGACTTTCTATGGGGCTGTGTATAGACTTTCTATGGGACTGTGTATGGGACTTTCTATGGGGCTGTGTATGGATGGAACTTTCTATGAGGCTGTGTATGGATGGGACTTTCTATGGGGGTGTGTATAGGACTTTCTATGGGTCTGTGTATGGGACTTTCTATGGGAATTTCTATTGGACTTTCTATGGGAATTTCTATTGGACTTTCTATGGGGCTGTGTATGGGACTTGCTATGGGGTGTGTATGGGACTTGCTATGTGGCTGTGTATGGACTTTCTATGGGGCTGTGTATTGGACTTTCTATGGGGCTGTGTATTGAACTTTCTATGGGGCTGTGTATAAAACTTTCTATGGGGCTGTGTATGGGACTTGCTATGGGGCTGTGTATGGGACATTCATGGACTTTCTATTGGGCTGTGTATGGGACTTGCTATGGGGCTGTGTATGGGACATTCTATGGGACTGTGTATGGGACTTGCTATGGGGCTGTGTATGGGATATTCTATGGGACTGTGTATGGGACTTTCTATGGGACTGTGTATGGGACTTTCTATGGGGCTGTATATGGGACATTCTATGGGACTGGTATGGGACTTGCTATGGGGCTGTGTATGGGACTTTCTATGGGGCTGTGTATTGGACTTTCTATGGGGCTATGTATGGGACTTTATATGGGGATAGTATGGGACTTTATATGGGCTGTGTATGGACTTTAGGGGCTGTGTATGGACTTTCTATGGGGCTAGTTATGGGACTTTATATGGGCTAGTATGGGATTTATATGGGGCTTTCTAAAGGACCATCTGTGGAACTATCTATGGAGATGTGAGAAAGTCAACCCTCGTCTTATATACGAGTCAACTTTTTTTCAAGTAAAAAATAAGTACTCAGCTTATACAAGGATTGGCTTATACTCTAGTATATACAAATTCAGAAGTATTTTTCTATGACAGCACTTTAATGTTACCAACACACATTTAAACATCTAATTATCTGCCTACATTGACACATGCTCATAGAAATTACTGTTTTTTAAAATTTTAGACGCTTATGACTTTATGCAAGTGGGTAGTAATTTCAGAGTGCCCAATTAGCTGGAGATTTGCAAAAAATCCCTAGGCATTTTCTGACCCATTCCAATGCGTGACGTGGACACTTCATCACCATAGAAAACAGTGTTTTCCCGCGAACACAAGTTACCAATAAGGACCAATGGTAACAAGGTGATTGACCCCTTATCAGTGATGTGTGTACCCAGCTTAAGTCAAATGAATGTTATACATGCAGGTAAAAAAAAACAAAGTGATGAATGACACAATTATTTCACTGTGATAGTGGAATCAACAAAATGACTGCAACATTGGTTCTGAATTAGACAAGGAAGGACAAAGCAATAAAGCGTGTGTGAATATGTCCAACCTTTCTGGAGCATGTGCTGTACAAGCCAGAGGTTTATCTCCGGATCAATCCAAGGCTGTGTGGGCTGCACGGTACAAGGAATCAGAGAGATAGTATATTCTCCTGAATAGTCTTTCCTGAAAGCAAAGGCAAAGATTTAATTTTAGTTCCATGGCCGATTCTATATTGGCCCACAATGTTTAGAGGCACATTCAACTGCACCAAACATTAATACATTCTTAAGGTAGTTAATCACTTTAAAAACAGAAACTACTGATTAAAATGATGTATCATTTGTGTTTCTATGAGACTTCTTCACAAACACAGAGCATTATTAAACCATGAAACATATTCAATATTAACCGGCCTATCATGCAGGGGAGGATGAAATGGGAGAGGGAAAGACTGGCGGAAAAGGGAGGCATGGTGCTTAACGGGCAAGTTCAATACTCAAATATGAACATGTATATAGTTAAATCAAAACTGCAATAGTTTTAAAAAAATTTAATTCTTACCTGAAATGCTGCCTGTTAACTCTCTTTCTGCTTCCTGGTTCTTCCAGATAGCAGATGTCAGTCAAGGATGTAACAGATGACATCACAGCCAATGACTGAATGCTATTCCCCTAGCTATAAGCTGTAAAAAGAGTTGGAGAGATTGAAGAGGAGGTGGAAACTTTGAGAGAGCATAATTTTGCACCCTAACAGATTAGCCCTAAGGCTGTCAATTCTCTTAACTATTTGTTGGGATTAGGGGGGTGATTTACCTATATATCATTTATTATTGAGGGGTGAACATGCCCTTTAAGACTTGCTTAATGCATTGTAAAGTTAACATTTTTTGCCAAGTCACTCTAAATCCCACCAGCCAATCCATATATACAAAGTTCAATCTTTTGTTTCCTTTGTGTCTGTGAAATAGAGTGGTTGCTCAGCTTGTTAGTACCTGCAAACTGCGCTTTTACAATTTTGTCAGTCTTACCGGCTGTAGAACTAGTCGCCCTCCATAGCTGATATGGAGAATCAAAGGTTTGTGCACTCCAAAGAGGCTGAAGATCAAATTCAATTCCTCCTAAGTGATCTGGAGCCATGATGTGAGATTTTACATCTGGAAGGGGTGTGATGTTCCATGACAAATTGACCTGTGTATAAAAACAAAACATGGGAAACTGTCTTGAAAAACGAATAAAGCTAAATTCAAAAGAAATCAATCACACAACCCCCCACCCCATGTTTTACAATTTAAGGTGAAAAGACTCAATGTTCAAATATGGAATTTAGAGGAAACATGAAAAGAGAATATACATGAAAAAGGTAATATAGCGAAAATTGTGTGTGGCGAGGTTATGTTGTGTAAGTAATGTCAGATCATTTTTAGCAAAGCAAAGTATAGAGAAAATTTAGTTGGTCGGAACTTAAGCTACACGTAATGGTAAATTAAATTGTGGGGGTCGATATGCCCTTTATAAAAACTGGAGAAAAAAAACTATACTAGAAGAAATACAAATATTTAAATCCAGAATGCGAAGGTATTGCTGTTACCTCTAAATTTGGCATGTGTTTTAAACTCGATACCAGGCGACCATCTTCACGGATGTAAATCCTTATGATCTGAAGCCTGGCAGAGGCACGCTGTCAGTCTGAATTCCTGGATTACAAAGCAAGCGAAGGCAATTATCAAATGTTCTACGTTTCAGACCTTAAGTAGAACTAAGTCTGAATGCTTAACTTTTATAAAATGTAACAATCCTTTGCCAAAGACTGCTGCCTTTAACTTCATTATTTGAAAAGAAGGTAATGAAAAGAATGATAAAATATATTTAAAAAACAAGACAAATATTTAACATATTGGTAATATGTGGTCCCATTTAATTCTACTTTAAATATTAATATCGTTTTATTTAAACTAGTATTGCATGGATGTGTCTTACCACAAATATAATTATATAGAGCTTACATATAACATACAGCATGAAGTGGCTACTAGAAGTTAATTCCCCAGCAAAACTATGATAGGACCCTCGTCCCTGCGTCATCTACAGCGATTTTTGGGGTGGGGAGACTGTATCTGTCATAGTAAAATTAACAGGAGGGGCCCCCTAGTAGTTATGCCCCTGACAGTTAGTCACAAGAGTACACTTCACATTTTTGCAAATATTTTATTATATCATTCCATTCGGCAATACTGAAAATATCACCCTGTGATACAATGTAAAGTAGTTAGTGTACAAAAATAACGCAACAACAGCCATTAATGTCTAAAGCATGTGTAACAAAAGTGAGTACACCAATAGGTGAAAAATGTCTAATTGTGCCCAAAATGTCAATACTTTGTGTGTCAATCATTATTTTCTACTAGAGCTTCACATGTTGCCACTGGAATCCTCTTCCACTCCTCCATGACAACATCACGGAGCTGGTGGATGTTAGATACCTTGTGCTCCTCCATTTGAGGATACCTCAAAGTTGTTCAATAGGGTTTAGGTTTGTAGACATGCTTGGCCAGTCCAGCACCTTTACCTTCAGTTTCATTTTCTAGGCAGAGGTCATCTTCGAGAATGTGTTGTTGGGGTTGTTATCATGTTGGAATAACTGTATAAAAGTTTTCGAAGGGAGGGGAATGATCATGCTCTGCTTCAGTATGTCACAGTTCATGTCGGCATTCCTGGTTCCCCTAAATGAACTGTACATGTAGCACTCTAGTGCTGGCAGTACAGTACTCATGCTGCCCCAAACATCCCACTCCACCAATATGCTAGACTATAAGCAAGACAGACTTGTCTTTGTACTTCTCCCCTGGTTGCTACACACATACGACTGACACCACCAGAACGAAACAAGTTCTGGTCTCAATAGACATAGGACATCATTCAGTAATCATGTCTTAAGTCTTTATTAAACTGTTCACGTGCTTTCTTTGCATCATCTTAGAAGAGGCTTCCTTCTGGGACAACAGCTATGCAGACCAATTTGATGCAGTGTGTGCGACATATGGTCTGAGAGCATGACAGGTTGAACATCCCAACCCTTTCACCTCTGCATCAATAGTAGCAGCATAATATGTCATTTGCAAAAACAACTTCTGAATATGATGCTAAGCAACACACTTTCAACTTCTTTGGTCGTCCACAGGGAGGCCTGTTAGGAGTGGAACCTGTCCTGTTAAACCACTGTATAGTCTTGCTCACTGTGCTGCAGTTCAATTTTAGGGTGTTGGCAACTTTCTTATAGCCTAGGGCATGTAGAACAACAATTTCTATTTCAGATTCTTGGAGTTTTTTACCATGAGGTGCCGTGTTCAGTATCCAGTGACCCGAGTGTGAGAGCAATAACACAAATTTAATACACCTGCTCCCCATTCACACCTAGGACCTTGTACACTAACAAGTCACAAGACTCTGTGGAGTTAGGGTGTGTACTCTTGTTGCCAACGTTTTGTTTATGGCTGCGTGTTGAGTTATTTTAGGGGACAGCAAATTTACACTGTTAACAAGTGTACACTGACTCTGTAACCTTGTATCAACATATCACATCTTGACTATTTTCCCATTAAAAGTATAATAAAATAATTAAAAAATGTGAGGGTGTACTAACTTTTGTGACATACTGCACAAACATCAATTAAAAGTGCAAAGTGTGAGATCATACCAGTTCTCCAGAGAACAGTATCATAAAAGAATGAAAATTCCATTTCTGTGGTGGCTCTAAGGATGCCCATCCTCTAGGTGCTGTAAGTATATGTATGACATACAGGGGCACATGAACTGTCAGGAAGGACTGGGCCGAATCCCGGACCTAGCAGGAAATAAAGTCAAAGAAAGAAGAGATTATTAGAAGAATCACAGAGTCCCATTTATTGTAGGAAAAGCTGGTGGAATACCAGTATGTGGATAAGAGCTTGGCATTTATTCAAGAAGCCTTGCAAAATACATTTCAAAAACATCTCATATCTTATCAAGGTCTGTACATTTTTTAACCGATTTTCATGCTTATGCATTTAAATATCCAGAGACTCCGGATTCCTGCATACAGAATTCATCATTTAAAATCCACATTTTACTAGCAGAGAAAGTTTTCAAATGCATCTTATATTCTCATTGTTATATTTTACATAAAAATTATTTACCTGAAAGTCTGCAGTCACTGTCCTCCACAAACATCAATGAGCTCAGTCTATGTAATAGCATCAAAGGTCCATATGCAGCTCTTTAAGTTAAGGTGCTTATAGAGTTGGACAGTCTTTGGTCTTTACAGTGGATCAAACTGGTAAGGACGATCATAGCCAGGGCCGATAGCAATACTGTCATATGTCACCTCATCTAAGAACCTGCTTCTGTTTAATATATTAAATAATTAAAAAACACCTTTAAGAAGATGGTTCACTTTAAACCACTTTTCCACCTCAAAAGAAATGTCAAACTATTTAATTCATGAAAGCTGGGGAAATCACTTCTGTTCTTTTATCCCCTGCCCAGTACTGAATACATATATTATTACAGTCATTAGGCTATTAGCTGGATATTCTTGCATGATCCGTGTTAATCTAGTTTTAGAGAGGAGGGGGGCAGTTCCCTGTTCTCTCTAAGCCACAAGTTATGGATATGCACCTGCGGTAATGTGGCCTGCACACACAATTTAGAATAGTGTGCACATAAAAAACTGGTGGATATAGGTGCTGCGTTATGGAGCACATAAATGTAATAAATGTATCTTCACAGATGATAAATATCTGCATTAACAGGCAAGAAAACAATTGGAAAATGTCCTTATAATAAGTATAGCATAACATACCATTTAATGGTATTTTAATGACGTACTGCACAGAATCTTGAAAATTCTGTTTTCAGTAGGTTAACCAGGGAAATGCTATAAAAAAAAAATGGAAAATAATAGGGGCTGATGCAGCAAGAGGTGCAAAATTTGCCCATGTTATTTAATTGCAACAACAATCATATGGTAGATTTTTACTGGGTTACTTTGGTGGAGATAAAAAGATCCCTACAGATAATAGCACAGGCAAAATTTTGCACCTTTATGACATGATGGCACCATCCCATTGTAAAGTTAGTTTTCATTTTTTAGATTTGTTTTAAAAATTCACATTACAATAACAGAATGGAATACAGTATACTATTATTAAAGGACAACTAAAGTCTCCAGACAACATTATCCCAATAGACTGAGCACATTCACAAACATACAACAATCTATGTCTCACCTCTCCATTTGCTGTGGCCATTGGGGGATTAGGGGTCAGCTCCCACAATCCACTTAGCTGGGTAACCCCCAGTTAAGTGTCTGTGTACAGGTACATGCTTGTAGTGCTAAAAGCAGGTTGTACCTTTAGGCTAACAGAGATAGTATATTGGTCTTTAGTACATGTGAATCTTGGAACATAATAAAAACAAAAAAAGGAAAGTCTGGGGTATTCAACTTGTGACTTTCTGAACAGCTTATTTCTAAACCTGGTGCCTTACCGGTGCACCAACACTGAATAAGCAGAGAGTACATTTACATTTGGAAGCTTTTTTTTTGCTAGGAAAAGAATAAAAAAAAATGGATAGGAAGTCCTGATAAGACTTTGAAAGCTGCTAGTTATCCTGCAGATTATTACCAGCAACTTACACTGACTGGTAAATAAATTGCAGGGTAACAAACAGCTTTCAAAGTTTTTCAGGGACTAACACTATGGGTGGAGACATCTGTATAGAAAATGCTCTGTGCATAGAGACAGTGAATATTGGGGTCAGGGGCGTGGTTCTTCATGAGCTGTGGGTTGTACAAGCAACAACATGGAAGCCTTCTTAGTTACAGAATCTATTACTTACATGTACATAAATGCAACTTAATAGAGAAGAATCTTACAATGTATAGGTGTTGGGAAAAAACTACATTAGGTTATAAAATCATTAAAAACCTTTAAATCATTATATACTGTTATGCCACGAAGATCACGGATAGTAACAAGGTTGGAGCATACATGTTGGTGTCGGTAAACAGACTCAGAGAAAGAAGAAAATGAAGATTGTGCAGTGGCATAGTTGAGATAAGAGGCAACATGCCATCTTGATGTGGAATTTGTACTGATATGTGAATCTTAAAAAAACAAGAAAAATTAAAGGTGAGATAAGCACTGTTGATAGATCTGAAGAGAATTTCTAAGCTGGAGCAAAAATACTAGTTCGTGTATATGATTGGAGAATAAAGAGAAAGTATCATATGGTTCAGATTTGTGCTTTGTTTGGCCCTGTTTTAGAAAGACCTGGATCTAAAGTGGCTTTAAGGATGTAAAGCCAGGTTAAACTGTAGTATCATTAATTTAAATGTTATCTACAATCTTGCCCATAGAAGTTATTTTGAGTACAACAGACCTATTGGATGTTCCTTGTGTTTGACATCCAGGGACTTCAAGGTGGCAATGAAAGACTGGGCCTGAAAACCTCTGGCTGTTCCAGCTACTACAGGAGTATGACAGATGCACTATCACGTTCCTATAGTTACAATATTGCTTCTTAGTGGTGTTCAATATGTCCAGTTATCAACAGCTTTGCCACACATCGTACATGGAATCGTCTACTGAAGTAAATGCTGTCCAGTACCTTAGGGTGGGAAATGAACATGTTATTTACATCTGCCTTCAATACTCATGTATCTGATACAGTATTTTAAGACTGTCAATAGTGTTTACCCTACATATATAAGGTAGGGGAGGTGAAAATGTCTTGTTCTACATTCTCCAATTCAGTGTTCCGCTGCACCTTCTTTATACACCATAAGTTGTAATGGAAACATACAAGCTGCACAGGATATTCTGATTTATTTAATAATTCACAACTACATGTTTTGGACCTCCAAGTGCCCAAGATGTCTTGAGAAAGGACACTAGGAGGTCCTAAAAACAGCATTTTTCCCAGAATAGTCCTTTGCAGCTTGTATCAGACCATGTTTTTGATGTATTAACAATGTTTTAACTGCCATTATATGTAAAGTTGCAGAAGACAGATTCAGTAAGCTCAGTCAATGTTCATTTAAATGGAGACTACACACACCTAGACAAGATCCATAACTGTACATTTCATATTAAAATACTTTGCTGGACATACCATGTGATTGACCCCAGTAAACGGTGTTGTATCAGTGATTGTCTCAAAGGGAGATCTAGCACCATTAGAGTCTGTTGGTGCTGCTACTTCCCAGCTGAATAAGATAGTGGACTGATTGATGCCAGCTTCTCACAACGCTCTTCACTTATGGGTATTTGGGAAAGTGAGAGTCACATGGGGTCACACACACCAATGGATAACCAGGAGATGGGGACTTCTTTACACCTTCTTTGGTGACCTCTTCGACATGGTCATAATCAGCCAAGGATACCACCTGCAACCAAGCACAATAAGCTGCTGACATTTGAAACCCAAATTCTTGACACAATGAAACATAATGACATTCTATTTTTAGAAAAGAAAAACTGATAAATTGTGCTGCAGTGTGGATAGACATGCCCTTTAGTAGTGGCAAGTAATTAAAAGTGTTTTAGTTATCAAGTAAGTCTATAACCATTTTTATTGCTTCACAGGGCAGAAATACATGGAATGCATTCATTCTATCAAAATATTACAATTACAATTTTACAAAGTTAAAATTGATTCAATTCAGTCTATTCTAATGTATAGTAATAATAATTAAAAATGACTATGTATGAATCTTTATTTGACACATGCTTCCATTCTCTCCTAAAGCACATATTGAAAACTGATAATGGCAAATGTGTTACACTAACAGAGGAGGAAGGAAAAAGTGAATACTACCTAGAAAAACATTGGTAAAGTGTTGCACAGCCGCTTTGTACACTTTAATAGTTTAATAATATTTCTTTGGACAAATATTCTCTCTTTTATAGTTGTGCAGGTTTAATGGCTGTTTACAGAGTATTTTTGGAAAACATAATCTGAAAGTATTTTTCCCTTCATTCTGCTCTCAGTTCCACTGCCTTTCGCATATGAATTGCAGCCCCAGAATGACATTTATTTTGGGTGGTGCTATATTACTAGAAACCTTTCAACGTTGAATCTTTTGGGAATAGACCTATTGTGATGGTTTGCATAGATACATGGGCTATTCTATGATAAACATTAAACAATATGTTCTATACTATGAAGTTGTAATTTTACTAGAATTAATGTACAAATTTCCACAAGATATATCAATACAATAAATACATGGCATTAAGCATGCCTACATTTAAATAAACCTATTACTTTAGAGTAGCCATGCCCAATGTTACTTAAAAGACTATCTAAAGAAAGTTTCTAATAACATACTTTTGCTGACTATATTTCAGCTTGAACCTGTACTCACCATAGGTGGTGATGGTAGAATTAGGCTTCCTGCAGCCTCCTGATCCCCAGATAGTCACTGTGGCAGTGGTGATGTCACCAAGCACAGCTTCAACAGGATCATCTGGCCCAAGCAATAAGGAAAATGATTCATGCCACTCCCTGTCTTCATTTGATAGAATTTCCACCTTAAACAAAATATGGTCTACACCTGTAAAAAATTATAATTGTACCATGCTTTGTGCATACTGCTTGCAGGTTATAGCAAACAAAAAAAGTAGAATAGCAAGCAATATTGGTTGCTTATCAACAAAAAATAAAGCAACAGGACAACTACAAAGCATTCTGCAAAAATACTGCATAGGAGTTAGAATTATATGGAATCCAGACCAGGAATAACAGTCAGCAAAGGACTATTCCTAGCAGTAATGTTGTGCACTACATCTAATATTGAACTCAACAAATTTGACAGATAATTAAATGGAAAAATTAACAAAACACATAATGAAGCCTGTTATGTGATTTTGTATGAGGGAAATGTGGATGTTAATGAAAGTTAAGAAAACCCTTGAAAGAAGGGTTTTAAGAAAGATATATAGTTTGGACCTTTAAATACCATATGGATAAGGACATGCTTGGGTATAGGGCTATCTCCAACACCTCTATCCTCAGCAAGTGCACATCTGTAGTCTGTACTTGTTCGGACCCGTTTTTTTTTTCCCCTATATGAAAGTTCACCTTCCCCCAACCCCCCTCCTACCTTTTTTCCCCCAAAAATCAGCTCTGTTCCTTTGCAGCAGCCTCTGCAAACTGTGTAGCTCCTGGGGGTGTGTCTGCTACTGTGCTGGGCAGGCTTTGTCTAGTCAAGTGTGCATCTCACATGCATATTCATGATTTCTGCCACACCCACTTGACCCCAGTGATGCCTGATGTAAACAAAGCCTTTCCTTCCTGTCTCTGTGATCTATTCACAGCTGATAGTGCAGGGAGAGACAGGGGGGGGTTTTATAAGGTTCAGACAACAGCTTTATGTAAGGAGACTTATTTAAACATTGCAAAAGTAATAGAATTTATAGGAATCAAATAGGGGGAGGTGGTGTGTGTGTAAGGGAGCAGAAGGTGTATTTCAGAGGGGATGCTGGGAGTGTCAACTAGATGTATTGCGGGGGGCCTGGGAGACAGAAGGTGTATTTCAGAGGGGATGCTGGGATTGTCACAAGTGTATTGGAGGGGGGCCTGGGAGACAGAAGGTTTATTTCAGAGGGGATGCTGGAATTGTCACAAGTTGTATTGCAGGGGGCCTGGGAGACAGAAGGTATATTTCAGAGGGATGCTGGGAGTGTCACTGCTGTACTGCAGGGGGGCCTGGGGGACAGAAGGTGTATTTCAGAGGGGATGCTGGGATTGTCACTAGTTGTATTGCAGGGGGGCTGGGGGACAGAAGGTGTATTTTAGAGAGATGCTGGGAGTGTCACAAATTGTATTGCAGGGGGGCCTGGGGACAGAAGGCGTATTTCAGAGGCATGCTGGGATTGTCATTAGTTGTATTGCAGGGGGGCCTGGGAGACAGAAGGTGTATTTCAGAGGGCATGCTGGGATTGTCACTTGCGTGTGGCAGGGGGGCCTGGGAGAAAGAAGGTGTATTTCGAGGGGATGTGGGATTGTCACAGCGTATTGCAGGGGGGCCTGGGAGACAGAAGGTGATTTCAGAGGGGATGCTGGGAGTGTCACAAGCTGTATTGCAGGGGGGCCTGGGAGACAGAGGTGTTATTCAGAGGGCAGCTGGGATTGTCACTAGCTGTGTTGCAGGGGGGCCTGGGAGACAGAAGGTGTATTTCAGAGGGATGCTGGGATTGTCATTAGTTGTATTGCAGGGGGGCCTGGGAGACAGAAGGTGTATTTCAGAGGGGATGCTGGGAGTGTCACAGCTGTATTGCAGGGGGGCCTGGGAGACGAAGGTGTGATTTCAGAGGGCATGTGGGATTGCCACTAGCTGGTTGCAGGGGGGCCGGGAGACAGAAGGTGTATTTCAGAGGGGATGCTGGGATTGTCACTAGCTGTATTGCAGGGGGCCTGGGAGACAGAAGGGGTTATTTCAGAGGGGATGCTGGGAGTGTCACAAGCTGTATTGCAGGGGGGCCTGGGAGACAGAAGGTGTATTTCAGAGGGCATGCTGGGATTGTCACTAGCTGTGTTGCAGGGGGGCCTGGGAGACAGAAGGTGTATTTCAGAGGGGATGCTGGGATTGTCACTAGCTGTATTGCAGGGGGGCCTGGGAGACAGGGCCAAAGGTGTGGGCAAGCATCTGACTACAACTGAACACAACAGTAAGTTTAAAATGACCAAATTGCTAACAGTATATAATGAAATTGCCAGTTTACTGTGCCTTTGTGTCATTAATTTGTGTCCAACTCTCTGATCTCTATCTCTGTCTGTCTATTTCACTGTCTTTCTGTCTGTTTATCACTATCGGGCTGTGTGTCTATGTTTGTGGTTGTCTATCTGTCTGTATCTTTTTGGTAATCTCTATAAGTACATAGTGGGTGTGGCCTAATTGGGGCGGAGAAAGGGGTGTGCCCGAAAGTGCCCCTGATCTTCTTAGACCCTAGATACGCCCCTGGTAGGTTCACCACAAAATTTGTATATTTACTCTCTAAGTGGTCAAGGCAGCTAGAAAGCCATGCAGGGTTATTCAATAAAAGTTCTTATTGTTTAAAATGGTGCTAATTCTGCCCCAACCAATCGATGTTTTTGGTTGGGATGATCTGATTGGTTGGGGCAAATTAGCACCATTTTAAACGATAGAACATTATTGAATCTCCCTGCTGGTATCCAATATGTAATATATGGGCTATAGTAGAATACTATAAAGTAAAAGGTACTGAACATTGCATATATAAAGTTTTACATAGTGTGAGTTTATAGTGACATTTGTAAACTGTTCTGTAACCTTGTGTTATATTATGGATATGTTTTTATTTGTAAAGAGGGGATGGGCTTGGGGGAGGAAGGGGATGGCACTTACCTTCAAATGGGAAAGAATGTGATGTGTGGTATCCTGATGATGGCCTGATTCAGGCTGAAATGTGTTGATCAGCATGTAATGAATTTAATATGCAATTCTCAGAAGTCCTTTGAGTGCAGTACTTATGTAATATATGTAATTAATTATGCAGTCCTTATGAAATATATGTAATTATTCAAATGCAGCTGATACACAATTTGTTTAGTGCTTCACTGGATTTGATTCACTGAAATCCATTCATGCTTAATCAATTGTAACGCTCCCGGATGCCCAAGTATTCCTTCAGTCCGAATACCCCAATCCACAACCACTATCTTCACACATAGACAAGCCCCCGTTTGCCGGGAGGCTAGATGTGCCTCACTGAACACGGTTTGCCCCCTGGACTTTGAGTGCATGGTATTCGAACTGAGGCCGGGAATACTGAGTCCGAAGTGAACAGACAGGCAAGGCACAAGGAAGGAGACAAAGGTCAGAGGCCAAAACGGGTACAGACTAGGAGCAGGTAAGAGCAGAGTCTAAAACAGAGCAGAGGTCAAAAACAGGTATCAGAGGCAGCCGGCACGGTAGAGGGTTGAGCAGAAGCGTAGTCAGGAACGAGCAGAGTTCAGGGCAGGCAGATACGAATCGAGGTCAAAAAAACAGGCAGGGTCATAACAGAGAATATACAGAAAAAGCACACCACCGCAAGATAGATAAACTTACCGCTATATCGGGCAAGGACAATGGGCTAAGGGGTTTAAAAAGACTAAAGTGACCAATAGGAGGACACCAAGAAGAAGAAGAGAGCAGATTGATAATGTGAAGATTTTGAATAAAAAAGCGAACTGTCCACTTTAAGTGCTTCGCAGAGTAATAGAGGGTGGCGTTCACGCGACTGCGAACACAGGATCGCTAAATAGGAAGTCTCAAATGCCCCGAAGACCGAGGAGCGACAGAGCCGCCGGAGAAACCGAAGCCGTTCGGACATGGAGGACGCGCCGTGGGATCCGGAGCAGGTACGTTTTTCTTTACATTAATTTAATATGTAGTGACGGAGTGACTTTAGATAATTTGATATCGCAATAGCCAAAATTTTATGTGCATTGCATGTTTTGTTTTCACACTCATAATAGTTTTGTATACCTCATAGAAACCTTAAGACCTTAAGAATGCATTATAACTACTATAACATTACTTAAAGGTCTTCTAAGATCTTCACACAACTCTTTCAATCGACCTTGTTGCTGCTAGCAATTTATTTACAGAGTTACATAAAGACAAACGGGTTTCGGAACTTGTGAGTTGTTTTATTTTTGATTATGAACACCTTAGAAGTGAATTTTAGATAATGTTAATATATGGTAAAATAAGGATAGTTTTGCCGTATTAGTCCATATATGTAGTAAAAGTAAGTACTGTGATACTTTTAATGGACTAACAGTTTTATTTTAGTAGACAAGCTTTCGAGGGATCAACCCTCTTTCTTAGGTCAGAGCAGTACTGATTGAAACAAGATCTTGAAGGGACAGTTTAGCAGCAACCAAGATAGAATCATTTGAAGCCAAATCATTGACTCCATTATTTGACTCCAAAAACATGGGTATAAACCAAGATTTGGGATTCCTAGCCCACTATAACTGTTGAATATATTTGTATGTAGAACAATATGTGGATGGTATACATATGTGCATATTCTCATGTCTGCTTTTCTCTCATCCAGCATCCCCTCACTCCCCCTACTCCCCCTGCTACCTCTCTCTCCTTTCCATTTGGTTGCCCACCTAGTACGCTGCTATCTCTCTATTTATTACCCCCTCTCATTCCTCATTATATTCTGGACATTTTTTTTTGGGGGGGGGGGGTTATTATCTTGTTATCTTATGTAATTAGCTTTTTACTTTGTGTTAACCTTTGTTTCAATCAGTACTGCTCTGACCAGAGGAAGAGGATTGATCCCTCGAAAGCTTGTCTGCTAAAATTGTCTGTTAGTCCATTAAAAGTATCACAGTACTCTACTTTTTACTGTATAATATAGAACATTAATAGAGCTCTAAATAGGTATTAGTGGAAAATATAGGTGAATTAAATTGAGATTTGTGACACTAAAAGATATTATTTTTTTAGAAATTAAATAAGGAAAAGTTCCTAGCTCTTATTATTTTTAAAATTATATCAAATACCTATACAGACATCATTCTAAAATATATAAAAAGGTGATAACAGAATAATTTGTCTTGTTTTGTTTTGATGAACAGATATGCTCTAATATCAAAAATGATCTCATCCCAGAACTGAATTCTCTCCCACTGCTTTATGAAGCTTTCTTAATCTTTGTCCTGCTACCAGAAAGTCTCCTGTTAAATAACACTGGTTTATCTCTGGCAGTTCCATTTGCCAAGGTTGTCAATGATTTGAACGACAATTCTTTGAAGATACTAGGTAGGCAGACAGATAAGCCATATTTTTAATACTACAGTATTTACAGCATTAATACACTATCAGTATAATTGGATCTGATGTTACATTTTAAGAAGGAATGTGTTAATATTCACCAGAGGCGTTATGGTCTTCCCTGGAGGCACCGTCACTGACAAAGCAAATCCAGTTTCTCAAAAATGCTGTGATGTTATCAGTACTCTCTGTTAAAGATGATATGGACCCTGGGACTAAAGATCTTCTGCAGATGCTAAAAAAACTGTATAAAGTAAGTTGTCGGTTTAGCCCCTTCTTTTGTACCTGATACTAATATTAGTCACATGGGGGACTCACTTACTATATCATTTTATATTGTAAATCAGTATATGGAGATTTATACTGAATGTAAAAGGCTTTATATTAAAAGGGAACAAAACCTGTTTAATCCAAGTTTTCCTCCAATTAAAAGTACCCAGGAATGAGGACCTAGCTCAGGGATTCCGAAACAGTGTGCCTTCAGATGTTTGAAAACTAGCATTTGAAATCCCAGCATTCCCTCTGTAGTTGAGAAATACTGGGAGTTGTAGTTTTCAAACATCTGGAGGCACATCGTTTGAGAATCCCTGGCCTAGCTGTTCAGGTCATCACCATCAGTACTTTTAATGGAGAAGGAGGAATGAGTTTGAAGATTTTTTTGGATCACCTCTTAATAAACCAGACTAGACTAGTCGTTTAAAAAGTTTATTTTCTAAAATATATTTTCCTTATTTCAGGCTAACCTGAAGGCTAAATGCATAGTACCCATAAGTACATTCTGTATGAATGAACTTTGTCCATTAATTGTGCTTCCTTGGGACATTAACAATTGGCGTCTGTGGCAATCTAAACAGGTAAAGACACATTAATAGTGCATGTTTAACATTTACAAATCATGATATGTAGCTAAGGTCCTTACAAGATCTGATAATGTCTGGAAATGTTCTGCCATTTTCCCCCTTTTAGTTTACGACTTTGAAACACCCTGAATCTGTACACAGGTTAACATAATCATAGTGCAACTCACAGGACTATCTGTCATATATATGATTATATAACTATATCCCTTATAAATTGACATTCTATGTATTATAGCTGTCAGATAGTGTAATTGCTATGAAAGTAAGGGAAGGGCAGATGAATGACTTGCATGTTCAAACCTTTGGATAGGAATCACTAAAGCATGGGCTTTTAAAGGGCATGTCTACCTTTATAATACATTTTTCCCTTATGATAGTATACCTTCCCCCAGCCCCAACTGCTATAAAATAATTTCAAGAAAGTGCCCCGATCTTTACTTACCTTCCCTCTCTCCTCCGACGCCCGGCCCGGCAAGACACTGCAAGCAGGGGGCGGGACCGGCAGCCACATCCGTGATTGGCTGAGAGGCAGCCAATCACGGACGTGGCTGCCAGCTGCTCAGAATGCCGGGGGACAGAGGGAAGGTAAGTAGAGTTTGGGGGACTTTCTTAAAAACCTTTTACAGCGGGGCTGGGGGAAGGAATACTAATATATGGCCAAGGGTTTTTATGGTAGGGGGAGGGATCGCAAAACGGGAGGGAGAGGGAGGGAGAGGAGGCTTGCAGTGCGCATGCCAAACTTCTCCCAGTGGGGAGACAGGAGGCAGAGTCCTTTATGGATTCATCTATCCTCCTGGTGGGCAGTTTTTGGGACTTTGGGGGGATTACTAGAGAACCATTTGGAGCTGGGATGTAAGGTTATAGTTTTGGGGGTGGACATGCCCTTTAATGTCTTTAAGTTAGTAAAAGGGCTTTATTCCAGAATGTATGAAAAAAACATACATTTTCCAGCATTCCGTGCAGCCAGGGAATGCTGGGAATTTTAAACATGTGAAAAGTAACACCCATGCTCTATATCATTACACTGTGTTGCATCTTAATACATTCATTAGCCAATGGACATAAAGAAGAAACTTACTGCTAACAGAGAATGCTGGGAGTTGTAGTTTTCAAAATAAGTGCATATTCAAATCCTTTGGTTGGAATCACTAAAGCATGGGCTTTTAATGTCTGTACGTTAGTAAAAGGGCTTTATAAGTATGTACCTAGCATGTTATTCTGGATCCTGTAAAGGATATGAGGTTCTCCTATGGTGCTGTTTAGTTAGAATTGCACGTTGTGGCAGGATTACCTGGCACTTGCTGGCAGGTCAAATAAAAATGGGAGGGTATGTGTGTGTTTGACCATATTATGCGGTGGGATTGCGTGGGTCCTTTTTAGGCTTTTCAGACTTATACCAGTTGAGAATAACGAAGAAGCAAGGGTGGCACTCCAAACCGTAACTTTATTAACTATAGACCAAACAACATCTCACAACGTTTCGGGGGTACGTGCCCCCTTCCTCAGGTGATGTTCAACCAACAGTGTTACACATCTAAATAGGCGAACCAATACTAAGGACCGCCTTCTGGGGCTGGTTCTCTGTCTGATTGGTTCAATCAAAAAGTGTCATAGTGCATATAATAAGTGTACATAAAACGTTAAAATAATTCTTTGTCAATAATGACAATATTACAATATTATAAAGATACCTACTATTTCCATAGTAAAATACATAGAGCATAAAAAAGGATAATAAAACTTTAGAAATCAGATATCTAACATAAAGTGCATCGGTGTGTCGATGTGTAACAAGTGTATATTCCATTCACATAGAACCTTCCATATTGA
Organism: Hymenochirus boettgeri; assembly: GCA_019447015.1. Lineage (NCBI taxonomy): Eukaryota > Metazoa > Chordata > Amphibia > Anura > Pipidae > Hymenochirus > Hymenochirus boettgeri. Next base: position 150,023,483 of record CM033469.1, read on the forward strand.
TCAAAAATCAGTGCTTAATTAATATCATCAAGATATTAGTCAGAAAAAGAATAAAAGCTGGCCTGTGTAGAAGAGTTCTTAAAAAAGTCCACAAGATGGCGCCACCACGTGTAGAAGTGTGTGAAGGAAATCACGAAGCTTTTGAATAAGGCAAAGAAGTGCATAGTTACAATAAGATTAACAGAGATACTTATAACAGTAATATAGTGAAATAAAATACTCTTGTGCAACATAATGATAAAAGGCTCTAAGACCATAAGACTAGTTGACTAACACAATATAGAGAACAATATTACAGTATGCATGATCATAAAACGAATTTAAAATGACATTTAAAATGACACCTTAAAGAAAGCATGACTGGGCTTATGTAGGGAAATGCTCAAGAGAGATCCGACTACGCATCGGAGAGCACAAACGCGACATTACTAACTATGAAGGTGTTAATAAAAAATATGAAACCCCAATTAGCAAACATTTCTGGGATAAAAAACATAAGACATCCCAGCTACGATGGCTAGTCCTAGAAACAGTAGAAAAGGACTTAAGAGGAGGAAATTTGAATAGCAAAATATTGCAGAGAGAATTATTCTGGATTGACAAATTAGAAACACTTGCCCCTAATGGTATGAATGAGGAATTCAACTGGTCATGCTTTCTTTAAGGTGTCATTTTAAATGTCATTTTAAATTCGTTTTATGATCATGCATACTGTAATATTGTTCTCTATATTGTGTTAGTCAACTAGTCTTATGGTCTTAGAGCCTTTTATCATTATGTTGCACAAGAGTATTTTATTTCACTATATTACTGTTATAATGTATCTCTGTTAATCTTATTGTAACTATGCACTTCTTTGCCTTATTCAACAGCTTCTGTATTTCCTTCACACACTTCTACACGTGGTGGCGCCATCTTGTGGACTTTTTTAAGAACTCTTCTACACAGGCCAGCTTTTATTCTTTTTCTGACTACTATCTTGATGATATTTTAATTAAGCACTGATTTTTGATCAATATGGAAGGTTCTATGTGAATGGAATATACACTTGTTACACATTCGACACACCGATGCACTTTATGTTAGATATCTGATTTTCTAAAGTTTTATTATCCTTTTTATTGCTTCTATGTATTTTACTATGGAAATAGCTAGGTATCTTTATAATATTGTAATATTGTCATTATTGACACAAGAATATATTTTAACGTTTTATGTACACTTATTATATGCACTATGACACTTTTTTTGATTGAACCAATCAGACAAGAGAACCAGCCCCAGAAGGCGGTCCTTAGTATTGGTTCGCCTGTTTAGATGTGTAACACTGTTGGTTGAACATCACCTGAGGAAGGGGGCACGTATCCCCCGAAACGTTGTGAGATGTTGTTTGGTCTATAGTTAATAAAGTTACGGTTTGGAGTGCCACCCTTGCTTCTTCGTTATTCTCTCCCCCTCTGTACCAAATCCAAGCCCCCCCTCTGTACCAAATCCAGGGCCCCCCCTCTGTCCCAAATCCAGGGGGCCCCCTCTGTCCCAAATCCAAGGGCCCCCCATCTGTCCCAAATCCAGGGCCCCCTCTCTGTCCCAAATCCAGGGGCCCCTCTGTCCCAAATCCAGGGGCCCCTGTCCCAAGCAACCTTACCTGCAGTCTGTTTAATTGCTGTTCTCCCTCCGTGTGTTTCCTGTGTTTCTCCCTCTAGTGGTGAGTCAACAGGAACTGCAGACACTCTCTCTCTAGTGGTGAGTCAATAGGAACTGCAGAGACTCTCCCTCTAGTGGTGAGTCAATAGAAACTGCAGAGACTCTCCCTCTAGTGGTGAGCCCATAGGAACTGCAGTGACACACACACACGGACACAGGGACGCACACTTAGGGTTTTATTATATAGTATTGTATTTGCTTACTATATGTTAAATAGAGTAACCTAGAAATTGATTTCAAAAAGCACAGTGTGTATTTCCAATGTATTTATTTTTACTGTATACTAGAGATATGTATATATATATAATATGTTTATATTGGAATATGTGCTTGTTTTCCAGCTACCATACTATAATCTTTATCTATACCGGCAATCGCGTTGCATCATTTGGGAAAGGTTGCCAACCATTACAAGATAGTGCTGAAAGCAAAGATCAAACTCAATCACTTCAATTACAGTCCAATTTTGATATGAGCAACTTGGTAACCTCTAATGGTAAATTGAATTTTATTTTCTAAAGATGACAAATCACATTTTAATATAAAAGTTAAATCATGTAGCATGATTTATAAATCATTTATAATAAAACAATAGCTTATTTAAGGGATTAGTTTACCTTAGTTAATTACATTTTAATTCAGTATATCTAGGATAATAAGTTATACATTATTTAGCTAATCTGTTCCCTTGGTGTTGAAATTGGAGATTTCTGCAACTGCGCAAGTCAGTGTTCATTTGAAACTTTTTTCTTATAGCATTAATTAATTTGGCTTGAAAAAGCCAAATTACTCTTCTTTCTATTTCTTCTTTTTCTTCTTCCGTTTTCTTCTTCCGCTTTTTTGGACTGTATCTCCTCCCACAGTTTTTAAGCAAGAGACATGAAATTCGTTACAGAATTGCGAGGCATATAAGAGAAGTGTGCTTTCTTCTAGATCAGGAATCCGCGGAAGTGTTACGGCGGTATCAGCGAATTTCGGGACATTTTTTCCCATAGACTAAAATGGTAACAATGCTCAAATGTGGATATTTCAAAACAGTTTGTTTCATGGTCATAAATACAAATGGTGATACCTCCACCCCCCCCACACAGACACAGGTACACCCACCTACTGACCTACCTTTCTATTCCCATGGAAGCCATACTTAAAGGGTAACTAAAGTAAAAAAAACTAATTTAGATTTATCCTCAATAAAAGATAGTTTTATGGTTGTAAACACAAAAAAGACATAGCCCCTTAACCAGACCCAGGTACACACACCTACTGATCATTACTGTGGCAGCCATACTTAAAGGGCAACTAAAGTCAAAAAAGAAACATTTTGATCAATAATCAAAAAAGTTTTTTTTTTTTAACCCCCAACCTGATACAGGTACACACACCTACCGACCTACCCCTCCATTACTGTTGTTACCATACATAAATGGTAACTAAGGTAAAAAAAAAATGTAGATCAATAATCAAAAGTTTGTTTTTTAAACTTCCAACTTGATCCAGGTACACACAGCCATATTTAAAGGGTAACTAAAGTAAAAAAAAAACACATTTTGACCAATCATCAAAAAAAGTTAGTATTTTATCCCCCAACCTGATATGAGTACACACTACCTACCTTTAATGCATATGACATATGTAAAGGGTAAGTAAAAAACAACAATGTCCTTTTCATTGACATTATAGAGTTTTATAATCTGCAGCACAAACACACAAATTCCCTTACAAAATGTGGACTTTTAAGCAAAATTCAAAGTTTATACTTAAATGTTCCCTTTCTAGTTTATTTGTATTATAACACAGCTTCCTATGTTTTTTTTTTCAGACTTGAAGGATATACATGTAAAATGGATATTTGCTGGAAATAATGTTAGTTTTGCGGTTTCTTCTCCCAATCAAAAGGTATAAAATTAAATTTTTCCTTTTTAACCCCCAGCATGCCTTGTTATAGCCTGACTATAAATTCTACCCCAGACCTTTTCAGTTGTGCCCTAACCTTGCCCCAACTTCACACTAAATGGGGTGCTAGAAATTGTTGTAATTTCAACCCCTCCTCTTTGCTGTATGCATAGTATGCTAATATAAAAAGAGGGTATGTGTGGGCCTCCTGAATATATCAGATCAATTGTAATAAACCACATCCATATACTTAAATAAGAATCACTTCCCCTAGTGGAAACAATGTGAAAAATGTAAGCTTTAAGAGTACATTTGGGTGAGTCTTTTTGTAACTTGTTTATGTGCATTTGCACAATAGAAACACTGCACAAACTTACCTGTAATGTTAATGGTGTAGGGAGAAGGGAGGGAGACAGTGCCATCCATGCAAGGTTAAGGAATGACATTTGCAGAGATGTAAGTGCACTGCTCTGTCTAGCCCTTTAATCCCTGCCCATATTTTTATGTATACATTTGGAAGCTGTACTCTAGATATAAGCAGCATTGTGTCAGCATTTGGTGAGGGAATGTACATCAGACTATTTGACTTACCGTATACACATTTAAGAAGCTTTTTATAGTGCCGAATTTTCTGATGTTTTCCACAATCACGCAGCTGACAGACTGCCGGTCGCATCTCTCTATTATATGAGCATGTGCACATTTAGTAAATAATGGAGACTAGTCGGGATTTCGTCAGGAAAGCCTCTCAGCTGCGTGATCTTGGGAAACATCAAAAACTTTGTCACTACTGCACAGAATGTTAAAATAAAAAAAGAAGGTAAGAATGTTATCTTTTACCTTCTATTCACCTAGAGAAACTTATTCCACCTACTTAAAGGGCAACTATAGTGAAAAAAAAACTTTGTCTGTATACAATGTATAGATTCACTTAGTATAAGGCGTCCTTACTTTCATGTTTTCTGTGTGGCTCGTTTCTTTCACACTGGCAGAATTTGTACCAAGCTCTGTGTAGTCCCCCCCCCCCTCTCGTCTACTCCCCCTCAAGCGTGACGGGCTGTATACAGAGTCCGAGCATTGTCAGTTGAAAGGACTTTAATGAAGTGCTACATCCTGTTGACCCCTCCCTTCCAGAGCTAGACTGCAAGCAATCAAAGTGTGGAATAAAGTAGCAATATGAAGGAAGGGCAGAGGGGAGAGAGAGGACAAGTGGTGCTGAGATTCTTTACAAGTAAGTTACTGAATCTCCCTGTTCTCTAACTTTGCTAATTGTTATTTTTTTACCTAAAGTTCATATCTCTCCCCCTGCTTAGCTGAGATCATAATCACTGAGAGAGAGTCAGTGTAAACAGCAGCTTGTAGTGAGAGACCTTCACAAACACAGTGACACTGCTTGTTGTCCTGTTATTTTCAGTTGCTTTAGTCTATATATTTCATAGATTGCACTGTGTGTCTTGTTTGGTATATAGGGCCCTATTTATAAAAATCGTTATCGTTATCGTAAAATACCGATCGTTATCGTAAAATAACGACCGGGGTTTTACCGATAACGACCGTTATTTACCATAACGACCGTTATTTACGATAACGGTCGTTATCGGTAAATAACCGTTATCGGAATAGACCGTTATCGTTAAATACCGTCGTTATCGTAAATAAGTGTATTTACCGATATGACGTATTAACGATATCGGTAAATACGGTCGTTATCGGTAATAATCCGTTATCGTAAAACCCGGTCGTTATTTTACGATACGATCGTATTTACGATAACGATCCGATCTTTTATAAATAGGGCCCATAGTCTGTATTACTGTATTATATATACTGTATAGTGTTCCATTTGAGTCACTGGTTTTATAAGATATTTTTTTGGGGGGGAGGGGCTGTTTTATATGTGTTTATGCTCATATTGCTGGGTTAATGGTTTATTGTGTTTAGCACTACAGCATTTGACTATATGTTGCACATGGTACATATAGTGTGGGTGAGAGAGTGTGTGACAGTACTGCATGGGAGCTTTGGATTGTGTGGGTGTGTGCCTTTGAGTGACGATGATGTGTAGCGCTCCTACAAATCACAGCAATTCAAAGGCTTATATCTCGGGGACTAGTTAGAATTAAGAAACTAAAGGTACCCTGGTGGATGGGATGACTTATAGGATACATTAGAAGAAATTAAAAAAAAACAATTTTCTCACTATAATTGCCCTTTAAGTTTTCAAGTGGACATACCCTTTAAGTCTGGTTTGTGCTGGTTATCTTCTTACTTAGTTTGCTAAGATGTGTTTGCCATAGTGGATCAGCAGCCTTTATATGAGGTTAACTTTAGTCCAACTATTTCTCTCTTTTACATTATCTGGCCCTGTTGCCAGTGGCTGATTCTACAGCTACACTGGAGATAATTAATGGCATTTAAGGACTTGTACACCCTTTATTCACTCTTTCTACTAACTTTTAATTTGCCTTGTTTGTTTTTTTCCTGTCATTTGTAAATAATAGATTTTTAGAACTTCATCATATAGTAAGAAGTCTCCTCCCACACCCACTGGATTTCAGTGAGATCTCATGCTAAATCTCATTCTAGCTAAAGGTGGGTACACACATGAGCAAGAAAGGGAAAGCGTCAGATCCAACGGTATCATGTAGCGCACCCGGCACATTCACCCTCGGCATCGAGGTTGTTTGGAAGTGCCCGAAAATTCTGGGATAAAAACATGTACTGCAAGTGTATGCCCCTTGTTCAGTAGTGCCTCTAGAGTGCTTAGCATGGGATTTACAAAAATATTTCCAAATGCACCTGATTTAAAGCACTTTAAGCATACAAGCAGGCAGACCATGAAAGACTGATATCCCACAATCCAGTAACACAGTGCTTATTGCATCACAGGAACTCAGACAGGTAAGGAATGACTATTAGCAATTTCACATCTCCCTGACTATGTCTTTAAGTATCTGCACAGATCATATACATCATGCACACAGCATATAAACATTTGAGGGAACATTAGCTGCACCCTTGCAAATTCTTTAGCTTCTGGGAAATGCAGGTAATTTTACACCAATAATCATGTACTAAACCTAAATACAACAGCAGATGGAAATGTACTTCTTCTATACATCCTTAACAGAAAGGGGAATATTAAATGTGCATTTCATTATTATGTAGAAAGCTGAGAAAATAACACAAAGTGACACACTGAAAGCCATCCTTCGACTTGACCACCCTACAGTGAAAAGGTGGCTGAAAACAAAAAGTGGAAGTGAGGAATATCAAAAAACTAAAAGGTAAAAGTGGGGTTTGTGGGGGTGCTATGTTTATTAAATTTTATGGGTGGGCTTGCACTTTAAAGAAGATGGCACCTGATTCACATTTATACTGCAATTCTGCCCATCTCTTTACACTGTAATATGCAGTAGTAAATGTGGGTTCATTGATATTTATGTTTTGTTTTACAGGGAAATAAGCACCATTTTTTCTTCACCTGCTTGCCTAATAGCAGGTTTCAGAAATAAAAGGTAATTTGTTTTAGTTTTCAGGTAACTTTAAAACTTGTTTTGATCTAATACAAGTAGATAATAATCCATCATTCTTGTAATGTTTTATCCTATTGCTTTTGCTTGTAAATCCCCTGAGTTAAGGCTTCCTGTTTGTTGTATTCATCTTTATTTTAAATATAATACACAGGAATGGTTATTAGTTAAATCTTCATTTAGTTTATAGTTCCCTACATTGTCAATAAAAATTTACTTAAATTTGCATAAAGTATACATGGTTTTACCATCTTCTTCTATTATATAAAGTAGAAATCTTGTATATATTTATTTATGTATGTATGTATGTATGTATGTATGTATGTATGTATGTATGTGCTCGCCCTCTGAAAGGGTCGATGCCCAACAGAAAGCCTGCGCTTCACTTGCAGAGTGTGATTCCCCAATTCAGTAACTCAATGAAGGGCCTGGGGGTCCGTGAGCTGCCCGACTTCAACAACACAGACACAGAGTAAACCCACATCACACGCTTAACAGCAACTTAGGGTGCTGCAGACACCGAACAACAGCGTCACACCCGGCTTCTACAACAGAGAGAATAAGAAATTTCCCTTAAGGTCTATTAGCAGGGCCAGATTTCCCACTAGGCCACCTAGGCCATGGCCTAGGGCGGCACAGTCACCAGGGGCGGCAAAATAAAACAAATTTTTTTTTCACGTTAGGCCGTATTGCATCCCCATATTAAATTTACACAATGCACATTATTTGGCACACAACAGAGCCTTACCGGTCTCTGTTAAATGTGCAGCGATTGCTGATTTGCTATGGGCAGCAGGTCCCTCTCCCACTCACAAAGCTCAGCTTCAGCCAATGAATTACCTCATATGGTGGGAGGGGAACAGGAAGTACAAGTTAGCTGGCCTAGGGGAGAAAAAAAGTATAAATCCGTCCCTGTCTATTAGACATTACAATTTGCTCCTGGAAGGTTTCAAATTTAACCCTAAAAAGACTATTTTACTATCGGTGATATGAACCACAATTGCGGTTATTGTCATGTTAAGCATTTTAAAGCAAGCCTCCTGGATGTTTTGTACAATGGAAACTACCCAAGACATCATGACCATGCCCCTAAAGGCACGGTCACCAAACATCATGGGCACACATCAAATGTTATGGCCATGCCCATAATCCCAAACATCATTGTCATGGGCATACCCAAACACATCAAGCAACACCCTCAAAGAAACTGCCATGTTCCAAAGATCGCAACCATCCCCCTAATTTGTTGTGACTATGCCCCGAGATATTGTGGTGCCCCCCCAACAAAAAAATCCCGTCCCCATACATCATTGCCACGCGCTTAAACATCTCAGGTATGACTCCAAACTCATGCCCACGCCCACACATCATGTCCATGCCCCCAAACATCACAGGCACACCCCAAACTTCCCCCAAATTGTGTGACCACGCCCCCAAACATCATGAACACAATCATACTTCAGCCATCAAGGCCACTCCCCCACGATAACTGCCATGGCCCCAAACATCTCAACCATGCCCCCTATGTTTGTGACCATGCCCCGAGATACTGTGGTGCCCCCCCAACAAAAAAAAGTCCCGTCCCTATACATCATTGCCACGCGCTCAAACCTCAGGTATGACCCCAAACTCATGCCCACATCCACAAACATCATGTCCATGCCCCCAAACACACAGGCACACCCCCAAAACATCATACCCATGCCCCCAGTCGCATGGCCACACCACCAACCTTGCAAACCACAACACACAAATGTCCATCCACGCCTCCTGGACACCACAACACATAGACCCCCAGACTGTCCTCACCCTAGAATGCCATGCCCCCATCCACCTACCTGCATTACCTGGACTTAATCGCCAGAACCACACTGCCAACATGTCACACACACTACACAACAACAACTAATAGAACAAGGCATCATGGCACTTCCAATAGGACCACAACTAACTTTATTGATTGGGATTGCTGCCCATCAGTCACTCAAGTGCTGCGGTATTCAGTTGCAATCAACATGCTTTTCCTAAGGCCAATTACATGTAGCTTGTTCATTAGTAGGTCCAGTGGCGTATCTACGTTAAAACATTCGGGGCACGTGCACCGGATGTTTGGCAAAATGCCCATGTGTTTTAACTGACTGTCCCCCTGCAAGTGCCCCGAACGTCCGAATATTCCCGGCTGCGCGAACCTCTGGGCACGTTGCGCAGCGGCACACCAATGACGTCCTACCGGGCGCCAATGTCACGATCGCGCCGGCGCGCGAGAGAGAAATCAGGGACTCAGGAGGAGTCCAGATAGGTAGCAGTGGCATCGTGGCAATAGCAGCAGAGCCTAGATATCAGATAAGATAGATAATAGATGCAGACAGTTAGATAGATAGATAGCAGTTAGATTAGATAGATAGCTAGCAGAGATATAAGATAGCGTTTAGATAGATGATAGATAGATAGATAGATAGATAGATAGATAGATAGAGTTAGATAGACAGATAGTTGATATTGATAATACAGAGTAAAGATAGTAGATAGCAGAGTTAGATAGATAGATAGATAGATGATAGATAGATTAGATAGATAGATAGATAGATAGATAGCGAGTTAGATATAGCAGTAGATAGATAGATAGATAGATAGATAGATAGATAGATAGATAGAGATAGATAGATAGATAGCAGTTAGATAATGATAGATAGCAGTTAGATAGATAGATAGATAGATAGAAAATGAGATAGATAGATAATAGATAGTATATAGATAATAGATAGATAGCTAGATAGATAGATAGATAGATTAGATAGATGATAGATAGATGATAAGATAGATAGATAATAGAAGATAGATAGATAGATAGATGATGATAGATAGATAGATATATGATAGCAGAGTTAATAGATAGATAGATAATAGATAGATAGATAGCAGAGTTAAAGATAGATAGATCGATAGATAGATAGTGCAGAGTTAGATAGTCTAGATAGTAGATAGCAGAGTTAGATAGATAGATAGATAGATATATAGATATATATTAGATAGATGATAGATAGAATTAGATAGATAGATGATAGCAAGTTAGTAGATAGATAGATAGATAGATAGATGATAGATAGATAGATAGATAGAATAGATAGATAGAGGTTAGATAGCTAGATAATAGATAGATAGTGAGATAGATAGATAGATAGATAGATAGATAGATAGATAGATAATAATAGATGGATAGATATGATATAGCAGTTAGATAGATAGATAGCATTTGATAGATAGTACAGATTAATAGATAGTTAGTAGTAGATAGATAGATAGATAGATAGATAGATAGATAGATCAGATAGATAGCAGAATTATATAGTAGATAATAGATAGATAGCAGATCGATAGATAGTGATAGATAGATAATAGATATAGATAGATAGCATAGTTAGATAAAAAAGCTAGATAGATAGATAGCAGAGTTAGATAGATGAGATAGAATAGTAGATAGATGATAATAGATAATAGAAGGTAATAGATAGATGGATATAGCAGAGATAGATGATAGATAGATAGATATAGATATGATATAGATAATAATAGATAGATAGATAGATAGATGATAGCAGAGTTAGATAGATAGATAGCAGAGTTAGATAGATAGCAGTAGATATATAGATAGATAGATAGATAGATAGATAGATAGATAGATAGATAGATCGATAGATAGATAGATAGCAGATTAGATAGATAGAAATACAGATCGATAGAGTATAATGATAGATATAGATAGATAGCAAGTTAGAAGATAGTAGAAGCAGATAGATAGATAGTAGATAATAGCAAGTTTAGATAGATAGATGCAGAGTTAGATAGATAGATAATAGCAGAGTTAGTAGATAGATAGAGAGTAATAGATAGATAGATAGATAGATGCAGAGTTAGATAGATAGATAGCGAGTAATGATAATAGCATAGATAGATAGATGCATAGAGAGATACAAAAGCGATAGACTAGTTAAATAGATAAACAAGAGGCAGATATATAGATACATGATATACAGAGAAGAGAGGGACAGATAGAGATAGATAGGCAGAGATCATGTAGAAGGTACAAAAGTCTCCCTGGCCAAAGGTGTGGGCAAGCATCTGACTACAACTGAACACAACATAGTTTAAAATGACAAATTGCTACCAGTATATAATGAAATTGCCAGTTTACTGTGCCTTTGTGTCATTAATTTGTCCAACTCTCTGATCTCTATCTCTGTCTGTCTATTTCACTGTCTTTCTGTCTGTTTATCACTATCGGGCTGTGTGTCTATGTTTGTGGTTGTCTATCTGTCTGTATCTTTTTGGTAATCTCTATAAGTACATAGTGGGTGTGGCCTAATTGGGGCGGAGAAAGGGTGTGCCCGAAAGTGCCCCTGATCTTCTTAGACCCTAGATACGCCCCTGGTAGGTTCACCACAAATTTGTATATTTACTCTCTAAGTGGTCAAGGCAGCTAGAAAGCCATGCAGGGTTATTCAATAAAAGTTCTTATTGTTTAAAATGGTGCTAATTCTGCCCCAACCAATCAGATGTTTTTGGTTGGGATGGATCTGATTGGTTGGGGCAAAATTAGCACCATTTTAAACGATAAGAACATTTATTGAATCTCCCTGCTGGTATCCAATATGTAATATATGGGCTATAGTAGAATTACTATAAAAGTAAAAGGTACTGAAACATTGCATATATAAAAGTTTTACATAGTGTGAGTTTATAGTGACATTTGTAAACTGTTCTGTAACCTTGTGTTATATTATGGATATGTTTTTATTTGTAAAGAGGGGGATGGGCTTGGGGGAGGAAGGGGATGGCACTTACCTTCAAATGGGAAAGAAATGTGATGTGTGGTATCCTGATGATGGCCTGATTCAGGCTGAAATGTGTTGATCAGCATGTAATGAATTTAATATGCAATTCTCAGAAGTCCAGTTGAGTGCAGTACTTATGTAATATATGTAATTAATTATGCAGTCCTTATGAAATATATGTAATTATTCAAATGCAGCTGATACCACAATTTGTTTAGTGCTTCACTGGATTTGATTCACTGAAATCCATTCATGCTAATCAATTGTAACGCTCCGGATGCCCAAGTATTCCTTCAGTCCGAATACCCCAATCCACAACCACTATCTTCACCAATAGACAAGCCCCCGTTTGCCGGGAGGCTAGATGTGCCTCACTGAACACGGTTGCCCCCTGGACTTTGAGTGCATGGTATTCGAACTGAGGCCGGGAATACTGGAGTCCGAAGTGAAACAGACAGGCAAGGCACAAGGAAGAGAGACAAAGGTCAGAGGCCAAAATACGAGGTACAGACTAGGAGCAGGTAAGAGCAGAGTCTAAAACAGAGCAAGAGGTCAAAAACAGGTATCAGGCAGCCAGGCACGGTACAGAGGGTTGAGCAAGAAGCGTAGTCAGGAACGAGCAGAGTTCAGGGCAGGCAGATACGAATCGAGGTCAAAAAACAGGCAAGGGTCAATAACAGAGAATATACAAAGAAAAGCACACCACCAGCAAGATAGATAAACTTACCGCTATATCGGGCAAGGACCAATGGGCTAAGGGGTTTAAAAAGACTAAAGTGACCAATAGGAGGACAGCCAAGAAGAAGAAGAGAGCAGATTGGATAATGTGAAGATTTTGAATAAAAAAGCGAACTGTCACTTTAAGTGCTTTCGCAGAGTATAAGAGGGTGCGTTCACGCGACTGCGAACACGAGGATCGCTAAATAGGAAGTCTCAAATGCCACCGAAGACCGAGGAGCGACAGAAGCCGCCGGAGAAAGCCGAAGGCGTTCGGACATGGAGGACGCGCCGTGGGATCCCGGAGCAGGTACGTTTTTCTTTACATTAATTTAATATGTTAGTGACGGAGTGACTTTAAGAAATAATTTGATATCGCAATAGCCAAAATTTTATGTGCATTGCATGTTTTGTTTTCACACTCATAATAGTTTGTATACCTCATAGAAACCTTAAGACCTTAAGAATGCATTATAACTACTACTATACATTACTTAAAGGTCTTCTAAAGATCTTCACACAACTTCTTCAATCGACCTTGTTGCTGCTAGCAATTTATTTACAGAGTTACATAAAGACAAACGGGTTTCGGAACTTGTGAGTTGTTTTATTTTTGATTTATGAACACCTTAGAAGTGGATTTTAGATAATGTATAATATTGGTAAAAATAAGGATAGTTTTGCCGTATTAGTCCAATATATGTAGTAAAAAGTAGAGTACTGTGATACTTTTAATGGACTAACAGTTTATTTTAGTAGACAAGCTTTCGAGGGATCAACCCTCTTTCTTAGGTCAGAGCAGTACTGATTGAAACAAGGATCTTGAAGGGACAGTTTAGCAGCAACCAAGATAGAAAATCATTTGAAGCCAAAATCATTGACTCCATTATTTGACTCCAAAAACAATGGGTTAAACCAAGATTTGGGATTCCTAGCCCACTATAACTGTTTGAATATATTTGTATGTAGAACAATATGTGGATGGTATACAATATGTGCATATTCTCAATGTCTGCTTTTCTCTCATCCAGCATCCCCTCACTCCCCTACTCCCCCTGCTACCTCTCTCCTTTCCATTTGGTTGCCCACCTAGTACGCTGCTATCTCTCTATTTTATTACCCCCTCTCATTCCTCAGTATATTCTGGACATTTTTTTTGGGGGGGGGGGTTATTATCTGTTTTATCTTATGTAATTAGCTTTTACTTTGTGTTAACCTTTGTTTCAATCAGTACTGCTCTGACCAGGGAGAGGATTGATCCCTCAAAGCTTGTCTGCTAAAATTGTCTGTTAGTCCATTAAAAGTATCACAGTACTCTACTTTTTACTGTATAATATAGAACATTAATAGAGCTCTAAATAGGTATTATGGAAAATATAGGTGAATTAAATTGAGATTTGTGACACTAAAAGATATTATTTTTTTAGAAATTAAATAAGGAAAAGTTCCTAGCTCTTATTATTTTTAAAATTATATCAATACCTATACAACACATTCTAAAATATTAAAAAGGTGATAACAGAATAATTTGTCTTGTTTTTGTTTTGATGACAGATATGCTCTAATATCAAAATGATCTCATCCCAGAACTGAATTCTCTCCCCTTGCTTTGAAGCTTTCTTAATCTTTGTCCTGCTACCAGAAAGTCTCCTGTTAATAAACACTGGTTTATCTCTGGCAGTTCCATTTGCCAAGGTTGTCAATGATTTGAACGACAATTCTTTGAAGATACTAGGTAGGCAGACAGATAAGCCATATTTTTAATACTACAGTATTTACAGCATTAATACACTATCATGTATAATTGGATCGATGTTACATTTTAAGAAGGATGTGTTAATATTCACCAGAGGGCTTTATGGTCTTCCCTGGAGGCACCGTCACTGACAAAGCAATCCAGTTTCTCAAATGCTGTGATGTTATCAGTACTCTCTGTTAAAGATGATATGGACCCTGGGACTAAGATCTTCTGCAGATGCTAAAAAAACTGTATAAAGTAAGTTGTCGGTTTAGCCCCTTCTTTTGTACCTGATACTAATATTAGTCACATGGGGGACTCACTTACTATCATTTTTATATTGTAAATCATATATGGAGATTTATACTGAATGTAAAAGGCTTTAATTAAAGGGAACAAAACCTGTTTAATCCAAGTTTTCCTCCAATTAAAGTACCCAAGGAATGAGGACCTAGCTCAGGGATTCCGAAACGTGTGCCTTCAGATTGTTGAAAACTAGCATTGAAATCCCACATCCCTCTGTAGTTGAAATACTGGGAGTTGTATTTTCAAACATCTGGAGGCACATCGTTTGAGAATCCCTGGCCTAGCTGTTCAGGTCATCACCATCAGTACTTTTAATGGAGAAGGAGGAATGAGTTTGAAGATTTTTTTGGATCACCTCTTAATAAACCAGACTAGACTAGTCGTTTAAAAAGTTTATTTTCTAAAATATATTTTCCTTATTTCAGGCTAACCTGAAGGCTAAATGCATAGTACCCATAAGTACATTCTGTATGAATGAACTTTGTCCATTAATTGTGCTTCCTTGGGACATTAACAATTGGCGCTGTGCAATCAACAGGTAAAGACACATTAATAGTGCATGTTTAACATTTACAAATCATGATATGTAGCTAAGGTCCTTACAAGATCTGATAATGTCTGGAAATGTTCTGCATTTTCCCCCTTTTAGTTTACGCTTTGAAACACCCTGAATCTGTACACAGGTTAACATAATCATAGTGCAACTCACAGGACTTCTGTCATATTATGATTATATAACTATATCCCTTATAAATTGACATTCTATGTATTATAGCTGTCAGATAGTGTAATTGCTATGAAAGTAAGGAGGGCAAATGAATGACTTGCATGTTCAAACCTTTGGATAGGAATCACTAAAGCATGGGCTTTTAAAGGGCATGTCTACCTTATAATACATTTTTCCCTTGATAGTATACCTTCCCCCAGCCCCAACTGCTATAAATAATTTCAAGAAAGTGCCCCGATCTTTACTTACCTTCCCTCTCTCCTCCGACGCCCGGCCCGGCAAGACACTGCAAGCAGGGGGCGGGACCGGCAGCCACATCCGTGATTGGCTGAGAGGCAGCCAATCACGGACGTGGCTGCCAGCTGCTCAGAATGCCGGGGGACAGAGGAAGGTAAGTAGAGTTTGGGGGACTTTCTTAAAACCTTTTACAGCGGGGCTGGGAAGAATACTAATATATGCCAAGGGTTTTTATGGTAGGGGGAGGGATCGCGAAACGGAGGGAGAGGAGGGGAGAGGCTTGCAGTGCGCATGCCAAACTTCTCCCAGTGGGGAGACAGGAGGCAGAGTCCTTTATGGATTCATCTATCCTCCTGGTGGGCAGTTTTTGGGACTTTGGGGGATTACTAGAGAAACCATTTGGAGCTGGGATGTAAGGTTATAGTTTTGGGGGTGGACATGCCCTTTAATGTCTTTAAGTTAGTAAAAGGGCTTTATTCCAGAATGTATGAAAAAAACATACATTTTCCAGCATTCCGTGCAGCCAGGGAATGCTGGGAATTTTAAACATGTGAAAAGTAACACCCATGCTCTATATCATTACCACTGTGTTGCATCTTAATACATTCATTAGCCAATGACATAAAGAAGAAACTTACTGCTAACAGAGAATGCTGGGAGTTGTAGTTTTCAAAATAAGTGCATATTCAAATCCTTTGGTTGGAATCACTAAAGCATGGGCTTTTAATGTCTGTACGTTAGTAAAAGGGCTTTATAAGTATGTACCTAGCATGTTATTCTGGTCCTGTAAAGGATAGGAGGTTCTCCTATGGTGCTGTTTAGTTGAATTGCACGTTGTGGCAGGATTACCTGGCACTTGCTGGCAGGTCAAATAAAATGGGGGGTATGTGTGTGTTTGACCATATTATGCGGTGGGATTGCGTGGGTCTTTTTAGCTTTTCAGACTTATACCATTTGAGAATCAACGAAGAAGCAAGGGTGGCACTCCAAACCGTAACTTTATTAACTATAGACCAAACAACATCTCACAACGTTTCGGGGGATACGTGCCCCCTTCCTCAGGTGATGTTCAACCAACAGTGTTACACATCTAAATAGGCGAACCAATACTAAGGACCGCCTTCTGGGGCTGGTTCTCTTGTCTGATTGGTTCAATCAAAAAAAGTGTCATAGTGCATATAATAAGTGTACATAAAACGTTAAAATATATTCTTGTGTCAATAATGACAATATTACAATATTATAGATACCTAGCTATTTCCATAGTAAACTACATAGAAGCAATAAAAGGATAATAAAACTTTAGAAATCAGATATCTAACATAAAGTGCATCGGTGTTCGAATGTGTAACAAGTGTATATTCCATTCACATAGAACCTTCCATATTGATCAAAATCAGTGCTTAATTAAATATCATCAAGATAGTAGTCAGAAAAAGAAAAACTGGCCTGTGTAGAAGAGTTCTTAAAAAGTCCACAAGATGGCGCCACCACGTTAAAAGTGTGTGAAGGAAATACAGAAGCTGTTGAATAGGCAAAGAAGTGCATAGTTACATAAGATTAACAGAGATCGTTATAACAGTAATAGTGAAATAAATACTCTTGTGCAACATAATGATAAAAGGCTCTAAGACCATAAGACTAGTTGACTAACACAATATAGAGAACAATATTACAGTATGCATGATCAAAAACGAATTTAAAATGACATTTAAAATGACACCTTAAAGAAAGCATGACTGGGCTTATGTAGGGAAATGCTCAAGAGAGATCCGACTACGCATCGGAAGCACAAACGCGACATTACTAACTATGAAGGTGTTAATAAAAAATATGAACCCCAATTAGCAACATTTCTTCTGGGATAAAAAACTAAGACATCCCAGCTACGATGGCTAGTCCTAGAAACAGTAGAAAAGGACTTAAGAGGAGGAAATTTGAATAGCAAATATTGCAGAGAGAATTATTCTGGATTGACAAATTAGAAACACTTGCCCCTAATGGTATGAATGAGGAATTCAACTGGTCATGCTTTCTTTAAGGTGTCATTTTAAATGTCATTTTAAATTCGTTTTATGATCATGCATACTGTATATTGTTCTCTATATTGTGTTAGTCAACTAGTCTTATGGTCTTAGAGCCTTTTATCATTATGTTGCACAGAGTATTTATTTCACTATATTACTGTTATAATGTATCTCTGTTAATCTTATTGTAACTATGCACTTCTTTGCCTTATTCAACAGCTTCTGTATTTCCTTCACACACTTCTACACGTGGTGGCGCCATCTTGTGGACTTTTTTAAGAACTCTTCTACACAGGCAGCTTTTATTCTTTTTCTGACTACTATCTTGATGATATTTTAATTAAGCACTGATTTTTGATCATATGGAAGGTTCTATGTGAATGGAATATACACTTGTTACACATTCGACACACCGATGCACTTTATGTTAGATATCTGATTTTCTAAAGTTTTATTATCCTTTTTATTGCTTCTATGTATTTTTACTATGGAATAGCTAGGTATCTTATAATATTGTAATATTGTCATTATTGACACAAGAATATATTTTAACGTTTTTTGTACACTTATTATATGCACATGACACTTTTTTTGATTGAACCAATCAGACAAGAGAACCAGCCCAGAAGGCGGTCCTTAGTATTGGTTCGCCTGTTTAGATGTGTAACACTGTTGGTTGAACATCACCTGAGGAAGGGGGCACGTATCCCCCGAAACGTTGTGAGATGTTGTTTGGTCTATAGTTAATAAAGTTACGGTTTGGAGTGCCACCCTTGCTTCTTCGTTATTCTCGTATGATTTATCCATTAAGGGTTGGATTGTTTTGAGGAGTGAGCACCCACACTTGGTACGAGTGCAGAGGATTTTTTCTATTATACCAGTTGAGCCTGCCCTTGGATACTTGCTGGAAGTAGGGATGGCATAGAACTCGAACTCGAACCCGAGTTCGAGCCGAACTGTTCGAGTTCGAACGGACCCGGACTTCTCGAACTATCTCGGACACGGACTTTCGATATTTCCCGGACTTTCGATGATTTATCGATGTTCGACGTGCGAGATCGAAATCCGGAGTTAAGACATGTATCTAGACGAGCACAGGATCTGGAGTAGTAAAGTCTCAATTGGCGAAGTAACAATAATCATGTTACCTCGAACCCGCTCGAACGTCGATGAAAGCTCGAAAAGTTAGCGCGGCGTAGGAGATAAATCGATTTTACGAAAGTCCTGGATTTTGGGAACATGCTCCCCAGACCATTCCAGTTCCCCCACAGCCATTTAAATTAAGTTACCATTAATATTGTAGTTGTATTTGACTCAACTTTTGCGAACTATTAGACTCCATAGACTTAATAATGGGTCCGTTTCGGACTTTCGACTACATTTGTAAAGTTCAAAAGTTCAAAGCTTCGAAAACGGACCGAACTTTCAATAGTTCGACCATCTATAGC
Organism: Hymenochirus boettgeri; assembly: GCA_019447015.1. Classification (NCBI taxonomy): domain Eukaryota; kingdom Metazoa; phylum Chordata; class Amphibia; order Anura; family Pipidae; genus Hymenochirus; species Hymenochirus boettgeri. The sequence goes on from CM033469.1 coordinate 150,042,645, forward strand.
TGGGAGTGGAAAAGGGAGGAGCACAGTTCAGAATGGACCTGCTATACCTAGCTAACGACATGTAAGGTAGCCTCTCTATGGCCCACCAGTTCAGCTATCATGCGTAAGGGTCGAGGTAGACAAGCTTGAACCGTCATGTTTCTGCACTTTGTGGGGTGGTCTCACTGAAAGCTGTAACCCCAAGTATATATATACAACTATAATATAATAGACTATAATATATATCATAAAGCGACAAAGCCCCCCCCACTCACGCACTCACTCACTATACTACACTCATCACTCATCACTAATTCGTCCCTACTTGCAGTGCGTTACCATTGGACAGCTCTCACTGCCTACCTATTACAAAAGTTAAGCAGGTTTCGTTCAAAAGGCAAAGCCTCACTCACTCACTCACTCACTCACTCATCTCAACAACTCATCACTAATTCTCCCCATTGCCAGGAGGCAGACGGCTAATTAGCAGGCTCATTCCTGCACCTTACTTACAAAGTTAATCAGGTTCGTTTCAAAAAGGCAAAGCCCACTCACTCACTCACTCATCACTAATCATCACACTATCTCCAACTTGCCGTGGAGGCAGACGGCTTAAATTTGGCAGGCTCAGATTGCACTTACTACAAAAGTTAGTCTTTTAGTAGTTTATTTCGAAAAAGGCAAAGCCCTCACTCACTCACTCAATACTAATTTTCAAAGCGCTCCACTCACCACTATCTCTCCAACTTGCCGTGAGGCAGACGGCTTAAATTGGGCAGGCTCATTAGCGCACCTTACTTACAAAAGTTAAGCAGGTTCGTTTCGAAAGGCAAACGCCCTCAACACTCACTCATAACTCATCTCTAATTCTCCAAACTTGCCGTGGGGAGGCAGACGCTTAATTGCAGCAGGCTCATCATTGCACCTTAATACAAAAGGTAAGAAGAGTTGTTTTAAAAGGCAAAGCCCTCACCTCCCTCACTCACTCACTCAACTAACTACATCACTAATTTCTCCAACTGTGCCATGGGGCAGCGGCTTAAATTTGTGGCAGGCTCATTCATTGCACTACTTCAAAAATTAATCAGGTTTGTTTCGAAAAGGCAAAGCCCCACTCACTCACTCACTTCATCACTAACTCATCACAACTTCTCAACTTGCGTGGGAGGGATGGCTTAAATTTGGCAGGCCATCATTGCACCATTACACAAAAGTTAGGTATGGTCATTTCGAAAAGGCAAAGCCCTCACTCACTCACTCACTCACTACTAATCTCGAACTGGCCTCACTCATCACTCATTCTCCAACTTGCCGGGAGGCAGAGCTTAAATTTGGCAGGCTCATCATTGAAATGACACAAAGTTAAGCAGGGTTGTTTCGAAAAGAGCAAAGCCCTCACTCACTCACTCACTCATCACTAATTCTCCAAGTTGCCGTGGAGGCAACAGCTAATTGGCAGGCTCGATTCATGCACATATTACAAAAGTAGCAGTGTTTCGTTTCGAAAAGGCAAAGCCCTCCCTCATCACTCACTTCACTCATCACTAATTCTCAATTGCTGCCCTCACTCACCACTCACTCAATCACTAATTTCCACTTGCCTCACTCATCACTCATCTCCAACTGCTGTGGAGGCAGACGGCTTAAATTTGTCAGGCATTCATTGCACCGACTTACAAAAGTTATAGAGTTTCGTTTTGAAAGGCAAAGCCCCTCCATCACTCACACTCACCATCACTAACTCATCACTAATCTCCAACTTGCCGTGGAGCCAGACGGCTTAAATTTGGCAGGTCATTCATTGCACCTTACTTACAAAAGTTAAGCAGGTTTCGTTTCAAAAAGGCAAAGCCTCACTCACTCACTCACTCACTATCATACTAATTCTCAACTTGCCTCACTCATCACTAATTCTCCAACTTGCCGTGGAGGAAAGATGCTTAAATTTGGCCGGCCATTCATTGCACCTTACTTACAAAAGTTAATCAGGTTTCGTTCGAAAAGGCAAAGCCCTCACTCAATCACTCATCACTAATCACTAACATCACAATCTCCAACTTGCCTGTGGAGGCAGACGGCTTAAATTTGGCAGCTCATTCATTGCACCTTACTTACAAAAGTTAAGCAGGTTTAGTTTCGAAAAGGCAAAGCCCTCACTAATCACTCACTCATCACTAACTATCACTAATTCTCAACTTCTGCGTGGAGGAGAGCCTTAAATTTGGCAGGTCATTCATTGCACCTTACTTAAATTAAGTAGGTTTCATTTCGAAAAGGCAAAGCCCTCACTCACATCATCACTCATACTAATCTGCAACTGCCTCACTCATACTATTCTCCAATTGCGTGGGAGGCAGACGGCTTAATTTGCAGCTCATTCATTGCCACTGTACTTACAAAGTTAAGCAGGTTTCGTTTCGAAAGGCAAAGCCCTCACTCACTCACTCACTCATCACATCATCACTAATTCTCCAAGTTGCGTGGAGGCATACAGCTTAAATTGGCAGGCTTGATTCATTGCACCTTACTTACAAAGTTGAGCATGTTGTTTCGAAAAGGCAAAGCCCCATCACCACCACTCACTCATCATTCCATGCGCCCTCACTCACTCATCATCATCATAATTCTCCACTTGCCTCACTCATCACTCATTCTCAACTTGCCTGTGGAGGCAGACGGCTTAAATTTGCAGCTCATTCATTGCCACCGTACTACAAAAGTTAAGCAGGTTCGTTTTGAAAGGCAAAGCCCTCACTCACTCACTCACTCACTCATCACTACCAACTAATCTCCAACTGTGCCGTGGAGGCAGACGGCTTAAATTTGGCAGGCTATATCATGCACCTACTTACAAAAGTTAAGCAGGTTTCTTTCAAAAAGGCAAAGCCCTCACACTCACTCACTCACTCATCACTAATCATCAACTTGCCACCATACTAATTCTCCAACTTGCGTGGAGGAGACGGCTTAAATTTGGCAGGCTGCATCATTGCACCTACTTACAAAAGTTAAGCAAGTTTCGTTTCGAAAGGCAAAGCCCTCACTCACTCACTCACTCATCACTAATTCTCCAACTTGATGCCCTCACTCACTCACTCACTCACTCACTCACTCACTAATTCTCCAACTTGCCTCACTCATCATCATTCTCCAACTTGCCGTGGAGCGAGGTAAATTTGGCAGGCTCATTCATTGCACTGTACATTACAAAAGTTAAGCGGTTGTCGTTTCGAAAGGCAAAGCCCTCACTCACTCATCTCTCACACTAACTCATCACTAATTCTCCAACTTGCCGTGGAGGCAGACGGCTTAAATTTGGCAGGCTCCATTCATTGCACCACTTACAAAGTTAAGCAGGTTTCGTTTCAAAAGGCAAAGCCCTCACTCACTACTACTCACTCATCACTAATCTTCAACTTGCCTCACTCATCACTAATTCTCCAACTTGCGTGGGAGGCAGACGGCTAAATTTGGCAGGCTCTTCATTGCACCTTACTTACAAAAGTTAAGCAAGTTTCAGAAAAGGCAAAGCCCTCACTCACTCATCACTATTCTCCAACTTGCTCCTCACTCACTACTCACTCACCCATCACTAATTCTCAACATTGCCTCACTCATCACTCATTCTCAACTTGCCGTGGAGGCAGCGGCTTAAATTTGGCAGGCTCATTATTCCGTATTACAAAAGTAAGCAGGTTTCGTTTCGAAAAGGCAAAGCCCTCACTCACTCACTCACTCAATAACTCATCACTAATTCTCCAATTGCACATGGAGGCATACAGCTAATGCAGGGATTCATTGCCTTACTTACAAAAGGTGAGCAGGTTTGTTTCGAAAAGGCAAAGCCCTCACTCACTCACTCACTCACATCACTAATTCTCCACTTGCGCCTCATCACTCACCACTCATCAATAATTCCAACTGCCTCACTCTATCCTCAATTTCTCAACTGCTTTGGAGGCAGACGGCTTAAAATTTGCAGGCTCATTCATTGCACCGTACTTACAAAAGTTAAGCAGGTTTCGTTTGAAAAGGCAAAGCCCTCACTCTCACTCACTCACTCATCACTAACTCATCACTAATTCTCAACTTGCGTGGAGGCAGACGGCTTAAATTTGGGCAGGCTCTTCATTGCACCTTCTTACAAAAGTTAAGCAGGTTTCGTTTCAAAAAGGCAAAGCCCTCCACTCCCATCCACTCACTCATCACTAATTCTTCAACTGCCCATCATCATCACTAATTCTCCAACTTGCCGTGGAGGCAGACGGCTTAAATTTGGCAGGCTCATTATTGCACCTACTTAAAAAGTTAAGCAAGTTCGTTCGAAAAGGCCAAAGCCCTCACTCACTCACTCACTCATCACTAATTCTCCAACTTGCTGCCTCTCACTTCCCACTCACTCACTCACCATCACTAATTCTCCAACGCCTCATCATCACTCATTCTCAACTTGCCGTGGAGGCAGACGGCTTAAATTTGGCAGGCTCATTCATTGCACTGTACTTACAAAGTTAAGCGGGTTCGTTTCGAAAAGGCAAAGCCCTCACTCACTCACTCATCACTAACTCATCACTAATTCTCAACTTGCCGTGGAGGCAGACGGCTTAAATTTGGCAGGCTATTCATTCAGCCCTTACTTACAAAGTTAAGCAGGTTTCGTTTCAAAAAGGCACAGCCCTCACTCACTCACTCACTCACTCATCACTATTCTTCAACTGCCTCACTCATCACTCATTCTCCAACTGGTGGGGCAGACGGCTTAAATTGTCAGGCTCATTCATTGCACCCGTACTTACAAAAGTTAAGCAGGTTCGTTTTGAAAAGGCAAAGCCCTCACTCACTCACTCACTCACGTCATCACTAACTCATCACTAATTCTCCAACTTGCTGTGGAGCAGACGGCTTAAATTTGGCAGGCTCATTTGCACTTACTTACAAAAGTTAAGCAGGTTCGTTTCAAAAGGCAAAGCCCTCCACTCACTCACTCACTCATCACTAATCTTCAACTGCCTCAACTATCACTAATTCTCCAACTTGCCGTGGAGGCAGACGGCTAAATTTGGCAGGCTATTCATTGCACCTTACTTACAAAAGTTAAGAGGTTTTCGAAAAGGCAAGCCCTCACTCACTCACTAACTCATCATAATTCTCCAACTTGCTGCCCTCCATCACTCACTCACTCACTAAACTCATCACTAACTCTCCACTGCCTCACTCATCAACTCATTCTCCAACTTGCCGTGGAGGCAGACGGCTTAAATTTGGCAGGCTCATCATTGCACTTACTTACAAAAGTTAAGAGGTTTCGTTTCGAAAAGGCAAAGCCTCACTCAACTCACTCATCACAACCTCATATCACAATTCTCCAACTTGCCGTGGAGGCGACGGCTTAAATTGGCAGGTCATTCATTGCACCCTACTTACAAAAGTTAAGCAGGTTTCGTTTCAAAAAGGCAAAGCCCTCACTATCACTCACTCACTCACCCATCACTAATTCTTCAACTTGCCTCACTCATCACAATCTCAAACTTGCCGTGGAGGCAGACGGCTTAAATTTGGCAGGCTCATTCATTGCACTCTACTTACAAAAGTTAAGCAAGTTTCTTTCGAAAAGGCAAAGCCCCTCACTCATCACTAATTCTCCAACTTGTGCCCTCACTCACTCACTCACTCACTCATCACTAATCTCCAACTTGCCTCTCATCACTCATTCTCCAACTTGCGTGGAGGCAGACGGCTTAAATTTGGCAGGCTCATTCATGCTGTAACTTACAAAAGTTAAGCAGGTTTCGTTTCGAAAGGCAAAGCCCTCACTCACTCACTCATCACTAACTCATCACTAATTCTCCAACTGCCGTGGAGGCAGACGGCTTAAATTTGGCAGGCTCATTCATTGCACCTACTTACAAAAGTTAAGCAGTGGTTCGTTTCAAAGGCAAAGCCCTCACTCACTCACTACACTATACTAATCTGAATTCCCAACTGCCATGGAGGCACGGCGGACTTAATTTGGCAGGCTCATTCATTGCACCTTACTTACAAAAGTTAATCAGGTTTCGTTTCGAAAAGGCAAAGCCACTCACTCACCTCACTCACTCATCATCACTAATCACAATTCTCCAACTGCCGTGGAGGCAGAAGGCTTAAATATTGGCAGGCTCATTCATTGCCACTTACTTACAAAAGTTAAGCAGGTTTCGTTTCGAAAAGGCAAACGCCCTCACTCACTCACTCACATCACATAAGCTCATCTCCTAATTCTCCAACTTGCCGTGGAGGCAAGGCTTAAATTGAGGCAGGCTCATCATTGCACCTTACTTATCAAAAGTTAAGTAGGTTTCATTTCGAAAAGGCAAAGCCCTCACTCACTCACTCACTCACTCACTACTAATTCTGCAACTGGCCTCACTCATCACTAATTCTCCAACTTGCCGTGGAGGCAGACGGCTTAAATTTGTCAGGCTCATTCATTGCACCTTACTTACAAAAGTTAAGCAGGTTTCGTTTCGAAAAGGCAAAGCCCTCACTCACTCACTCACTCACTCATCACTAATTCTCCAACTTGCCGTGGAGGCAGACAGCTTAAATTTGGCAGGCTGATTCATTGCACCTTACTTACAAAAGTTGAGCATGTTTCGTTTCGAAAAGGCAAAGCCCTCACTCACTCACTCACTCACTCATCACTAATTCTCCAACTTGCCGCCCTCACTCACTCACTCACTCCTCACTAATTCTCCAACTTGCCTCACTCATCACTCATTCTCCAACTTGCCGTGGAGGCACACGGCTTAAATTTGGCAGGCTCATTCATTGCACCTTACTTACAAAAGTTAAGCAGGTTTCGTTTCGAAATTCCACCTGTAACGGTGAGTATCTGACATTGCACCTGTAACGGTGAGTATCTGACATTGCCCCTGTAACGGTGAGTATCTGACATTGCACAGACTGGTTGGTCCAATTTCAACCAAATTTGGTATGCATATACTCCTTTACCAGTAAAAGATTAACAAAATATTTTTTCGGAATGGGGGGGGGGGGGAATAGAATTTTGAACTCCTGCAACTAATGGTTGGACGATTTTTACCAAAAATTCGGGTGTGTGCGGGGACTGGCTGAGGTGGAAGGAGAAGTGTGGAGGGTGGACAGAGAGGAATAGTGGGGGGTATTAGGGGCGGACGGGGAGGGGTGGTGGGGGTTATTTTCACCAAAATTTCATAGTTGAATAAAAAATATAATATTAAATTAAAGTTAATGAGTGTTGCATTATCGTAAAGCTTATTGAATTGTCTTTCTTTAATATATCAAGTGCCGAGTGATTACAGCAATCTTGATACATTATTGCTTTCTTACTAAAAACGTTATTTCAATACATCTCCGCTGCGAAGCGCGGGTATTTTGCTAGTATATATATATATATAAAAGCACTCCAGCTTCATATTCATCTGCCCGGGTGCTTATCACTTAGTACACATCTCCATCACAAATTAAGATAGCACTCACGGGACTTATATAAAAGTATCAAAGTTTTTATTGAGATATACGATTTTGGTCTTTACGCGTTTCCGCTCTCACAGGAGCTGTCCTCAGAAAATACAAACATGGTGTGTAAACACATCCCCTATTTAAAACCTCCCCCAACCCAACCACCTGAAGTGCATGTCAGCAATAATAAAACATGTATAAACCATAGTGCATATAACAACTACATACACACCATAATTCCCATATTGCTCCATGCATCCAGGTCGCCATACAGGAAACAGGTTCCCAGGTAAGAGTAGCGTAATCAGGCGTCATCACTCATGCGCCTGCATGCAAACTTTGATGGTCCCCAAGTAAAGCCAATCTGCTTCCACCTGCGCGCGCATATCACAACAGAGACGAAACCGGCCACACACATGTGCGCAGAAGGGAACCAGGCACAGGCCCCTCCCACCAAGCATCACCCAGGAGATGGCAAATACATAGGTCCAGTCCAAGCAACCAAACGCACCAATCTTGGTGCGCAAGAACCAATGAACAGTAACCGGGGGTTGCTTAGCAACCCCTTCCCAAACAAATAAGCCTAACAAGCTCCCTGGGGCATGGAACAACATCGGACTAACATAATCTTACAATAAAAACATGCAAAGAAGAGGAGTATAATACATCAAGCATAGTGAAAAGACTCTGAACTATATGCACAGTTTTTGGGACTTTGGGGGGGGGGCTACAGGAGAACCATATGGAGCTGGGATGTGAGGTAAGGATTTTATTACACTACATGATGGGGCCATTACTGGGGGGATTATAGTTTTGGGGGTGGACATGCCCTTTAACTAGTAGGTAAATGTGTATTGATTTGTGGTTCATGATATATGAATAAGAGAATAGGCTCACAACATTAATGTGGGAATTATTTAACTATCATTCACTTTTTTCTTTTTACTATGCACTGGATGAAAAGACTTTTTGAGGATTATAATCCTACATATGGGAATTGTACACTAACAGTATTACTGTGAGGAAGGGGGCTGGGTAGCTCCCCAAAACTTTGTGTCTGTATGTGATTTGCAATATAAAAGTTTGATGCACACACAGTAGTGTGCACCTCTCCTTCCTTGTTCCTGTTATGGTGACCTTTGGGTAAAAGGCTTGTGAGATTTGCACCTACCATTGCCTGGCAATTTGCAATGAAGTAAAAAACATTCTTTTGATTGGATTTTTTTTTTTTTCCATAGTTTTTTTTATTGGAAAGATTTCAGAAATCACCTCGATAACAGAGTAAAGAAAGGAAAATATAGCATAAATTTTGTTTCACACTTTCCAATTACATTTTTCTCTTTCTTATTATTTAGCTAACAGTTGCTTCTAATTATAAAATTGTAAGAACAATATACAATAAAAAAAAAGGAAAGGAGAAAGGAGAAAGAAGAAAAAGAAGAAAAGGAAGGAGAGATTAAAGTACAAGTAAAAGTAAATTTATTTAAACGATAAGCGCTCCAGGTCTCCCCTCTTCTCCCCTCGTCCACCCCCGAACTTGAGTTTATATTGGTTGTCCTGGGACTTTATTCCCTTGTGATCCCTGGGCACCACCTGCTTCATTCATAGTGTATATCCAGGGGGACCAAATTTTGTCATAATATTTCATTGTGCCTCTCAATTTATTGACCACCAGTTCATTCTCACAAAGCCACCATATTTTTGATATTATTTGGGCCCTAGAAGGAGCAGGTTGTTTCCAGGTGGCCGCTATAAGAGATCTTGTGCCTGCGCAGATGCTGTGGATCAGTTTGTTGCTCTCTATAGACATTTTTGCTATTGTTCTGTCGAAGAGAGATGTCCACAGGTCCAAAGTCACAGTTGTGCGAAATATCTCTTGTATTAAAGATTTGCAAGATTTCCAAGTCTTTTGGACCTTAGTGCAGCCCCACCAACAGTGTTTTAGGTCCACCGGCACTACACAACATCAGTAACAAAGGTTAGAGGACTGGGGAAATATTTTGTGTGTAATTTGAGGTGACATGTACCAGTGGTTTAGAATTTTGAATGGTTTTTCTTGAATTATTATATTTGAGGAGCTTTTGCAGATTGATTAGAATATTGACAACCACTGGTTAGTGTCTAGTTGTGTACCTAGCATTTTTTCCCATTTTTCCATAAAAGACAGTTTGGGAGCGTGGCGAGATTCGGTTAATAATGTGTATATTTTGGAAATGGTATGGGAGCTCTGCGGGACTGCACTGCAAATCACTTCAAAAGGTGAGAGTTGGATTATACTGGTGCCTGTTAGTATTGTTTTGATATAGTGCATGAGCTGCGTAAAGTGGAACCATTCATTGTGGGGCAGATTGTATTTGTGTTGGACTTGGTTCCATTGGAGTGGTTTTCCCGATGGTGCTACCTGTCCTATTCGGAAGATATCATGGTCTAGCCATGTCATCCAGGCTTGTGCGTTCAGGCTAGGTGGAAAGTCCGGGTTATGGTATATCAGGGTCATGGTGATGGTTCTGTATGTTCTTATTGTTTTGTGCCAGAGCTCTATCGTGTGTTGTATGTATGGGTTTTGTATACCATTAAAAAAAAACTGTTTTTGAATGGGTATCCATAATATGTCCCTTAGAGGTGTGATGGGGAGGAGAGCCTGTTCTAGTTCCTGCCATCAGGGTATGTCAGAGTTGTTGTACCATTGCATCGTTTGTGCTAGTCTGGCCGCTAGAAAATAGTGTTGTAAGGAGGGGAGGGCTGCTCCTCCTCATTTTTTGGGTCTTTGGAGTGTTTTTGAACTAATTCAGGGTCGTTTCTTGTTCCATAGAAATTTTGTGATTTTTGAGTGCAATTGGTAGGGATCTGAATAGGTAAAGCAATTGGTAGGGATCTGAATAGGTAAAGCATTCTGGGTAGTGTCATCATTTTGATATTTCCCAAATAGAGATATTTATGTTTTCCATAGATTGAGTTGGGAGATTAGTTTCTTGATTAATGGGGGGTAGTTCATATTGTAGAGTTTGTCGGAATCGGAGCAGATATGAATTTCCAGGTAAGTGAAGTGTGAATGGTTCCATTTGAATGCAAAGTTGATTTGTAACAATTTGGATGTTGGGGGAGGGACCCGAATTGGAAGTATTACAGATTTTGAATCCTGAATGGTCCCCAAATAGCTGTAGTTCCAGGCAGAGAAATGTTAAGAGAGGTTTGTGGTTTAGTGATAGTGAGCAGTGTGCCTTCCGCGAATAGCGCTATCTTGTATTCATCTTTTCCTATCTGTACTCCGCTTATCTTAGGGTGGTTCCTGATATGTGTGGCTAGTGGTTCCATGCATAGAGCAAAAATCAGCGGTGATAGGGGACAGCCTTGATGCGTGCCGTTTTTTATTGGGAAGGTGTGGGAAGAGTAACCCATGTTTGAAATTTTGGCAGTCGGGTGTGAATTAAGGTTGTCTATGGCTGTCATGAAGGGGCCAGTGAATCCGAATTGAAGTAAAGTGTATTTCATGAATTGCCAGTCAATTCTATCAAATGCCTTTTTGGCATCAATAGAAAGATTAATCATTGGTGGAGTGGTGGAGTGGCAACGGTAGATGAGCTGCAGTGTACGGCGTATATTGGCAGATGTCTGTCTACCCGAAATGAATCCGGTTTGGTCTTTGTGTATTATCGAGAGCCTGTTAGCTAATATTTTTGTAAACAGTTTTTGGTCCGTATTTATTAGGGAAATTGGCCTATAGTTGCCGCACTGGGTGGAGTCTTTCCCTTCTTTTGAGATAACCACTATATTAGCTTCCAGTATGTCAGGTGGAAGCATTGCTTTTTGGTTGAGTACGGAATTGAAGGTGGATAGGAATTGGGGGGTTAATATCTTACGGAAAGTTTTATAGTATGTGGTGCTGAAACCATCTGGACCTGGTGCTTTCCCTGGTTTAAGGTGTTTCAGGACTTCATCTACTTCTCTATGGGTAATAGGTGTGTTGAGTGAGTTTATATCTAGGTCCGTGAGTCTGGGTAGCTGGGCCTCTTGGAGATATTTTTTTTAATATTATATGGTGTGGCTTTGGTCTTGTTTGCTGTGTTGACCTGGTAAAGTTCTTTGTAGAATTCTGTGAACATTTGTGAACTTTTGATTGGGTCCAGTATTGTGTGTCCCTTTGGTGATTTCAAAGGTAAAAGTCTGTTTTGAGTGATTTTCTGGTTTAATTTACGGGCAAGCATTGTGTCTGCTTTATCCCGTTTATTGTAGTATGTCTGTTGAGTGAGTCTGATTGCTTTTTCTGCGGTAGATGATAGCAATAGGTTTATTTCCCCTCGTATTGAGGTTATTTCTCGGAGTGTTGTATCCGAATGAGTGTTGCTGTGTTCTGTTTCCTTTTTTTTGAGGGACGCGAGTAGATTTTTAAGTTGTTGTGTGGATTCTCTCTTTTTGGTGGATGCGAGTTTGATGAGGTGGCCTCTAATTACTGCTTTATGTGCAGTCCAAACCATCGGGAGTGAGACTTCCCCATTTGTGTTTATTTTGGAATAGTATGTCAGGGTGGTTGTGAGTTTATTTAGTATACCTGGGTCCGCTAGCAAGGAGTCGTAGTGTGGTAGTTTGGTTTGTTTGTGCGTCTTGCAGAGAGATGGGACAAGCTGGGCAGAAATAAATATGTAGTCTATTCTTGTATAGACCTTATAGGGGTGGGAGTAGAATGTGAACTTTGTTTCAGTGGGGTGTTTTATCCTCCATGCGTCTCATAGATTAAAAGTATCTAGGAAAGATTTTAAGGATTTGGCTGATGGTGTGGGGCTAGAGGTAGACAAGGGTTTTGAGCGGTCTAAGATGGTGTTGAGGGTGATGTTAAGGTCACCCAGGACTATGAATAAACCTAGGTCTAGTGAGAGGAGATGTGTTTCAAGTTTTCTAAGAACAGCTCTTTGTCCCTGTGTTGGGGAATATATGTTTACTATTGTGATCCTTGCTTTCTGAATGCAGCCTGTAAGGATGAGGTAAGCACCATCGGGATCTCTAATACAGGATTCTTGTGTAAAGGGTAATGATTTGTGTAATAGAATCGCCACACCCCCTTTTTTGGAGGTGTTGGACGCAAAGTAATGGGTGTTATATTGTTTACCCCAGTACTTTGGCTCTTTCCCCTGGATAAAATGAGTTTCCTGGAGCCCCAGGATATGATATGTGGATTTTTTGTACTGTTTAATAGCTAGGTGTCTCTTGGTGGGGCTGTTGAGGCCCTTAACATTGTGGCTGAGGATTGATAGTTGTGTAGTTTTATTGGTCATGTTGGTGGTCATAGTGAGAGAGCACGCTTACCTTCCGGAGGACTGGGTCCCTGTTGGCAGGAGTTGGTATCTTCTACACTCCATGGACATTTCTGTAGAAATGTCGTGGAGAAATGAGTTGTGGTTGTCTAGTTGGAGCAAGAGGGAGTGGACGTGGAGGAGAGTCCGGGAGCATAAACACAAAACATAACTTTCTATAGCATATATTAACGGAATATGAAATACCAGACATTGAAAAAAAAAAAAAAATAAATAAAGTAAGTAAAGGGGAGTAGTTTTAATCATTCCACTCAGGTTAACCAACTTTAACTTATGTGGCAAGGTAACTGCCACTAGATGGGGGTGGATCGCCTGAAGGGAGAGACACTACTTATTGGAACTTGATATACATAAGATACATAAGAACCTCGTTGAACTGTCGTTGGCTTAAACAGGGGTGATGGCTTAAACAGGGGTGATGTTGCAGACCAATAAGGTTTTTGGGGGAGAAAAGAAGCAGGCAATGGAGGGGGTTAGGCAGGTAGCCAAAGGAGTCTTATGTTCCTCTGGGAGGAAGGAGGTAGACCAGTGGGGTAATAGAGAGGGGAAAGGAAGAATCTAATTTTCCTTACGTGCCAAAGTTTGCCGGGTCGTCCTGGGTCAAGCCAGTGAGCAACTGGGCGGGTATCCATCTCCTTCAGTGGGGGAATTTGACATGGCCATATATTGTGGAGGTCTGTGCCTTCTTAGCTCAGGGGGGGGGGGGTGGGGGAAGGGGGGGGGGCTACGGCGTTAGGGCCAGTCCTCTGGCCTTGTGAATTAGAGTCCCCCTTCGATAAGCCATGGTAATATGGATGGGCCTCTGGCTTGTTAAAAGAGGACGATCAGTTTTATAGGGGGCCTTCTCCGGTGTGGCTGAGGTTATGTCTTTTATTGTCTGCTTTAGGTCAGCCATGGCCTGGAAAACAGGGGGAACAGGGCATGATTTGGGGAAGGACAAAGTTTTACTTCCCTGCACGGAGGTCTCCCTGTACGGATCTGGCGTCTCACTGGGAAGGTGAGTATGGTGAGAGGGCTCTCTGAAGCCTGGCTGGTGGGGTTGCGCTTCTAGGGGAGCTCGACCGGTGTACCTCCGTCCACTCATCTTTGGGTGGAGGGATCCATTGGGGTTTGGTGCTTTGATTGTGCAGGTCGTGGTCACCCAGACTCAGTCTTTCAAGTTGGACGTGGCCGTCTTCCGGGTTTGCGATGGAGACCGTTCGTCGTCCGTTATGTTGTACCATCAGGCGGAATGGGAACCCCCATCTATATTTCAGGCCTTTGTCCTTTAGTATTTGCAGGACTGGTCTCATCATCCTCCTTTTGTACAGAGTGCGGGGTAATAAGTCCTGGTACATATGAATTGTGTAGCCGTCTTTCTGCAAAGCTTTGTGGTCTCGTGAGGCTTTGGTGATCAGTTCCTTCGTTGTGTAGTAGTGGAGCTTAACTATCACGTCCCTCGGTGGATCGTTAGGTCCCGGTAGGGGTCTCAGGGCCCTGTGGGCTCTGTCCAGTAGAAGGTCTCCGACATGGAGCTGAGGGGCCATAAGGTGGAATAGCTGTTCCAAGTAGGGGCCCAGATCAACACCTCCTCTGGGATCGAATTTCAGTTATGTTGCTTACTAGCTGCGTGCAATACTTTGCCACATGGCTTTGCAAGGTCTCGATTTCCACCACTCTGTCGCCGAGTGAGGAGAGTTCCTGTTTGACCTCTGAAATGGTGGCCTGGTGAGCTGATTTGATTGCTTTTTCTAAATCAGTGTATAATTTATGCAGGTCCTTTCTGGTAATAGGAGACTGGGCTGGGTCGTGGTCTCCCGCCTTTGAGGAGCTGCCATGTTGGTTAGCTGGTGTACCGTTCGGTCTTGTCGCAAATCATGTCACCCTTTGATTCATTCTGAGAGGCATATTGGTTGCTGTATGTGCTTTTTGGTGGTAAAAACTGGAGGTGTCGCCTATAATTATCAAGGTTTCTTGTTCCCTGAGCCAAAGCTCAGTTAGTGTGCGACCGCCATGTTCAGGCCTTGATTGGATAATTAAATACCACCATGGCGCAGTATTTTACAAAAGTGTCAGTATTTTAATAAGGGAGCACAAAATACTGCCTGCGTTGTAAAATGAAACAGCTACCTAGCAGTACTGGCCATTTTACACTGCAGCCATAACGTAATGCTGCAGGCACTCACAGATTTGCAGGGGCCAGGCCAGCCCCCCCCCCCCCCTGCAAGTTTTGTGGCTGGCTCCAGACACACCCCTCCCCAGCATTTTAAAGGGTATGTCCACCCTTGAAATTATTTTTTTATATGTCATTCCCCCTGTCCCCCCCAGCCCCAACCGCTCTATTTATTTTATTAGAAAATGCCCCTAACTTTACTTACCTCCCCTCTTTCCTCCGCCGCGCTGCCAGGCCCTCTGCTTGCGAGAAAATGCAAGCAGAGGGGCAGGACCGGCAGTCGCGTCAGAGCGGCAGCCAATCACTGACGCGGCTGCCGGGAGTTCATTGCGGCAGAGAAAAGAGGGGAGGTAAGTCAAGTTTGGGGCACTTTCTAATAAAATAAATAGAGCGGTTGGGGCTGGGGGGACAGAGGGAATGACATATGTAAAGGGATTTACACTAGGGGGAGGGAATCCTAATCGGGAGGTAGAGGGAGGGGGAGAAGGGCTGCAGTACGCATGCCAAACTTCTCCTGGAGGCCAGGTAGGAGGCAGAGTCCTATATGGACTCTGCTATCCTCCTGGTGGGCAGTTTTTGGGACTTTGGGGGGGGGGACTACAGGAGAACCAGATGGAGCTGGGATGTGAGGTAAGGATTAAACTACACTACATGATGGGGTCAGTAGTGGGGGGGATTATAGTTTTGGGGGTGGACATGCCCTTTAAACACTGGTACTAAACCAGCAGTATTTTTAAGCAGCTGATTGCGCACATGTTTACAAAAATACCTGTGATCAGCTGTTTAAAAACAGCAGATGGCAGTAACTGGTGGCTGGCCTGCTGATCAGTAGGACCTCTTATGCCTCGGAGATATGGAGGCTTTGGCTTGATAAAGGTCCCAGACTTGGACCGAAACGTTGCCTTTTTTTGCACAATTAAAACACATTGAATAGACCCCTTGAGTGCACCTTTTTTAGATATTGGACTGTTTATTGCATTTTTGGGTAGCACCAGGGGCATTGAAAGGTTGGAGTGGAGTGTGCCCTGATTTTTGTTCTATTTACTATATATATATATATATATATATATATAATATACATGACCATATAGAATACAGGACTGGGAACTCCGAGGTGACGTAATGTCCTTATATTATAATGTGAAGGGGCACATTATTTCTTATAATACATAAGTATTGGATTCCTTCACCCCATTCACATTTTAAATTCTAGCCTTGTCCCTATTTCCACTTTAAATCTCCCAAGCTACCTTCTGTAACTTAAACCCAGTAGAAAGGAACATCCCAGCCCAGCATCTATGCGGTTAAACAAATCTTTGTGGAGAAGAAGAGAGACATTGGTTATGAAGTTACAGGAAGCAGCTCCAGCAGGTTCTGTTAGTGAAGTTAAACACAGCAAAAAATGTGAGTCATTGTCCAGGCATGAACACTGAAATGGGCGGAGTAGTGGGATATAAGAAATATAAGAAATGAGTCACTTAGTGATATAGCTGAGTGATTTTTATAAGGATATATACCACTGCAGCTCCCATTATAAATTATCACACTTATGTATTATATAATAACTAATTTAATCACTGTTCTTTACAGGAACCTGATGAAAATGTATTTCCGGCTATTTACTGTCGTTTTCCATTCATCTTTACTTTCATCACAAAGGTGCAAGTTCTTCATTTGGACTCATTACAGCAAAGACAGGTAAGTTTATATGAGTAAAAACCGCAGAGTATTTCTTTGAGTTTTCCAGTTAGGAAGGCCTAGTACACAAGGGGCAATTTTAGCTGACTGATCATGTGGCCTATTAAAGTTGGGCCAACCGATTTTGCAGATAAGTCAGATGATAAGTCATGTCAGATTATCCAGCCTATCTGATCAAAATATTTCCTGGTTATTAAACAGGTAATATCATCCTGTCTACCAGCACTAACAGTCATTTCATCTTCTGGTGCAATTACACTTGGGTACTGTTATGACTTCTGTAGCCTCATCAGTATTTAACAATGTAAATTTTTGTCCTTCGTGTTTTGTTGCTGGGTCAACCCATGTATATGGGTGTTGTACACCATGTGCCCTTGTGACTCTTAAGACTGTGATTTGTTACTACTTTTACCTAATTGTTTCCAAAGTTGTATTGCATCCCTAAGAATTCCAGATTCCAGTGTATAACCTTCATATAGAGTTGATGTGTACGTGAACAAGAACATTCGCCCATTTTTAAAAGTGCTACTAATTGACATGTAAAGAGGCAGTGTCCGATCACTGAATTTCTTATAATTGACTTGTATGGGTATTGTACAGTATGTCCTATATGCAACCATAGCAGCTAGTTTGCGCTCAACATGAATTGAGACTTGATTGTGTATCATGCCAGTTGTTGACATTTATAGGTGAATCAAAATGACACCATAAAGGTGTTTCAGCATTAGAGTAGGAAGGGCATGATCTATGGTCAAATCACTGATAATACATTAAATACATTTTTAAATTATATAATACAAGCGTTACATTACCCAAAGGTGGAGAACCAACACTACTCCACATACACTTTGCATGGTCTATAATCTACACTGCTTTTGCAGCTGTTTGATTTAGCATATTCCAGTGCACATCAAAATGACATTTACGCAAACATACAAGTGAATTTTTAATATCATGTTTTATTGCAGACTGCAAAATTATTGGCCCAGCAGGAACTTCTAGAAAACAGAATGCAGGGAAGAAGTGACCTACCTATGATACCTCTTCTTCATCTAGTGGTAAAACGCAGCCACCTGGTGGAAGATACACTGCATAAGCTAAGCATTGTTGAAGACTGCAACCTTAAGAAGGATTTATTGGTACCATGTTAAACATACACACCTTGCAGAAACAATGCAAAAAGCGTGTGTGTGTGTGTGTGTGTGTGTGTGTGTATACTGTACATGCAATTGTGTGGTTAATGAGGGAAAGAGGCTATGTTTTACTCTTGTTATTTGCTATGCTTTAAGGTGGAATTTCAAGGGGAAAAACCATTGGATCCTGGTATGCTAAAGAGAGAATTCTTCCAGATTTTGTTTGAAACTATGATTAATCCTGATTATGGAATGTTCAGCTGTTCTGAGCCATTGTTGCCATTATGGTTTCCAAGCACTGTAAGTAAAGGAATGCTGGTTAGCTTTATTTAACTACTGATTTTTAACATGTAATGTCTAGGTTCCATTTGCTCAATTTAAAGCAAGTTTTGTGCTCTGATTGTGCTTCCAATCTGCATTGCCAATTCAACTCTATTGGAGTGTTCCCACTGTGTGATGTGCTCTTATCCATTATTGGAACACATGTGTGCACAATTTTTTGTGTCGCACACATTCCAATAACATAGATGTGTACAGGAGTGCATCCAGTGGCAAAACTACTGGGCCCACATGGCCTTCAAGAGTGGCGGGGCTGGGGACAAGGAGGGCCCACAATCTGCTGTTTTAAAACAATGGATCATGTTTATGAAGTCAGGGACGTTTTTAGGCATATGCCACCTAGGCAAAATGTTAGGGTGTCTGGGCTAAACCAGGGTGCCCAGTGTTCTCCCTAGCATCTCCCTGTCAGCTTTTACTTGCTGTGTGAGAACTGCTCTGCTTGTTCTGATGATTGAATTGACAACATTGTATTTAGAAGAGAGCCTGAACTCAGCTCACTCTACTTGGAAACAATGTTGCAAATGAACTAAAATTGAAGGAAGGAGGGGGGAGGATGAACTCAGCTAATAGTACTGAGGAGAACAGATCTAAAATGCCAGGTAAAAGCTGCTGCAGACTTTATAACAGTGGCCCCTGTGACTAGCAGCCACGAGATCACTATTCCTGTCTTTTTCTTCCTTCCATCCAACTCTCCAATTAGAAAGAGTAGGTGAGGAGTGAACAATTCAATGGAGGAGACAAGGAAAGCAGGTACATACTGTATATCATGTCAATGCTGGCAGCTCAAAGGGTTTAAGGTCTGCTGGCACTGAATGTTTTAATGGCAATACTCTGGGAAAGAGCTGGCACTGAAGGGTTAATGATAATACTCTGGGAAAATGCTGGCACTAAAGGGTGAAACTGAAATTAAAGGGTGGAACTGAAATTATCGGCAGAAAATTCTGTTGGCACTAAAGGGTTAATGGAAATACCATACTGTTTAAAAACAGTTGATCACGTGCCGCTGGGGAGGGGGGCTGCTCCACTATGTGCTCTGCACCACTGAGCGCAGAGCACATAGCTTTCAAGCATGGCAGCACATTGCAAAAATCCTGCACGCGGTGATGTGCATTTGTTAAGTTTGATAATACACACAATTGTAAAAGAGACAGTATGCTAGAAAAATATCTGTGGGAGTCAAACATCAAATACTGATCTGTGTGTGTTGGTTTTCTATAAACCTCTACTTCCAGTTTACCATTTTCCCTAACTTTATGTGAAAATAAAGAAACCAAGCCTAGAGGTGGTGGGGGGTGTCAACACCAACTGTCTGCCATGTACAATGCTGTTTTGACACCTTACTCTGGGCATTCCTATAACACCTCTTAGTCACTATCCAATCACGCCCTTAACACCTGGCTGTGATATGCTAATTGAGATTTTCCAGGGTACATAATTGTCACAGATTCTTGTACAAGTCATTCTGAATTGAGAAAGCCAGTCAGATGACTAGCGAAACGTCTTCAAGAACTAAACTTCAAGTCCAGTTGATCTAATTGAATACAACAGATATACCATGACCTGGATGTATGAGAACCTTCACAAGCATATGCTAGAAAAATAAACTATGTAGTTATTTGGTGGTGGTGTAGTTATTTTGGTGAGTTATTGAAAATCCCAAATGAAGAAACGTTTAGAAGAACAGCTTTGCCTCCTCCATACTAACTCAACTCCAGCAGCAGAGCTCTATTATCATGCACCAGAATCTTTCCTAGCACAGAACTTGGGATGCAATCCTGACTATAGCTACTGTATTATTCTAATTACACTGTCTTTAATCGTTACCTATTAGACCCAGTTTTATTTCTGCAGAGGAATTAAATATTAATATTTGCCCAAAAATCATATTAAAATTCCAGAAAGCTTTACAGGAAAGTGATTTAATGATTTTAATGTCATAGGTCTTGATCCCTTAAGAATATTCATACTTTTTGCACAGTACATTAGATAAATTCTGCAACCAAGGCATTCTGGGATTTTTAGTTTCCAAACATCTAGAGTGCCAAGGTTTGACATCACTGCCCTAAGGTCATTGAAATGATTAGTTATAGTATTTATGTGATTTAAATATAGAGCACGAGATAAAATATGCCCAATATTGATTATTGATTGTTTCATCTCTCATCATTTTGATTTTCTTGATTCCAGCCAAAGGTTGAAAAGAAAAGGTATTTTTTCTTTGGCATATTGTGTGGGTTAGCAATCTATAACCAGGTAGTTATTTACCTTCCCTTTCCATTGGCGCTATTTAAGAAACTTCTGGGTAAAAAATCTACTTTGGAGGACTTGAAAGAGCTAAATCCAACCGTGGGAAGGTAAGAAGCAATTTTAGCCGATAAGATCAAAATGAACAAATGCAATGCTGGGACCAACAAATAAATCATTTTTTAAAATGTTTCAGGTCCATGCAGGACTTACTGGATGCTGACAACATCGCAGCAGAAAATATGGATCTTTATTTTTGTGTGAGTATTAAAATAATGTAACTAGTATTTACAATCCGGTTAAATGGTCAGTCTGCTTCTGATCATGAAATAAAATCTGATCATGAAATAAATTAGTGGCAATACCCAAAATCTCTCTTTTACTTTTTAAAGAGAGATTTTACACCATGTGGATGCAGCTTTAGGGGGTGTTTCTTTGGTATTCTATAATTCCTACCTAGCAGATAGATTGTTACTTATACCTCTGAAACCTTTGTCAAAATCAGTACTGCTCTGACCTGATGAAGAGGGTATAGCCTTTAAAAGTCTGACAATTTAATAAACTGTTAGTCCTTGGAAAAAGGTATCATAGTACTTTTAGTTTTAAATATCTCTAAAACCAAAGTATTGTGGAGAAGTTAAACTGTAGCTCTGAAGGTTTGGTTAGTCTTGCAATACCCTCAGCACCCCCCATCTCTTCTGAAGAATGCTGCTGATTAAGGGGTAAAAGATTTCGCTTTTAGTTATAACTTCTTCGTTAAAGGTTATCTCAAAACGATAAAAATGACTTCACTTTTTTCCCTTAAATTGAGAAACGTAAGGTAAAAGAGCTTTGTCTTACCTCCTGTTCTTCAATTATTTAGATAGGGCCTGCTCACTGAAGTTTGCTATTCCACTTCTCCTGAAGCCCATAGACTGTTACATTGCTAATTGAGCTATTAGTGAGTAGCAGCATTTATGTTTACAAAAATGTATCCAGTCTGCCCTGTGATTGACAGCAGCATACAGACAGGGCCGGCCTTAGGATTAATAACGCCCTGTGCAAGATTTGTCACTGGCACCCCCTTCAAAACACCCCCCTGAATCAAATCAAGTCCGCCACCTGCGCTTATTGTCTTTCAGTATTTATAGTGCATGCTTGTATATATCCTGCATACATCATTACTTAACACGTTACACATTAAATGCGCAGACATAGCACAGAATACAGACATCTTAAGGCTTACCTGCATTGGGGCTTTGTCTGTGGGGTGGTGCTGATACATTTGATCTGCAGGACCATAACTGGGGGGGACTGTGGCACGGATGCACAACTTTACCCTACAGGTTAGTGATCTAAGACCCTGGCTGTCGCTAGGGATGGCCGGTTTGCGGATCCGAACCCGGATCCGCCGCTGATTTATCCCGTTCGCGAACGGCGGATTTTTCCGGATTTTCCGCCTTCCAAACTTCCGAACCGCGGATTTCTCGTATTTTGAAAATTTCTGAAATTACGAGATTTCTCGTATTTTCGAAAATCCGTATTTTCGAAAAAAATTTCGAAATTACAAGGATTACTCATATTTTGGACAAATACGTATTTTCGAAAATTTTCGAAATTACGAGGATTTCTCGTATTTTTGAAAATACGCATTTACGAAAATGTTTCGAAATTACGAGAAACCTCGTAATTTCGAGGATATTTTTCATTTTAGTGGGTCCGCTCGCGGATTTTCGAATTTTCTCGAAAATTTGCGGATCCTCGAGCGGACTGGATTTCGCGAAGTTCGGACATCTCTAGCTGGCGCCCCCCTGGTAATGCAACCTGTGCGGTCGCACAGGTCACCCATATCAAAGGCCGGCCCTGCATACAGAACTGTTTTAACATTAACCTTGCAGCTGCCTGAGGTGATTGCTGAGACTGACTATATACAGTGTTTAACTGTACCTACTCCACTTTACACAGTGATTGTTCCATATATTCTTTATTCAGAATGATTGTTTAATGTGCCCTTACATGGTGTGAAGTTATCAGCTCCCTCTACTGTAGTAAAGGGAGTGGAATGGAAATTTTCCATCTTGCCTGATCCGATACCAACAAAATTCAGCAAATTCTGTCAGATCCGCCGTCAGTCTCACAGCTCTGACTTTGAAAGACACTTAAGATAATGAAGTGCAAATGTGGATTTCTCAGTAAAACAGAACTTTAAGCTAGGTACACAAAGATGACTATTTCATCCCGAGCGTTAACCGTTATCGAACGCCTGGGAGGAAGCATTGTTGTATGCAGCAAATAGAACACACATTCGGTGGGGATTAACTGACATGTCATATTGCCCATACATTCGATCCAGGCGAATGGGTGACTGACATCATTCACCACTGCAGCCAAAATCACCTCTGATTTTTCGGCCCGGCCAATACATGGAAATATATGTCGGTTGACCTGAAAAATCTGTTTAAGTGTACCCAGTCAAAATGAATATACTTTATAACAAAAGTAAAGGGGAAACTGTATTGGCCAACTGTGATATTTATCATGGCAAGTGGCGAATACATGTATTATATGATCTATATCTTATATACTAAACGTCAATTTTGTCTCATGGACACAATTCTGTGCTCTCCGTGTGACGTTATCTAACCACCGCGCGCAGGGGGGCGCGGGTGGTGCACGTGCCACAGGGTTTGCTAGTTTAATTGAAAACATGGATGTATTTATCATAAACCTCCTTCTGGGCTTGTTCAGTGGTAACACATTTAGGAATCCCCCGCTTGAAAATGCTGAGCTTTTTTCTGACCCCTTTCATACATGTATAAGCTAATTGGAGATAAGATCTGAGCTTTATGCTGCCATCTTTTGGTAAATTGAGTAATCCCACCATTAGAAGTTAGGCTGGGTACACACGAAGGTACTATTTGCCCCTGCGAGCGCTCAGCCGATACCAATGTCCTTTAAGGCTGTGTTCTCAGCCTTAAAGGATAACTATACTGTAAAAATTTACTTTTTATGAATGAAAACTAATTGTGACAGGAAGGCAAAATTGATTATCCCCACCTCCTAATATTGTTATGTAGAGGAGCTACACACAATACATTTTCCATCTGCTAGGATGTGCCCTGGGCACTCAGAAGACTGGCAGAAGCAGTTTTCTACATGCTGCTGCTCCTCATGACATGAAATGACATTGAAAGGTAGAAAATACCAATCCCAACCTACCCCCTGCCCCAGTTAATTTTCATTTTAATTGTTTTTGAAAAAAAGCTTATCACATTATAGTGTACTCCTTTAATTTAATGATTGTCTCTTTAAAACTTTTACAAATTACTCCTTTTTACCTCTTTCCTTTATGTATAAGTTATTTGGAGATTGATTCTGACCTTGTGCAATCACCATCAGATTGTGCTGCCATCTGATGGTGAATCAATTGATTGTACCCATGAGAAATGACTGCCTTTTCATTTAACCCTTTGCCTGCCACAGATCGTGAATATACGTTCTGTGCAGACAAGTACCAAACTGCCACAGATCGTATATTCACGATCTGCCAGCACTTCCGGGTCCGGGAGCGGAATGCCTGAAGTTAGAGCGGGGAAACCGCTTCCCCGCTCTTGCAAACCCCTAGGCACGAGCAATGCCGGTTACTTACCTCTCCCCGGTCCACGATCGCAGAGACGCCAATGGGAAGGCACTGACATCAAAGTCACATGGGGAGTGACTTGCTGATGTTCAGTGTAAAGGAACCGCCCCCTGCTGGATTTTTTCTCACAATTTACCTGGTGGATTACGTTGCTGGGAGCCCTCCTGCTGTGATCTGCTGTGTTTCCTGCTGGGATTTACTCTTGCTGCCTGCTTTAGATCATCTGTCTTCTGGACTGGTACAGTATTTACACAACTACAACACATACTTTAGTTTTAAACTTTATAAACTTTTTTTTTTGTATTACACACATCTACACACTTTAGTACACACTAACACACACTTACAAACACATATTTACACTCTAACACACACACACACACATATACATAACACCCAAAAATACACACAAAATCAACATATTTTTTTATTTTGTATTTTTCATTCATTTTGATTTTTGACAGTTTTTCTGGATTTTTTTTGCTGTTTCTTTTATTTTGGTGTTTATTTATATTATTTCTATAATTGTATTTGTTTTTGTGTGTATATTTTGTTTTTACCCCCTTATATCCCTATATACTCCTCTTATATCCCTATATACCCCTCATACCCCTCCCCCACCCCCAGACCCTCTTACTGATAACTTGTGGGATTGAATTTACTGTAACATCTTTTTACCCATCAAGACTAGTGGGTCTGTCATTTTGACCCCCAGTCTTGCTGTGCGGTAAAGTTATTAGTCATTTTTGTTTTTTGTGTGTAATTTTCTGCTATCTCAGTTTATATACTTTTTTGGTTCAGTTACCCTTGATTTCTTTATTACACAACAAGACTAGTGGATCTGTGATTTTGACCCCCAGTCCTGCGTGTAGTGAAGTACTTTTGTGCATTTTTTGCTTTTCTGTGCTAAATATATTCGTGTCTTTATTATATTTTTTTTTTTTTTGCTTCAGTTACCCTTGATTTCTGTTTATAAAGTTACTAAAATATAAAAGTTATTTTCTGTATTTTGGAATTGTACGGTGTTAAATTTTGTATCTGTTTCATTAGGTTTAGTTTTTTTATAGTATTTCAGTTTTCTGGTGCTTCTAGAAAGTGTTGAAAGTTGGAAAGTTGAAACATTGTTACTTAGTTTGCTTGAGGTCAACCTCAGGTCTTTTGCTGAGGGGTTAACTTCAGGTCTTTTTGCTGAAGGGTTAACTGCAGGTCTTTGTTTTGAAAAGAAAATTGGTACAGTGACTTTTGATACAATGGCTAAGAAAGAGAGCTTTTCTGTACAGGAGGCTGCTAGATACTGTATGCTGACCAGCTCAGAGGAAATTGATTTTTCTGATGCTGATGCTGACCCTGTATTTACCCAGTGGATCAAATCATCAGATTCTGACGACATGGCAGTAGTGACACTGTCACAGCCTTAGAGAGTAGTGGTTCTGCTGATGATGAGGCTGGTCCTAGCATGTTGGTCCTATGGAGGTAGATGATGGGAGTGTTGCCTGGTGCTGCAGTTGGAGGAGAGCCTGCGTGGAGGCCTCCCGCTAATTTTACCCCCAAATTCCTGATTTTTTAGCAGTCCCTCTGGCGTGAAGGTGGACACCAGTAATTTTGAAGTGCTAGACATTCTTTCAGCTGTTTCTGACGGACGCAACCTACAGGATGTGGTCCACTATACTAATCTATTTGCCGAGCAGTATATTGCCACACACCAATTAGGTGTATATTCACGTGCTCGTGCATGGTTCCCACCACAATAGTGGAAATGAAAAATTTTTTTGCCCTCATCTTTTCAATGGGTCTCGTAAAGAACAATACATTGGAAGGCTATTGGGATACCACCACTGTAATTCCCTCCCCCTTTTTTCAGCTGTAATGCCTAGAAACCGCTACCAAATCTTATTGCGGTTTAGCATTTTAACGATACACCACAGCTGTTCCCCCGGTGCACCCGGTCATGACAGGATTCATAATTGAGGCCCTTTATTGATAGCCTGTCTAAACGCTTTGGCAGAGGTTTAACATCCTTCCCAGAATATCTGTATTGATGAGTCCCTTATGCTCTACAAAGGCTCCTATATTCCGTCAATACATGCCAAGTAAGCGTTCTCGCTATGCATCAAATTATAAGCTCTGCGAAAGTAGTACTGGGTACACTAGCAAGTTTATGATATATGAGGCAAGGACTCACAGTTAGACCCCCCTGGTTGTCCACTGGATTTAACGGTCAGTGGCAAGATAGTCTGGGACTCATTTCTCCATTGCTGGGCCAAGGTTACCACTTATATGTGTATAACTTTTATACAAGTATTCCCTTGTTTAGATATCTTATTCTTTTGACACCCCAGCCTGTGGCACCATAAATCCTATTCGAAAAGGGTTGCCCAAGGCTTTACTGG
Organism: Hymenochirus boettgeri; assembly: GCA_019447015.1. Lineage (NCBI taxonomy): Eukaryota > Metazoa > Chordata > Amphibia > Anura > Pipidae > Hymenochirus > Hymenochirus boettgeri. Next base: position 150,068,990 of record CM033469.1, read on the forward strand.
ATAAGACACTAAAGCGTGGGAGAATTTTGCTCTAAGAAGCGATGAGCTCCTGGCTATCAAGTTTTGTGATACTAAGGTGTATGCATGCTGACACCACCATCCACGATGAGTCAGTAAGAGTGGGCACAGAAGTGGTGGTAGGCCCCCAAAATTAGACCACTCTGTAGCAAAGAATACAACAAGTACATGGTGGCGTTACAAAACTGATCAGATCCAACACTACTACAACACCACCGAAAAACAAAGGCCTGGTACAATAAATTAGCCATTTATCTTTTGCAAACGGCCCTACATAATTCGTATATTGTTTACAAGACAGTGGTACCAGAGCCTGTACTGTCTTATTATAAGTTCCAGCTGCAGCTTATTCCAGCTATGTTGTTTGGTAGTGTAGAGGAGGTCCCGGAGATGCCTAGTAATGATAATGTAGCTAGATTAGTAGGAAAGCATTTTTTAGAACCCTTCCATCCACCCACCTAATAAGCAGCATCCCCAGAGAGCCTGCAAGGTTTGCCGTAAAAATGGGACTAGGCGAGATACAAGGTATTTTTGTCCTAAGTGCCTAGCAACCCTGCTTTATGTCTGAAGCCCTGTTTGTGCGCTACCATACTTGGTGCACTTTGAAAGTTAGATAGGATAGGAGGCTCTCTGGATTTGTGGGTGTCCTAGGCCCTTATTTGGCATGCTCCGGGGTTCATTTGCCTTTTTCTGAAATAGCTTTGTGGTTGGGACAGGTAAGGTCTCCTTCTAGTTAAAATAGTTATTACTGAAAGGGGGCATAAGGTACAAGTGTTTTATTTTCAGTAATGTTGTACTAACCGCTAGTTTATTTTTCCCAAGGATTTTTGAGGTTTCCTGTAAAATACACCAGTAACAGGGTGATGCGTTATGGTTATTTACAGTAAATGTATGAATGGTTCTATGTATTGCATTTACCAACTGCTTTTATTCTTCAAGATGTGCCGGAAAAAACTGGAACGTAACAACTAAACTCCAAACAGAAACACCTAGTCTTGTGCTGGGCAGAGCTTGTAGGTTCAAGGGCGCTTGTGGCAAATGATGAAATAGAAAGTGAATTTTATATCATCTTTCGATCTGATGCTACAAAACTTTTTCACAGCAAAAGCTCAATAGCCTTCACTAAAGCTATCAGTATTTTCTCAGTAATGCAAATAGCAACAACACAGAGGCAAAGATATCCAGCAAGGTAGGAAGATTTGAAACATATTTTCCAGGTTTTCCAGGCACCGGATCAAGTGCGAGTTCTGTCTGCTAAAAGTTCGAAATACTACTTTGAAATGCGGCTACAAGATTGCATGTATGAACAAAGAAATGGCACTGTTATATAGCTAAAGGTATTAGATTCCAAAAATATATAGTTTGTGTGGGGTATTTCTGAGTTGGAGGGGGTTTACCGGAGAAATTCTGGAACATTGCTGTAATTAAGCCACTGTGCCTTGTCTTAATTTGTGACTAGTCGCTTCCACGTCCTGTGTGTAACCACATATGGCATATACCGTTTGATTCAGGACATTTAGGAGATTGGTATTTGGTAAGTTTTTTTTACATTACATGGGGTTTTGGTGTGATTTTGTAACTTTGAAATGTATTTTTCTCTATTTTTCAGAAAATTGTGTAGAAATGCCAAATTCTACGAAGACTGCGCCCACACCATTGATGGTATGAATGAACGAACTACAGCGCTACGTAGCTGAAGGTATGTAGATTCTGAGAATATATAGTTTTGCGGGGTATTTCCAGTTAGAGGGTTGTCAGTTTGAAAAATCTGGGAAAATGCTGTTATTGGCTCACTGCGCATTGTTTTACTTTTTGACTAGTCGCTTCCACGTCCGTGTGTGTAACCACTATGGCATACCGTTTGATTCAGGCACTTTAGGAGATTGATATTTATTACTTTTTTTACATTCCATGAGTTTGGATGTTTTTTTACCTTTTGAAGTTGTTTTTTGTTCATTTTTTCATCAGAAAAGTGGAACTTCTAACGAAGAACTGCGCCCACACCATTGATGGTATGAATGAACGAAACAGTGTTACATGCTGAAGGTGTGTAGATTTCAGAATATATAGTTTGTGGGGGGTATTCTGAGTTATCAGGTGTTTTGTGTGGAAAAAAATGCATACTGTTCAAATTTGGAGTTGGCTAAATATTTTCGCTGTTTCTGAGCCATCATGCATTGTCTCACTTTGTGGCTTTTCGCTCCACGTCCGCGTGATTAACCACACATATGGCATACCGTTTGATTCAGGACATTTGGGAGATTGATATTAGTAACTTTTTTTTACATTCCATGAGGTTTTGGCATGATTTCTACCTTTTGAAGTTGTTTTTTTTGTTCATTTTTTCAGAAAAGTGTGAACTTCTCACGAAGAACTGCGCCCACACCATTGATGGTATGAATGAATGAACTACAGTGCTACATATGCTGAAGTGTGTAGATTTCAGGAATATATAGTTTGTGTGGGGGTATTTCTGGTTATCAGGGTGTTTTGTGAAAAAAATGCATACTGTTCAAATTTGGAGTTGGCTAAATATTTTCGCTGTTTCTGAGCCATCATGCATTGTCTCACTTTGGCTTTTCGCTTCCACTTCCGCGTGAGTAACCACACATATGGCATACCGTTTGATTCAGGACATTTGGGAGATTGATATTTAGTAACTTTTTTTTACATTCCATGAGGTTTTGGCATGATTTTACCTTTTGAAGTTGTTTTTTGTTTATTTTTTCAGAAAAGTGCGAACTTCTACGAGAACTGCGCCCACACCATTGATGGTATGAATGAATGAACTACAGTGTTACATAGCTGAAGGTGTGTAGATTTCAGGAATATATAGTTTGTGGGGGGTATTTCTGAGTTATCAGGGTGTTTTTGTGGAAAAAAATGCATACTGTTCAATTTGGAGTTGGCTAAATATTTTCGCTGTTTTGAGCCATCATGCATTGTCTCACTTTGTGGCTTTCGCTTCCACGTCCGCTGAGTAACCACACATATGGCATACCGTTGATGTCAGGACATTTGGGAGATTGATATTTAGTAACTTTTTTTTACATTCCATGAGGTTTTGGCATGATTTCTACCTTTTGAAGTTGTTTTTTGTTCATTTTTTCAGAAAAGTGCGAACTTCTACGAAGAACTCCGCCCACACCATTGATGGTATGAATGAACGAACTACAGTGCTACATAGCTGAAGTGTGTTAGATTTCAGGAATATATAGTTTGTGGGGGGTATTCTGAGTTATCAGGGTGTTTTGTGGAAAAAAATGCATACTGTTCAAATTTGGAGTTGGCTAAATATTTTCGCGTTTTTCTGAGCCATCATGCATTGTCTCACTTTGTGGCTTTTCGCTTCCACGTCGCGTGGTAACCACACATATGGCATACCGTTTGATTCAGGACATTTGGGAGATTGATATTTAGTAACTTTTTTTTACATTCCATGAGGTTTTGGCATGATTTTTACCTTTTGAAGTTGTTTTTTGTTCATTTTTTCAGAAATTGCGAACTTCTACGAAGACTGCGCCCCCACCATTGATGGTATGAATGAACAAACTACAGTGCTACATAGCTGAAGGGGTGTGTAGATTTCAGGAATATATAGTTTTTGGGGGGTATTTCTGAGTTATCAGGTGTTTTGTGGAAAAAAAAAAATGCATACTGTTCAAATTTGGAGTTGGCTAAATATTTTCGCTGTTTCTGAGCCATCATGCATTGTCTCACTTGTGGCTTTTCGCTTCCACGTCCGCGTGTGTAACCACACTATGGCATACCGTTGTATTCAGGACATTTGGGAGATTGATATTTAGTAACTTTTTTTTACATTCCATGAGGTTTTGGCATGATTTTACCTTTTGAAGTTGTTTTTTGTTCATTTTTCAGAAAAGTGCGAAATTCTACGAAGAACTGCGCCCACACCATTGATGGTATGATGAACAAACTACAGTGCTACATAGCTGAAGGTGTGTAGATTTCAGGAATATATAGTTTGTGGGGGTATTCTGAGTTATCAGGGTGTTTAGTGGAAAAAACTGCAGACTGTTCAAATTTGGAGTTGGCTAATATTTTCGCTGTTTCTGAGCCATCATGCATTGTCTCACTTTGTGGCTTTTCGCTTCCACGTCCGCATGTGTAACCACACATATGGCATAACCGTTTGATTCAGGACATTTGGGAGATTGATATTTAGCAACTTTTTTTTTACATTCCATGAGGTTTTGGCATGATTTTTACTTTTTGAATGTTGTTTGATGTTCATTTTTTTTGAAAATCTGGTAAAGTGCAAACTTCTACGAAGAGCTGCGCCCACACCATTGATGATTGAATGAACAAACTACAGCGTTACATAGCTGAAGGTGTTATAATTTCAGGAATATATATTTGTGGGGGGTATTTCTGAGTTGGGGGGTGTGTTTTTGTGAAAAACTGCAGACTGTTCAAATACAAAACTGGCAAATTTTTTTTGCTGCACTGCATTTGGCACTGGTCACGCTCTGGGTTAGTGGTAGCATGTCTCTGGGTACACACCCATGAATGTGGCATACCGTTTTATTCGGGAGGGGTTAGGCTTTCATATTTGAGATGCGTTTGAACTTTCCTCCACAGTTTTTAGCTGAAATTCGCATTTGATTTTGTCTCTGTTTTTACAGTTGAGGAAAAAAAGGAAAATGTGAGAAATAAACTTACAATTGGACGAAGAGCTGCGCCCGGTATCTGCATTTTGATCAAAACTTACCTCACCTCGGAAAATCCTGCGGTTGTGTAGGTTTCTAAAAATATCTCACTTGTGGGGATATTTTAGTTAATTTGGTAGATATTCTATGTTAACTGTCAGTAGTGGTTATACATTTTAATTTGGTGTAATATTCTTGAAGGTGCAGTTTTAGTTTGCGGGGGTCTCCTGTACAGGAAAAGCGGGGTACCTACATATATCTGGTATCGTTGTACTCGGGAGTATCTGAGCTTTTAGAACCAGTAAGATTTTTGTGTGTAACCTTAAGATAACTATAAGTAAAAATGGGAAAAATCCATGAAAATTTGCAAATTTTTCATTTTTTTTTACATATTTTACCCATAATTCCAGTAAAATTTCCAGAAAAGTTTACAAAATTCTGTTACCATGTTAAAGTACACTTTGTGCTGAAAAAAACAATGTATAATATTCCTGATTTACTGCAAGGTTTCCTACGTAAAATTAGTCTAAAGCGATTGAGGGCAAAAATCCTGAAAATTCTTCTGGCAGTTAATGCAAAAAAAAATGAAAATCTCCTGGCAGTGAAAGGGTTAATGCATCAATTTGTTTTGATGTTATGCCAGCTATGACAAATTTGAATGTGAACGTCCAAGGTTCCTTTAAAAGAAAGACATGAATTGCAGTACAATCTCTTGCACAAGGTTTTAGTTGGTAAAAAAATTTGCAACACCCTGGTAATATATTGAGATGTTACACCACAGTTATAACAATTTAATCAAATTGTAAAATGCAAAGGTCCAGGGTTTGTTAAAAGAAACATGAAATACAGTGTACTCTCTTCCACAAGGTTTTGATTGGATAAAAACAGACAAATCCGGGTACTTTGCTAGTTAAAAATATATTTGAAGCTGAACCTTCATACTATGAATAATAATAGTCGAGTTTATTACATCCACAATGTGTGCTTATAGTCACAATTATTACACATTGCAATAGGGAAAATGTTGACTTAAAGGACAACTAAAGCCACAGAACAACACTGAACCAGAAGGCAAAAAACCTTGATATAAAACCAGTAATCTGTGTCTTACCTCTCATTTTGATACAGGCGCTGGGAAATTTACCTAAATAACATATGGTTTGTGCTTTACTTCACAGCATTCTAGTATCACACAATTTGGTCCACAACCTTTATGTTATGCACATGCTTAGCTATGGCAGAAACTTGTTACAGTTGGTCTAACCCATCTCTAGCCAATCCTTTTACAGCACAGATAAAGCAAGGAAGCATGTGACGGAGGTCAGTAGGTGTGGTCTGACACTTCACATACACACAGATACTTCATCCAGTTCTTAACTGGGTTACATTTACTTTAAAGGGTATGTCCAGCAAAAATGTAAGTTTGTTCAGTTTCTTCAGTAAATATTACAGGAGAGGAGACACTTACCCGCGGACCCTCTCCAGCGCCGAATTCCCCGACGCCTCCAACACATCTCCAGTCCTTTGCACTGTGCGCGCATGCGCACACAGTGCGAAGGAGCGAGGACGTCTCAGAGACTGTTAGTCCTGTAATATTTACTGAAGAACAGGAGGTAAGAGTGCATTTACCTCCTGTTCTTCAGTAAATCAGTTAGAAACAAACTTACATTTTTGCTGGACAAACCCTTTAATACAATTTACTGAAGAGGTATTTTATAGCTTATTTGTGTTTTTAAGGGGGTTGTTTTTAGATTCTGGAGTATAAGAAAATGGGTTTAGTTCTCCTTTAAAAGTTGGTATTCCTTCTAGAATTTTATTTTAAATTGTTTCCTATAGAAAATGGGATGTTTGTGCTTTAATTGCAGATATCCTGGGAAAATAAAACAGCTGAGCTGATACCAAATGGAACATTTATACGAGTAAACAATTCAAATAAGTAAGAATTTGGTGTGGAAAGGTGGTCTTTGTTGCGATAGTATAATGTTAAACCATTAAAAAAATAGAACTTATACAAAATAATAGTTTGCTCGATGTGCAATGCTACAATCAATAAGGTAAACAGCTACTTGAATTGGATTTGATGCAGTTTATTCTATAAGCAATATTTGTTACCCTAAATGTTACTGTGTCTTACAGAACTATATATTTCAGGCAGTGTTCCCTGTAATTCCTTTTCAGGTGTGTGTGCAGATTTGTATCATTTGTACGGAGAAGAAATAAAATGTTGGGCTCTACAAAACTAATAATCTATATGCACCTAGATGAACACACAGCTTAGAGCAGGGGTGGGCAAATTTCACAGGGGGCTGCACAAGAAGCTTGGATTGTTGTGAAGGGCTGGACCAATAGATTCAACTCAGTTCTAATTATAGAGATTTGTTTATTATTTGCAATTTTATATTGGTGTCTAATATTTTAGATCCATTCCATTCCATTCCAATAAACTTAAAGAGCATGTCCACCCTAATATTTATTTTTTTATATGCCATTCCCCATGGGCTCCCAGCCCCAACCGCATTATTTATTTTTTTAAAAAGCCCCCCAAACTCTACTTACCTCCCCTCTTTCCTCCGACGCGCTCCCGGCCCTCTGCTTGTGAGGAAATGCAAGCAGAGGGGCGGGACCGGCAGCCGCGTTGTATTGGCTGAGCGGCAGCCAATCACGGACGCGGCTGCCGGCAGCTCACTTCTCCGTAGGAAAGCGGAGAAGTAAAGATTGGGGAGCTTTCTAAAATAAAAATTTATGCGGTTAGGGCTGGGGGACATGGGGGAAGGCTGCCATAAAGGGGTTTGAAGCTGGGGGGTGGGATAGCAGAACAGGAGGAGAGGGAGGGGGGAGAAGAGCTGCAGTACGCATGGCCAAAATCTCCGGGAGGCCAGGAAGCAGGCAGTTTTTGGGACTTTGGAGGGGCACTACCGGAGAACCCTATGGAGCTGGGATGTGAGGTAAGGATTAAACTACACTACATGGTGGGGCCAGTAGTTGGGGGGATTATAGTTTTGGGGGTGGACATGCCCTTTAAGCCTCATACTGATGTGCAATCATGGGGGCCAACCCGTGAGACACGATGTGCCGTGTATAGGCGCTTCGTCTGCTGAAATGGTCATTCATTCGGGCCTCATTGATGATCTGCAGGGCTGATAGAAAATCTGCCAGATCTATTCTAATTAATTAAATGGGAACTAAAGCCATCAGATAACATTGTCCCAATAGACAGAGCACATTTACAAAAATACAATAAGCTGTGTCTCACCTCCCCCTTTGGTGTGGCTGCTGGGTGATTTATGAAATTAACCAGTAGGTGGCAGGTTCCATAATCCATCTCTTTGTTTTGGTGGAAGCCTTGCCCAGCTAAGTATACACTTCACAGGAAGCTGCAACCTTGCCCCCTAGACAGACAATTATGTTCAAGAGATCGTTCCTTTCTGACACAGAACAGAGATTATAGTTTAGTTTTTTTGTAAACATATTAGTACTTACAGTATGTCCCTGACAATTACAAATTCTTTTGTTTTTTATTTAAAACAAAAAAGTAATGAATGCCCTTTATTTCTTTGCTAGCATGGATGTAAGAAACAGAATATTAAAATTTCAGTTAAAAATAGTCTGGGGAATCCAACCTGGAACTTAATGTACTTTGTCTTGCTAAACAGCAAAGCACTAAATCATTATCCCACAAGAGCTGTTTTATAGAAAGACAGTACATTTATAAATTTAATTTTTTCCTAGGAACATAATGGAAAGAAAAAAAGGCAGTAAAATCGTCTATTTAATATTGTTCTGTCCTGGTTGGCTGTTCTTTTCACCACTCACATTGGCTGGAAAATACTGCAGGGGCTTCCATATTGAAATGGAGACATCTGCATGGCAAATACTTTGTGAATGGGGACAGTGACTGGGGTCAATTGGTGGCTAATAGTTGCACATGCTCACAAGAATACATGGGCTGTGAGTTTACTGGCAAAAACATGGAACCTTTTTAGTTACATAATATACTTACAGGGAGATTCAATAAAAGTTCTTATCGTTTAAAATGGTGCTAATTTTGCCCCAACCAATCAGATGTTAGATTTCAAATGTTAAATGATATCTGATTGGCTGGGGAAAAATTAGCACCATTTTAAACGATAAGAACTTTTATTGAACAACCCTGTTAGTATATGTACATAAATGCAACTTGCTACAGAAACATCTTACAATGTATAGGTGTTCTGGAGAAAAAGCTTTCAAATTAGGATTTTTAAAAAAACTATACTTACATCCTCCATGATCCACTGCCGCTTGCTCACTCTCCAGTGCTGCTGCTATGTGTCTTTTTCATTCACAGCAGCAGCAGTGGAAGCTCTTCTGGGTAATGGCAGACAGCCAGAGATCAATGGAGGTGGATTGTGGAGGGTGTAAGTATAATATCTCTGTCTGGGAAATTTATTTAATCTTTTAAGCAAAACAAAACCTATGTTTTGGGGGACCCTGAATAACATACTAAAATTTAAGACCTTAAGTTTAGCTCTCCTTTAAAGTAGACTGGCAGGCATAAGGCTAGTGGTAATACCTCTTTTGCACAATAGCTTTGGTTTGAAAAATTTTATGATTTTAAAAAAAATACAGCATGGATTCTCTTTTCAAGGCAAGACTTTGTCAACAAGTACATTGACTGGATATTCAATAAATCGGTGACTGAGACATATGAAGAGTTCCAGAGAGGACTTTACAAAGTCTGCAACAAAGATATCATTTCATTTTTTCAGCCAGAAGAACTAATGACTCTTGTTGCTGGAGATTCAAATTATGACTGGAACAAATTTCAACAGGTGTGGATTTTTTCTTCTAAACAGATTTACATGATTTTTCTGAAAAATTTAAACAGTGATACAATCTCTAGACCCTGTGTTATTCAATATCATGGCTGTGGCTCTGGGTAACCTGTAATTGGGTCTTTCCCCGATGTTTGATTTTAATGGCAGCTATTAGCATTGTCATGAAAGTCATGAAAAAAGCAGCAGCCGTGATATTGAACTTATATTGTTATACTGCTGCGGTTGGGGCATATGTCCCTTAAGAAAAGCGTGAGTAGATTCCAGTGTAGTGGTTAACGCTGGCCGGGCACCCTGGCTGAACAGTCGCAGGTGAACAAATTAATGCCTGGAAGCAAATGAACTGAAGCAATCTACTCCCGTTTTCTGTACCAGTATCATGAAACCCCTAGTTTGCTGTGCCATTATAATAAAAGTCTGTTTGCTGTACCAGTTTCATAAAACCCTAGTACTGTATTCTAAAATTTCCAATTTGCTGTCCAGTATCATGAAATTGCCACTTGCTATTTTCCTTTAATCTTTATCTCTCTATCTCTCTCAAACACTGGGTACACACAATTTTTTTGTCCCAACCGTCTGTTCGCCGCAAGTTAGAGGTCAGCTGAGACAAATCAATAGGAGACCGAACGACTGGCGGTGATTTTCCAACATGTCCCATTGCCTGTTCATTCAATCCAGACGAGACATTGGTTGCCTGGGGACAAGGAAAACGCTGCAGATTCTTCCAGATTCTTCAGCCCAACCAACCGATACACAGAAATATTAGTTGGTTTGTCCCAGAAAATCTGCTTGTGTATACCCAGCCTAACTGTCTGTCTCTCTTCATACCTATGTTTATTTTACTCTGTCTGCCCAAATGTCCCATGTGCATAGTACATCTTTGTCTGTCTGCCTACCGATCTCTGTATATTCCTCTTATGGTGGCCATAGACGGCTCCAAATTATAGGGGGATTGCCGCCTATAATATTCATAGGATGAAATTGTTACCCATCTCAATAACGAAATCCTGATACAAAAATCCCAGGCCTGATACAATTGACCCGATATAGGTATCAGTCAATCGTATCTCCACGTCTATGGCCACCTTAAATGTCTGTCTATCTTCTATATCATCCTGTCTCTCCCTGTGTCTATGTATCCGTGAAGTTCTCTGTAATTCTCACACTATCTGTGTGTGCCTCGCTTTGTGTCTCTGTATCTAACTTTCTGTCTATCTAGAATGGAACATCTAATGGATTTGGCTTGGCAATAGGCAATGAAAGAGGTGTGGTGCATAGGTATCAGTTCCTGGCATTTATGGTGTCCAGAGGTGCCCCATAACTTTCAAGATCCTAGAAACACTTCTGGTAGATTCATATTTTGAGGGTGGATATACCCATTAAAAGCAGTGGTTTACACCACCAGAAGTAATACATTTGTAAATATAATGACAGTTTAGGAAGACTATTGGGATGTTCTGCCCCTAGTTTTGTGATGTACCAATGCGATTGCTGCTGTTGGTACATTGAAAATCAATCTTTCATTTTTGCTCTGTTATAATCCCTGGAGTTTGCGAACTGCAGCAATTGCAGCTTAAAAGTATGCTAACAATTGCAAATGAGTTAGCGTGACTTTAAGACAGAAACCAACAAAAGTTTTTTTTTCTTTTTTTTACTCTAGACATCACTATGAATTTTCTTTCTGTCTTTGCAGCAGAATTGTTGTTGAATTTATAATAAATTACAACACAATAGCAGTAGGTAGTGGCAATAATTCATGTAATTAGTTAAACCCCCTGGACACTTTTCTCCATTTGTATGTATGTATATGTTTATTTATATAGCGCCACATGGGGATGCAGCGCTGTACAGTATAAAATACAATAAAGTCATACAAGGGGGATAAATACATAGATAGTTCAGTACATAAATATATAACTTATATAAATACAAGTGCTAGGGCTTTGCCACAAGAGGTAATGAGGTCCCTGCCCTGTAGTGCTTACAATCTAGTAAGGTGGGTAACACAGATACAATGGAATGAGTATAAGTGCTGCAGTGAGACGTTGGCAGTGTAAAAAAAACAATCAAATACTGTGCCGATTACCAGATAGGTAGGATATAAGGCTAGATTTAAACCTGCTAATTGAGGTTTCTTGACGTAGAGAGAGGAGAATAGAATTCCAGAGGATGGGAGCCACAAGACAAAAAGGTTTACCCTCATGCCCATTTTCCAATATTAAAGGGTATTTCCACTGGTAAAATAATATTTTGGTATTCAGTTTTATTGAAAAAACAGGAGGTAAAGGAGCTGTGTCTTACCTCCCGTTCTTTAATAAAACATTCAGGAGCCGGAAACAAAAGTAAGGTACTTGCCTGATTGCTCTCTTCTCCGCCGTGTCCTCTGAAAGGTCACGATGGACTCTGTATTCTATGTGCATCACACTTGCACGTAGAGTACAAAGTCCGTCGGGACCTGTCAGAGGATGCAGCAGAGAAGCAAGGAATCTTCGTTTCTGGCTCCTGAACATTTTATTGAAGAACGGGAGGTAAGACACAGCTCCTTTACTTCAATAAAACTGAATACTAATGGAGATAACCTTTAATAAATAAATGACACCTTTCAATCCATTAAAAAAACTATTTCCAAGCCACAACAATGTGTTTTCTCTATCTTGGTAAATTAATAAATCACACCAGAAGAAATGCATTGTTTGCGTTATAAATATCAAATGCAAGTGTGTAAGTTCCACTGCAAAGTGCAAAGAAATGCAAAAACAAGTATAGAGTAAAATACAAAGTAAATTCATCTTCTTAAGGTCAAAAGGAAAGGAAGAAAACTTGCACTAGTTATTGCTTGGTAAGTAAGAAGTGTGACCAGTTTTATGATTATTTTTGAAGATTTACAGGGGGATTTCAAATATGCTAAAACTAGCATCTTACCTTTCCGCGATACATTCCGTAAATGCGATTACATGCGGTATCACAGGAAAGGTAAGTTGCTGCTATTAGCAGGCAGGGCTTTAAAGACACATACAATTATTGTTAAAGGGGAACTGTGGTCCAAAAATGACTTTAGGTAAATTGATAGGAATTGCTCTCCTGAGAATTTATTTTGCATAGTTTTGATATTTACATTTTTGTGTGTAATATGGCAGCAGCATCACCAGGTCCCCTGCACTTCCTGCTCTGAAACCATGTCAGTCAATCTGCCATGTCTCCTCCTCCCCTTTGCAGCCCCCCTTGGTCCCTCCCACTCATGGACCCCATGGTCCCTCCAGTTACAGGCCCCCTTTGGCCCATTCTCTTACAGCCCCATGTGGCCCTGCCCACCCACAAATGCCATGGTCCCGCCCACGCTTAAGTGCACAAGCCCCACCCACTCACAGGTGCACAAGCCCCGCCCACTCACGGGGCTTGTGCACTCAGACACCCCCCCTAAAGAAAAATCTGTGGAAACTTCCCACAGCAGAGAGGAGGAGGACCTTCCTGTCTCACACACTGAGGGAGTCTGAGGCTGTGCTCGCCGGCAGCACTGTGCAGGAGAAGCCTTAGGAATCTCACGTCAGCCTCCCACCCATTAACTTTCTGGTCAGTAATTTTTTTAGATTTTGGGCTGTGGAGCACGTAGAGAGGTGGTTGATGGCTCGTTTTAAAGGTTCAACTTGTTTGGAGAGCACAGTATTGAGTGCGCTGCACTATTTCTAAAAAGATTTGGAAATGACACAGTGCCCTAAAACAAGGGCAAAACCCACGTTAACCCGATATTACCGTATATTAAGTTAATATGGGTTTTACACTTATTCTAGGGATATTGAATCTTCCTGTTATGCTTTTAACAAAAGTGATTAAAGGGCATTTCTAGCCTTAAACAAAAAACTGGTTATCTGCGTGTAACCTTATTACATGCATTTGTAACAATAAGTTCTGTTCCATTCTGATAAAGGTATGTGTTTCTTCCCTCTGCTCCAAGAGCATGTGCAGGGGAGGTAGCAAGTAAAACAGCATTCAATCATTGGTTGTGATGTCAGCAGTCACAGACTTAATTAACTGCATGGCAGGAGGGGCCAGCTTACTCTGCCAGAATGAGGACAATAATCATCCTTAAATATCTGGTTAGTAATGCAAGTAATAAAGTGTAAAATATATCAGTTGTGGTTAGGGGCAGGTAACTGACAATTTAACATTTTATTATTTTAAGTGTGAACATTTTTTTTGCCTATGTTTTGAAGGAATTAAACATGCCCTTTAATGGTCAGTATAATATTTATGATAAAATCCCACAGTGGAGTTGAGTGAAATAGATATGCAATACATACTGTAAATCAGAGGAAAGATTGTCAGTTTGAAACAGAAGACTTGTTTTGTGCATGCTTGCTAACAGTTCTCATTTTCATTTTGCCCTTCAGCTTACTATTTATCTGGAGAAATATAGTCAAGATCACCCAACTATAAAAATGTTTTGGAAGGTTTTCCATGCACTACCCCTAGATCAGAAGAAAGGTTTTCTGAGTAGGTATTTTTTCTTTGTTCTCTAACCTACTTCTGCTTTCATGTACAACCTTATCGTTCTTTTTAATTGTCACTAAGAGCTTGATTACATTTATAGAGATTTTCATCCTTTTTCAAAATATGACTATTCCAAAAGCACTAAAATGCTTTTAACTACTGTAAAAATAGGGTAATTTGTCTTAACAAGCCTGCTATAATGAGGAACCTGAAGTAAAGCCTCGTACACACGTACAATTTCACGGCTAGCGGATGATGACCCGAGTGCATGCACAGGGCGTGACGAACAGTGGGCGACTGTATACACGCGCACGACAATTGGCCAAAATGGCCGTTCGTCGTGCATGGGTCTTGCATTCGGGGGTCATTCGTTGGGCGACCAGTCGAACGTGTGTACCTTAAGCCAGTAGCCTCAATTTTTGGAGTTCTTGTGTTATGCGCTTCAGTTCCTTGTTCTTGGTCTTAAACTTACCTTGTAATAAAGCAGTTCAGTTTAGGTGATAAGCAAAATCCAAGAAACAGTATAACTTGTCACTTACATGCATATACCCTTATCCTAATTACTGCTTTATGATAAAAAGAACATTGTGTGGAAGTCAATGGCATCAACATGCAACCTACAGCAGTATTAGATTTTGAGAAGAAATGTCAGACCTTTCTGATGCACTGAATTTTCACAGTGTTTATTGTGAGCTAATAAACGCAATTTTATTCAGGTATGGTGTGCCCAGTATTTGTATAATATTTAATTTATCTGTTTTCCACAGTACTGGAGGCACCCAGCAATTTACTCCTCTTATCTGATTGGATGTGCAATATATTTACTCTATTGGATATTTTTGCAGTAAGGGCAAACTTTTTGCAGCTACCCTCTAGGGCCATAAAAATAACATATCACATAAGGGGTGATGTACCGAGAGTTGCTATCATTAAGTATGCTGTATAACGTATAAACCATGAACCAATGCAGTTTTGACTCTTGCTACATTTCTGATTTGGTCTGAAACTTTTGCCTGGCCGTAACACCTAAACTCTTTGGTGGCATTAAAAAAATATTGGGTAAAATGCTGCATCGCATTGGTACATGGCTTGTGACAGACAGCTGCTGCAATTACTGTTTTAAAGGGGAACTAAAGTCACCAGACAACATTACCCCAATAGACAGAGCACATATACAAAAGATACACCTAACTGTGTCTCACCTCTCCCTTTGCTGTGGTAGAGACAAAATTAACCTGTAGGTAAAATGTATCAGCTATAGGTAAAAAGACTTTGAAGGATCGCACACCTTGTAAATAAGAAAAAACTTTTATTGAACCATGGGGGGGGGGTTTCAATAAACGTTTGTTCACATTTACAAGGTGTGCGATCCTTCAAAGTCTTTTTACCTATATTGGATATTATTAACCCTTTTGGGGTAAGGGTTGGAAGAGTCTGCACCCATGGCTCGTGGATGTGCTAAGAATTGTGTTTTGTACAAGTGTAAAATGTATCAGCTCCCATAATTAAACTGTGTTTAATTCTAAATAGTAAACTTTACATGTTCTGAAGTGCACAGCAAATGAAAACAAGAAAGCTGTAGACTTGCCCTGTAGAAGCTGGCAGCCAATCACATTATAACAGTGGCGTAACTACTGGACCCGCAACGGCAAGGGGGCTTAGATCAGAAGTATGCATAAAGGTACGTGCGATCAGTTGTTTTAAACTTCTGCTGGTTCGGTACCAGTCTTTTAAACAGCTGATCACGCGTACCTTTACTGCATAATGCAAGGGCCCAGCCACCAAACTCTGGGCACTAATATTATCAGTCTG
Source organism: Hymenochirus boettgeri (assembly GCA_019447015.1). Lineage (NCBI taxonomy): Eukaryota > Metazoa > Chordata > Amphibia > Anura > Pipidae > Hymenochirus > Hymenochirus boettgeri. Next base: position 150,084,792 of record CM033469.1, read on the forward strand.
TGTGAGCACTAGGCACATATATTTGACAGTCTGTGTGGGTACATATATTTCCCAGTCTGTGTGGGCACATATATTTACCAGTCTGCGTGGCTACTTATATTTAGCAGTCTGTGTGGGCACTTATATTTACCAGTCTACTATTGCGGTGATATATGGGGGGGTTGAACATTTTTACACCTTTGATCTGCTAATTCTATATCTCAATGTATTTAAAAGATTGCCGATTCTAAACAATGTGTTAATTGTTTACTATTCACTTTCAGTATTCGTTACCGGAAATAATAAGGTTCCCATATTTGGATCAGATGTTTTTGCGATGAAGATATCAAGTTTCAGAGTTTCTGATGAAGCATACCTACCAGAAGCGCAGACCTGCATTCAAATGCTATTTCTTCCAGAATATTCCAACATTAGAACTCTCAAGAAAAAGTTGCTCCTGGCAATAGATCACAACATGGGATATGAAAAAATATAACTTGGCAAGGCAGAGAAAAAATGCTTAAGATTAATACAGATCTTTAAATAGAATTGGTGTTTATTATTATATACTATTATCAAGGCCTAAGAGCCAAAATGTTGTATGTGTGTATTTCTGCATCAATAAAAATAGGATTACCCCTTGAAAGAAACTAAGCACTGGCCATCCCCATTCTCCCTTTTCTAAACACTTGTTTATTTGGCAGAGAGGTGGCCAATAGGTGACTGGACGTCTAGCAGGTACCCTGTATATACCTCCGTGAGTATCTCATGTCGCCTCACCACAGCACAAAGACATCATTTATGTACCTGAAAAGGCACAACAGTGCCTACTAAAAGGTGGAAGTACATAGAAGAGGTCTGCCTCCTGCCACAACATGAAGGTGTTGGCATATGCCAGGGTGAGGTTGGACCCAAGGCAGTCCCCCATAGCAGCTTATAAAAATTCTTACTGAACCTGAAATATGACTGTGTTAAAATATGCATTGTCTCCAGCTATCTACTTACATGTACGATTTGTTCCATTCATTTTGTGGGGTGCACCACACGTTTCCTTAGTCTAGGATAAGGGATCATCAGGAGTTAACAGAGTCCAGTTGGGAGATATTTTAAGGTATGCAACCAAGCAAAAGTAAAGTATCTTAAGGTGCATACAAACGTGCGATCATGAGGGACGACCCGCAACAAACAATGTGTATGCATGGCTGTCTTGGGCGATAATCAAGTCAGGTATGGGAACTTTGTCTGCCAAAACGGGCATTCAGACAGGGGTCCTTGATGATCTGCCTGGCAGATCAGGTAATGAGCCCCAAACACACTGCTGTTTAAGTGCCCATACATGGCACAATTATTGTCTGAAATGGCCGTGCATACAAATGGGCATTCATGCAGTATTCCAAGTTCGTTATCATTCCTCAAGTACAGAGCACTCTGATATACTGTTTACAGTCCTTTGATTACTGTTAATTATAAGGATATTAGAAGTCACCTCTGAGTCCCATTTTGTTTATAAAAATCCTTTTATATGGTCAGGGAACTATTTGGCGACTTCTAATATCCTTATGTAGGGGATACATTATCACTTACATTACATGAGTGGTACACAGAGTTCCCTGTCCTGTATAACAGTCTGTGTCTTTGTATCTTTATATAGACACAGAACTCCTCAGTGACTTCTAATATCCTTATACCGTAATTTATAGTAGGGGATACATTATCTCTTATAATACACAAGTGGTACCCAGAGTTCCCTGACCTGTATAACTCAGCCTGTGTCCTTGTACTTTTATATAGACACAGAACTCTTCAGGGACATCTAATATTCTTATAATTTACAGTACATTATTTACTATATAACCCACACCTTTCCATTAAAGGGCAAGTCCCACCCCCCAAAAACAAAAACTTAATCTTTCACCAACCAAAAACCTGTTTTCTTTTTACATACTTTGTACAAAACCATTATTTCTCGCTGCTGTTGCAAGCTACATATGAGCACACACAGCAGCAGAGGAGGCTCGTTCTGTAAAAATATAGTAATAAAAAATGACTAATACTTTTTAAATTAATTAAACAGTTCTATGATTAAAATTATAATTGTGTTATAAAGCTACATTTTAAAAATGTAAATCCATGCGCTAAGGTGTTAACAGATGAGAATGACATCATTGCACTTTGTCCAAGCTAACCCATGCAGGAATACCCCCCTTCAAAATCCTGCCCTTGCCCCTGAACAGGGGTGTCTCTAAGGTTTTTGCCACCTGAGCCAAACTTTTGAATACCGCCCTTATGTACCACTAGGTGCCATGAAGTGTGCCAGCGCAAACCCCTGTTAGGTGTGTGTGGATTCCAGGAATGGGTGTGGTTAAACATTTGGTCTTTTTAAACTGCACATCACAGCGGTATTTATACAATTCCTCAAAAAGACCTTTATCCATACCATAATTGTGGTACAAAATTAAAGTGAGCTCTGCCTGCCGCCTCTCTATCAGGGCTGCTGCCCTGAGCATATTGCTCATATTGCCTCATTAGAGAGACACCTCTGCCCCTGAACATGATGGCTCCTGGTGAATGAGCGGGTGTGTTGGAAGCTGTGCGACACTGCGTCTTGACGTCACTGTAACAGCCAATTGGGGTTTTTTTCGATATGATTCAATATGACTAATGCATAAGAGTGCGGCATGACATCACAGCGTGCATCCGTAAGCACAGTTATTTGTGGATTTAAGGCTTTAATCTTTTATTAAAGATGTCCAACCATTGGGGGCATTTGCCCCTCTGCACACCGGCCTAGTCCGCCCTTATAAGAGGGCTGTATTGAGCAGAATCACGTATATACTTAAAGGGCATGTCCACCCTTAAAACAAAAAAATGCTCAATTGTCACGTTACCTGCCCCTAACCCCAACTGATTATTATCTGCATTAATAACCCGATCAGTGATGCCAAACCTGCTGTCCGTCCGTCATTAGCGAACACACACTGTAACCACAAAACATCGCCTCACAGCCCGGCCCGCCCTCCGCAAAGGGGTTCGTGACGAAATGTGGGCGTGTCGGGGGCGGAGCATCGCGCTAAGGAAGGAGTCCTAGATGTTTGCTTCCTCCTGTGGTAAAACACCGTGGACTGCACAGGGAGTTCCGGGTTCGATCACATACAAGGCAGCGCAGCAGTAAAGGGAATCGTGACACCTGGGTTATCCTATTGTCTCTGTACCAACTGCAGTGGTACATATGGTAATAATGGCACTTTGTCACTGTCCCCACTTACAGTGTATTGCTTAGTGGGCTGAGATGTGTATCTATTGAGAAATATAACACTAAGAACATTAACAGGTTGGAGAGTCTAGTCCAGCAGTGAAGTTAAAGGATTTCTTTTAAATTGATGGAAGAAAAGCTACAAACGGAAAAAACTTTAAGGAAAGACGAGGAAATGCAGCAAAACGGACGCTCCGCGGATGTTACAGCTGCTCCTCGGGGGCGGGATCAAGAAGGGACCACTTGTCAATCAGACCACTTTAGTAATAAAAAACAGGACTCCCCACCAGGTTCTCCGCTCCCTCCACCTATATTTTTATACCCTGGAGCCAGAAAACAAAAACTTAATTTAAAATCAACACCTCCCCAATATTTTGGAAATGCAGGACACCCTCTTCAGGATTATTCTCGCACTTCTCCTTCATCTCAAGCCTGTTTCCCTGACCCCCCATCCCCAGGATCCGGGGGCCTGTCCCCCAACTCCTCTTTACAGATGATGATGATGATGATGAATTACACTGGGATTGGAGGCAGTAACAGCAATGATAAAGCCCCAAAAAGTGAGTAGCACTAGTGTGTGTGGATTATAAGAAGAGTAATGTGTATATAGGTACTGAATAAAGAGGAATAACAAGAGGTAAATACAACCAGGTTTAATTTAAAACAGAAGCATATGTGTTTTAATAATATGCGTTATACTTTAATGGTTGTGTCATTTTCTAGTGCTATTATTCCCACTTACAGCAATGCTGCTATTCAAGGTGTTAATTCTCACTGGTTTTAAATGTATTAAGTATATTTAGCTTTTTTTTTTTTTTTTTACTAAAATTTTTAAAAATATAAATTTATATATTTGAACTTTGTTGAGTTTTAGTAAATTTATATGGTAAATTGTTATTTTTTTTTGTAAATATAATGATTTATATTGCACATATAGGTATTCTACATATTCTCATAATTTTTTGAAAAATCAATTGATTGCATCCCCTTTTGTTTGCCCTGCCATGGTCATTAGTGAGCTGCCATTTCAGTTTCTGCAACAGTCCTTTATTCTAGGATGCTCACTTGCTATTGAGCAACTGAATCACCCCATAAGGGCAAGATCATAAAATACATTAGGACAGGGCCACACTGCAACGCAATCGCATGCGATTTCATGTGCAATTTCGTTGTGCAGGCTGGGTGTGGGCATTCTGGGTGTGAGGCCATGACAACTGGGAGTGTGGCTGGCAATTCTAGGGGCGGAACTCCAAGATATATATTTGCGTTGAACTTCCACTTTAACGTGTATGCTTTTGGTGGAGTGACCTCAGTAGAAATGCACATTATGTGGAGGTGCCTCATGCTCTAAATAATTATATGGTCTTTTTAAGAATATGCCATCTCACCGACTCACATGGGCATTTTTCAGAATCAATCACAAACATAGGTAACTCAAAGTGGAGTTTCCATTATAGGCTATGGCAAGGGGTTTTATGAAATATTGCTACATGTGATATATGTCTTAGTATAATGTTTAAAAAAATCACAAGCATATGAGGTGCAGTATATTATGAGAGCTCTAAAAGCACTTAATTAGCATTAATCAATAACATTTACAGCTGTGCCACGTATCAGATTTCAGTAAGTCCTCTGTGCACTTAAAGGGTAACTGTGGCAGACTTCAGGCTTCCGGGCAAGGTGGGAAAAGGGGGCGTGGTGCGGGGCATGCCGTAATTTGGGGGCATGGGGCGTGACGTCATGCCCCCGTAAATTGACAGGAATTGCTTTCCTGAGTATTTTTGCAATTTACTTTCATTATTTTTTACATAGTTGGAAGATATTTATGTGATATGGTAGCAGCATCACCTAACTCCCTGCACTTCCTGCTCTGAAACCACGTGAGAGTCCCTGTGACATTAAAGTTAAATTTACAGACCTTACACACTCCCTGCTGTGCTACCCCCCCATGTCCTCCTTTAGTCACTGTAACGCAATCTCTTCCTGGTTTCTTCTGCTTTCTCCTGCACTTAGCATGTGCCAACGGCAGAGTAGGAGGAGGAATTAGTATTGTGACCGCAGATTCAGAACCTCCCACCCCCTAATTTTCTGATCAGTGATTTCCTCATATCTTGGGCTGCGCAGCACATAGAGAGGTGATTGATGGCTTATTTAAAAAGTTAGGAACTTGGCCATTCGTTTACAATCTTAACATTCTCAACCCAAAAATATTGTCCAAAACCTCAAAATGGTGCACTGAAGTGGTATAGAGGAACGGTAAACTGTTATATTTAAAGCTTCAGCTCTTGCTACCCTTGACCAACTGTAACAAGTTTGTGCCATATCTAAGGACTGAGCATGTGCAGAACAAAGGTTGTTGACCAAACAGTGTGATACTAGAATGCTGTGAAGTAAAGCACAAACCATATGTTATTTAGGTAAATTTCCCAGCGTCCGTATCAAAATGAGAGGTAAGACACAGATTACTGGTTTTATATCAAGGTGTTCTGCCTTCTGGTTCAGTGTTGTTCTATGGCTTTAGTTGTCCTTTAACTCTGTAACCTAGGTGTTCTGTTATTCACAGAAAGGTATAAATAAGCAATCTAACCTCCCTGCGAATAACTGTTTAGTGTCCCTTTTAAAGGTACATTTTAAAGGGCACGTGCACCCATAAACAGAAATTTTACATAAAATTGCAGGACCCCATTTATGTTTTACTTACCTCTTCCAAAAATGCAGCTAAAAAAACTTACAAGACCCCACCTCACCTCCTGTACTAGCATGACAGTGACCCTAAACACAAAAATAATTTCACCAAAACAGTTAACACAGAGAATTTTTAATGTTTAAACCAAGTAACTGTCTAGACCCTAATGCTATAAAAATGTTGTTATAGGGCCTAAATAAATCCACAAGATGCTCTGTTTCCTACAAGATGGATTAAGGTTGGGTATATACAAGCAGGTTTTTCAGGCCAACCGATATTTCTGTGTATTGTGTAAAATCTGGTTCGTTTCAGCTGATAGAGGACCACACAGTCGTTCGTGACAAACTACTTTTCCCATGACAGACAATGAAACATTGCATGGTGTGTACCCAGCCTAACGTTTGTTTCTGCCCAAGTCTTATCAGTGACTGAAAGCAAAGGTTATATACAGCATGCTTTTTTCTTTAATAAATATGAAACATTTTGATAATTTCCTCAATCTATAAATAACACATATAATGATTTTTGCCTGATTTTAATTGGGTTTTCTATATCTAGTTTCAGACCTTGAATAAAAATCTGATTATGTTTAATGTAATATTTATGAATTATCAACGGTTTACGCATCACTGCCTAATTGGGTTTTTTAGTCACATTGCTAAACACAGTTCCAATACCTACAAACACATGTATATATAAATTTCTATCCTAAAAAATATCCAGCGAGACTTTGAATTGAGGAGATCAGATTTTTTTTTTGTTTGATACAATTGTTGGATAACTGCCAAGTTGCTTGGTTAATGTTATGCTAGCGATTATGTTAATTATTTTCACACTCCAGCATGTTGTACCTAGTGCCCCTTGCTGAGATCATCACAAAGTGCAATCGATGTCAGACTGATAGTGGATTATTTGAAATATTGGCACCTTTGAGCACAAGATAATATTACTGGTCCTGGTTAATAACTTTAGCCATCAATGTGGTGCCTGTAGACCTTATTAATTAAGTGAGAAACGGACACAGAGGATCTACATATAACACTCTCAACCAAAGATAAAACAGACCAGTTTTGTATTGAACATGCCACTATTAATTACTAAATGACCATCAGGCCATCAGCAATATACCGAACACCCATTGAAAAGATTGTATTCTTCTAGTATTATTTCGAGTATTGCAAAATGCATAAATCTGAAATTAATAACACTCTCAGGGTTATTCAATAAAAGTTCTTATTGTTTAAAATAGATCTTATTTAACATTTGAAAGCTAACATCTGATTGGTTGGGGCAAAATTAGCACCATTTTAAACGATAAGAACTTTTATTGAATCTCCCTGACTGTGTATCCCCAACGAGCCTGTCCTGTTCAAAATATACAGTCACAATCAGTCCAAAGTACTGGTAACATTGTAGCATTGATAATACTGTGTACTAAACTAAAATTTCAGCCTGAACCCTCCCGGGCACTTAAAGGACAACTCCACCCTCATAAGAACATCTTTTAGAAAGAATGGCCTCTTTAAAATATGTTGATATATCAGTGTGTCCTATGAATTCATTATTGAATGCCTGCTATGCTTCTGGATGCCTCGTGGAAACTGAGCAATTTAGAAACCTTTACTGAGCCTGTACTGAGCCTGGGCATGCTCAGAAGAGGCAGACAGGGCATTAACATTCAGTCACTGGCTGTGATGTCAACTTTCAAATCCATAACTGACAGTTGCTAACTGGAAGAACCAGGAAGCAGAAACAGGGAAACAGCATATTGTGCAGGATTTCAGGTTAGACTTATATATTTCAGATTTCAAACTATTACAGTTTAGGGTTTTGGGGGTGATTTACCTGTATGTGAGTTTTCATTTTATGGCTGGACTTCCCCTTTAAATATTAATAGGACTAGGCAGTGGAATACCTTTTGTTTTAAGAAGGCTCAATTTCATTGTAAGCTCTGTGGAGGGCTTTTCCCCTCTTTAAGCCCACCTCACCTTAAGCTGTATCTATATAGCTGACTGGTATCTTGTGCTTCCAAGTCCTACACCATAGAAGCCATTAACCTGTGTCCTGCACTGATGAAATCTAATAAAATTGAAACATCGCAGGATGGTCTAGGTTCTTTATAGAACCTCAGGCTTTCCAATAGTGATCCCTCTGTAACAGACTCTCTGGTGACAGCTGTGAGTTCATGGGGAGGGTGAGTGTTGGTAAATGGTTTCAACCTATCTTATATAAAAACTTCCAATGGATCTATTATTGGTTGGTTTCTATTGGATGGAAGTTAAAGGGAAGTAATATATTTATGGTCTGCACAGCAGTTGTTTTTCACTGTGGAGTTTGGACTTAACTATAACACTCTATATAATGTTATTATTAATATTTTAAAAGAACCCAAAACCCTGGTTTTAAATCTCTATAAATTCATCAGAACAAATAGATAAACAAAACAGAATAAAGTCATAGGGGCATATTTATAAAGGTCCGTTTTTTGGGGGACCTTAATTACTACCACATACAAATTGTTATTATCGCCATATTTATAATTTTCGCGGAGAAAAGTCATGCCACAGTGGTAATTTCAACTCTTTTCGCCGCAATAATGTACACAATGTACTTGTATGTGTGTGATCTGGGTGTGTAGACATGTCAAAGTAATGTAAGTAAAAAAACAATAGGAGATATAGCAAAAATGTTATGGACTGGCCATCTTAAAGATGTGGCCCAAGTGCTATCATCCTCAGACCCTTTGCTCGATCTGTAATTAGTTCACAATATACTTTATCAGGAATACACTGATACACCCACCAAGTGACTTTTGGGGCTTAAGGGGTCCCGCAGCTCGAACTGGGACCCCCCCCGGCACTTAGAAGTGCTTTTATTGGAGGTCCTGCAGCTCAAAACAGGACCCCCATTGGCTCTTAGAAGAGCCTTTGTGCATGTCTTCTTTCTTCCCAGCTGGCGACACCAACTCCACTGATGTCGCCAAATGCCAGGTGATGTCACTGTGGCTGCCAGTGACACAACAGGTGCTGGCGGCATCAACGTTGCTGATTCCTTGATCCAAAGTCTTCTTTATTCTTAGCTGGCAACACCATCTCCGCTGATGTCGCCAACACCGGGTGATGTCACTGCGGCCATCAGTGACAACATTGGCGCTGGCGACATCTTCTTTCTTCTGCCATCACTGTAATGACTTCTGACCACTTAATAAAGGTTTGCTGAAGGACCAAATCCAATTGTAATTGGTAAATATTTTAGTGCTTGCAATCATATGATTACACATTAATCAATCATATTTTAATTTAATTATATAAATAGGATGAGGCTGTGAAGTACATTTTGTTGTAAGTAGGCTCTATTTAAATGTATGCTCTGTGGGGGCCTACATTCTCCTATAATTTTCCACAACCCCCAGAGTGACTTCACTTTTTCAGATTCACTCTCTGTCCTGAGATACACCAGTTAGAAGAATACGTGATTGCATTCCTCTACTCCTACTTGAACTGTCAATCAAATCCCTGTGACGTGATCCCCCCTCCCTGCTCTGTAATAAACATAGAGTTAAGAGCATTAGCAGGGGGAGAGAGGTAGCTTTGATGGCAGATATAAGGCTGCACTTGACCCCCCATCTTAATAGCTTTCACTGATTGATGATGGGTCACAAAGTGAGAGATCGTAAACTGTACTGATCTCCTTCTTCCGTGTCTCCAGGACAGCTTGCTTTCTATTGGCCACTGTGCGTGGGTGTGTTTTTCAGGATGTTGAACTTTTAACTCCTACTGCACATGATAAGCTTGTCGGTTAGCCGGAGTTGAGACATGGAGGAGGTAACAGAGGGGAGGTGGAAGGGGGAGTGCTGCACACAGATCTGACACCATGGTTAAACAGAGTCACTGACAAGAGATAGGATTAAGGCAGCACAGAGTACATGAATTTAACTTTGCAAAGGGGCAATGAGTTTTTTTCACTATAGATGCCATTTAAGGCCCCCTCACCTTAAGATATATAGCTGTCTGGTATCTTGTGATTTCAAGTCCTACCCGATCATATGAAGTCATTAGCCTGGGCCCTGCAGTAATACAATATATTAAGATTGAATCATGGCAGGATAGTCTGGGTTCTTTATAGGACCTCAGGTTCTCCTATAGTGATCCCTCTCTATCAAACTCCCTGATGACAGCTGTGAGACAATGGGGAGGGTGGGTATTGAGAAAGACAGATTGATAACTTTAATTGTAGAATGATCCAATGGATCTTCTATTGGATAATTACTGGTTGGAGGATGAAGTTAGATTCAAACTCTGCACAGCAGATGTAGTTTATTATGATGCTTGGGCTGAACTATAACACTCAATACAATGTTACAATAAATATATATAACAAAATTTAATTAAAAAAATGTGGAAAAAAGTGTTATGCAAAAAATAAAAGATGGATAATATCTGACTTATCTTGATGTTAGGTTGTACTATATGTATATTTAACATGCATTTTAAAGCACTGACACTTCCAGTACAATCCATTGTGCACCAAAGGGCACACTTTTGCAAGTATATATATATATATATATATATATATATATACAGACATTGAAGCCATTATAACCTACCCCTGTAGTGGATTTCTATAGGAGGAACTGTAAGATTATAGCCTTATAATCTTACAGTTCCAGGAGGAGAAGGAAACCAGAAGCCACAAAGGGGTAGGTTATAATAAATAATGCACACTGAACTGTAAATTAAAGGGATATTACTGTATAAGTCACCTTGGAGTTCCGTGCCCTGTATAAAAGGTACTCGGCCTGCGGACTCATACTTTTATATGGTCACGGAATTCCTCGGTGACTTCTAATATCCTTATAATTTACAGTTGGGGGTGCATTATCCACTATATATACAGAGTATTATATTTACACACACACATATATTGACCTTTGCAAATTAATTTTTTATACTCAGACAGTCAGTTGTTAATAGTAGTTTGCGCTTGAAGCAGATTTTTTAAGAAATAAGTTAGGTTAGAATTCAAACACACAGGACAAGTAAACCCCCCCAGTAAACCTCCAGCTCCCTCAAGTCTTGCATTGTTGGACACTGAAATGTGATTTTAAAAAATGGCTAAAGGATAAGGGCTATTACAGCTAAGCAAAGGTTTAAAGGGCATGTCCACCCCCAACTACTGGCCCCATTGTGTAGTGTAGTTTAATCCTTACCTCACATCCCAGCTCCATATGGTTCTCCAGTAGTCCCGCCCCCAAAGTCCCAAAAACTGCCCACCAGGAGGATAGCAGAGTCCATATAGGACTCTGCATCCTACCTGGCCTCCGGGAGAAGTTTGGCATGCATACTGCAGCCCTTCTCCCCCTCCCTCTCCGTATTCCCTCCCCCTAGCATAAATCCATTTTAATATAGCCTTCCCCCTTGTCCCCCAGCCCCAACCGCATCATTTTTATTTTTAGAAAGTGCCTCAAACTTTTACTTACCTCCCCTCTTTCCTCCGCTGCACTGAATGACCGGCGGCCGCGTCTGTGATTGGCTTGCATTCTCGCAAGCAGAGGGCCGGCAGCGCGGCAAAGGAAAGAGGGGAGGTAAGTAAAAGTTTGGGGCACTTTCTAAAAATAAAAATGATGCGGTTGGGGCTGGGGGACCAGGGGGAAGGCTATATTAAAAAATAGATTTAAGGGTGGACATACCCTTTAAGAAACATTTGTACAGTGTTGAAAGAGTTTCCAGTTTGTAAAACTGAACCACAATTTACTTCCAAAATAACCCAACAAACTGTATATTTTTGGAAAATATATACCTTTAGTTACATATTGGTGACATTGTTTCATTCATACATGCAAAATTATGAACACATCTTCACAGAGGTTTACAGATTTCTTAAAAATAAAGAAAATTAAACCACTTAAATATATTGCCCTATTCCCCACATAAAAGAAAGAATCTACTAAATATCTTTCTCATTCATGTCCTAATTTGTCTACTCCTGCCTTAAAGGGCATGTCCACCCCCAAAACTATCATTTTACCCATTACTGGCCCCACTCCTTACCTTACATCCCAGCTCCAAATGGCTGCCCTGCTATGCCCCTCCAAAGTCCCAAAAACTGGCCACCAGGAGCCTGGCAGAGTCCATATAGTACTCTGCCTCCTGTCTCTCCTCCGGGAGAACTTTGCCATGTGCAGTGCAGCCCCCCTCCCTCTTCCTTTCACACCTGTTTTGCTCTCCCTCCCCGTAGCACAAATCCCCTTTGTGGTATAGTAGGGCTTCCTCCCCTAGCCCCAACCGTTATAATAGTTTTGTCAGAAACTCCCCTGAACTCTACTTACCGTACCTCTCTTCCCCAGCATTCTCCACTGCCGGCAGCTGCGTCTGTGATTGGCTGCCTCTCAGCCAATCACGGAAACGGCTGCCGGTCCGGCCCCCTGCTTGCAGTTTCATGCAAGCAGAGGGCCGGGACAGTACGCCGGAGCAAAGAGGTAAGGTAAGTAGAGTTAGGGGGAGTTTCTGACAAAACTATTATATCGGTTGGGGTTGGGGGAGGAAGCCCTACTATGCCCCAAAAAGTTTTAAAAAGGGGTGGACATGCCCATTAAGCAATGCAGGTCTGTGAGGCATCTGTACTTTGCAAAAAAAGTAGAATATTATCTGTGCAAGTAAAACAAGTACGGTACAGTATTACTTATATATGTTGTATTCAATTAGATCAACTGGACTTGAAATGTAGTTCTTGAAGACGTTTCGCTAGTCATCCGACTGGCTTTCTCAATTCAGAATGACTTGTACAAGAATCTGTGGCAATTATGTACCCTGGAAAATCCCAATTAGCATATCACAGCGAGGTGTTAAGGGTGTGATTAGATAGTGGCTAAGAGGTGTTATAAGAACGCCCAGAGTAAGGTGTTAAAACAGCATTGTACATGGCAGACAGTTGGTGTCGAACCCCCCCACCTCTATTTAGGCTTGGCTTCTTTATTTTCACATAAATGGCCTCCTTAACACCTCTCTTGAACCAGTCACGTTCCTTCGCCAGTATGTTAACATTACAATCTTCAAAGGTATGTCCTTTATCCTTAAGATGCAGATACACGGCTGAGTCCTGACCCGAGGAATTGGCTCTTCTGTGCTGGGCCATACGTTGATGCAGTTGCTGTTTGGTCTCCCCCACATACAAATCAGAGCATTCTTCACTGCACTGCACTGCATATATGATGTCGCTTTTCTTGTGTTTTGGTATTGGGTCTTTCAGATGTACCAATTGCTGCCTCATTGTGTTGTTTGGTTTAAAGCAGACAGGGATACGGTGTTTTTTAAAAATTCTTCTTAATTTCTCAGAGACCCCTGCTACATATGGGATGACCATATTCTTTCTCATGTCTTGCTTTCCCCCTTCACTGTTGGTATTCCTGTTTTTTTCTTTCCTTCTACTTCTTTTGACGAATGCCCAGTCCGGATATCCACAAGTTTTAAGAGCTCCTCTGAGATGTTTTTTGATGGCAAAAGGCCATTTGCCTTTGCCTCTGTGCTAGTAGGAATGTTTTCTGCTCTGTTTTGCAGGGTTCTGATAACACTCAACTTGTGATCTAAAGGGTGGTGGGAGTCAAAGTGTATGGGTTGGTTTTCTGTAAACCTCTACTGCCATGTACAGTGCTGTTTTGACACCTTACCCCTAAAGGTTCACACACACGTGCGATCGTGGGTCCCGACCCGTGACGCACGATGTGTATGAACGTTTGTTTCGGCTGATTGTTCGGAGATCCGCCAGGTCGTTCGGGCAACGATAAAGTGCCCATACATTTTACTAATAAGGTAGACTGACCAATTCTGGCCAAAAAATATGTCAAGGAGGATCAGTTGTGCCAGAAATGGAAGTAGTTATTTTGACCAAAATATTGACCCTTGTGCTAATTTTCCCACCAGAATACCTATACATTGTAAGATTCTTCAAGTAAGTTACATTTAGTACATTTAAGTAATAGGTTCTGTAACTAAGAAGGCTCCCATGTTGTCATATCACACCAGAGTATTTTCTATACAACTGTCTCTACACTAATATGGAAGTCCCTATTAAAGGGCATGTCCACCCCCAAAACTATAATCCCCCCACTACTGGCCCCACTCTGTAGTGTAGTCAAATCCTTACCTTACATCCCAGATCCAAATGGTTCTCCTGTAATCTCCCCCCCAAAGTCCAAAAAACTGCCCATCAGGAGGATATAGGACTCTGCCTCCTGTCTCTCCTCCGGGAGAATTTTGCCATGCGCAGAAGAGCCCTCTCCCTCCCATTTTGGTCTCCCTCCCCCTAGCGTTCAACCTCTTTCCCATATTATAATACATGCTTCCCCAGCCCCAACCGCATTAGTATTATTTCAAGAAAGTGCCCCGATCTTTACTTACCTTATCTCTCTCCTTCGCCGTTCTGCACTACCAGCAGCCGCGTCCGTGATTGTCTGCCTCTCTGCCAATCACAGACACGGCTGCCGGTCCAGCCCCCTGCTTGCAGTTCTATGCAAGCAGAGGGCCGGGATTGTGCGGCGGAGGAGAGAGATAAGGTAAGTAACTATCGGGGCACTTTCTTGAAATAATACTAATGCGGTTGGGGCTGGGGGAACAAGAACTATGATATGAGAAAAGTTTTTATAAAGGGTGGACATACCTTTAAGGCATTTAAGCTGCTTGTTACCCTGCAGTTTATATACCTGTCAGTGTGAATTATATACAGCCTTTCTGGGGCAACACAAAATATTCTGCTAATTTTACTAACAATTTTTTTATCATTTTGTTCCTAGCAAAATATAACACGCAGTCCAAAAGGTCACAGGTTCAAATCCCCAAACATACGGTACTTTTTTTGTTTGTAGCAAAAGATAACGTTCCTACGTGTACTAGTGTGTCATATACTATCTCTGGGTTTGTGGTAAAAGCTTTGCTTTTAGCTAGACACAGTACATGAGGTTGCAGGTTCAATTCCCCAGACTTTTAATTTTTATTGAAATGTTCATATTCTGTTTCTTACATGCATGCTAGCTTAGAAATACACTGCATAGATTCGTTTTCTTTTTTTGTATGAAAAACAAAGGATCATGTTAGAACAGAAGCATTGAACATCTTTGGAAAAAAAAACTACTAAAATCCCTGTTCTGTGACAGGGAGAAGGAGGATGCCTGTGTTATGTGATTTGCTATCGGCTGTTGAGCTGTTGATCTGTTGAGCACTACAAAGCATGTGAAGAGTACTGCTAGAGAATCTATTAAAGGACAACAATAGTGAAAAATGGATTTAAAATCCCTTTAAGGTCCATTTCTCATGGAGAAAAGGAAATCCTACAGTGGTTTGCAAAAGTATTCGGCTCCCTTGAAGTTTTCCACATTTTGTCACATTACAGCCACAAATATGAATCAATTTTATTGGAATTCCATGTGAAAGACAAATACAAAGTGGTGTACACGTGAGAAGTGGGTATGTCTCTACCAGCTTTGCACATCTAGAGATTGAAATCCTTGCCCATTCTTCTTTGCAAAACAGCTCCAGCTCAGTCATATTAGATGGACAGCGTTTGTGAACAGCAGTTTTCAGATCTTGCCACAGATTCTCGATTGGATTTAGATCTGGACTTTGAATGGGCCATTCTAACACATGGATATGTTTTGTTTTAAACTATTCCATTGTTGCCCTGGCTTTATGTTATCGTTGTCCTGCTGGAAGGTGAACCTCCGCCCCAATCTCAAGTCTTTTGCTGACTCCAAGAGGTTTTCTTCCAAGTTTGCCCTGTATTTGGCTCCATCCATATTCCCATCAACTCTGACCAGCTTCCCTGTCCCTGCTGAAGAGAAGCACCCCCAGAGCATGATGCTGCCACTACCATATTTGATAGTGGGGATGGTGTGTTCTGAGTGATGTGCAGTGTTAGTTTTTCGCCACACATAGCGTCTTGCATTTTGCCCAAAAAGCTATGTCTTACCTCCCGTTCTTCAGTAAAACCTGCAGGAGAGAAGAAGAAACTTACCGAGAAGAAACTCACAGTGGATTGTGGCAGCTTCTCACAGTGCCGGTTTCTCACTGACAGGTCCCAACTCATCCAAGCTCCCTTGCACTGTATGCGCATGCGCGCACAATGCAAAGGACTGTGGATGAGCCGGAATGTCAGTGGCGTTGGAGACTTTTAGCAGGGCTTGGGCGATCCGCACATACGGTAGTTTCTTCTCCTCACCTGCAGGTTTTACTGAAGAATGGGAGGCAAGACATAGCTCATATACTCCCATTCTTCAGTTAAACTAAAAAAAAACATACTTTAAATAAAACATATATTATCAATATGGGATGTTCTGTAAAAAAATCAATTCTGAAATGTTGGCAGTTGCTGGTCAGGAAACGCATTGACTTTCTTTGCACAGCAAATCAATTGCATATTTTGTTCTATACTGTATAATTGATGTACATATAGAGAGATTAGATACATTTTCAGTCAAAATGTTAATTGTTTGTATTTTTCTTAACTAATGGGGGTATACATCTTCAGCATCAAAAAACAAAAACCCTCCATTAACAATTCTGAATTTGTTATCCAGTGGGAATAGTGGTGAATAATGCATAAGTCTATAAAAATGGCTGTTATTTAACACCACTAATCGTCCCTCAATCAGGACAACAGGACTTCCATGAAAATTAAAATAAGCCATAAATATATATATTCCTAATTTTAATAAAAGCATTTTATTATGCTAATTATGAAATGGCTTATGATAGAGATTTTTCTGTTTTCTTCTATTTAAAAAAAAAAAAAAAAAAGCTTTGACTCACTGGAATGATTTTGGCTAATTTGTTGTTAAGTTAGTTACCAGAACATGGTGATTTCTTTTTAATTAAACCATGTAAAGTAAACTGTTCTTTGACTAAAACACAATTTCTGTTAAGCTTGTCAACAAATTTATCTTATGAAAGGGTTTTGCTTTTTAACTTTCTGATGGTACTGCTGATAACCCCCTTTAATAGATTTACGTGTATTGGTTCTATGAATAGTATTTTCTGTGGTTGCAGAATTGTATCTGAGACAAGGATGGATGACAATAATCTTATTGTGTTATCCCTGATCCTCTGTTTGCATGCAGCATGTGAGAAGAGGAGGAGTTCAGGGGGGAGGGGAGAGGAAGGCTGTCACAGTGAAGGCTGCAAGGGCTGGGTATAGGAGAGATCATTATAATTGCTCTTTCCCTCTGCATCAGCAGCATCCAGACAGCATCCTGGGACTGGCTTACGCTCCTAGCATTTGATCACGAGTGTGAATTTTCTCTTCTCTTCATTAGTCAGCCATTTTGGTCAACACCCTGCTTACTGCGCACAACCAATCCTACAAGATCTCAAGTGCCTGGCTAGTACAGAACAGACTGCCTGTTGTTTTGGAAATCTTGGAACCTCTGATTGATTGCTTTGTTCATTGCATCCTACCATTCATATTTGGTGAAAAGTTTGTATTTTGGTACTTAAGTCATCCATTCAGGAAACACTTGATTATTTAGAGTGGGTGCATCAGAAGGCAGCTTTGACGCATGCTGATTGGCAGTGATAATAAGCTGGTTGTACTGCAGGGAGGGTGGAAGCAATTGAAAAAAACAGCATCTTTTATATCTTGTATAAAATAATACAGAAAACTTGCAACAGGATTTCGAAGATTCTTTTTGCTTACTACCATTCTAGATTTTTTTTCCTTTTTATTTATACTTAGTGTATACTTTTGCTGTTTCTGTATATCACTGGGTCTCACACCAGCTGACCCATCATGTCGGCTCTAACACCACCAGGCGACATGCCGACCCCTACTACAGACAAGATTACACAGGCTGCTATGGAGACCATCTATTTGTGCAAATTCCGTGTCTCTATGGATGGGGAATGGCTTTGCTTGCGTGAACTAGATGACATCTCACTCACGCCAGATCCTGAGCCCAATCCAGAAGGTATGGACCTATTTGCTGTCATAGCAACATCCCATAATCCTCTGCTTTGGAATGCTAAATTTTGATCACACATCAAACCCTTTTGTACTGCCTGTGTTAGTTTAGTGTTGCAAAAAAAAAAAAAAAGAGTAATGCCATATGAAACCTTTATCATTCCTTTATTTCATATTATTTGATTATTCTTATTTGATTTTCATTTTGTTTACTTTAATAAACATACCAAGTATAAACGTCATTTTTCCATTTCAGGTTTATTTCTAAATTTAGAATACAGGACTTTTAAAATATATATAAAGTAGTATTTTAAAGGTCAGTTAAAACTCAATTTAAAAGTCAGCATTTTATGATCTTCCGGTATATGTTCAATTATGTGGCGCAACAATGATAAAATGTAAGCATGGGCTTCCTGTGTAAGCCGTAATGTTTTATTACTTCTAATACAGATTTTGTAATATATAAACAAGTTTTTTAGATACTTATGGAACAGTTTTAGAGCATTGTGTTCCATAATCTTTATATTAGTTTGTTTATATTTTTATGCCGCAGTCTTTGTTAAAAAGATATAACACTCTTTCACAGCTAAACAACACTAAAATGCAAGATGATGCTTGCCCACTAGAAATGAAAACAATCACCACAGTGCACTCAATTGGCAATAAAATAGTTAACATGCATACATGTGATGCGCTAGAAGGGATTAAGTGGCAGTGCCTCGTTACTGGCTACAGTAGTTGGGTTAGTCTCTTTCTTTATAGTCCGGAGGCAAAAGTGGGGTATATTCTAAACTGTTAACGTTTTGCATAGAAAACGAAAATCATTAAATTGAAATAAACTCATTCTACAACAGACTTTTCAGGAAAGAACCCTTCTATAATTTACAATGTACACACAATTTATACATTAATATTTACGGTCTTTCTGAATATAATTTGTAAAAAGGCTAAATAAAAAAACAACCATTTAACATTAAAGAAAATAGCACTACAATGCTTGCTTTGTTCCCAAAAGAGCTACCAGACATTACAAATCTTAATCTTTTATGATTGTATTTGTTTGTTAAAATTTCAATTTGGTGCTATCCAGGGGATTTATAAAATATTTATTTTCTTTTGCATTCATCAACTTTCAGCCAATGTTGTAATTAAAGAGATTATAATTTATAAAGGGAACAACTGATAATAGTACTAGTACTTCATCCTTCTCATAATCCATAATTGTGCATGCCTATATCATCAGTGTCTTATGGCCTATTAAAATGTGTGTATTGTAAGTAAATAATAGATCCTTGTGGTAAAATATAAGATATTTTAAAGGGCATGTCCACCACCACAAACTAAAATTGAACCCACTGCTGGCACTACTGTAAATTTTTTTAAAAATTCTTACCTTACATCTCTTCTCCTTATGGATCTCCTGCAAGGCTTGTCCAAAGTCCAGGAAACTGGACTTTGGACTGAGTAGAAGCTGTCTTCCTGTCCAAAGGTTTCTGCCTCTAATCGGTCCTCCTGGAGGTATTGTGACATGCGCAGGGGATCCCTTTTCCCCCTCCTCCCCACCCTTGCAGATCCCTCCTGGAGGGAGGCTGCCCTTCCACCTAACATTAAAAACTTTTTTTTGTAGTGTAGGCTATCCGTGCTCACCCCCAACCTCTATATCAGATTACTAAAAAAAGAATCTGAACTCTGCTTAACAGCCCTTCACTACCACGGTGCTCTGCATTGCCGGCAGCCATGTCTGGGATTGGCTGCCTCTCAGCCAATCACATATGCGGCTGCCAGTCCGGGCCCTGTTTGCTAGTTCTGGCAAGCAGGGAGCCACATCAGAGTGCAGCAGGAGCGAGGGACTGAAAGTAGAGTTCTAATTCTTTTCTTTTTTTTAGTATTCTGACATAGCGGTTGGGGGTGGGCAGGGGAAGCCTACATTATTCTAAAAGGTTTTATTTAGGGTGGAGATACCCATTAAGTCATGTTGTAGTTTCATGTGTAGAATTGTGTAAAACTAGCCCTATGGCCTAGTACTTTATTGTTATAGAACTCCTTAGTTAGTTCAAATATTGGGGTACATTGTTTTCTATATATTCACTGGGGAATTCGTAGTAGATCCAGGAGATAGACTGTATTACCATCCAACTAGCTTTCTAATTCAAAGTTAATTTTTTTCTTTTAAGAGGATGACTGTGGGTTTGGTCTAGTTGGCTTGCTTGTTCAATGTATAAACCCACAGCTGACTTCAAGAAACTCAAACTGTTACTATTGTGCTCTGTAGCATGCTTAGATCAATTGTTTATTCATAATATACATCTATGACTGAACAACAGTACATTACATTATTTTGTAATGTTCATTACATACTGTAGGTGTACTTACTGTACTGATTTCCTATTAATAGTGATGACTTTGTAACTGTTCTGACAGCTGTTCCTTTACAGGTTCCTTTACAAGTGTAAGGAGCTGACTGTGAGCAATACGTTAATGGCCACCCAAACAATCTTCCCTATACTCACTATGGGTAGTGTAGCAGTTTACAGACAAAATCTGTCTGTGAGCTGCTACATATTTGTACTGTGTGAACTTAGGGTGTGTTTTATCTGATATTAAGCTGCCATTAAAAAGGGACTATAGCTGGCCATACTCATAAAAATCCAGTCTAAATCAACAGGATTTGGAGAGTATCTGCAACTTGTGGGGGCTAAAAAAGGACCTGCAGTTGAATTACCACCATTGGCATCGCTGCCGGTTGTTCACAATGGAAAATTTCCTTTGGTTGGTATTGGTTCCCTCTACTTTTATGTTGGCGCAAGGCTGACCGATCCCCATGCTGTTATACATTCAATCGTAACCACACGTGTATGGGCACCTTATCTTTGTAACTTTACAGATTTATAAGTGTATTTGTGAGCACACAAAATTTAACTATAGCTGTAAATATTCCAGTGAGCCTTTCTGTGGTAACACACCTCCTCATGCAGAGATGTATCTAAGAAAAAATATAGGATCTTGTAAATGTGTGTCAATATGGACTGTATATTATGAGTTGCAAAAAAGATACATTTTGCACACAAAACATCATTTTAATGGTGTAAACAAGTATTGGGTGAAAAAAAATATTTTAGTTAAACTTGTGGGATTTCACGTTTATTTTATATTTCTTGGAAGGTTATAGATTTTAAACCTTTGGAGCCCCAAACCTGCAAGCATTTTCAGCTTCAAGTGCTACTCTGGAGGGAGTCATTGCACTTATGGTAAAAAAAAAAAAAAAGTAAATTCTAATTGAATGAAGATGTTTTTTTAAAAAATGGTAAAATGTTCTTTATTTTTCTGGAAATAACATGTGCATGTTACAAGGCAAGTACGTGTCCCAAAATTTTTTCTAATCTGTTCCCGTAGCATACAAATTAAGTCATTATACACGTATCATGTCTCTTTGTATTGCACAGGCAAAGCTTCTTTTTGCTCTAAAATTGTTACAGTAATAATATTGATCATGTAGCCTCTGGGCTGTCTCCCAACCCCTCTGCTTTTGCCCTCTGATTGTCATCAGATTTCTGCTTTGAGATTGTATGGTATTCCCAGATGCATTCATGTCAATAATTTGGTTTTAAATAATACAGTGCATTAGATAACTGTAGGAAACAGAATGGATCTGCTACCCCCTGGGATGTTAAGATATTCAGTCCATCTGCAAGCTAATTATCTCTGAGTGCAGACAAGGCATAATTCTCCATGCATTGTCTACATTTAATGTCTAGGTTTACAATGTTCTTTTATATAATATTCCACAGCTAATAGATATTTTATAAGATTTTTTTCTGCACGTTTAAAAAAAAAAAAAAAAAAATTAAGATATTTATTGCTGCAACTTTAACTATATGAAAAAAAAATTTCACTGGAGAGGTAAAGACAGCTCCACACTTCCATTAATAGAAATCCTTTAGGCCATGTTGTAAAAATATTTGGCCTTCAGCTGTGCTGAACTTGTGATGTCTTAGCTAGTTGATTTACAGTTATAGATGTACAATAGCTAGAGGGTTACTTGATTGATACCTGCGTTACGTGTATTATTGATCACTAAACAACTACTAAAGTCACCTGTAGAAAGGGTAGCATCTATACTCCCTTTCATTCAGGGAGATTTACCCAGAGCCCTAGTTGGGTAGATTTAGGCCGAGGGCACACTAAACACTCGCGATTGCCCAAGCGCACATGCTTCGTGTTTACTGGTGCCTGCTTGCGCTGCAATCCCTGTCATTTTCAGTGATCGGAGCGCATTCGAATCACACTAAAAATGGTCCCAGTACACCTAGTGTGGCCACTTCAATTGAGCCACACTGTTGTGTGCTTTTTAACACACGATCAGATCGCAAACATGAAATATCCCTTTTTGCAGGTCTAGGTAATTCCCAGAATAAACAACTGCATGACTATTTAATGGTGTTAAATAGCCATACAGGAATGGCCACAAAATGGAGATTAAATTACTTGTGGCAGGTGCATGAGTCTTTTGAGTTATGCACGCACTGCAAGAAAGGGGTTAAAGTCCTGCTTACCGATATTGAATCGGCTAGAGTGACTTTAACCCCTGTTTACAGCACATCTGCTCTGAATAAATATGTCTGATTTATTTTTACAGTCAATATAAAGTCAGATGTATAATGGAGGCCTTAAGCCAGTCACAAGGACATAAGGAATTTGCTCATTTACTAACTAATGCCTCTGACATATGTCCCTTCTCCCAAACATACAATACAACACAAACCTAAAGGCAACTACGGAGCTACATCATTCTCCTAGGACGAATGGTCTCTCTCTGTTGGCTGCTTATTAGCATGCCGTAAATTTTTGTGATTGGTTACACTCTGGCCACACACAGAGATTCAGGCAGGTTATAAAAAATTTCTAGCCTGACAATATATATATATAGCGTGCATGCACGATAATGTGCGCTATAGTTAAACCGAATGCAGGTCCTGACAGTGTAGCCGGCTTAAATGAATTGAAGAATTGGAGGAAACGCATAGTTCCTTTACCCCCAGTTGCTTGTGAAGGTTCTCATTCATCCAGGTCATGGTATATCTGTTAAGTCCAGTTCAAGTCCAGTTGATCTAATTGAATACAACAGATTTACCTCCAGTTCTTCAATTAATGCAGTAAAGGAATAGTTCACATTGTAAGTGAACTATGCCTTATGCGTGGTTACAAACATGGATGTGGAAGCGAATAGCCACGAAGTGAGACAATGGCTTAGAAACAGCGAAAATATTTGGCCAACTTTGAATTTGAACAGGCTGCAGTTTTTTTCACAAAACACCCCCGTAACTCAGAAATAACATACACAAACTATATATTCCTGAAATCTACACACCTTCAGCTATATAACGCTGTAGTTTTTTCATTCATACCATCAATGGTGTGGGCGCAGTTCTTCGAAGAAGTTTGCACTTTTCTGAAAAAATTAACAAAAAACAACTTCAAAAGGTAGAAATCATGCCAAAACCTGATGGAATGTAAAAAAAAGTTACTAAATATCAATCTCCCAAATGTCCTGAATCAAACGGTATGCCATATGCATGGTTACACACGCGGATGTGGAAGCGAATGGCCACGAAGTGAGACAATGCACAATGGCTCAGAAACAGCAAAAATATTCAGCCAAATCTAAGTTTGAACAGTCTGCAGTTTTTCCCCACAAAACAACCCCCACAAACCATATATTTCTTGAATCCACACACATTTACTTACGTAATTCTGTAGTTTGTTCATTCATACCATCAATGGTGTGGGCGCAGTTCTTCGTAGAATTTCGCAGTTTAAGCAGATTTTCTAAAAAATTTGAAAAAAAAAACACTCTCAAAGTTAGAAATCATGCCAAAATTCCAAGTAATGTAAAAAAAAGATACCAAATATCAATCTCCTAAATGTCCTGAATCAAACGGTATGCCCTATGTATGGTTACACACGCAGATGTGGAATCAACTAGCCACAACTGGCTCAATTACAGCAACTTTTCAGATTTATCAGACTAAACACACCTCTATATTAGAAATACCCCCAAAACTATATATTCTTGGAATCTACACACCTTCAGCTACACAATGGTGATTCTTTTATGCATACCACCAATCGTGTGGGTGCACTTTTGTGTAGAATTTCGCTTTTTTACCAGATTTTCAGGAAAAATTTATAAAAATACAATTCAAAGTTAAAAATCATGGCAAATTTCCATGTCATGTAAAAAAACCTTTTCAATTATCAATCTTCCAAATGTCCTGAATCAAACGGTATGCCATATGCATGGATACACACACGGACATGAAAGCCACTAGTCACAAAGTAAGCCAATGCGTAGTGGCCCAAAAACAGCAACTTTTAAGATTTTACATCTAAAGATTTTAAGATTTTATCTAAACACCCCTTTAACTCAAAAATACCCCCCAAAAATATATATTCTCAGAATCTACATACCTTCAGCTAAGGAACGGTGCCATTTTTTCATTCATACCATCAATGGTGTGTGCGCAGATCTTCATAGAATTTCGCATTTTTAGCATATTTTCTGAAAAAAAATAAACAACAGGTTTCAAAGTTAAAAACCCTGCCAAAACCCCAAGTAATGAAAAAAAGTTACCAAATATCAACCTCCCAAATGTCCTGAATCATATGCTATGCCATATGCACACAGAGACATGGCCACAAACTAACTCAAATTGAAAGCATGCATAAGTGCAATTACAAGAAAAAAATCAAGGTGCTCTGTAATTTCAAAAAGCCCCAAAATTTGGAAATGCCCCCCTCAAATAAAACCCTCCACTAAATATCAATCTCCCACATGTCCTGAATCAAACGGTATGCCATATGCGTGGATGCAAACAAAGATGTGGCCACCAACTAGCTCAAATGGGACGCATGCTCAAATGCAATTACAAGAAAAAATCAAAGTGCTCTAAAACAGCCTACCGTTTTTCAAAGGAAACAGCCCCGAAACGTGGAAATATCCCCAACAAACTATATATGTTTGGAATCTACACACCTTCAGCTAAGTTACGGTGCTAAGCTTTCATACATACATGAAGAATTCCAGACGCAGTAATCCAAAGAATTCTGTGTTTTTAGGAGATTTTGTGAAAAATAAAATAAGATGATTCAAAGGTTGAAATCCTACCTAAACCCACTTGACAAGTAAAAAAAAACCCACTAAATGTGAATCTCCCACATGTCCTGAATCAAACGGTATGCCATATGCGTGGATGCACATAGAGACGTGGCCACCAACTAGCTCAAATTGGACGCATGCACAAATGCAATTACAAAAAAAAATCTAAGTGCTCTGTAATTTAAACAGCCTACCCTTTTTCCAAGGAAACAGTCCCGAAACTTGGAAATTCACCCACAAACTATATATTTTTGGAATCTACACACCTTCAGCTACGTTACGGTGCCATACTTTCATACATACATGAAGAATTCCAGACCCAGTGATCCATAGAACTCCGTGTTTTTAGGAGGTTTTGTGAAAAATAAAATAAGATGATTCAAGGGTTGAATTCCTACCTAAACCCACTTGACAAGTAAAAAACCCCACTAAATATCAATCTCCCACATGTCCTGAATCAAATGGTATGCCATATGCGTGGATGCACACAGAGACGTGGCCACCAACTAGTTCAAATGGGACGTATGCACAAATGCAATTACAAGAAAAAATCAAAGTGCTCTGTAATTTGAACAGCCTACCCTTTTTCTAAGGAAACAGTCCAGAAACTTGGAAATTCCCCCAACAAAATATATATGTTTGGAACCTACACACCTTCAGCTACGTTACAGTGCCAAGCTTTCATACATACATGAAGAATTCCAGACACAGTAATCTAAAGAACTCTATGTTTTTAGGAGATTTTGTGAAAAATAAAATTAGATGATTCAAAGGTTGAAATCCTACCTAAACCCACTTGGCAAGTAAAAAACCCCACTAAATAGCATTCTCCCACATGTCCTGAATCAAACGGTATGCCATGTGGGTGGGTGCAAACAGAGACGGGGCCACCAACTAGCTCAAATTGGACCCATGCGTAATTGCAATTACAAGAAAAAATCAAAAACCACCACAACTCACCCCCCAACCCCCCTTTTAGTGATATTTTAGTGAAAACCAGTTAGTCTGGAAGTTTTTCACACTTTACTGATCCTAAAAATTTAATCCGGTCTTTTTTTGGTACCTCTGCAAAGTTTCCTACTAAAATAGGCTTAGTTTCCCTTGAAATCGGACAAATAATGATCCACGTTTACTTTACCAATATCACCGGGGGCATTGGAAAGCTTGGAGAAGACTAATTTTTAGTTTTAGGGTAAAAAAAAAAAAATGGTGTGTGTATCACTTTAAGGATTTTTTGTGTGTGCATTTTCCCTTTTTTTTTTGGATCATTCCCAAAGATGATCATCAAATCAGCTTAGGGAATGATAACGAACTTGGAATGCCCATTTTCCAATTCGAAATCCGATCGGAAAAATCACTTCCTGGAAATCATTTTCCAGGAAGTGATTTTTCATTCATTGGCAAAGATCAAGAATTTGGTGATCAAAAGTGATCACCAAATTTTGATCTCTGTCCCCATTTTGAGTAGCAAAGACTTAGAAAAAATTCTATTTGTGAATGGAACTTTGAGTTCCTTTCACAAAAAGTATAGTAAAGCTGTCACACTGACAGCTTTACTATACCAGGTACTGCACTGTGATCTGAATGGAGATCGAAGTGCAGTACCTCCACTACACCACCAGGGGCATCTAGGGGGAAGCCTAAGGGAAGACCCCGGTGAAGAAGGAAATCCTGTGTTTTTACCGGGGTCTCCCTTATCGCATGGACTTCCTCCTTCCTCCTGCTCCCGGCTGCTGCTCCTGGTTCTGCAGGTAAGTGCTGCTATCTCCTGATCCCCACCTCGGATTTGGATGAAACTGAGGGGAGATTGAGGGGGCTAGGGGGGCAGTTGAATACTGCCCCCCGATTGCCCCTAGCACATACAATTTTTTTTTAAAGGGGAAGTAACAGATCGTATATTCACGATCTGTGGCAGTTTGAGCATTTCCTGCACAGATCGTGAATAATCCGAATAATTTTTTTTATAGGGGGTGCATTATTTATTACAATACACACCCTCATTTGAGAACACCCCTGCCTCTGTGCAGGGATGGGGGGGAGGTATAGGAATAACCCCCTGTCACGTATTCCTATCCCTCCCACCCTCCTCACTTCCCCCACCTCCCTTTTCTCCCCCCTTCAGGATTATCTTCTGCGCCATTGCCTTACACTGAATTCCGCGTCTCCCGCGCCGTTGGGGATGGCGCGGCTCCTCTTCCTTTTACATCCTAAACAGTGCTAAACAAATTGCGCAAGTGAAGGTTCTCATTCATCCAGGTCATGGTATATCTGTTGTATTCAGTTAGATCAACTGAACTAAACTTTAAAGGGCATGTCCACCCCTTTTTGTAACTTCTTTTGTAGTGTAGGGCTCACTCCCCAAGCCCCAACTGCTAATATTTGCAGTAACTCCCCATATCTATTCTTACATTACATAGTAATTGAGGTTGAATAAAGACATCAAGTCCAACCTATTCACCCTCTTTTTTATTTTATTTGTATTTATTCATTTTTAACCCTACCTAACAGTTGATCCAGAGGAAGGCAAAAAAACCCAGCAAAAGGCAATTGGAATGTATCCATGGATCAACCAGATCTATATGTATTAATACCAGTAATTCTCAATATTTTTTAGTTTTAGAAACTTATCCAGCTATTTAAAGAGGAACTGTGGTCCAAAAATGACTTTAGGTAAATTGATAGGAATTGCTCTCCTGAGAGTTTTTGCAATTTATTTCCATTGTTTATTTTGAATAGTTTTGAAGATATTTACATTTTTGTGTGTGATATGGCAGCAGCATCACCAGGTCCCCTGCACTTCCTGCTCTGAAACCTGTCAGTCAATCTGCCCTGTGTCTCCTCCCCTTTGCCGCCCCCCTGGTCCCTCCCACTCATGGACCCCATGGTCCCTCCAGTTGCAGTCCACCCTTGGTCCATTCCCTTACAGCCCCATGTGGCCCCGCCCACTCGCGGGTGCCGTGGCCCCGCCCACTTGCGATGCCTAAGTCCCCACAAAGTCCCAAAAACTGGCCACCAGGAGACTAGCAGAGTCCATATAGAACTCTGCCTCCTGTCTCTCCTCCGGGAGAATTTTGCCATGCACAGTTCACATTACGTACACACGTACAATATTGCCAGCCAAAATTGGCCAGAGTAAGACAGACGAACTGCCACTTTAGCCGACAATCTTATGTGTCTCTTGTCTGTGTCATTTGTGATCTGTTCTGTTGAATCGTTGAGTTGCCTAGACACAACCGACCATACATGAACGTTTGTCTTCCAAAGTGGTCATTCTCAGCCAACATAAATCGCATGTGTGTGAGCCTTTATTTAAGAGAATAGAATAAAGAGAAACAGAACCCATAGCACACTTATAATAAAAACCCTTTATTAACAACAGGGAAAGCTAATAAAACCAATTAAAATTATCAATATGTACTCTTTCTTGGTACAGTATCCTATATTACAAGGTAAGTAGTATAATAGGGTAAATATCCCATAATACAAGGTAAGTATCAGAATGCTGACATTTATAATCCATAAGGCATATATACATTTGTCAGAATTACATAATTCTGACAAATGTATAATAGTTTGGAGCATGTCATCATGATACTACAGCAAGAGTTAATAAGTAATACTTTACGAATAGAAGAAACTTTTAGTATCGAGTGGGCAGGTAATCCATGCTAGAATACATAAGGCTAAAACGCCACACACGTTTCGTCCTGAGCGGACTTTCTCGATGGCTGCCATTAATTTAGGGTAGAGCTTTTTTATAGCGTCATGTTCTATGTTAGCAGTAAGGGGGAGGGGCATAGCTGGTCATGTGACCGCCATGTTCTGTGTTAGTATTTTGACAATTTGTCACCTATACTTTGTGTTTTTTTAAAAGTCAGCTGTGGACTTTCATCTAGAAACCCAGAAAAGATTCTATCATTAGTAAATATGTGCCAGTTCTTTTTTAACACTTCCCTCACTGCTTCAATTTCATCATGATGATTGGTAATAAAACGAATATCGTTTAATGATTGTGTGGACCTCTTTTTCTTAGGTTTTAGAAGTAAATCCTGAGTCAGGTTAGAGGCTATCTTTTTATTAGAAATCAAAAGTTGTCAGGGATAGCCTCTATTTAGAAACCGTTTCTCTAAATCTTGTGCTGCGCTATCAGTCAGTTTTGAGTGTATAATTCCTGCGAATTCTCAGGAATTGGCCTTTTGGTATCCCTTTTACCAAAGATCTGGGATGTGAACTTCGATAGTGGAGCAGAGAGTTAGTCGCCGTACTCTTCATAAATAATTTTGATACCAAATATCCCTGATCTTTTCTTATATTTACATCCAGAAAGTCCACATCAGTGTAGGAGATACTACTCGTTAGATGAATATTAAATTTATTTATATTGAGTATTCCCATAAAGGCTTCTGCCTCACGTTTAGTACCATTCCAGACAATCAGGATGTTGTCTATATAACGCCACCACATATCGCCGAAATCAGTATATCTTTTATTGTTATCGGTGAAAACGTGCTCCCTCTCCCACCAACCCAAAAACAGGTTGGCGTAAGAGGGAGCACAACTCGCACCCATGGCAGTGCCTTTCTTTTAGTTAGTTAACCCATTTAGCGCCTGGCCTATAAAGGCAATTACCTTATGCTAGTGCTGTTTCCAACACATTCTATTTATGTGAGCCTTTATTTAACACAGGAAGGCTAAAAACGGGTCTCAACAACAGTACTGTGCATTGAATTCACTGTTGAGCTGGGTAGTGAGCACCAGGGAACAGATGATTGTTTTCTCTGTGCATGCAATAGATGGGGAAAGGTTTTATTAAATATTTTCTCTAAAGATCTATTTATTATGTCATGCCATATATTTAGACTATTCCTGGAAAATGGAATTGTTTACTTAGATGATCATAGGATATCGTGATTACTCATCAAAATAGAACTATGATTCTAGTAGGGATAGTTCTATGTCTGTAATTTATATATTGATTTCTGTAAAAGTATTGCTAATAATAGTAATTTGAGCTTTCTGACCACAACAACAATTCCTGCCATTTTATGTAGTTACTGTTTTCAAGTGAAAAATGTATATCCTATTTTTTCCCCTACTTCCATATATGTTTTTATCCTTTTTATAATGAAAATATTTAAAGGAAAAAAAAATCTTCAACCTGTGTTTCTAGCCGTGAGTGAACCACAACTGTTGGCATATATTCACACCTAGAGCTGCAGGTTGGACACCTACATTATTATAGTCAAAAGATTGACACCATCATGCTTTGTTTTAGTCTCTGTTTGCATGACACATTTCTTTTTTGTTTTTCTTTCTTTTTTTGCCGTTTGAAAAGATTCTTGGGAGGATTTGACAGAGTTGATGGAGCAAATGCGTGATGATACAGAAGGTGCGTGCCTCACAGTGTCAGCACAGCAGTCAGGCCTTAATACAGCACATTGCTCCACTGCATGCCATATTGTCCTGCAAGCTTCTCTGTGTAATTCTGTCTGATTTAAAATAATAATGTGTCTTAAAGGCCAGCTAATCAATAACACAATAGCTATGCTGTTTGCCCATGTGACTAGGAATTACTATATTTCTTGTATTAACCTTATCCACAGTTTGGTTCTGGATCAGGACTCCTTAAGGCTGGTACACACGTTAAAATTCTTCCTCCTGACCGACCGTTTGAGAATTTCGAATGGTCGGCCAAGAGGAAGGACTGTCGGTTGCGGCAAAAGCAGCCACGTCCAACAGTTAGTCGCGATCGATTGTGCGGTCCATAGAAGACCACACAATCAATCGTGGTTTTCGGACCCGTCCAATCGTGCTCTTGTCCGATTCGGACGAGGGAATGGTCGGCGTCGCCATACAATAATTCGGCCCAACTGACCAAAACACTGAAATGATGGTCTGTTGGGCTGAATTACTGTATGGTGTGTACCCAGCTTTCACCCATCATCATCTGCAGCAGTATCTAGTTTAGGGGACTTGAGCTGTTGAGTCCCTAATAATTTAGGTCAGATTTTGTCTGTTGGTACTCTTTTAACATTACAAAGAGAGGAAAGATGCCTAGCACTCATCCGATCACTAAAGGGTATCTCCACTGGTAAATTAATTTTTAGCTATTCAGTCTTATTGAAGAACTGGAGGTAAAGAAGCTGTGTCTTACCTCCCGTTCTTCAATAAAACTTTCAGGAGCAGGGAAAGAAGGTAAGGAACTTACCCAATCTCTCGCTCCTCCGCTGCGTCCTCTGACAGGTCCTGACGGACTTCTTACGCTATGCGAGAGATCGGGTAATTTCTGAATCTTCTGAGTTAAGACTCAGCTCCTGTTCTTCAATAAAATTGAATGGCAAAAAATTAATTTACCAGTGGAGATACCCTTTAAAGGACATGTAAACAGGGGCAAATCATTTTTTTAACTAATCACACTGTAATTAGGATTAATTACCACCAATTTTAAATATGCTTTTTTTTCCTTCTCTGGCCTTCCTATCCCTTGTTTTTTTTAGCTCTGGGAGTTTCACTTTTTATGGAGGGCGGGGCACAGCTAGTAAGGACTGTCAATCACCCAGCCCCTCCCTCTGGCACTATACATGTAGAAACTCTCCATTCTATAAAAGTAAAGCTTATTTCTCTGTCACTGTATGGCTAATTGGTTCAGCATTAAGATCAGGAAAAGGAATAATAATCATTATCTGTTGCTCTGTGGTCTTTCTGTGCAGATAACCCCAATCCTGCAGTTAGCTGCTGTCTGTTAAGTCCCAATGTAGCTAAAGAAATCAATACAAATTATTGGCTTTCTCCATCCATAATGCATTCACATGTTATGGGTTACAATTGCATACATCATTTGCTTCTGTAAGCATGTTTTACAGTTTTCAGTTTTGCATGTAAAGAATTCCCATACTTAATGCCAAGTCATATAACATGATTTAAAATACAGGTACAGAATATTGGTTAAAGCTGACATACTGCATTCCTTCTAAATTCTAGAAGTTCTCTTGCTGTGTATATTACTACAAATGTTTTAGTGCATGTTTAAGGGGAAAAACATAAAAACCAAGACAAGATTCCAGCACAGTATTGGTTCAAGCGGAACTTAACCATGGCGACCATAAGATTTAGTGGTAAAGGGTATACCAGATTGTTTTTCTAGGCTGATGGCAGGTCATCTAGCAAACAGCTTCGGAATCTTTCCATGGAAAGTTGGTTTTACCACCAGGTATTTTCTGACGTGAAATTGTCTCATAGAGTAATTGCTTTGATGCATATGGTCATTATACCCTTATAAAAAGCCTCTACCTATGCACTTGTAAGTTTGAGACAGACCGCACTTAAAGGGCATGTCCACCCCCAAAACTATAATCCCCCAACTACTGGCCCCACCATGTAGTGTAGTTTAATCCTTACCTCACATCCCAGCTCCATAGGGTTCTCCTGTAGTCCCCCCCCCCAAAGTGCATCCATAAGGCAGGCACTGACAATGGACAATGCCAGCACAAAATATGGCAACCTTTCGGTCGCAAGACATTTTTAAAAAGTGAAGGGTTAACTGCCTCTGAGTTAAAATCCAACATAGATAGGGACAGGTTATTGCTACAAAAATAGGCGATGTGGATACATCGTCTCAACACATGAGCAACTTTTGTTACATTGTTTCTTGTGACTGTTCATTGCATTGTCGTCTCTTCAATATTGTTTTCCTAAGGTTTTGGGAACTGTTTGCCTCCATGTACAACTAGATTGTAAGCTCTACGGAGCAGGGACCTCTTCTCCTCTTGTGGCAAAGCTCTAGCACTTCTATTTATATATTTATGTACTGAACTATCTATATATTTATCCCCCTTGTATGACTTTATTGTATTTTGTTACTGTACAGCGCTGCGTCCCCAAGTGGCGCTTTACAAATAAACTATACATACATACATGTAAGCAATATGTGCTACAAAATATCCACTGTTGCAAAATTATGTCTCTTGTTGATAACATTTGTAACTATTTGTATATATGTTTTTATCTGCATGATATGGTTACTTAAAGGGCATTTCCACTCCCAAAACTAAAATTTAACCCACTACTGGCCCCACTGTGTATTTTAAAAAAATCCTTACCTTACATCGCTATTCCTTATGGTTCTCATGCAGTACTTGTCCAAAGTCCAGGAAACTGAAGAGTAGGAGGTATCTTCCTGTGGGAAAGGTTTCTGCCTCCTTCTTGCCCTCTGAGTGGACAGTGGCATGTGCAGGGGAACCCTTTTCCACCCTCCTGATTCCTCCATGACTGCCCTTCACCTAGCTTAAAAAGTTTTTTATATAATGTTGGGCATCCCTTCCCATCTCCAACCGCTGTGTTAGATTGCTAAAAAAAGAATCAGAACTCTATTTACAGCCCTTTGCTGCAGCCTTTCAGCCAGTCATCATTGCTGCGGCTATGGTCTGACCCCTGTTTGCAATTTCCGTCAAACAGAGAGCCAGATCAGAGCGCTGTTAGAGCTTTGTTTAGCAGTCTAACATAGCGGTTGGGCTGGGCAACATTTTACGATAGGTGAAGGGAAGCCATGGAGGAATCAGGAGGGTGGGAAAGTTCTCCTCTGCACATGCCACTGTCCACTCAGAGCACTATATAAAAAAAACTATTTAGAGGGCATAAAAGTGTGGGTATAAAAATCCACTTACCTTTACATGATGTCACATCTTGAGGATGGCTCTAATGGAGCTGAAAGGCTTTTAACTTACTTGAATAAATGTTATGTTTTACTTTAAAGCCCTGTGAGTGCCTTCAACATTTATTTCCTATGTGGAAACGGTACTCAGGCAATACGTTGTGACGGAATGGAGTTATATATATTGTGTGTGTATGTATGTGTGGGGTAGTAGTTTATAGGTGTGAAGCTGAATATGTAAATATAAAATGTGTAGTAGTGTATATATATAGTGAAGGTGTGTAGCAGTATATTTTAAATGAAAATATTCTATTGTGTGTAATAATGTGTGTATTAGTATGTCTGAAGCTGCCCAATCTTTGCAAATATAAATAAAATATTCTTTATACAGAACGATTATTCGATGTGCCCATACATGGTCCAATGTTATTGTCTCCCTCTACTGTAGTAAAGGTAGGTGGTAACGGATTTTTTGTCTTGCTCGATACTGATGGAGGTAGAATGTCAGATTTAGGATCTTTTCATACACATTCACAATATTCAGCAAATTCTGCAGGATCAATGTCACAGAAAGACACTAATAATAATGAAGCGCAAATATTAAAGTATGATTTCTCAGTTTGGAAAGTAAAACAGGATGTACATTAATACTGTATGCTTTAATAACAAAGTTATGTACAGGTGATATCTGTTTTGGCTGTAATAATCATGGCAAATAGAAAATATATATTATATTCTATGATGTAATAGAATATACTATATGGATGTATTTGTCATGAACCCTATACTGTAAAAGTTCAGAAATACTCCCTTAAAAATCCTGGGAACTCTCCTGGTTCTTAAAGGACAACTATACTGTAAAAATTAGTAATAGGTAAAACACCAATGCTTCATACACAGAGTACACAGACAGTGTAACGTTTCGGTACACAAGCTGTACCTTCATCAGACAACAAGTTACAAATAGAGTACAAATCACACCTTATGTAGACTTTTAAGGCCTCCCCAAATCCCAATTTATGCGGGTAGCACGCATTTGCAATGACCCCATGGATTTGGAAATACAGCTTGATGCGATGATGTCTAAATTTAGATCTCACAACTACCCAGAGGACTTATTACAAAAAGCTAAGGTGGAAGCCCTAGAAGTTCGACCCAAAAAGATAGGTACAGCAGGAGTTCCATTCGTCTAATTTTTTACATGTAAATCAGGTGCGATCAAAAATAATCTTGATAAATTCTGGCCCACCATACAAGGAGACCCTAATTTAGGTGCTCCCACAAAAATTAAACCACGGTGTGTCTACAAAAAGGGATGGTTCCTCTATTCACAGCTAGTTCAAGTTGACCCAATCTCTAAATACAAAAAATCCCAGTTTGTCTTCACTCACAAAAAAGGTTGCTTCCGTTGTTTCAATTGCAATATCTGCAACTCCCTTCTATTGGGACCTACCTTTCACCATCCATATACGGGTAAACCTTACAACGTCAAGGGGTATATCAACTGCAATACAGAATACTGTATTTACTTACTTAAATGCCCCTGTTCCCTCATATATGTGGGCAAAACCATCGGCCCATTTAAAAAGAGATTCCAACCCCATCGCAGTTATATCAAACTGGCACTAGAGAGGTCCCCTGGCGATATCTCTCTCCCTAAAAATAAATATGATGACACACCTGTTGCATTGCACTTCAAATGCAGACACCTCGTATCTGACCTCAAAGGCATGGTCATTGACCATGTACCTACCTTACCCAGAGGAGGTGATAGGCATAACCTAGTACTCTGTAGGGAATCAATTTTGATCTTCACTTTGGATGCACTCCATCCTAAGGGCTTAAATAGTAACCTTGGATTGTCATGCTTCTTGCCCAAACAATGACTTTGTATATATTTGATTCTTTGTTTTTTTGCTTTGTATTCATTGTTCTGTTTTCCCCTTTTTCCTTCTCACAACTAGATGGTACTTGTGATGTACTTCCTGTGTCTATATAAGATGTGATTTGTACTCTATTTGTAACTTGTTGTCTGATGAAGGTACAGCTTGTGTACCGAAACGTTACACTGTCTGTGTACCCTCTGTATGAAGCATTAAAATACATGGGTGTTTAAGACTGATGTGCATGGTCTTTTTCCTATTACTAATATCTGACCTCCAACCACAGTCTACCATTGCACTCAGCAAGGATCTATATGTATATTTCTACATGAGTGTGCAGGATTAACCTTGTTACTTGACTATTATACTGTAAAAATTAACTTTTTAAAAATGAAAAGCACCTGGGGCAAGGAGATATGATTGATTATTCCCTCCTCCCAATATTGTTTTGTTGAGGAGTTACAGCAGATACAGTTTTCACCTGCCAGGTTATGGCACTGGGCCATTCTATATTAAAGATAGTGCTGAAGCATACAGGCAGAAGCAGTTTTCTTCATCCTGCTGCTCCTCATAGAAATGATATTGGGAGGTAAAAAGCACCAATCCTACCTTCCTGCCTCAGGTACTTTTTATTTAACTGTTTGTTTTTTTTTTAAAATTAGACGCACTATAGTTAACCTTTAATCTGCGGTAACTGATCAGTTATGAAATGTTTTCTAGCTGTAGTAGACAGCAACACCTTGCATTCAGAAGGTCCCTAACACCTGGCTGTCATTTGCTAATTGGGACTTTCCAGGGTACTTAACTACCAACAGATTCTGAATTCTGAATTGAGAAAGCCAGTCGGATGACTAGCGAAATGTCTTCAAGAACTAAACTTCAAGTCCAATGGATCTATCGGAATACAACAGATATACCATGACCTGGGTGAATGAGAACATTTACAAGTAACTCTGTAGTCTGTCGGTCAGAATTAAAGCAGACACAGCAGACAATTTATCTCAGACAATTATTTATCCTTTTTTATCTATACTATAATTTATAATATACTAGTTAGAATTATATAAAAGGAATGTGTATCACAAAAATTTGCTTTAAAAAAAACACATTGCAGGAGCACACCAGAAGATTTCTTATGCAGAAAAAAACAAACTGCTGAGTTTTCACTGTAGGACATGCCTCATGATCCTTCAGATCTTCCTGATTATTTGTGTAATGACTGCCGCTGACTGTGTATTTATAATCATTAAATGGGTGTCAACTTAGAATAGCAATCTTAAACCTATATGCATGAATGGTTCATTTATCAAAGGTACCTTTTATTTTTTCAATGTTAGAGTATATATTATTTTGGGCTCTTTTTTACTGATTGGGCAGAGAACTTGTATATTTTTTCTTAAAAGGCTGTAACACAGTGGAACACTTTTTTTTATGGTCTTTCAGTCTATGACTGCACATTTTACTACTTATTTCTGGCATTTTGGGGAGAGTACCCAGTGTGTTCCCAAACTTAATACTAATTTTTGTCATTTTTGGCAGGGTATGCCTCCTGTTTTCTTGAAAGAAATGTATTTATTAAAGGACATCACGATTCTCCACCTCGATACTAAAATTTGGACTTAAGCAAGTTATTTATTTTTATGGTCTTTGGGGATAATGAAAAATTAGGTGAAAAGGTTTGCCTGTGCTATTAATTTGCAGCAACCAATCAGATGGTAGCTTTTTACTGGGTTACTGCACCTAGATAACATCTTATTGGTTTCTATAAAGTAGTAGCATGTGCAAACGTTGATATCTTATATTGTATCAACCCTTTTATATTCTAAAAGAATAAAAAATAATAGACTACTGTAGTTTTTAGGTTTAACTGCATAAAGAACAATATTTAACAAATAGGATTGTTTTAATAGTAACTGGCAATTATCCAATTTATATTTTGTTTGAAAAAGATCAAAGGAAAATTTCCCATGAAAATAATACCTGAAAGTATGACTAAACAACATTTCTGTAGCACTGGAAAAACCCAGATATTTTGCAGAAGTTTATGACTATAGTGTAAAAAGTAATCAGTAACTTTCTTTAAAGGGCATGTCCACCCCCAAAACTAAAATTTAACCCCTTACTGGCCACATCAAGTAGTTTAAAACAATCCTTACCTTACATTCCTGCTCAAAATAGTTCCCCTGCTGTGCCCCTCCAAAGTCCAGGAAACTGCTGTGTAGGAGCAGTGTGTGACTCATGCTGTGCCTGAGACTTCCTCAATCTCATCAAGGTTGAGGCATGCTCAGTGCAGCCCTCCCTGCCTCTCAGCCAACCACAGACGCGGCTGCCAGTCCCGCCCCCTGCTTTCAATTCCATGCAAGCAGAGGGCCTGAACACTGCAGCGGAGGAGAGAGGGCAGGTAAGTAAGAATCGGGGGAC
This sequence comes from Hymenochirus boettgeri, assembly GCA_019447015.1. Classification (NCBI taxonomy): domain Eukaryota; kingdom Metazoa; phylum Chordata; class Amphibia; order Anura; family Pipidae; genus Hymenochirus; species Hymenochirus boettgeri. The sequence goes on from CM033469.1 coordinate 150,122,766, forward strand.
TTTCTAAAAATTATATTAATGCGGTTGAGGCTGGGGGAGCATGCCCTACCACATGTCAAAAGTTAAATTTTGGGGTGGACATGCCCTTTAAAAAATTTTGTTACGTATTGAATAAGGAACTGTAAGACCTAGGCCCCACTGCCACAATTTGGATCATGTTTTGAGATCCTTATGCGAATGACTGGCAATGTAGCCGGCCCCACTGCCTGTACTGTGTTCCTGTCTGTTATTGCAATGTATGTGATCACCATTTGTGGTGTGGATCAGATTTGTTTTGGTACAGACTCAATGCACACAATCAAGCAGAGACTCATTGCAAAAATTGCAATGTATTTCTTAAGTGTTGTAGTGGAAGTGTAAAAAGCAGTACATTTTTGGAATGTTTACTGCCAGATAATATTGAATATTTTGTGAACGACCAGTTTTTTATGGATTGCTGTATTTATCACAGTATATTAATTTATGCTCCTGCCCCCAAACCCAGCTAATATATTTAGCACATTATTAGATGTATTACTAACCAGATATTTAAGGATAATTATTGTCCCCATTCTGGCAGAGTAATGATTGACTGGTGTTTCCCCTGTTGCCTCCACTACACATGCTCAAGCTTATAAAAAGCTCATTTAGCAAAGAGAGGAGGCAGATATCTTTGCCCGAATGGAAGAGAACATTCCATCAAATATCTGTTTATAAATACATCAAATAAACTAATAAAAAAAAGCAGCTGGCATTGCGGGCAGATACCTCACAAGTCACCAGTTTTTTTTTAAGGTGGCATGCCCTTTAACAAGAACACATCTATTAACTGTTTTTTTTGTTGTGGAAACTAAAAGAATGTTTTTAATCTAAACTTCTGCTTTATGAAACTAATCTTACTTAAAACAAATGTACAGCAGTTTTAGCTATGATTGTGGCATTCACATTATATAAACCAAATAAGTGCAAAAAGCACTTCATAAAATCATATTAAAAACTTAAATTGTTTAAGAAGTTCTTTTAATTGCATTGTCCACCTAATGTTTTGGTATAGAATTTCAGCCCCAGATCTGTAATTACTCTGATGGTACTGTTCCCTTTTAAGAACAACCATGCATTGTTTTTTCTAAATACCTTTTGATCCTGTCATTTGACATAAAAGGGGGTTTAATTGGCTGTTAAAACAGAAGCCTGTGTTTTGTCCTCCTGTATAAAGTCTGCCTGCATTTGACTGCATCCAGTTAAACAGTAGTCTTTTAGCACAGCTACAGAAATGTCGGGTCAGATTCTGAATTTTGTTTTATCTGTGATGAGACCAAAGTCAGAAACCTTCGAATCAGGCTTCATTTCTGGGAGATCATCAAGTTTGAGATTTGAACTCTTTGAGAAGTTTGGAGAAGGTAAAGTACAGTTTGTCTCAACATTGTAATAATGTTTCTCTTGCATGCAGATGGTGCTAATAGGTAATGCCGGTATGTTAGGTGAAAATAAATGTTTGAGTGACATGTACTGCTGTATTATTTTAAAAAATAATACTAGCAATTTTTTTTAAAAAATGGCACCCGTATGTACTGTAAAATAGTTTTTTTACTGGTCAGGGATACTTTTCTTATTTACTATTTTTATTAAAAGACATGCTTTTGTTTTTTGTGGGTTTTTTTCTGTCATATTTTATATCATTTAGCCATTTTATTTTTAATCACATAAACACTGTAACTTAAAGGACAACTCCACCCCCATGAGAACATCTTTTAGAAAGAATGGCCTTTTTAAAATATGTTGATATATCATACTTTGTCCTATGAATTCCTTACTGTATGCCTGCTATGCTTCTGGATGCCTCATGGAAACAGCAATTTAGAAACCTGTACTGAGCCAGTACTGAGCCTGGGCATGCTCAGAAGAGGCAGACAGGGGATTAACATTCAGTGATTGGCTGTGATGTCAACTGTCAAATCCATAACTGCCAGTTGCTAACTGGAAGAACCAGGAAGCAGAAACAGGGCAAACAGGACATTGTGTAAGATTTCAGGTTAGACTTATATATTTCAGGTTTCAAACTATTACAGTTTAGGGTTTTGGGGGATGATGTACCTGTATGTTAGTTTTTATTTTGGGGCTGGACTTGCCCTTTAATATTTATATATAAACCTCCATTGAATGCACTGCATGCATGTAGGATAAACAATGTTATTGCAGAGACTTTAGCAAGAAAGTCAGTCAAATGTTTTTTGAAATAGTCATAACCCTAAAATGCAAAAAATGATTTGATACTTTGTTGCAAAAAATGTTTAAATTGTATTGACCACTGATCTTGCACACACTAACTGAATAAGCCTTATACCATAACAAAGGATTGGAAAATGTTTACATTTTGAAATCTTCTACACATATCTACATTATGCCTCATACTTTTGTAAGGTTATGCCACTCCTTGTTGACTTCTAATACAAAACGTTGATATATGTAAGGTGAGGACTAAAAAATCCTTGTGCTGCTTATAATATAATGGCTCTGTGTTAAGTGAATCCCCGTTGGAAAAGGATCTTGGAGTTTTAGTGGAAAACAAACTTAAAAGTAGCAAGCAGTGACAGACAGCAACAGCTAAAGCCAGCAAAATATTGCCTTGTATAAAGAGGTATTGATTTAAGGAAGAAAATGTTATTCTCCCACTTTACAAAGCATTGGTAAGGCCTCATTTGCAATATGCAGTGCAATTTTGGAATCCTGTGTACAAAAAGGACATCTTGGAGATGGAAAGGGTTCAGAGAAAGGCAACTAAAATAATAACCGGAATGGGGGAGTTGGAATATGAAGACAGATTGGATAAGTTACAATTATGTACATTAGAGAAAAGGCGCTTGCATGGGGATATGATTACTGTGTATTTATACATTAATGGGCCATACAATGAACTATCTTGGGCATTGTTCACCAAAAGAACATGTTAGAGACAGGCGGACATCCCTTAAGGCTTACAGAAAAGAAATTTGGCCTTCTAATTCGGATAGGGTTTTTCACTGTGACAACGATAAAACTATGGAACTGTCTTCCATTGGACATGGTGATGGTAGGTTCATTGGATAGTTTAAAAAAAAAAAAAAAGTTGGATGAGTTTCTAAATACAAGGAATGTTGCAGGTTATAGATATTGATTTATAAAGTAGAGTTGATCCAGCGATATGTCCAATTGCCACTTTGAGTCAGGAAGGAATTTTTTGAGTCAGGAAGGAATTCTGGTGTTTTTTTTTTGTTTGTTTTTTTTTACCTTCCTCTGGATCAACAGTTAGGCAGGAAATGTCGGTATTGCTTATTATGTTGGACTGTACGGAGGTATGCCTTTATTCAACCTCGAACACTATACAATGAAGGGGAGCATTATTCATGATGCAAATAGTCTAGGGGCAAAGGAAATAAAAGAGGGTTCGGCTAAAATGGTGGTACACAAATCTTTCCACTGTCCAAGATAACCCTTTCTGGAATCCCTCCCTTGGAAATCCTGTGCTTGATTCCTGCCTCATTATCATATACATGTAATATGTATATAAAACATATGGGCATTGACATGCTTTATATATGCCTTTTAAAGGGTATCTCCACTCGTTTTTATAAGTTTTTGGAATCCAGTTCTATTGAAGAACAGGAGGTAAAGGAGCTGTGCCTTACCTTCCGTTCTTCAAAAGAACACACAGGAGCCAGGAGAGAAGGTAAGAAACTTACCCGCTCGCGTCGCTCCCCCGGCACTTGGTCTGACAGGTCCCGACGGACCTTGTCTTCTATGCGCATAGATCGCACACGCGCATAGAAGACCAGGTCCATCGGGACTGTCAGACTACGCGCCGGGGGAGGGGAGCGAGGCGGGTAAGTTTCTTACCTTCTCTACTGGCTCCTGTGTGTTCTATTGAAGAAAGGAAGGTAAGGCACAGCTCCTTTACCTCCCGTTCTTCAATAGAACTGGATTCCAAAAACTTATAAAAACGAGTGGAGATACCCTTTAATATATTTTTATTGTGCATTTGCTTTATTAGTTTTCTTGCACATTTTAAAGATGGTAAGATGACCTTCCTTTTTTGTTTTTATATCTTTAGATCCCAATTATTTAATGGCCAATGAAAGAATGAATTTAATGAATATGGCAAAACTCAGTATAAAGGGTTTAATTGAATCTGCTCTTAATCTGGGAAGAACTCTGGATTCAGACTATGCACCTTTGCAACAGTTCTTTGTAGTGATGGAGCACTGTCTAAAGCACGGACTGAAAGGTAGGAACAAATTATGCAATTCGTTGAAGTACATAAGTGTATGGTTATGTTTGCTATTGCAACTCTGGCTCTTATTCCTAATCTGAAATCCATCTCTGTTTATCGACTCTACTGGCTAGTACGACATTTTTTTTAATAACATTAACAATATTCAATAAGAGGTGCAAAATTGTACAGTGTTCTTAAACTGCAGAAACCAATCAGGGTTATTCAATAAAAGTTCTTATCGTTAAAAATGGTGCTAATTTTTCCCCAACCAATCAGATGTTAGCTTTCAACTGTTAGATAAGATCTGATTGGTTGGGGCAAAATTAGCACCATTTTAAACAATAAGAACTTTTATTGAATCCCCCTGAATGTTTTCTAATGGTAGTATACCAGAAAAAAGGTAACATCTGATTGGTTGGGGCAAATTAACAGCTTGGGCAAAATATTGCACCTTTCATTCAATAGGCCCCATAGTTCTTGTTGATCCACAAATCCTTTCTAATTGCTATTTGGGGTCAAGAATTCAGTATTACGGTAGTTGTTAATTTAGTTAGCGATATAAATTATTATTACTGTAGGTAATCATTTGTTTTTACGAAACACTATACATTTTATTTCACGTATCATATATTTTTTGGCAGCTAAAAAGACTTTCCTAGGACAAAATAAATCATTCTGGGGACCACTGGAGTTAGTAGAAAAGCTTGTACCCGAAGCATCAGAGATCACAGCCAGTGTAAAAGACCTCCCAGGGCTCAGGTAAGGGACAATTTCGTGAATGTGCTGTATGAATTTATAATATTCCATTTCTGTGGATCCCTATGGATCCAAACTCTTAATTAATATTGTTATAATTGTCATGACTTTATAGTAGAATATCAACATTTTTAACTTCTCCATTAACAGACTCTTGTCACCCTCCTAACCTCGTGAGGTGGAACTTTTTGTCATCCTTTTTGGTGGAACTCCCCTGTGTCTGGCACCCTCTTTAGGTGCAAATTAGAAATATGTTGAATTTAACACCTGGGTGGCTCAGCAGCCAGTGGGGCACATTGGGACATAATGAGTTGCAGCCCTGGGAAAGGGTATGTGTGTGTGGTGAGAGAAATAATTTGAAGTCAGCTGCGTGAGAAGGGGGGAGGGGTGTGTGCCACTGAATGGTTTGAAATCTGCAGCCCGGGGGAGGTACATTATTAAAGCTGGGGGAGGAAGAATCTATTGTAATCTGGTAAATTTAGTCTACTGCAAAGTGGGTGGAGGAGGTACATTATCAAAGCTGGGGGAGGAAGAATCTATTGTAATCTGGTAAATTTAGTCTACTGCAAAGTGGGTGGAGGAGGTACATTATTAAAGCTGGGGGAGGAAGAATATATTGTAATCTGGTAAATTTAGTCTACTGCAAAGTGGGTGGAGGAGGTACATTATTAAAGCTGGGGGAGGAAGAATCTATTGTAATCTGGTAAATTTAGTCTACTGCAGAGTGGGTGGAGGAGGCTCTATATCTTTTTTGTTTACCAGACATAGAATATGGATTATAATGGATAATGTTCCTCCTACTATAAATTATGTTGATATTAGAAATCACCCCAGCCTTTTATAACATTTCTAACACTGATCCGCCAGGTTGGATCATCGACACCTGACCGAATGCCTATTCACAAACTAATTGCTCATTTGCGGGTCATGGCAGTGATCACACAGCTGTACCTAGTTTAAAATGAATTTCACTGGCTTCTTTATAGTCCCTATACTCCTAGGGGAACTTAAACATCCTTTTGATATACTGTATCCTTATATTACACTGTAAGTGGTCCATTGTATTGTATATATTTTTATTTATACCGCACCAGTCGGGTACATTACATTTCCTCAAGATGCAAATGAGGAAATCCATGCAGAACAAAGAATTAAAAATATAAATATGTTAAGAATTGTGATGTTTATGAGTAAACATCACCAAAAAGGTCCCTACTGCTAAAGGCTTACAGTCTATTCTAAGGGCTCGTAAACACATGCAATTTGCTGCCCGATAAATGAGCAGTTGAGAGATATTTGTTTCAGCTGATAATTGCACGTGTGTGGTCGCTTGGTTGGGCATTGTTGGTGATCCAACCTTAAAGGAATAGTTCACACAAAAAGTGAACTATTCCTTTAAAGCAGTGATTGAAGACTGGGAGGTAAAGGACCCATTCCTTACCTTCCTTTCTTCAATCACTTCACCAGGATCCAGGACAGATGGTTAGTTTATTTACCTCACACACTATCCACCACAGCTCCATTGATAACTGCTGACTGCTTCCTGGTTTAATTGCACTATAGCACGCATGCGCGATATTGCGCGCTATAGTAAACTAAACTATTTTTTTGTGGTCCAAAAATGACTTTAGATAAATTGATAGGAATTGCTCTCCTGAGAGTTTTTGCAATTTATTTCCATTGTTTATTTTGCATAGTTTTGCAGATATTTACATTTTTGTGTGTGATATGGCAGCAGCATCACCAGGTCCCCTGCACTTCCTGCTTCCTGCTCTGAAACCTGTCAGTCAATCTGTCCTGTGTCTCCTCCCCTATGTAGCCCCCCTGGTCCCTCCCACTCATGGACCCTCCAGTTGCAGGCCCCCCTTGGTCCTTTCCCTTACAGCCCCATGTGGCCCCGTCCACTCACAGGTATCTAAGCCCCCCCCCCGCTCACAGGTGCTGTGAGCCACTCTAACACCCCCCCATCCCCCCCCTTGAAAACTCTGAAAACAGCCTTTTCAGGCAGAGTGAGAACTCAGCCTGAAAAGGCTGTTTTCACATAGTGAGAGAGAAGGGCTGTAGATTCCCTTACCTTTTCTGCAGCTGCAGGTCCTTCACACAGCAGAGAGGAGGAGGGACTTCCTGTCTCCCTCACACACTGAGGGAGTCTGAGGCTGTGCTCGCTGGCGGAACTGTGCATGAGAAGCCTTAGGAATGTCACATGTCAGCCTCCCACCCATTAACTTTCTGGTCAGTCATTTCTTTATATCTTGGGCTGTGGAGCACGTGGGCTGTGGAGCACGTAGAGAGGTGGTTGATGGCTCGTTTTAAAGGTTGGAAACTGGACTTTCATTTAAACTCAACTTGTTTGGAGACCACAGTTCCCCTTTAAGTCTGTGGTTTACTGTCTGATTCTTACAGACTTTCCTCTTTTAATCCTAATTTGGTGCTTTGTATGACGTTTTTTGGTAAAATCAAATGTGTGACACCTATTATGTTCAAATCTTAAGCTGGGTACACACAGACTGATATTTTGACTCGATAGATCTGCATTTTTGACCAATTAGCCAAGCTGAAATATTGTCAGTCAGACTGGGCGTAATTTTAGTAGTGACGGTTCATCGGGCCGAAATAACGGAAAGTGTGTTTATAACCTTACTCTTCTACTCTGCAAGAAAAGAAAGACAAAGGCTGTGACAGCTACTAAATCATTTGGGTTATGCTAAGTTAGCACTGCTAGGCTTGACTCCTGATGCCCTCAGAGATAGCAAATATATCAATACAATAATAATTAAAGTAATTTATTCTGTCTATAAATTTTATTCATAGAACAGTACTGATTACAGACTACAGTTTTGTAACAGGCAACTTGCAGTTAAAGGGCATGTCCACCCCCAAAACTATAATTTCCCCCACTACTGGCCCCTTTGTGTAGTGTAGTAAAATACTTACCTTACATCCCAGCTCCAAATGGTTCCCCTGCAATGTTCCCCCAAAGTCCAAAAAACTGGCCACCAGGAGCCTAGCAGAGTCCATACAGGACTCTGCCTCCTGTCTCCCCTCCGGGAGAATTTTGCCATGTGCACTGCAGCCCTCCATCAGTACTAACCTAGTACTTAAACATTCAAAAAATGAACACTGTAAGGCCACTATGTGCGTTTCTATCTGCTTTCTGTCCGCTTGCATTTTCCTATCTGCAATAACACTATCAGGGAGATTCAATAAAAGTTCTTATCGTTAAAAATGGTGCTACTTTTGCATCAGATGTTAGCTTTCAGATATTAAATAATATCTGATTGGTTGGGGCAAAATTAGCACCATTTTTAACAATAAGCAGGGAGATGTAATAAATGTTCTTATCATTAAAAATTGTGCTAATTTTGCCCCAACCAATTAGATATTATTTAACATTTGAAAGCTAGCATCTGATTGGTTGGGGCAAAAGTAGCACAATTTATTATTTATTCCCTAAGTGAGCCAATAAATAATTTGATAAAACTATGCAAATTAAAAGCAAACCAAATGCCATATAAATCATGGATTATTTTAGTATTTATTATCAGTAACCCAGCAACCACACTTGTTTGTGTGTTTATTGTCCTAGGATTATTGGCCTGATTTGTTCTTGTTCCCTTTATTAACTATTGAACCATTCTATTCTTACGTTTCGGGTTCCTGGTGTGCACTTGCATCTATTTCTCTTGGGGTTGGGGTAGGGAAGTTCTATACAATATATATATCCGCAATAAGGGATAGGTCTTGCCAATGGTGCCAGTGTTTGTATTGTGCTCCTATCTGTTATTGAAATGCACACGTGCACAATTTTTTTTGCGCATCGCATGCATTCTGATAACACAGATGTGTACTGGAGCTCAGCGCACATGACATATAATACATACCATATTACGCACAGCACAATATTGCAAGAAATCAGGACACATAATGTCTTAAGCTAGCAATACACAGGAGGATGGTTCTCCGATAGTTTTTTTGATCTGCCGAAACAAAAGAAACTAGATTTCAGCTTAATTTACAGAACGTTTGTGACCTGAAGGTCTGTTATTAAATTTTAACTAGCTATGTGTAATGTATGATTTCTGTTTGACAGAACACCTGTGGGAAGAGGTCGGGCCTGGCTTCGTTTAGCTCTCATGCAAAAGAAGCTCTCAGAGTATATGAAAGCCCTTATTAACAGAAAGGACCTTCTCAGGTAAGTTAAGAAAGGAACTGTATTGCTCTTTCTTTCAAAAACAAGCTCCTTACACAGAAATTGCAAGAATAATAATGGGTTTTAATGAAATACAGTATTCATATATTAAAAATTATGATTGATTATACGTACAGTGCCTTGCAAAAGTATTCACCCCCATGGCTGTTTACCTATTTAGTTACATTTGAACCTGTAATTTAAATGTTTCTTACTTTATGTGATGGATCTAAATCAAACAGTCTTAAGTTGGTGAAGTTAAATAAAAAAAGTTGAATTAAATATAAACTGAAAATTGGCACATGCGTATGTATTACCTCCTTTGCTTTGAAGTCCCTAAAATGTCCTGGTGCAACCAATTACCTTCAAAAGGCACATAATTAGTAAAATGAGGTCCACCTCTGTGCAGTTGTTCTCTTTCAGTATAAACACACTTTTGGGAAAGGCCCCAGTGCCTTTAACACCATTAAGCAAGAGGCATTGCACCATGAATTCCAAGGAGCTCTCCAAACAAGTTAGGGGCAAAGTTATTGAGAAGTCAGGGTTGGGTTCTAAAAAAATCTTTGATGATCCCCCAGAGCACAATCAAATCCATCATCTCCAAATGGAAAAAAACATGGTACCTTAACAAATCTACCAAGAGAGGGTTGCCTACCAAAACTCACATACTGGGCAAGGAGGGCATTCATCAAAGAGACAGAACATAGACTAAAAGTAACCCTGAAGGAGTTACCACAGTAGACACTGTAGTATCTCTCCATATAACCACAAAAAGCCGTACTCTATAAAGCTGGGCTTTATGGAAGAGTGGCTAGAAGAGTGGTGAGAATAAAATTTTATTTTTCGGCCACCATGGAAAATGCAGTGTCTTGCACAAAACTCAAAAAATCCCATCACCCAAAGAACACCATCTCCACAGTGAAACATGGTGGTGGCTGCATCATGCTGTGGGTAAGTTTTCAGCAGCAGGGACTGAAAAATTGGTCCAATTCGGGGGAAAGATGGTTGTTACTAAATACAGGGATATTCTTGAGCAAAACCTGTGTCAGCCTGCTTGTGATTTAAGACTGGGACGGAGATTCACCTTCTAGCAGGACCATAACCCTAAGCATACTGCTGAAGCAACACTCTAGTGGTTTTAAGGGTAAATATTTAAAGGGCATGTCCACCCCCAAAACTATAACTTAACCCACTACTGGCCCCACAGTGTAGTGCATAAAAATCCTTACCTTACATCCCAGCTTCAAAAGGTTCTCCTGTAATGTCCCCCCAAAGTCCAAAAAACTGGCCACCAAGAGCAGCGCAGGGAGGGAAATTGTTTCCACCTTTTGGCTTGCTCAGAGCAGCCCTCCCTCTCCCTCCCCTTTGGCACATAGTAAGTCTCCTTCCCTCAGCACCAACCGCAATAATACATTTTCGAGAAAGTCCCCTGATCTTTACTTACCTTACTAGAGGGCCGGGCAGTACGGCGGAGGAAAGAGGGAAGGTAAGGTGAGTTTGGGGGACTTTCTGAAAAATGTATTATAGCGGTTGGGGCTGGGGGAAGGAGCCCTACTATATGACAAAAAAATTTACATGGGGTGAACATGCCCTTTAAATGTGTTGGGATGGCATGTCCATACCTTAATCCAATTTGGAATCTGTGGCCGTACTTGAAGATTGCTGTTCACAAATTAAAAACATCCAACATTAGGTTTGCAGCAGATTAAAATATCCGATCATACATAATTAAATTGATAAAAGGGACATTTTTGGAAGTTGCATTGTTTGGGATCATTATTTTGGCACTGGTTTGCTCTCTGGCAAATCTCTTGTTATGTGCAGTTGTGCAATTGAAGGCCTCCTAACTTGAGTTTGTGGATTGTCTGATGGTTTTATGCTGGCCATTTGTTATTACCCAAATATTAGGTTGATTTGGATCATTCTGTTATCCTTCAGCGTAATCAACACACCTGCTGGCATTCCAGTGATCTTCCTCAGCCTGGACCATTAATTCTTTGATTTAATATCTATTGTCTTAGGGGATTATCTGAACATTGCAGGAATGCTGTAAGGTATTTCGACTAGTAGATGGCCCGCAAAACAACTAAGGTGTAAACAGAAATAGCAAAAAGCATTGCCGTTACATATGGTCCCAAAAGAAAAGTCTAGAATATACCTGAAATCTGTCGAGTCTCCCGGATATCAAATTATATTATCATAAAGTTATATACAACCTGCCTGAAATTCATTTTTAACTTGACTGAAGAGAAGAGCAAACAAGATTAGATTGGAGGAGAACGACATGACAAAGTAGAATGCTGAAGGTCCTTTGTCATAACCTTGTGACTAAGGACCTTTAGTGGTCTGAAACGCGTTATGCGGATCTTCAATCAATAAATATTTCTTTTGAATAGAGTGGGCTCTGAGCTGTGTATATTCCGTTTTGTGATACCCGACATTATAAAGTGTTCTGTTTGGATCTGTAGACTTAGCGACAGGCCTGGGGAGGTCTGCACCAGGGCCATTTGTAGCAGGTGATGAGTTTTCTATCTGCATTTTATTTATGACGGACTATAACAGCATTGGCTTTGGGAACGTGTAGTCTTACATAAGCCATTGTGAAGGGTTAGGGGATTAAGCATGAGTGAGTTTATTCATTTATTAAGAGCATTCAGTTTGTCCCACTGCTTAAATATTAGTATTTTATGAGGGGTTGGGAGCACCCACTACCATTGTAGTGTGCTGTGATTTTATTACATAGAGTCACCATGACAGAAGCACTCATGTAATGGCTATGTACGATCAGCTTTGGGATCATCTGTGCTCTGGCTCTACACATGGTACTACTAGAGAGTAGTGTACCTTACTGAAATTTCTTTTTTGCAGGGTGGGATGGCTGGGAATAGCTGTCAGTTGTATTTAAGTTAGTTGACAGTTAAAGTACAATTAAACCAAGAGAAATACAACAACAAAAGATAAGACGGCAATCCAGCACATTTTTCTAATGTCTAAATGTCAGTTACACAGCTCCATTGCCAGTGCCACATAAATTCCCAATGGAGAGCAAGGGGGTTTAATTTATCATGCACGGATGATATTTCTTCCTATTGGGCCAGTTGGGGGACAACATTCCTTCTGCCAATCCGATAATATGCCCTATAAAAGGCCGATCTTGTCGGTCCATGGGATCAGTCATTCTATAAATAAACTCTGGTGGGATAGTAGTTTAGTACTGTGCTTGTAGCAAGACAGAGTACATGAGGTTGCAGGTTAAATTTTTAAGACTACTTTTATTTTCTATTGAAATTTTCATATTCTGTTTCTTACATCCATGCTAACTATGACATAAACTGTAAAGATTACTTTTCTTTTTTTGTATGCAAAGGAACATGTAATTGTGATTGACAGGAGTGTTAAAATATGTTTACGAAAAACTACACTTAAATCCTTGTTATGTGTCAGAAGGGCAAAATATGATTGGCTGTCAGCTTCTAGGGGCAAGGCTGCAGCTTTCCGTGAATTGTACAGTGCTCACTTACCTGGGCAGGACTTTCATTAAAACAAAGAGGTGGATTATAGGAGCTGACCCCTAGTATCCACAGGTACTTAGCATAACTAACATTATAGGCTTATTATATTGCTGGTTGATTACCTTTTACTTACATACCTGTGCAAAAAAACAATTTACAATTCTTATTTTAGGTTATATGTATTGGTTCTTTCAAACATATTAGCTATTGTGGGGGAATTATATCTGCTTTATATTGTTCTGTTTATGGATATAGTAAAACATTTCAGAAGTTTCAGAAGCTGAACACGCCACCTTTAATTATGTACACTCCCTATTGCAAACAAGACTATCTTGTACTGCAGGTCTCCTTAATATAGGTTTTCCACACTTCTTGTTCAGTTTGTTAAAATATTCATTTAGTGATTTCATTATTAATCTAGCATTTATCTGTGTGTTAACGGTTGTCTAAGCTTTCACTTAGCTTTTACTAAAGCGTAGACTTACTAATAATGCCAACAGTAACTGAAGCAGGAACTGGTAGTTATTGAAAAGTACAGTTGCAGTAAAAGTTGAGACTTGCTCAGATAGTTGAGACTGTAAAGTAGGAACATCAGTTAAGATTTTTATTTACCTTTCTTCTAATATTATTGTTGTGGTTCTGGGTACATCCCAAATGGGATTAACTGCAGTATGACTTTAACACCAGCAAAATTTATTTTAAATCACTTTCCAGCTGGTAAATAAGTTAGCTTGACTTAGCTACAAACACATGCGCAATTCTCTGGCGGAATGCAAGAGTACTGACCGAGGATCACATGTGTATGGACGCTCGGTCAGCGGTTGTTCGTTGATCCAGCAGGAGGAAAACTGTATGCGTATATGGGACTTAAGATTGTAACTTTAGCGCTGAGCACTAACAGTGTTTTTTTGCGTGAAACAAGCAGGGAGGCGTGTTGATTTTGTTATGTGTTGTGCAGTGGTTTCATTTAATGAAGGTTTGTGAGTAATGTTTGTGTTAAAGATAAAATAACTCGGTAATAAAAATAACTAGTTCTGCACTTTTCATGTTTTGCAGTGAATTTTACGAACCAAACGCGCTAATGATGGAAGAGGAAGGTGCTATAATTTCTGGATTACTTGTTGGGCTCAATGTAATTGATGCTAATTTCTGTATGAAGGGGGAAGACCTGGATTCACAGGTTAGTATTGTGATGGTGAGAAATTCAGTTGAGTTTGGTAATCTTTTCCCATATCAGGATGCATGCAATCTCCAATTTTAGTACAGCTTGTATGCATTTCAGTATCGGTATGATTGAAAGAAACCGAATGCTTGTAATAAAAACACTGCAGAACTGTAAAAAAATCCATTAAAGGGCATGTCCACCCCCAAAACTATAATCCCCCCACTACTGGCCCCATTGTGTAGTGTAGTTTAATCCTTACCTTACATCCCAGCTCCATCTGGTTCTTCTGCTATCCCCCCCTAAAGTCCAAAAAAACGCCCACCAGGAGTACTGCAGAGTCCATATAGGACTGTGCCTGCTGCCCCTTCTCCGGGAGAATTTTGCCATACGCAGAAGAGCCCTCCTCCCTCTCCCTCCCGATTAGGATTCCCTCCCCCTAGTGTAAAAATCTTTTTATATAATATTCCCCGTCAGCCCAGCCCCAACCGCTATATTTTTATTATCAGAAAGTGCCCCAAACATTACTTACCTTCCCTCTTTCCTCTGCTGCACTGAACTCCTGGCAGCCGCGTCCGTGATTGGCTGCCGCTCAGCCAATCACAGACGCGACTGCCGGTCCAGCCCCTCTGCTTGCATTTTCTCGCAAGCAGAGGGCCTGGCAGCGCAGCGGAGGAAAGAGGGAAGGTAAGTAATGTTTGGGGCACTTTCTGATAATAAAAATATAGCGGTTGGGGCTGGGGGACAGGGGGAATATTATATGAAAACTTTAGAAGGGTGGACATGCCCTTTAAAATGACATTTACTAGCTTTTTTTCTGACCATAAAAAGATCCAGAAGTCTGTGGGCCGACGTTATAGATGTAATACCAAATGTAAAGAGTAGGAAACATTGGTGGAAGAACTGCTGAGCAGATAGATTGTAAAGTTGATCAGACATTTGTCATAACGAACGTTTAATCGGCTTTAACAATTTAAATGTATGGCCAGGATAAGTTAGCAATGAAATATTTGACAGGATATTAAATATTAATCACTTTTTTTTTAAAGATAGAGAAAACAATTCCTACCCTACTGTAATATGTAAGGAATTCCAAGATAACTTGGAAGTAGGGCTTCCATTGTTTCCTATAATACACAAGTTTATGGGACACTTACATAGCCAAGTGCCATTTATAGGGATATAGTTGTTCTTGTGTATTATAGATTTATAATTGTATTTGTGGTTTTAATAAATTCTAAAATACTGAAAATGTTTCATTTTTTGCAACTTTGCAGGTTGGAGTTATTGATTTTTCTATGTACCTAAAAGAGGGTTCCATAGCGAAATGCAGTGAAGGGTAAGTGCTGTAAAAGTAAAACGCATAGGTGATATGATCCTACTTATATAATAAACTGTCTTTGTTTAAGTCCTTGGAGTGCTCTAGAATTACGTCTGCATATATATATTGCATATATATATATCTTGTTCCAAACGAAGGAACTCTCACTTATTCGTTCATCTGCCTGGGTGCCCATCAACTTTGCATACACCAATTCAATCGACGATGGCATTCTCAGGACTTAGTATAAAAAAATCAAACTTTATTCCAACTATGAAATCATGACGCGTTTCCGCTCGCACAGGTGGGTCTATCCCATGGGAGGTAGGTGGGATGGACCCACCTCGTAACCAGTATGAGGGAGTGGCTTGGGAAAGACATGCTGAGCGAGAGTATATGGAGAGGGAGTATGGGTGGCTGTATATACGCATTTGAATAAAAGATTTCCCCAATACATAGCACCTAATACCATGTGAGTGACTAATTTTTTTTAACGTGAAATGTATACTTATGTTTTATTGATGGCACTGAGGGTGTGAGGTGTGGGAGGGTATAAAGGGAAGTACTGTCACTGAGGGGGTGTGAATCTGAAAATCCATATAGGTGACAGCACTTGCTTTTAATAAAAAAACGTTTTCCTTTTATTTGTAACAATACATCATTAAAGGGTATGTCCACCCCTAAAATACACTTTTAATATTCTGCTCCCCCATGTCCCCCAGCCCCAACCGCATGTTTGTTTTTTTCAAAAAGCTCCCCAAACTCTTACTTACCTCCCCTCGATCCTCCGCCTCACTGCCGCCCCTCTGCTTGCGAGAATGCAAGCAGAGGGGCAGGACATTCAGTGCAGCGGAGGAAAGCGGAGAGGTAAGTAAGAGTTTGGGGAGCTTTTTGAAAAAAAAAAACATGCTGTTGGGCTGGGGACATGGGAACAGCATATTAAGGGGTTTAACGCTAGGGGGAGGGATAGTAGAACGGGAGGAGGGAGAGGGAGGGGAGGGGAGGGGGAGAAGGCTGCAGTGCGCATGCAAATATTTACCGGAGGCTAGATAGCAGGCAGAGACCTGCTATCCTCCTGGTGGTTAGTTTTGAGACTTTGGGGGGGGGGGTTACAGGAGAACCCATTGAGGCTGGGATGTGAGGTAAGGATTAAACTACACTACATGGTGGGGCCAGTAGTTGGGGGGATTATAGTTTTGGGGGTGGACATGCCCTTTAAAAACAAACACTTTTTAGATACATAGCTCTCACCGGCTACACTTAAACACAGCAGGGCATGGCGTTTTGGGTCACATGACCCTTTCTCAAATGCAACAAAAGTACCGTCTGTTACATATTTATACCTTTCGTGTATATCGCTATCTACTGGTTACTTTGTACATCCAAATTAAAAACAATTCAACCGATTAAGCGGAGGAGGAGATGTGGAGCCCTCAAGACGCGCACAGCTTTTAGAAAACAAGCAGACTGGTAGTGCCGGTTTTAAAAACTGAATCTGGGGTGTGAATCTGAAGACTGCTCCTGTGTGAGCGAAAACGCATCATAATTTTAAAGTTGGAATAAAGTTTGATTTTTATACTAAGTCCTGAGAGAGTGCCATTGTCGATTGAATTGTTGTGTATATATATATATTACTAGCAAAATTGTGCCCGTTGGTGCACAATGGAAATTATGTGTGTGTATGTTTTGCTATGTGTGGATATAGTGGATATACAAAGGAATATTTTAAACTGTTACTCAGACAGTCACCAGCTTCCAGAGGAACCAAATATGATAATCCTGCTGGTCTGAGAGTAGACCCAGGCAATCCTGCCACACTTTGTGGTTGAAACTAAACATGCTAGGTTAATACTTATTAGTATTCACCACGGCAAGTGGTATATTATAACAGAAGGTACCTCACAGCATCATGTTATTGTAATAGCATTGCCCTAATAATCTAACGTATAAACAAACATTTCTCATTCCCAGTTTACCTAAAGAAATGGATTTATCCTTTATATACTCTTGTACAGACCTAATTGAAAAAAAGTTGCTTCAGAGCAATTTTTAATAACTGATAACTACTTTTTATTTCAGTATTACAGTAAATCCTTGGTATACCTGCCTGGCTTTACCACTAAGCAAAAGACTAAGGACTTGCAAGCGAGCACCTTCATTCCAACCATTAATAGTGGCTGCCAATTCAAATTGTTCTAGCCAATCAGTCCACTCCCTAGTTACCCCATCAAATGGATCAGATTTAAAAATAGGTTTGGCAATTGGGCCTGGTAAAGTTACTTAGTCTAATTGGGGAACTTCATCTGCAGGTACAAGGACAGGAGGATTTAAATCAATACTATCAGTTGCGGCCTCCATAGTATAAATAGAATAGAATAAATAGTATTACATAGAATAAATAGTATTACCAGCACCGCTGCCACCAATTTGTACCAGATCACTGCTTTATGGAAGGATTATGGGTAGCATGGCACACAGTGTGTTACTCTGGTGGTCTGGCACAAAGCAGACAGTGCACATAAACAGTTTTTTTTCGCAAAATGAATGGGCTAGTGTTAGGACGTGGGTTTTGTATCAAAAATAAAACGGTCTTTCACTCAGTCGTTGGCGTTTGGTGCAGGTTCAGTTTAATAGGAAAAGCAACAATATAAGAAAAGAAACAGCAATTCACACTATGGACAGTGTGTAAACTCCCAAACACAACAGGGTTTGTTTCAAACTGCAGTCAGACTGATCGCTCTGACTTCAGGAGTCTCTCTGAATAATCAGTTGCACTAACTTTTAGAGCTGGGGTGGATTTCCCAGCACCCTTAGCTTTTAAAGACACATAACATAAATAACAAAATACAGATAGTTCTTATCTATAAATAAACATTTCTGTACATCACATGTATAAAAGAAATTGTACAATGTTTGTAAGATCAATCAAGACTGTTACAACAGAATATGGTATAAAGTAATAAAACATCTTAAACACTCCTGCTGCAGGTTTTACAAATAACCAATTACACTCAGACTATGCAATCAGATTGCACCCTGTTACTTTACACAGCATAACAGCAGACAGGTATTCTTAATGCTCTATGGCTACTTGTTTTATTCAACCATATCATAGGGGTAGGAAAGTCTAGTCACCTTGTCTGTAGGAAAAAGAGTAAATAGAAAAAGAGGTTCGCTGGCCAGCAATAGAGGAAAGACAGAGGACACACAGATCACATAAACAGACAAGATCACTATCCACTCCTAACAGCTAGGCGGGCCATCGCAATTATATCTCGGTTGCGAAAAGGAAAGGGAAAGGCGGTTCCTCAAGGATTGTTCAAATGTCATGGGATTGGTTGGGAAGTGAGTTCAATGTATGGGCACCTTTAGTCTTAGTTAAATTGGAGATAGTAGAGAATTGTACCGTGTTACCCATTGATGAAAGTGAAGACATCTTGGATATAAAATAATATATTTTATTGGCTAACTAAAATTATTGAAAATGCAAGCTTTCAAAGCACTTAGGCTTCTTCCTCAGGCATAATACAATACTGAATCTTGTAAATTACATTATTTATACATACTAAAACAAAGACTTTCTGAGAATTTACAGATGTTTTCTTTTGCCACAATGGCAATTGGAGATCTGTTAATCAGAAGGCATGCATAGGTATAAGGCCAATTATACAAAATAGTCCAAATTAATGAATATTTCTGCAGCTCTTCAATGAGGCTGAATATAGTGATCAAAGGTGCATGTAAAATAAACCATGCATTCCAAGGTTATCTAACTACCTCAGAGTGTCAGAATGAGCTGACGGAAAGGCTTGGTTTATGGAAACAGTCTGGAAATCATCTAAAATTGTTAGTAAACTCCCATGTTTATCAAAGTAAAATAATATTTAATGTTCATGGAGGCTTTAGGCTTGACCATATTTATTTATTTATGTTTGTAGGGATGGTCAAATAACTGCCATTCTAGACCAGAAGAACTATGTAGAAGAGCTCAACAGGCAACTTAGGTAAGGTAGCAGTTAACTATCAAGACATTATTTGTTATTATTTGCTATTTATGCCTTTTACACCAAAGAATGAAAACAATTGCTGGTTCTGGAATTGCATAAGAAAAGTATGCATGCTAGATAAATGTCGTTTTTGGGTATCATTAGAAAATTGCACTAAACAGTATTTATTTAATAATCCCGACATAAACCGGCAGTATCTGAGCAACCTATTCTTTGTTATGGGGCGGGGAATTGATCAGAAGACCTCCAGTGGGATGAAAGAATGATGCTTGACATTTTTTAGTGATCCAGCAGGATGGAGTGCTTAGCTTAGGTGGCAAAAATGTATACACACATTAGATTGTTGGTCCAATTGGTCAGCTGAAATTACCAAGGAAGCAAGTGTGTAAGGAGCTTTAGTCAATGCCAGGATTAAAGGAATTATACACTGAAAAAATGACTTCATTTTTCTCTATAAATGAATTCATGTAATACATGTGAGTAGGACTTACTCTGATGTGTTTGTGTTGCTGCATGAATTCAATCCAGTACTTGTTTTGCTCAAGCTCAGTCCCTCTGTCACACAGCCCCCTGCCAGACTGTCTGACTGTCTGTGAGGGCAAGCATGCTCAGTAATCCCTATGAGGCAGCATTTGGAGAAGGAATTTCCCACCATGCAGTACACATACTGTCATCATTCTAGCTACAGGAAAACTTAACATAACAGAATAGTCTGCCTCTCAGCCAATCACGGATGCAGCTGCCGGTCCCACCCCCTGCTTGCAGTTCCGTGCAAGCAGAGGGCTGGGGCAGTGAGGGGAACGAGAGAGGCATGGTAAGTAATGATTGGGGGACTTTCTGTGAACAATACTAATGCAGTTGGGGCTGGGGGAGGGAGCAGTACATTATATTAAAATTTATGTAGAAGGGTGGACATGCCCTTTAACTTGCAGTACAAACTTCAACTAGCTGCTGTGTACTTACTGCACTCACCTTTCCATGAAAACTTACTTAGTCACACAATTAAATAGTTCTAAGTCCTATATATCCTATAAGATCAGCAAAGTTATTTCTGTAGCTGTAACTAATTAGCCTTCTACTATAAAGAATTTAGTGAGCTTTCCTGAACTGTCTGTTCTCAGCTCAGATGTACAGTATGATTAGTATGACATAGCTAGTATCGAGAGTAGCTGGGTTTATACAAAAGTTATTTTTGACTTCTACTTATAAGCTCCTGTAGCAAAATTACAGGGGAAACAGGAAAGCAAATTAGTAAATGTTGTATGGTACAGTATTTTAAACTTGTCTTATTGGACATACTGTAACTATACTAGTAATCTAATGCCTTCCTCAATTTTTCAGTGCAACTGTAAATAACCTACAGGCAAAAGTGGACGCATTAGAGAAATCAAACACTAAACTTACAGAGGAGGTATGTAACGCATGTTAGCTATACATCACTGTATTTTAACTATTCTGCAGTAGCAATGCATTTACAGAGAGAGATTTGTGCATAGGAAATCTAAAATGGTAAAATGCAATTAATATCTAAGAAATTTGCATTTAGCTTGCAGTTGCAAACAACAGAATCATAACAATGCAAGAGGAAATGGAAAGAGTTAAAGAAGACGGTTCATATTACACAAAGGTAAGTTGTATTTATGTGAATGTAAACTACCACGCTGTGCACATCAATATATAATAAACATAATATACTAAATCACCTAGCACTCGGAGTTCATAGCCAGGAGCTGCTATGTGTAAAAATGTATACAAATAGTAATTATCTCCCGTGCTTACACCCTACCAAAAGTTCACCTAAGTCAATACAGTAATAGAGGAAAATCTATGAGTTAATAAATGTGTACATCTTTAATAAAATGAAACCCCTTTATTTACATAAACCAATATTAAATTATCATAGTAATATACACAAACACTTCTGAAACCCCAAATAGATCTACCTGTCGGCAGGGGGATGGATACCGTGGTTGAGTTAAAACTAAGTAAATAAATATAACTATACATTGTAGATACAGCAACATTCATAGCAATAAAAATATATTTAGACTAATACAGAAAATAATATAATAATAATTTTATACTGTTAAAACCTTAACCCAGTGAGAATAATCTGAAATAAAAGTCTATGAACAAGTTACACTCCAGCAAGATTGTGTGTATCAATAGTACCGGTATGTGGAGTACTGGATACAATGATATAATGTCACCTGCTGGTCAATATTTGCAACAAATTTGCAAAAAAGCTTCTACCATGAGGCACAGTGAGACATGTACCTCAGGCGGCATCCCTGGACAAATTAACATAGGCGGCAGATCAGCAGCGGTAACTGAAGCCGGCGGTGCCAGCGGGCTCACAGGCGGCCGCAGTTAGCCTGTCTGGCATCGGCGACTTCAGTGGTGCGGGTGTAGCCGGCAGCATCGGCCTCGGTGAGGCCACCAGCGCTGGAGGTACCCCAGGGGTACCTCTCAGGGTTGGTGGCCTCAGTGGAGCTGGTGTCACTGGATGGAAGAAACAAGACGCCGCCAAAGGACACTTTTAAGAGCTGCGGGACCCCCAACAAAAGCCTCTTATCAGTGCTGCAAGGGCCCCCAGCCCTTGTAAGTGCCGCAAAGGCCCTGATAGGGGAGGGGAGGGCCGGTTTCAGCTGTGGGACCCCTTAAGCCCCAAAGGTCCTTCTCAGGGCCGCAAGGGCACTTGTAAGTGCCGCAAGGGCTCTGATAGGGCTGGGGAGGGGGGTCCCGGTTTGAGCTGCGGGACCCCTTAAGCCCCAAAGGGCTCTTGTCAGAGCCGCAAAGGCCCTGATTGGGCCAGGGAGGGGGGGGTCCCGGTTCGAGCTGCGTGCACCCCGCCCGCCCCCTGTGGCATTGGATGCAACCACCCGCGGCGCAATCTTTTCCCAGCAGCCCCTCCCAGCCCCCTGCTCCGTACGTCGGATTTCAGCTCTCTTCGCCGTGATACAGTACATAGCGCATTGCGCTAAGTACAGTATCGCCACAAAGGGAGTTCAAACTATCGCCCCAGTAATACTTTTTGCGGTGATGTGCTTCGCCTTTATAAATATGGCGAAAGTGTTATTTTCACGGCGACGATGTGTGGTGGTAACTTTTTGACGGTAATAACGCCATTTATAAATACGGCCCTTAGTTTTAACTTAACTACGGTATTTTACCCCCTGCCAGCTTTTATTGAATCTCCTTGATTGTGTGTAGGTTTATTGGCCATCTATCTACATCAGAAAGTAGTCGAACCTCTGATCAGCTGACTTGCAAAATAATTTTTTTAATTATAATTTGTACATTTTTCAACATTTTTAAATGATAATTTGTATATGTGACATTTTATTTGTTGCTGAAAACATTTAAATGTTTTTTGGGGGGAAAAAATCAACAATAAATGCTGAATGTGCTGGCAGGCTTAAAAATCAAAGTGGCCCATCACTGAATGTGCAAGTAATAAGCCTTAAACATACCTTAGATTATTATCGTCTGAAGCAGCCAAGAAATTAGCACTTTGGCCACATGTACAGTGGCTTCTCAATGCATTTTTCAGTGTACCAGATAGTTAAAATGAGTTGGGGCACCACAGTGAGTCTCACAGAGGATCCCCTTTCCTTGAGATAAGGTCCTTACACATATATATTTGATACTGTTTTTATTTTGGAAATAAAAGCTTTTCAGAGCCTGTTTCATTTTAGTAGATATTGGAGTATGGAGACTTGTGCTGGGAAGTGGCATAAGTGTACAGGCTCACATAAGAACACTCCAAAGTATAGTCTCCTTGGTTTTTTGGATTTTTTTGTGTATGTAGCCTTAGTCATCACTGCTCAAATATACAGTATGTTGGCACCATTGTAATTACATCACCTGCTGAAATATCTTCATAGCATGTTTAATAGCGTGTCTAATTACCAAAAGTAAAAAAAAAAGACCTACACCTTAACATAACAAAAAACCTTTGCTGTGCAAACAAAACATTATTGCATAAATAAATGACATTTTTACTTTAATAAAAGGGAAATAAGCAAGAACGGACATCAGATGGACAAGCACTCAGTGAGGCAAGAAAACAATTGAAAGAGGAGACTCAACTACGATTGGTAAGATTATATCAGACACTTTTTACACCATAACTCAATAGGCTTTCAAGTGGAGCAATATAAAGGCTTCTAAGGGAAAAAAACAAGGCCTCGAATAATTTAACAGCACATGTTATCTTGTAAGCTTTCTTAGAAGCCTTATGCTAGGTACACACCGGACAATATTTCTGCCTGATTTATCACATCACTGTTCTACATTAAAGGGCATGTCCATCCCCAAAACTAAAATGTAACCCCATACTGGCCCTTACCTTACATCTCTGCTCCAAATGGTTCTCCTGCAGTGCCCTTTCAAAGTCCAGGAAAGTGAAGTAGAAGCTGTCTGTGAGTTATCCGGGCTTGCTACTTCCCTAACCTCAGCAAGGACTGTGACATGTGCAGGAGAGCCCCCCCTCCCTCACACCATCCGGATCCATCCTTTGCAGCCGTGGCACCTAGCGAATCCCTTTGACATAAGGTAGGTGCACCCTGGGAAGAGGAAGGTTGTAGATTCGGACCTCAGATTCGGATCTGAGGGTTTCGAAGTCCCAACAAAACTTTAGGAACTCCCGAATTTTTAGAATTTTATATTTTTATCGAAAATCTAAAGTAGATAATTATCGAAAATCGAAAGATAATTATAGAAAATCGAAAGTAGATAATTATCGAAAATCGAAAGTAGATGATATTCAAAAATCGAAAGTAGGTGATTTTCGAAAATTTAAAGTAGTCGATTTTCGAAAATAGATGATATTCGAAAATCGAAAGTAGATGAAAATCAGTAGATGATCAGTTTCGATCATCTCGAATTGACTCGAGTATAAGCCAAGGGTTGAAATTATGACCACTACTGCCTTCTGATGCAGTATTGTTTTGTGGCCCTTAAGTTGACCTTTAAATGGACAGCAGAATTCCAATACATTAATCCCATACAGTAATAGCAAAATCCAGTACCAGTGCTGCACGTGCGACGACGTATTTCAGAACTTCCGGCGCACATGTATTTGGTCACTCCGTCAGAATCATTTAGGTTCTCTCTCAAAAGAGAATGGGAAGGCGGAAGTTTGTGCGTCAGGTTGGGTGACGTGTCCAGCGAAGACAGAGATGGCTGCTCAAGGGGAAGTAGATGAGTTGTTTGATGTAAAGAATTCGTTCTATATTGGTAGCTACCAGCAATGCATAAACGAGGCGCAAAGAGTGAAGGTAAAGCTATCTGGATTAGATAAGGTCAAGTGCAGGAGTGAATAGTGTGCAAGGGACCTCATTATAATGGTGTAGAAGGGGTGGTATAGTAATTCTGGAAACCACACAAACTATAAACAAAAAGGAGGAGGGCTGTGGGAGCACATCTATGGCAACATTATTATAACATATAGTAGAAGTGCTACTGATCTGACTTTGTTGCTATTGATCTGGTTTGTTGTAACCACACATACTATAACTGACATGTTATAAAGCAGTGTTCCTCAATGAATTACCCTCAAGCCTAATGTCTATTGTTATTAAATATTGAGGTGGTTTTGCTAACTGCCAGGACATTTACTGCGGAAATTATCTTCTTAAAGACATGATCTTGACCCCAGCATTAAAGGGAATGTCCACCCCTCTCTATAAAAATCTATGTATTGTAGATTGCCCCCCAAAAGCAGGAGATCATTTTATAGAAAATGTTTAAATCAGCTCCCAGACTGAGTTATTATACTTACATGCTCCTCTTCGATCCTCTGCCATGGCTTTGCACTTCCGGGTAAGTCAGTCAGTGTCGGCCGTGACAGTGACGTCACGGCCAATCACTGACTGCCATTCCCGGAACAGTCTCCACTGCGCCTGCTCAAGAACAGAAAAAGAACACAGCAGCCGCAGTGGAGATTGAGTGAGGAAACCGGAAGTGGGGAAGGATTGAGGAGGAGCATTTAAGAATAATAACAATGGTTGGGAGCCGATTTGAACATTTTCTATAAAACAATCTGCTGCTTTTGGGGGGTAATCTACAATATACAGATTTTTCTACAGAGGGGTGGACAGTCCCTTTAATAAATTAACAAAATATATTACTAGAACCTTATGGATATTCATGACCTTTCTACATTCTGTCTATTCAAGTATCTATATATCAATCTGGTTATCTATATCTATGTAAATGTATACAACCTAACTGTTTCATGTAATGTGCAATGTTATGACTGAAAAGAGAAAATTTTGGGATTTTTTTAAATTAAAATTGTAGATAAATATAAGAATGATAGCAATGCTAGATAATTTAGAAAATATATATATTGTTTTGCAGCCTTCAAGTACAGAAAAGGAGGTGGAAAGAGATGTTTTCCTATTCAGAGCATATATAGCCCAGGTGGGAGATGGAATCATATCTTAAACCATAATTACTATGAATGTTTCTAAAGTTTATATTGTACTTAACAGTTATACAATTGATATACACAAATAACAAGAAAGGGAGGGGGGAGAATAACACCTGCTATGAAAATGTGTGGGTCCCATACACAGTCAAAACAACGGAAGATCGAAGTCAACCGATAAATACAAACAATATAATCAAATAGCAGGGAATAAAAGCAAAATTTATTATAGAAATATATAATACAGGAATGTTCCCAATAAAAATAGCACAGCAAGGATATAAACAATCAACAAACACTACTCATTAATATATAAAATATATCAAGTCCACAACAATAGATACCGGTATATATCTACCTGTCCTGAAGGCTTGTGATCACCAACACAGATAAGAACACCAAAACCTCCACAACCCTGCACGGATGCAATGGCTAATCCAAAGGACGGGACTCCTCTTCGTACAAACAAACGGATCAGGTAAGTTTCAAAGCTTTAACTAGCGTACCTCGCCTCGGCAGCTCACACCCCCCAAACGGACTCGCAACGGCCAAGTTCTCACTGCACCGGAACACCACCAAACACAGTCCGGTTCTCTCACTACCAACACAGTCCAATGGGTCCGGAGGTCCAATCACGTGGTAACTCAGATCAAATGGGGGAAGATCTCTTCACAACTGCGCAGGGAGGAGGCCGGGTGTCTACCGCTGGGATGTATATTGCATCCTGTAAAAGTTTTATTGAAAATTACATTTTTAATTAAGCCTTATACACATTTTTAGTTATAAAACAGTTTTTGACAGACGAAATGAGCCAACATGTAATTGAATCTGACCAGTTAATAATTTATTATGTTCCTGCATATGTTCACTACCAAAGTCAAATGCCCAATCATACAATCTGGTTCCATCTGTTGGCAGATTTTTCTTCTTTATGGCCCTAGATTGCATATTGACACCAGTTATGCAGCAGCAATCCAAGTCTGACCAATTTAATTCCAGAAATCCAACTAAAATATCCTCAAATACATTTTTTTAAAATTCTTTAACATTTTAATGTTTATTTTAGGACGTAGAAAAGGAGCTGGAGGTGCAGATAGGAATGAGGCAAGAGATGGAAATGGCTATGAAGATGATGGATAAAGATGTTTGTGAAAAGCAAGATGCATTGGCAGCTCTAAGACAGCAGATTGATGACCTCAGGGCTTTAAAGCATGAATTGTCATTTAAACTACAGGTCAGGAGCCAATGGTGTAGGCCAAATAGTGGAGATGTCTTTATAGAGTTATAAGAATATAACCTTACTCAGTATTTGAATGCAGATTATTCCTGTAAATTGCATTGCATTGTCTTGTGGTACATTGGTATAAAGTGTTTTAAGTTGCTGTTATACTTTTTCTGGCAGAGTTCAGATCTTGCAATGAAACAGAAAAATGAATTAAACAGTCGCTTGGAGGAAAAGACCAATCAGATGGCTGCAACTATTAAACAGTTGGAACAAAGGTAGTGTAACATGGTTATCCAATGTATGTTGAAGACTATACGATTGTCATTGCATTAGAAAAATGTATGAAGATGTTTGATCCCTCAATGAGCTGATGCAGTAAAATGTATTAAAAGTTGATTATGTACAGTACATGACTTTGCAGTCTTATATTTATTTGGTCACTTAAAGAAAAAAAACACAGTTATCTAGATATAAAATTTGATATAGCCTACTGACATTATAGGTTGGGTTCAATGGGTTTGCAACTGAATTTTTTCTGGCCCTAGCCTTTTCCTCTTGAGTGTGCATACTCACTGCTGATAAGACAGACATTTACTCGAAAGGACTATCGCTAGTACTGGGGAGCGGTGCTAATTTTATAAAAATGTATATGCTGTAAAAGTAAGGTGATGAAATGGATTATAATTTTTTGTGTGCAAATTTATAGTGATTACAGTTAATATAGTGGAACAGTGACTAATGACCCCCGAGCGAATGGCGTATTCGGGCGATAATCGCACATGAGTATGCATTCCGTCGGGCATCGTTCGTTGATCCTCCATGGTGAATCAACAAACGATGCCTGTCTGAACGCATACACCTGTGCGATTATCACACGATTATGCACATGCTTGGGGGTCGTTAATCTGTGCAAAGATTATACGTGTGTACGAGGCTTAAGACATGAGTGCCTGGTGTGACCCACCACTTAAAGGGCATGTCCCCAAAGCTATAATTTCACCCACTACTGGCCCCACTCTGTAGTAGAATAAAATCCTTACCTTACATCCCTGCTCCAATGGTTCTCTTGCAATGTTCCCCCAAAGTCCAAAAAACTGTCCACCAGGAGCCTAGCAGAGTCCATATAGGACTCTGCCTCCTGTCATTGCAGCCCTGCCCCCCCCTCCCTCTCCCTCCCATTTTGGTCTCCCTCCCCCTAGCACAAAACTCTTTTAATATATTATAGGGCTTCCTCTCCCAACCGCGTTATTATTATCTCCCTCGATCTTTACTTACCTTCCCTTCATACTTCTGAACTACCGGCAGCTGCATCCGTGATTGGCTGCCTTTCAGCCAATCACAGACACGGCTGCTGGTCCGGCCCCTGCTTGCAGTTTCATGCAAGCAGAGGGCCGGGACAGTGCGGCGGAGGATAGAGGGAAGGTAAGTAAAGATCGGAGGAGTTTCTGAACATAATATTAATGCGGTTAGGGCTACAACAAGCCCTACAACATATCAAATTTTTTTTTAAAGGGTGGACATGCCCTTTAAATACACACTCTAAATATAGTTTTTAAAGGGACTGTAAACTCCCCTAAACCCCCAAAAATAACTATATGCCATTTGTTTGTATTATTCACAGGGAGGCGAGAACGCTTATAATAATATTGAATATGAATAATATTACGCTCGGGGGACCTGGAACTTACCTTCGCTCCGCTCCACTCGCAGCCTCTTCTTCAATGAACAGCTGTTCTCTACCGATCGCGCCCTATCTTTTGTATTGGTGCGCATGCGCCTAAGATAGGGCGCGCAGTCGGGACAGAGCGGCTGTCAGTGAAGGAGCGGCGGTAAGGTAAGTTCCTGGTCCCCCGAGCGTAATATTATTTGGGGTTTAGTGTTCCTTTAAAAGAAGTTGGTGCTACTATAGACCTGTAAATGTTTTTTTCCCAGGTTGAATAAAAAGTAATAGTTATTTTAGTTATTGTCATTTATTAAGTATGATATAACTTCCCTAACAAAAAAGTGTTAAAATGGTTTACTAAACTTGTTATATAAGGAATAATGTGCCCATTACAGTGTAATATTAGGATATAAAGTCACAAAAGCGTTTCATAACCATATAAAGGCAGGAGTCCACAGGGAATGCTGAGGTAATTTCCTTATATTACATTATTAGGGACAAATTCTTTTAATATTTATGTTAAAATTTTAGCTTTTGGAAAATTTGGTCTTCTTCCTTAACTAAATAAGTAATAAGGTCAAGGTCCCGCAATAAATAATATTAGGACAACTCCATGCTCACTATAACATCTTTTAGAAAGAATGGCCTTTTTAAAATATTTTGACATACTTTGTGCTCTGAATTCATTACTGTATGCCTGCTATACTTCTGGATGCCTCATGGAAACTGAGTAATTTAGTGACCTGTACTGAGCCTGAGCATGCTCAGTAGAGGCAGCTAGGGGATTAGCATTCAGTCATTGGCTGTAATGTCAACTGTCAAATCCATAACTGACAGTTGCTAGCTGGAAGAACCAGGAAGCAGAAAATGGGGCATCAGGACGTTGTGCAGCATTTCTGGTTAGACTTATATATTTCAGATTTCAAACTATTACAGTTTAGGATTTTGGGTGGTGATTTACCTGTATGTAAGTTTTCACTTGAGTGTTGGACTTGCCCTTTAAGGAACATGTACAGTATTGTAAACTCCATAACTGAAATCCTCCTGACAGAGAAAACAGAGAAAACTAAGCAGAGCATGCAGAGGAAGCTATCAGAATACCCACGTGGATGCTCTGCTTAGTTTCCTCTGCACTGGCTGTCAGGAGGATTTCAGTTATGGAGGTTACAATCCTATATGTATTTCTTAACTTTATTTATTGCAGGACTTAGATTAGGGGATTCATTTTTATGTATTTTACTTACTTAGTGAAAAGAGAAGACCAAATATAAAAAAACTAAAATTGTAACATATATTAAAAGAAATAATGTGCCTATAAAAATGTAATGCGGTCTCCGGTTTTTATATGGACACGAAACACCTTGTGACTTAATAATGTTCCTGTAAGGGGAACATTATTCCTTATATAACATGCTTCTTTACAACAGACCTAGACATTTAATGATTTTTTTTCAGGATTGTTAGATTATACTTAATACGTATACGTATTAAATGACAACTAAAAATTAAATGGGGAGTGAAAGAACATCTGGTGTAAGGGGAGCAACAGTGGGATAAATTCTTATAAAAATCACTCCGCTACGCTGCTGAGCGATTTTGTATAAGGATATTTTCCACTGTTGCTCCCATTTTAATCCAGGCCACTTATTGATTATAAGTTTCTCATTAAACATTAACCTGCATGTGGATCATGGTATTGTTAAATTGTGTAGAATTACCAGATGTTTCTGCTTGGTCCTGGTCTTCTTGAATTGCATTTAATATTTTCTTATATATGTAACTGATCTCTCTTTCTAAATGTTTTCTGTCTGTTCTCTGTTCTATTAATCATTTACCCCTTGTCATTCATTCTAACTTTTGTTGTATGCATGTTTTTATTGCTTTTCCTTAAAAACAGTGAAAAAGATTTGGTGAAACAGGCAAAAACAATAAACAGTGCTGCACATAAACTGCTACAGAAACAACACTAGACCCCAACACAGAGCTCCGTACAAACTTTAACAGAGCAACTGATTAGCAAAGGGGGAGGGTTACAGCTACCGTATAGATGTTAAATGTTGCCTAATGTTGGTTTGGAAACTGCTGCATTTTGAAGCCATGGCTCCTCCATTCTGTTAACCTTTTCCCCTGCCTCCTCTCTTTAGATGGAATCTTTGTTAGAAGTTCCTGAAATATTTGCCAAATAAAACTTTCTAAAACCAAGTTTATGTGTGTTCATTAACTTCACTTGGTTTCGGGGAATTTGAAGTATTTTTTAGGTTTTAGGAGAAATATCTCCCCAGACTTTAACCTGCAGTAAAAACATTTCAACATATTGCTCTGTACATTCTTCTTGTAGCAGGAAGCATATGGTCAGAATCCTATGGTAGGGAACAGGTTTTCTTTCATTGTTCTGTAAATGTTTACTGATATTTGTTATGGTAGTAAACTGATGGATTCATTTAGATTACAGATTTGTTTTACAAATCAAAGTCACAGGTATAGTTTCTTAATATGATCTCACTAAAACTGCTGTAATATAGCAAAAGTAGCATACAATATTTCACATAAATGAATGAAAATAACTTCAATTTGGGAAATCCATATGCTTGTTAATTTGTTTTCACTCAACTACACACATTGGATTTTAGGATAAATATTTAAAAAAATTAAATGTATCATATGAGCTCAACAAAATATATGTAGTTGTATTGTAATTCACTAGCTACACACTAAATGTCGTTGTAAAGAATTCAGTGAGCGTATCTGAACTGTCTGTTCTCATCTCCAGTATATTCCTCAGATTAGAAGAACAATTAGTTTAGCACAGTTTATAGTGAGAGCAGCTGGACTCTCCATAATGGTCCATACACATTAACTATATAGGGGAATTCCCTTTGGATCCAACATGATTGGCTATATCTCACCAAAATGTGTGATCTTCCATAATGCCAACAAACTACTAATGTCGCCATTGTGTAGGATTGGTCCAGGCAGAAAATTTGCACCAGCTCTCATCATGTATACTCACCCGGAACAAACTTCCTCATAAAGAATGTGGGAGGTCGGCCAGGTTGCATATTGCACACATATTTAAATGGAATAAGTGCTTCACATGTGACAGCAATCATATGTGTATGGCTAGCGTAATACAGAATATTCATTTCTTATTTTACAATTGCTTTTAATTTCCAATTCATTTTAAAAGCTCCTGTAGCAAAATTGCAAGAAAAGCCATGACTGTTGGTTTCTGAAACTCATAGCCTTGCCTATAAATGATGCTTGAGATAACTTTTCAACATTCACTTGTATTTCCATGGATAAATGAATTGTGGTTATTGGAGAAAAAAGAAAAAAAGCAATAGACTTGTACTAGACTGGATGCTCCTTTCTAGTCTAGTAGAGGGCAATGCAATGTAAGGATCTGGAACTGTGCAATTTCCTAAACCAGTATGTAAAAACAATACTTTGGAACCAACTAGATCAAATAGCTCATGAAGCAAAATCTCAATATGGAAAGGCTAGTGCTGTGAAAGAATAAAACAAAGTAATAAAATAAAATATAATAATGAAAAGATGGGTGTTTTTTTTTGAGACTGGAAAACTGGTGGATAGTATCAAAAAGAAGGCTGAAATTTTAAAATTCCTCTTTATACTCAATATACTTTAAACAATGAAACACCAGTAAATGAAGGAATTATTTATAATGTTGCAATCCCCTGCAATGCTCTTCTCCTGGTCTTTGCCTTCTTCTGGCTAGCAGCAGTCATGGCAAGGAGAGACAAGGAGAGACAAGGAGAGACAAGGAGCTAAGCATCATGTGGCATAACAGGTCGGTGAATTTTTCATGTTTTGCCTGGTTCATCAATATCATGAAGATTCTAGCTTTCCCTTAATTTATATTAATATCATATTTTCAATTCCTTTTCATATTTAAGTTTTCTATATTATCTTATTCCTCTGTTTACTTACTGCCCTTTACTTATTTTTCTTCAGTTGTTTATTAATTTGAATTTTTGTTCAGAGTCCTTTCCTCTTGCATCCGCCACCCCACCTTGTCTTTTATTTTTATCACACATTCATGTGACTCAAATCCAGATTGCGGGTGTCAGACAGAGACCGTCAAATGGCAGAGGAAGCCAACAGACTCTTCAAACTAGAATTTGGAGACAAGATTGAAAGCCTACAGCTTGAAGTGGATCATCTCAGAAAGCAGTGGTGATGAAAGATTGCTTAGTGTATTTCCAATAAAATGCAGAATTGACTATAACTTTTGTGCCATCCAAATGCACTGGCTCTGACTGTAAATGACCTCTGTCTTTAGTAGATTATGATAAGCTATATTGTAAGATACTTGTATTGTGTGTAGTGCCCACCGAGAAAATCAGTTTATTTTTGTTATCAGACATGTGAAAAAATTTGGTTGCAGCAAAATTATAGAAACAATTGCTGAATCCTTTAATAATATTGTTAGATGGATTGGCCCCTAAGCCCTGCAACCAATGTATATCTGTTTGGTACTTCGTGCAAAAGTAAATTGTATAAATACATCTGTTAAAATATTTGGATTCATTCATACATTTATAAATATATGATCTGTAGGAAACTGGAAACTAGGTTACAGGATAGAATTTCCCTAGGAACTAAACAGCTAGGTCCTCACCCTTTGGTTTAATCTGGATCAGCTGTTTTAATTACCTTGACCTTTCGTCACGAGAAAAAATAAAAGATATTATAAAAACTTTCTTCTAATCAGACAAAGCATAATGTTGTGCTGTTTAAAGGGACAGTTCTGTAGAAATTATGAATATTTGTTAAATTGTTAGTTTGTGTGATGCATACTTAGTTATTCTACATATTCTTTCTCATTTTGAAAAATCAGTTAATTTCATACCCTTTGCTATTCCCTGCTGTTGACATTAGTGAGCTGACATTTCAGGTTCTATCGGTCCTTCTTCTTCCCAGGGTGCACCACATCCTTGGAATGTTCCTAACAGTCATTTCTACTGATTGGCTGTTGGATGTGTCAAACATCCTCAGATCTCTACTGAACAACTGAATCAACCCAGGCGCTGGGTCAAGGGCAAGACCATAACGGTCTCTACTAGGGGTCCTGCAAACAGGAAGTCAGTATTTTGGTTGCATTTATTTATACACAGACAAAATGCTGAATTGGCAGAATAAGGTCATTGGGATGGAAAAATACTGCTCTTTTTTCTGAAAAGCATATGTATTTGCACTGAACTTCCTCTTTAAGACTGAAAATAATATATAAACTGCCTGCTTTTTAAAAAAGGTTTAAAATTACTTTTTTATATCCGCAAAGCCTTTTGAAAACAGAAGTCATTTTGCATATTATGCTATAGAATAGCATTGCCTAACAAATGAAACAAGGAATAAATTCACACTCCCGAACTGAGGACCTAGATAAGTAAAAATTACTCTTTTATCTCCAATTTGCAAATGCACGTGTCCAAATGGCCTAAAATATACAAAATTGTATAGATGTATAAAGCCATTAGCCCAACTTATGAAATGTTTCATTCCTGTTAGATATTTTCATGGTGTCATTGAGGAATCATACCTCATGTCATGTCTGTATTTTGGACTTAGTATGCCTCTGCCTACAAATCTGTGGGATAAGAATTACTTAAATCTGCTTGTGAAGGTTCTCATTCATCCAGGTCATGGTATATCTGTGTATTCAATTAGATCAACTGGACTTGAAATGTAGTTCTTGAAGACGTTTCGCTAGTCATCCGACTGGCTTTCTCATTCAGAATGACTTGTACAAGAATCTGTGGCAATTATGTACCCTGGAAAATCCCAATTAGCATTTAGCATCTATCACACAACCCTTAACACCTGGCGTGATATGCTAATTGGGATTTTCCAGGGTACATAATTGCCACAGATTCTTGTACAAGTCATCTGAATTGAGAAAGCCAGGTCGGATGACTAGCGAAACGTCTTCAAGAACTACATTTCAAGTCCAGTTGATCTAATTGAATACAACAGATAATTACTTAAATCATTAATTATTTAGTCCATGCTATTTTATACCATGAGCGTGTAAACTATCTTATCTGTTTAGATACCTTTTTTACTGTCCCCATTCTGTCAGAGTAGGCTGGCCCCTCCCTCAATGCAGTTAATCAAGACTGTGACAACTGACATCACAGCCAATAATTGACTACTGTTTCACCTGCTGTCTCCTCTGCACATGCTAAAGCTTAAGAAAAAGCTCTTTGAGCAGAGGGAAGAGACAGATACCGTATATACTCGAGTATAAGCCAACCTGAGTATAAGCCAAGGTACCAATTTTTACCTAAAAAATTAGGAAAAAGTGATTGACTCGAGTACAAGTCGAGGGTAGAAAATATAACCACTACTGCCTTCTGATGCAGTATTGTTTTGAGGCTTAAGTTGCCCTTTAAATGGACAGCAGAATTTCCATACAGATGTTTGAAAACTACAACTCCCAGAAACTAAAGCATGCTGGGAGTTGTAGTTTCCATACATCTTTATGGGAATTCTGCTGTCCATTTAAAGGGCAACTTAAGCCTCAAAACAATACAAAATAGAAGAATCTTTTTCAATAGATAACCATCTCCTTCTGATTCTTTATTGTTTTGAAGCTTAAGTTGAACTTTAAATGAACAGCAGAATTGCCATACAGATGTATGGAAACTACAATTCCCAGCATGCTTTAGTTGCTGGGAGTTGTAGTTTTCAAACATCTGTATGGGAATTCTGCTGTCCATTTAAAGGGCAAATTAAGCCTCTAAACAATACTGAATCAGAAGGCAGTAGTGGTCATATTTTCTACCTCCCCAGAGAGCTCTCTCAGTTGCAGTCCTTACCGGGATGAATGGTCCTCCTTACCACGTTGCTAAGTCTCTGAATCCAGCTGCCGCACGCTGTGCAAGTCCTGTGGAGTAGTGACGTCAGCCGGCAAACCTACAGGACTTGCGCTGCGTGCGGAAGCCGGATTCAGAGATTTTTTGATTCGCCAGTTTTTTGTTTTACCAGTTTTTGTAGACATTGCACATACACAATGGCAAATAAATACTCAATTTTTACCATTTTTTTTAGCTCTCGGTATGAAGAGGAACTGAAAAAGGACAGAGACAGGCTATTTTCTGGTAACCTTATGGGCTCACCTGAACAAAAACCTATGCCTGTAGGAGGCCTACTACAAAGAAATAAAAAGGTAAATCTTCCTAGATAAATTTGATCCCAGACTGTTGGTACCAAACGGCAATTGCTTTGGTCTTGAATATATTAAAAACCTGTGTCCTGAGCTAAAGTTATTCCTTATGAGTGCTGCAGTCCTGTGCTTTTTCAGCAAAAAGCTACTTTTATTTTGACCAAAACATGATAATCCCTATTGCAACTGAGCTGTTTGTTAAAAACCATGAAACAATAAAACAAAGAAGTCAGGCAAGACAGGGGATAATGGAAAAGAGCAGCTTTGTGGCAGATTACTTCAACTGCCCAGAGAACAAAGCAACTGCAGTAGGTCAATAAGGTATGCCTTATGCTAATGTGTAAGCTAAGGTCTGTTGGTCTGGGGAGGCACATTTGTACATGGATAGAAAATTGGTAAATGAATAGGATGCAGAGAGTAATTGTTAATGGGGCTTCATCATTATGGACTAAAGTGCTAAGTGGTGTGCCACAGGGTTCTGTATTGGGGCCCCTTCTAATTAATCTATTTATTAATGATCTGGAAGTGGGTATTGTCAGCAAGGTTTCTTTGTTTGCTGATGACACAAAACTTAAGGTGACGATACGTTAGGCCGATTTTATGTACAATCTGGCGTACAATCCGACAGTTACATTGATTGGCCGAAAATTTTTACATTTTCCCGATCTTATTATGCCACATTTGATCATAGTATCTATCGTAATTACGATCGGGAAAGTCAGTTTTTTAAGTCGATTGGTAAAATGATTGTAGTGTTTTCTGAAGTTCCGATTAACTGTAAATGTAATGTAACCTTACAATGGACGACATTCGACATTAATCATGAAAGAAATTGAATGTTGAACGATACGTATGGTACATCTTAGTACAATTAACATTATACATCTGTCTATCAAAGTATCGGTCGGTTTAAGATCGTAATTACGATCATAATAGTGTATGGCCACCTTTAGTTGACCATTAAAAACTTCAGAGGATGTGCAATCGTTGCAGAGGGGTCTAGATAGATTGTAACATTGGGCTGCTAAGTGGCAGATGATATTCAATGTTGATAAATGTAAGGTGATGCATTTTGGACTTAAAAATCCTTGTGCTGCTTATACTATAAATGGCTCTGTGTTAAATGAATCCCTGTTGGAAAGGGATCTTGGAGTTTTGGTGGATAACAAACTTAAAGGTAGCAAGCAATGCCAGGTGGCAACAGCCAGACCCAGCATGGTATTGTCTTGTATAAAGAGAGGTATGGATTCAAGGGAGGAAAATGTTATTCTCCTTCTTTACAAAGCATTGGTAAGGCCTCATTTGGAATATGCAGTGCAATTTTGGAATCCTGTATACAAAAAGGTCATCTTTGAAATGGTTCAGAGAAGGGCAACTAAATTAATAAGGGGATTGGGGGAGCTTGAATATGAAGAGAGACTGGATAAGTTACAATTATGTACGCTGGAGAATGGCGCTGTGTATAAATACATTAACGGCCATACAATAAACTGTCTGGGGCATTGTTCTCCAAAAGAGCATGTCAGAGGACACGTGGACATCCCTTAAGACTTGAAGAAAAAAGGTTTAGGCTTTAAGTTCGGAAAGGGTTTTTCACTGTGAGAACAGTAAAGCTATGGAACTGTCTTCCAGTGGACGTTGTTATGGCAGGTTTACTGGTCAGTTTAAAAAAAAAAAGCTGGATGAGTTTCTGCAAACAAGGAATGTTGAAAGTTACTGGTATCGATTCATAAAGTAGAGTTGATCCAGGGAAATTTCCGATTGCCACTTGGAGTCAGGAAGGAATTTTTTTCCCCTTCATGAATTTGCCTTTTTTTGGCCTTTCTCTGGATCAACAATTAGGCAGGAAATGAGGATATTGCTGGATGGGTTGGATTGGATGGACGTATGTCTTTATTCAACCTCAAAATACTATACTATACAGAGGCTTTCTGCAGTTGAAGATTCTTTTGAATTTGTCCCTTTAGTTATGTCTCTTTCTGGTTACTTTCCAAATATTATGGTACTGTAAAGTATCACAGTTTAGGAATGAAGAAAGAGCAAGGAAGGTTGTATTAGTGCTTTGACTTTACAGCTACCCAAATCGGGGAAAAACCTTTTGGATCTTATATGAGCAACAGGGCCTGAAAAACAGGAACATGTACAGTTTGTAAACTCCATAACTGAAATCCTCCTGACAGAGAAAACAGAGAAAACTAGCAGAGCATGCAGAGGAAGCTATCAGAATACCCACGTGGATGCTCTGCTTAGTTTCCTCTGCACTGGCTGTCAGGAGGATTTCAGTTATGGAGGTTACAATCCTATATGTATTTCTTAACTTTATTTATTGCAGGACTTAGATTAGGGGATTCATTTTTATGTATTTTACTTCTTAGTGAAAGAAAGACCAAATATAAAAAAACTAAAATTGTAACATATATTAAAAGAAATAATGTGCCTATAAAAATGTAATGCGGTCCCGGTTTTTATATGGCACAAACACCTTGTGACTTATAATGTTCCTGTAAGGGGAACATTATTCCTTATATAACATGCTCTTTACAACAGACCTAGACATTTAATGATTTTTTTTTCAGGATTGTTAGATTATACTTAATACGTTATACGTATTAAATGACAACTAAAAATTAAATGGGGAGTGAAGAAACATCTGGTGTAAGGGAGCAACAGTGGGATAAATTCTTATAAAAATCACTCCGCTACGCTGCTGAGCGATTTGTATAAGGATATTTTCCACTGTTGCTCCCATTTTAATCCAGGCCACTTATTGATTATAAGTTTCTCATTAAACATTAACCTGCATGTGGATCATGGTATTGTTAAATTGTGTAGAATTACCAGATGTTTCTGCTTGGTCCTGGTCTTCTTGAATTGCATTTAATATTTTCTTATATATGTAACTGATCTCTCTTTCTAAATGTTTTCTGTCTGTTCTCTGTTCTATTAATCATTTACCCCTTGTCATTCATTCTAACTTTTGTTGTATGCATGTTTTTATTGCTTTTCCTTAAAAACAGTGAAAAAGATTTGGTGAAACAGGCAAAAACAATAAACAGTGCTGCACATAAACTGCTACAGAAACAACCTAGACCCCCAACACAGAGCTCCGTACAAACTTTAACAGAGCAACTGATTAGCAAAGGGGGAGGGTTACAGCTACCGTATAGATGTTAAATGTTGCCTAATGTTGGTTTGGAAACTGCTGCATTTGAAGCATGGCTCCTCCATTCTGTTAACCTTTTCCCCTGCCTCCTCTCTTAGATGGAATCTTTGTTAGAAGTTCCTGAAATATTTGCCAAATAAAACTTTCTAAAACCAAGTTTAGTGTGTTCATTAACTTCACTTGGTTTCGGGGAATTTGAAGTATTTTTAGGTTTTAGGAGAAATATCTCCCCAGACTTTAACCTGCAGTAAAAACATTTCAACATATTCTCTGTACATTCTTCTTGTAGCAGGAAGCTATGGTCAGAATCCTATGGTAGGGAACAGGTTTTCTTTCATGTTCTGTAAATGTTTACTGTATTTGTTATGGTAGTAAACTGATGGATTCATTTAGATACAGATTTGTTTTACAAATCAAAGTCACAGGTATAGTTTCTTAATATGATCTCACTAAAACTGCTGTAATATAGCAAAAGTAGCATACAATATTTCACATAAATGAATGAAAATAACTTCAATTGGGAAATCCATATGCTTGTTAATTTGTTTTCACTCAACTACACACATTGGATTTTAGGATAATATTTAAAAAATTAAATGTATCATATGAGCTCAACAAAATAATGTAGTTGTATTGTAATTCACTAGCTACACACTAAATGTCGTTGTAAAGAATTCAGTGAGCGTATCTGAACTGTCTGTTCTCATCTCCAGTATATTCCTCAGATTAGAAGAACAATTAGTTTAGCACAGTTTATAGTGAGAGCAGCTGACTCTCCATAATGGTCCATACACATAACTATATAGGGGAATTCCCTTGGATCCAACATGATTGGCTATATCTCACCAAAATGTGTGATCTTCCATAATGCCAACAACTACTAATGTCGCCATTGTGTAGGATTGGTCCAGGCAGAAAATTTCACCAGCTCTCATCATGTATACTCACCCGGAACAAACTTCCTCATAAAGAATGTGGGAGGTCGGCCAGGTTGCATATTGCCACATATTTAAATGGAATAAGTGCTTCACATGTTGACAGCAATCATATGTGTATGGCTAGCGTAATACAGAATATTCATTTCTTATTTACAATTGCTTTTATTTCCAATTCATTTTAAAAGCTCCTGTAGCAAAATTGCAAGAAAAGCCATGACTGTTGTTTCTGAAACTCATAGCCTTGCCTATAAATGATGCTTGAGATAACTTTTCAACATTCACTTGTATTTCCATGGATAAATGAATTGTGGTTAGGAGGAAAAAAGAAAAAAGCAATAGACTTGTACTAGACTGGATGCTCCTTTCTAGTCTAGTTAGAGGGCAATGCAATGTAAGGATCTGGAACTGTGCATTTCCTAAACCAGTATGTAAAAACAATACTTTGGAACCAACTAGATCAAATAGCTCATGAAGCAAAATCTCAATATGGAAAGGCTAGTGCTGTGAAAGAATAAACAAAGTAATAAAATAAATATAATAATGAAAAGATGGGTGTTTTTTTTGAGACTGGAAAACTGGTGGATAGTATCAAAAAGAAGGCTAATTTTAAAATTCCTCTTTATACTCAATATACTTTAAACAATGAAACACCAGTAAATGAAGGAATTATTTATAATGTTCAATCCCCTGCAATGCTCTTCTCCTGGTCTTTGCCTTCTTCTGGCTAGCAGCAGTCATGGCAAGGAGAGACAGGAGAGACAGGCTAAGCATCATGTGGCATAACAGGTCGGTGAATTTTTCATGTTTTGCCTGGTTCATCAATATCATGAAGATTCTAGCTTTCCCTTAATTTATATTATCATATTTTCAATTCCTTTTCATATTTAAGTTTTCTATATTATCTTATTCCTCTGTTTACTTACTGCCCTTTACTTATTTTTCTTCAGTTGTTTATTAATTTGAATTTTTTTCGAGTCCTTTCCCTTATCCGCCACCCCACCTTGTCTTTTATTTTTATCACACATCATGTGACTCAAATCCAGATTGCGGGTGTCAGACAGAGACCGTCAAATGGCAGAGGAACCACAGACTCTTCAAACTAGAATTTGGAGACAAGATTGAAAGCCTACAGCTTGAAGTGGATCATCTCAGAAAGCAGTGGTGATGAAAGATTGCTTAGTGTATTTCCAATAAAATGCGAATTGACTATAACTTTTGTGCCATCCAATGCACTGGCTCTGACTGTAAATGACCTCTGTCTTTAGTAGATTATGATAAGCTATATTGTAAGATACTTGTATTGTGTGTAGTGCCCACCGAGAAAATCATTTATTTTTGTTTCAGACTGTGAAAAAATTTGGTTGCAGCAAAATTATAGAAACATTGCTGAATCCTTTAATAATATGTTAGATGGATTGGCCCCTAAGCCCTGCAACCAATGTATATCTGTTTGGTACTTCGTGCAAAAGTAAATTGTATAAATACATCGTTAAATATTGGATCATTCATACATTATAAATATATGATCTGTAGGAAACTGGAAACTAGGTTACAGGATAGAATTTCCCTAGGAACTAAACAGCTAGGTCCTCACCCTTTGGTTTAATCTGGATCAGCTGTTTTAATTACCTTGACCTTTCGTCACGAGAAAAAATAAAAGATATTATAAAAACTTTCTTCTAATCAGACAAAGCATAATGTTGTGCTGTTTAAAGGGACAGTTCTGTAGAAATCATGAATATTTGTTAAATTGTTAGTTTGTGTAATGCATACTTAGTTATTCTACATATTCTTTCTCATTTTGAAAAATCAGTTAATTTCATACCCTTTGCTATTCCCTGCTGTTGACATTAGTACTGACATTTCAGGTTCTATCGGTCCTCTTCTTCCCAGGGTGCACCCCATCCTTGGAATGTTCCTAACAGTCATTTCCTACTGATTGGCTGTTGGATTGTCAAACATCCTCAGATCTCTACTGAACAACTGAATCAACCCAGGCGCTGGGTCAAGGGCAAGACCATAACGGTCTCTACTAGGGGTCCTGCAAACAGGAAGTCAGTATTTCGGTTGCATTTATTTATACACAGACAAAATGCTGAATTGGCAGTATAAGGTCATTGGGATGAAAAAATACTGCTCTTTTTTCTGAAAAGCATATGTATTTGCACTGAACTTCCTCTTTAAGACTGAAAATAATATAAATACTGCCTGCTTTTTTAAAAAGGTTTAAAATTACTTTTTTATATCCGCAAAGCCTTGAAAACGAAGTCATTTTGCATATTATGCTATAGAATAGCATTGCCTAACAAATGAAACAAGGAATAATTCACACTCCCGAACTGAGGACCTAGATAAGAAAATAAAATTACTCTTTTCTCCAATTTGCAAATGCACGTTCCAAATGGCCTAAAATATACAAAATTGTATAAGTGTATAAAGCCATTAGCCCAACTTATGAAATGTTTCATTCCTGTTAGATATTTTCATGGTGTCATTGAGGAATCATACCTCATGTCATGTCTGTATTTTGGACTTAGTATGCCTCTGCCTACAAATCTGTGGGATAAGAATTACTTAAATCTGCTTGTGAAGGTTCTCATTCATCCAGGTCATGGTATATCTGTTGTATTCAATTAGATCAACTGGACTTGAAATGTAGTTCTTGAAGACGTTTCGCTAGTCATCCGACTGCGCTTTCTCATTCAGAATGACTTGTACAAGAATCTGTGGCAATTATGTACCCTGGAAAATCCCAATTAGCATTTAGCATCTAATCACAACAACCCTTAACACCTGGCGTGATATGCTAATTGGGATTTTCCAGGGTACATAATTGCCACAGATTCTTGTACAGTCTCTGAATTGAGAAGCCAGTCGGATGACTAGCGAAACGTCTTCAAGAACTACATTTCAAGTCCAGTTGATCTAATTGAATACAACAGATAATTACTTAAATCATAATTATTTAGTCCATGCTATTTTATACCATGAGCGTGTAAACTATCTTATCTGTTTAGATACCTTTTTTACTGTCCCCATTCTGTCAGAGTAGGCTGGCCCCTCCCTCAATGCAGTTAATCAAGACTGTGACAACTGACATCACGCCAATAATTGACTACTGTTTCACCTGCTGTCTCCTCTGCACATGCTAAAGCTTAGAAAAAGCTCTTTGAGCAGAGGGAA
Organism: Hymenochirus boettgeri; assembly: GCA_019447015.1. Classification (NCBI taxonomy): domain Eukaryota; kingdom Metazoa; phylum Chordata; class Amphibia; order Anura; family Pipidae; genus Hymenochirus; species Hymenochirus boettgeri. The sequence continues at coordinate 150,165,738 of CM033469.1, forward strand.
GAGACAGATACCGTATATACTCGAGTATAAGCCAACCTGATATAAGCCAAGGTACCAATTTTTACCTAAAAATTAGGAAAAAGTGATTGACTCGAGTACAAGTCGAGGGTAGAAAATATAACCCTACTGCCTTCTGATGCGTATTGTTTTGAGGCTTAAGTTGCCCTTTAAATGGACAGCAGAATTTCCATACAGATGTTTGAAACTACAACTCCCAGAAACTAAAGCATGCTGGGAGTTGTAGTTTCCATACATCTTTTGGGAATTCTGCTGTCCATTTAAAGGGCAACTTAAGCCTCAAAAAAATACAAAATCAGAAAGAAATCTTTTTCAATAGATACCATCTTCCTTCTGTTTCTTTATTGTTTTGAAGCTTTTTAGTTGAACTTTAAATGACAGCAGAATTGCCATAGAGATGTATGGAAACTACAATTCCCAGCATGCTTTAGTTGCTGGGAGTTGTAGTTTTCAAACACTGTATGGGAATTCTGCTGTCCATTTAAAGGGCAAATTAAGCCTCTAAACAATACTGAATCAGAAGGCAGTAGTGGTCATATTTTCTACCTCCCCAGAGAGCTCTCTCAGTTGCAGTCCTTACCGGGATGAATGGTCCTCCTTACCACGTTGCTAAGTTCGATGCCTCATGGAAACTGAGCAATTTAGAAACCTGTACTGAGCATTTACTGAGCCTGGGCATGCTCAGAAGAGGCAGACAGGGGATAAACATTCAGTCATTGGCTGTGATGTCAACTGTCAAATCCATAACGGACAGTTACTAACTGGAAGAACCAGGAAGCAGAAACAGGGGAAACAGGACATTGTGCAGGATTTCAGGTTAGACTTATATATTTCAGATTTCAAACTATTACAGTTAGGGTGTTGAGGGGTGATTTACCTGTATGTAAGTTTTCATTTTAGGGCTGGACTTGCCCTTTAAGACTTGAAGAAAAAAGGTTTAGGCTTTAAGTTCGGAAAGGGTTTTTCACTGTGAGAACAGTAAAGCTATGGAACTGTCTTCCAGTGGACGTTGTTATGGCAGGTTTACTGGTCAGTTTTAAAAAAAAAAGCTGGATGAGTTTCTGCAAACAAGGAATGTTGCAAGTTACTGGTATCGATTCATAAAGTAGAGTTGATCCAGGGAAATTTCCGATTGCCACTTGGAGTCAGGAAGGAATTTTTTTCCCCTTCATGAATTTGCCTTTTTTTGCCTTCCTCTGGATCAACAATTAGGCAGGAAATGAGGATATTGCTGGATGGGTTGGATTGGATGGACGTATGTCTTTATTCAACCTCAAAATACTATACTATACAGAGGCTTTCTGCAGTTGAAGATTCTTGTGAATTTGTCCCTTTAGTTATGTCTCTTTCTGGTTACTTTCCAAATATTATGGTACTGTAAAGTATCACAGTTTAGGAATGAAGAAAGAGCAAGGAAGGTTGTATTAGTGCTTTGACTTTACAGGTACCCAAATCAGGGAAAAACCTTTTGGATCTTATATGAGCAACAGGGCCTGAAAAACACTCCTCTTCTTGCTGGCTGAATGGGATTTTTCTGCATGTCCCTAGAACCTTGCATAGCAGAGAATATAATCACAATTGATAGCAACGTGAGGGCAAGCATGCTCAGTAATCCCTATGAGGCAGCATTTGGAGAAGGAATTTCCCACCATGCAGTACACATACTGTCATCATTCTAGCTACAGGAAAACTTAACATAACAGAATAGTCTGCCTCTCAGCCAATCACGGATGCAGCTGCCGGTCCCACCCCCTGCTTGCAGTTCCGTGCAAGCAGAGGCTGGGGCAGTTGAGGGGAACGAAGAGAGGCATGGTAAGTAATGATTGGGGGACTTTGTTTGAACAATACAATGCAGTTGGGGGCTGGGGGAGGGAGCAGTACATTATATTAAAATTATGTAGAAGGGGACATGCCCTTTAACTCTGCCAGTACAAACTTCAATAGCTGGCTTGTGTACTTACTGCACTCACCTTTCCATGAAAACTTACAGTCACACACATTAAATAGTTCTAAGTCCTAATATCTATAAGATCAGCCAAGTTATTTCTTAGCGTAACTAATTAGCCCTTCTAACTATAAAGAATTTAGTGAGCTTTCCTGAACGTTGTTCTCAGCTCAGATGTACAGTATGATTAGTATGACATAGCTAGTATCGAGAGTAGCTGGGGTTATACAAAAGTTTTATTTGACTTCTACTATAAGCTCCTGTAGCAAATTACAGGGGAAACAGGAAAGCAAATTAGGTAAATGTTGTATGGTACAGTATTTTAAAACTTGTCTTATTGGACATACTGTAACTATACTAGTAATCTAATGCCTTCCTCAATTTTTCAGTGCAACTGTAAATAACCTTACAGGCAAAGTGGACGCATTAGAGAGAATCAAACACTAAACTTACAGAGGAGGTATGTAACGCATGTTAGCTATACATCATGTATTATTTTAACTATTCTGCAGTAGCAATGCATTTACAGAGAGAGATTTGTGCATAGGAAATCTAAAATGGTAAAATGCATTAATATCTAAGAAATTTGCATTTAGCTTGGTTGCAAACAACAGAATCATAACATGCAAGAGGAAATGGAAAGGAGTTAAAGAAGACGGTTCATATTACACAAAGGTAGTTGTATTTATGTGAATGATAAAACTACACGCTCTGCACATCAATATATAATAAACATAATATACTAAATCACTAGCACTCGGGAGTTCATAGCCAGGAGCTGCTATGTGTAAAAATGTATACAAGATAGTAATTATCTCCCGTGCTTACACCCTACCAAAAGTGCACCTAAGTCAATACAGTATATAGAGGAAAATCTATGAGTAAATAAATGTTACATCTTTTAATAAAATGCAAACCCCTTTATTATCATAAAACCATATATTAAATTATCATAGTAAATATACACATACACTTCTGAAACCCCAAATAGATCTACCTGTCGGCAGGGGGATGGATACCGTGGTTGAGTTAAAACTAAGTAAATAAATATAAACTATACATTGTAGATACAGCAACATTCAATAGCAATAAAAATATATTTAGACTAATACAGAAAATAATATAATAATAATTCTTTATATCTGTTAAAACCTTTAACCCAGTGAGAATAATCTGAAATAAAGTCTATGAACAAGTTACACTCCAGCAAGATTGTGTGTATCAATAGTACCGGTATGTGAGAGTACTGGATACAATGATATAATGTCACCTGTGGTCAATTTGCAACAAATTTGCAAAAAAGCTTCTACCATGAGGCACAGTGAGACATGTACCTCAGCGGCATCCCGGACAAATTACATAGGCGGCAGATCAGCCGCGGAATGAAGCCGGCGGTGCCAGCGGGCTCACAGGCGGCCGCAGTTAGCCTGTCTGGCATCGGCGACTTCAGTGGTGCGGTGTAGCCGGCAGCATCGGCCTCGGTGAGGCCACCAGCGCTGGAGGTACCCCAGGGTTACCTCTCAGGGTTGGTGGCCTCAGTGGAGCTGGTTGTCACTGGATGGAGAAGAAACAAGACGCCGCCAAAGGACACTTTTAAGAGCTGCGGGACCCCCAACAAAAGCCTCTTATCAGTGCTGCAAGGGCCCCAGCCCTTGTAAGTGCCGCAAAGGCCCTGATAGGGGGGGGAGGGCCGGTTTCAGCTGTGGGACCCTTAAGCCCCAAAGGTCCTTCTCAGGGCCAAGGGCACTTGTAAGTGCCGCAAGGGCTCTGATAGGGCTGGGGAGGGGGGTCCGGTTGAGCTGCGGGACCCTATTAAGACCCCAAAGGGCTCTTGTCAGAGCCGCAAAGGCCCTGATTGGGCAGGGAGGGGGTGGGGGTCCCCGGTCAGAGCTGCGTGCACCGCCCGCCCCTGTGGCATTGGATGCACACCACCGCGGCGCAATCTTTTCCCAGCAGCCCCTTCCAGCCCCTGCTCGTACGTCGGATTTCAGCTCTCTTCGCCGTGATACAGTACATAGCGCATTGCGCTAAGTACAGTATCGCCACAAAGGGAGTTTCAAACTATCGCCCCAGTAAATACTTTTGCGGTTGATGTGCTTCGCCTATAAATATGGCGAAAGTGGTTATTTTCACGGCGACGATGTTGGGTGGTAACTTTTTGACGGTAATAACGCCATTTATTAAATACGGCCCTTAGTTTTAACTTAAACTACGGTATTTTACCCCCTGCCAGCTTTATTGAATCTCCTTGATTGTGTGTAGGTTTATTGGCCATCTATCTACATCAGAAAGTAGTCGAACCTCTGATCAGCGACTTGCAAAATAATTTTTTAATTATAATTTACATTTTTCAACATTTTTAAATGAATTTGTATATGTGACATTTATTTGTTGCTGAAAACATTTAAATGTTTTTTGGGGGAAAAAAATCAACAATAAATGCTGAATGTGCTGGCAGGCTTAAAAATCAAAGTGGCCCATACTGAATGTGCAAGTAATAAGCCTTAAACATACCTTAGATTATTATCGTCGAAGCAGCCAAGAAATTAGCACTTGGCCACATGTACAGTGGCTTCTCAATGCATTTTTCAGTGTACCAGATAGTTAAAATGAGTTGGGGCACCACAGTGAGTCTCACAGAGGTCCCCTTTCCTTGAGATAAGGTCCTTACACATATATATTTGATACTGTTTTATTTTGGAAATAAAAGCTTTTCAGAGCCTGTTTCATTTTAGTAGATATTGGAGTATGGAGACTTGTGCGGGAAGTGGGCATAAGTGTACGGCTCACATAAGAACACTCCAAATATAGCTCCTTGTTTTTTGGATTTTTTTGTGTATGTAGCCTTAGTCATCACTGCTCAAATATACAGTATGTTGGCCACATTGTAATTACATCACCTGCTGAAATATCTTCATAGCATGTTTAATAGCGTGTCCTAATTACCAAAAGTAAAAAAAAAGACTACACCTTAACATAACAAAAAACCTTTTGCTGTGCAAACAAAACATTATTGCATAAATAAATACATTTTTACTTAATAAAAGGGAAATAAGCAAGAACGGACAATCAGATGGACAAGACACTCAGTGAGGCAAGAAAACAATTGAAAGAGGAGACTCAACTACGATTGGTAAGATATATCAGACACTTTTACACCATAACTCAATAGGCTTTCAAGTGGAGCAATATAAAGGCTTCTAAGGGAAAAAAACAAGGCCTCGAATAATTAACAGCACATGTATCTTGTAAGCTTTCTTAGAAGCCTTATGCTAGGTACAACACCGGACAATATTTCTGCCTGATGTTATCATCATGTTCTACATTAAAGGGCAGTCCATCCCCAAACTAAAATTAACCCCATACTGGCCCTTACCTACATCTCTGCTCCAATGGTTCTCCTGCAGTGCCCTTTCAAGTCCAGGAAAGTGAAGTAGAAGCTGTCGTGAGTTATCCGGGCTTGCTACTTCCCTAACCTCAGCAAGGACTGTGACATGGCAGGAGAGCCCCCCCCTCCCTCACACCATCCAGATCCATCCTTTGCAGCGTGGCACTAGCGAATCCCTTTGACATAAGGTAGGTGCACCCTGGAAGAGAAGGTTGTAGATTCGGACCTCAGATTCGGATCTGGCAGGAGTTTCGAAGTCCCAACAAAACTTTAGGAAACTCCCGAATTTTTAGAATTTTATATTTTATCGAAAATCTAAAGTAGATAATTATCGAAAATCGAAAGATAATATAGAAAATCGAAAGTAGATAATTATCGAAAATCGAAAGTAGATGATATTCAAAAATCGAAAGTAGGTGATTTCGAAAATTAAAGTAGTCGATTTCGAAAATAGAGATTTCGAAAATCGAAAGTAGATGAAAATCAGTAGATGATCAGTTTCGATCATCTCGAATTGACTCGAGTATAAGCCAAGGGTTGAAATATGACCACTACTGCCTTCGATGCAGTATTGTTTTGTGGCCCTTAAGTTGACCTTTAAATGGACAGGCAGAATCCAATACATTAATCCCATACAGTATAGCAAAATCCAGTACCAGTAACCCCCCATTCCTTGGCACTCCAGATGCTTTGGTTGCTGGGAGTTGTAGTTTCTAAACCTGTGGACTGGCAAGGTTCAATAAATATTTAATTAAGCTTACCATCATTTACAATTCTCCTGACCCTCATATAGTAAAGGGCACTTGACCCCCTTATAGTAAAGGGCACTCTGACCACATAGTTAAAAATGTCACCTGAGGAGTGTAGTTTCAAGCTGTCATTTGCACTGAACTAGCAGCCATTTTTTGCCCCAAACTAAGAAGACCCATCGATTTACAGCATCCAGATGAGCAGTGACAGTGCTGAGTGAGTCCAGCAGCCAGACTACAGGAAGCAGTGTAAAGGCAGATCAGCTCCTGTAACTTTCTATGCAGGTGAAGGATTTTTAACACAGCGCCACCTACTGGTTACTATCTGCAATTGCAGCATTTGCATCTTAATTTGACCAGAGTATAAGCCGAGGTTAGGTTTTCAGGCTAACTTTAAAGCCTGAAAATCTTGTCTTATACTTGAGTATATACGGTAACCTAATTTTTCCCAAAAACGTAGACCTCGCTAGTGATTTGGCTGAGACATGAAGTGAATTTATTAAGAACTTTACATCAATAGGTGTTGTAAAGTATTTATATAGCAGTTATAATATATTGGGGCTGTTTTTATAAGAGTTACAAAAGTTTATTGACCCATGGTGCATATATTGCTATACAAGTAATCTTGCACTTAATAAATAACAAGAAAAGGTAGGGGGGAGAGAGAGAATAATAAAAACACCTGCTATGAAAACTGTGTGGGTCCCATACACAGTCAAAACAACGGAAGATCGAAGTTAACCGATAAATACAAACAATATAATCAAAGCAGGGAATATAAAAGCAAAATTATTACAGAAATATATAATAATACAGGAATGTTCCCAATAAAAATAGCACAGCAAGGATATAAACAATCAACACTACTCATTAATATATAAAATATATCAAGTCCACAACAATAGATACCGGATATATCTACCTGTCTGAAGGCTGTGATCACCAACACAGATAAGAACACCAAACCTCCACAACCCTGCACGGATGCAATGGCTAATCCAAAGGACGGGGACTCCTCTTGTACAAACAAACGGATCAGGTAAGTTTCAAAGCTTTAACAGCGTACCTCGCCTCGGCAGCTCACACCCCCCAACGGACTCGCAACGGCCAAGTTCTCACTGCACCGGAACACCACCAAACACAGTCCGGTTCTCTCACTACCAACACAGTCCAATGGGTCCGGAGGTCCAATACGTGGTAACTCAGATCAAATGGGGGAAGATCTCTTCACAACTGCGCAGGGAGGAGGCGGGTGTCTACCGCTGGGATGTAATGCATTCTGTAAAGTTTTATTGAAAATTACATTTTTAATTAAGCCTATACACATTTTAGTTATAAAACAGTTTTGACAGACGAAATGAGCCAACATGTAATTGAATCTGACCAGTTAATAATTTATTATGTTCCTGCATATGTTCACTACCAAAGTCAAATGCCCAATCATACAATCTGGTTCCATCGTTGGCAGATTTTTCTTCTTTATGCCCTAGATGCATATTGACACCAGTTATGCAGCAGCAATCCAAGTCTGACCAATTTAATTCCAGAAATCAACTAAAATATCCTCAAATACATTTTTTTAAAATTCTTTAACATTTAATGTTTATTTTAGGACGTAGAAAGGAGCTGGAGGTGCAGATAGGAAGAGGCAAGAGATGGAAATGGCATGAAGATGATGGATAAAGATGTTTGTGAAAAGCAAGATGCATTGGCAGCTCTAAGACAGCAGATTGATGACCTCAGGGCTTTAAAGCTGAATTGTCATTTAAACTACAGGTCAGGAGCCAATGGTTGTAGGCCAAATAGTGGAGATGTCTTTATAGAGTTATAAGAATAACCTTACTCAGTATGAATGCAGATTATTCTGTAAATTGCATTGCATTGTCTTGTGGTACATTGGTATAAGGTTTTTTTAGTTGCTGTTATACTTTTTCTGGCAGAGTTCAGATCTTGCAATGAAACAGAAAAATGAATTAAACAGTCGCTTGGAGGAAAAGACCAATCAGATGGCTGCAACTATTAAACAGTTGGAACAAAGGTAGTGTAACATGGTTATCCAATGTATGTTGAAGACTATACGATTGTCATTGCATTAGAAAAATGTATGAAGATGTTTGATCCCTCAATGAGCTGATGCAGTAAATGTATAAAAGTTGATTATGTACAGTACATGACTTTGCAGTCTTAATTTATTTGGTCACTAAAGAAAAAAACACGTTATCTAGATATAAAATTTGATATAGCCTACTGACATTATAGGTTGGGTTCAATGGGTTTGCAACTGAATTTTTTGGCCCTAGCCTTTCCTCTTGAGTGTGGCATACTCACTGCTGATAAGACGACATTACTCGAAAGGACTATCGGAGTACTGGGGAGCGGTGCTAATTTTATAAAAATGTATATGCTGGAAAAGTAAGGTGATGAAATGGATTATAATTTTTTGTGGCAAATTTATAGTGATTACAGTTAATATAGTGGAACAGTGACAATGACCCCCGAGCGAATGGCGTATTCGGGCGATTATCGCACATGAGTATGCATTCCGTCGGGCATCGTTGTTGATCCTCATGGTGAATCAACAAACGATGCCTGTCTGAACGCATACACCTGTGCGATTATCACACGATTATGCACATGCTTGGGGGTCGTTAATCTGTGCAAAGATTATAGTGTGTACGAGGCTTAAGACATGAGTGCCTGGTGTGACCCACCACTTAAAGGGCATGTCCCCAACTATAATTTCACCCACTAGGCCCCACTCTGTAGTAGAATAAATCCTTACCTTACATCCCTGCTCCAATGGTTCTCTTGCAATGTTCCCCAAAGTCCAAAAAACTGTCCACAGGAGCCTAGCAGAGTCCATATAGGACTGCCTCCTGTCATTGCAGCCCTGCCCCCCCCTCCCTCTCCCTCCCATTTTGGTCCCTCCCCCTAGCACAAAACTCTTTAATATATTATAGGGCTTCCTCTCCCAACCGCGTTATTTTATCTCCCTCGATCTTTACTTACCTTCCCTTCATACTTCTGAACTACCGGCAGCTGCATCCGTGATTGGCTGCCTTTCAGCCAATCACAGACACGGCTGCTGGTCCGGCCCCTGCTTGCAGTTTCATGCAAGCAGAGGGCGGGACAGTGCGGCGGAGGATAGAGGGAAGGTAAGTAAAGATCGGAGGAGTTCTTTGAACATAATATTAATGCGGTTAGGGCTACAACAAGCCCTACAACATATCAAATTTTTTTTTAAAGGGTGGACATGCCCTTTAAATACACCACTCTAAATTAGTTTTTAAAGGGACTGTAAACTCCCTAAACCCCCAAAAATAACTATATGCCATTTGTTTGTATTATTCACAGGGAGGCGAGAAGCTTATAATAATATTGAATATGAATAATATTACGCTCGGGGGACCGGAACTACCTTCGCTCGCTCCACTCGCAGCCTCTTCTTCAGAACAGCTGTTCTCTACCGATCGCGCCCTATCTTTGTATTGGTGCGCATGCGCCTAAGATAGGGCGCGCAGTCGGGAAAGAGCGGCTGTCAGTGAAGGAGCGGCGGGTAAGGAAGTTCCTGGTCCCCGAGCGTAATATTATTTGGGGTAGTGTTCTTTAAAAGAAGTTGGTGCTACTATAGACCTGTAAATGTTTTTTTCCCAGGTTGAAAAAAGTAATAGTTATTTTAGTTATTGTCATTTATTAAGTATGATATAACCCTAACAAAAAAGTGTTAAATGGTTTACAAACTTGTTATATAAGGAATAATGTGCCCATACAGTGTAATATTAGGATATAATGTCACAAAGCGTTTCATAACCATATAAAGGCAGGAGTCACAGAGGAATGCTGAGGTAATTCCTATATTAACATTATTAGGGACAAATTCTTTTAATATTTATGTTAAAATTTTAGCTTTTGAAATTTGGTCTTCTTCCTTAACTAAATAGTAATAAGGTCAAGGTCCCGCAATAATAATATTAGGACAACTCCATGCTCACCTAACATCTTTTAGAAAGAATGGCCTTTTTAAAATATTTTGACATACTTGTGCTCTGAATTCATTACTGTATGCCTGCTATACTTCTGGATGCCTCATGGAAACTGATAATTTAGTGACCTGTACTGAGCCTGAGCATGCTCAGTAGAGGCAGCTAGGGGATTAGCATTCAGTATATGGCTGTAATGTCAACTGTCAAATCCATAACTGACAGTTGCTAGCTGGAAGAACCAGGAAGCAGAAAAAGGGGCATCAGGACGTTGTGCAGCATTTTGGTTAGACTATATATTTCAGATTTCAAACTATTACAGTTTAGGATTTTGGGTGGTGATTTACCTGTATGAAGTTTTCACTTGAGTGTGGACTTGCCCTTTAAGGAACAGTACAGTATTGTTAAACTCCATAACTGAAATCCTCCTGACAGAGAAAACAGAGAAAACTAAGCAGAGCATGCAGAGGAAGCTATCAGAATACCCACGTGGATGCTCTGCTTAGTTTCCTCTGCACTGGCTGTCAGGAGGATTTCAGTTATGGAGGTTACAATCCTATATGTATTTCTTAACTTTATTTATTGCAGGACTAGATTAGGGGATTCATTTTATTTGTATTTTACTTACTTAGTGAAAGAGAAGACCAATATAAAAAAACTAAAATTGTAACTATATAAAAGAAATAATGTGCCTAATAAAATGAATGCGGTCTCCGGTTTTTATAGGACACGAAACACCTGTGACTTAATAATGTTCCTGTAAGGGGAACATTATCCTTATATAACATGCTTCTTAACAGACCTAGACATTTAATGATTTTTTTTCAGGATTGTTAGATTATACTTAATACGTTACGTATTAAATGACAACTAAAAATTAAATGGGGAGTGAAAGAAAATCTGGTGTAAGGGAGCAACAGTGGGATAAATTCTTATAAAAATCACTCGCTACGCGCTGAGCGATTTTGTATAAGGATATTTTCCACTGTTGCTCCCATTTAATCCAGGCCACTATTGATTATAAGTTTTCATTAAACATTAACCTGCATGTGGATCATGGTATTGTTAAATTGTGTAGAATTACCAGATGTTTCTGCTTGGTCCTGGTCTTTGAATTGCATTTAATATTTTCTTATATATGTAACTGATCTCTCTTTCTAAAGTTTTCTGTCTGTTCTCTGTTCTATAATCATTTACCCCTTGTCATTCATTCTAACTTTTGTTGTATGCATGTTTTATTGTTTCCTTAAAAAATAGATAAAAGATTTGGTGTGAAACAGGCAAAAACAATAAACAGTGCTGCCATAAACTGCTACAGAAACAACACTAGACCCCAACACAGAGCTCCGTACAAACCTAACAGAGCAACTGATTAGCAAAGGGGGAGGGTTACAGCTACCGTATAGATGTTAAATGTTGCCTAATGTTGGTTTGGAAACTGCTGCAATTTGAAGCCATGGCTCCTCCATTCTGTTAACCTTTTCCCCTGCCTCCTCTCTTTAGATGGAATCTTTGTTAGAAGTTCCTGAAATATTTGCCAAATAAAACTTTCTAAAACCAAGTTTATGTGTGTTCATTAACTTCACTTGGTTTCGGGGAATTTTAAGTATTTTTTAGGTTTAGGAGAAATATCTCCCCAGACTTTAACCGCAGTAAAAACATTTCAACATATGCTCTGTACATTCTTCTTGTAGCAGGAGCATATGGTCAGAATCCTATGGTAGGGAACAGGTTTTCTTTCATTGTTGTAAATGTTTACTGATATTTGTTATGGTAGTAAACTGATGGATTCATTTAGATTAGATTGTTTTACAAATCAAAGTCACAGGTATAGTTTTCTTAATATGATCTCACTAAAACTGCTGTAATATAGCAAAAGTAGCATACAATATTTCACATAAATGAATGAAAATAACTTCAATGGGAATCCATATGCTTGTTAATTTGTTTTCACTCAACTACACACATTGGATTTTAGGATAAATATTTTAAAAAATTAAATGTATTATATGAGCTCAACAAAAATATGTAGTTGTATGTTAATTCACTAGCTACACCTAAATGTCGTTGTAAAGAATTTAGTGAGCGTATCTGAACTGTTCGTTCTCATCTCCAGTATATTCCTCAGATTAGAAGAACAATTAGTTTAGCACAGTTTATAGTGAGAGCAGGCGATCTCACATGGTCCATACACATTAACTATATAGGGGAATTCCTTTGGATCCAACATGATTGGCTATATCTCACCAAAATGTGTGATCTTCCATAATGCCAACAAACTACTAATGTCGCCATTGTGTAGGATTGGTCCAGGCAGAGAAATTTTCACCAGCTCTCATCATGTATACTCACCCGGAACAAACTTCCTCATAAAGAATGTGGGAGGTCGGCCAGGTTGCATATTGCACACATATTTAAATGGAATAAGTGTTCACATGTGACAGCAATCATATGTGGATGGCTAGCGTAATACAGAATATTCATTTCTTATTTTACAATTGCTTTTAATTCCAATTCATTTTAAAAGCTCCTGTAGCAAATTGCAAGAAAAGCCATGACTGTTGGTTTCTGAAAATCATAGCCTTGCCTATAAATGATGCTTGAGATAACTTTTCAACATTCACTTGTATTTCCATGGATAAATGAATTGTGGTTGGTTGGAGAAAAAAGAAAAAAGCAATAGACTTGTACTAGACTGGATGCTCCTTTCTAGTCTAGTAGAGGGCAATGCAAGTAAGGATCTGGAACTGTGCAATTTCCTAAACCAGTAGTAAAAACAATACTTTGAACCAACTAGATCAAATAGCTCATGAAGCAAAATCTCAATTGGAAAGGCTAGTGCTGTGAAAGAATAAACAAAGTAATAAAATAAAATATAATAATGAAAAGATGGGTGTTTTTTTTGAGACTGGAAAATGGTGGATAGTATCAAAAAGAGGCTGAAATTTTAAAATTCCTCTTTATACTCAATTACTTTAAACAATGAAACACCAGTAAATGAGGAATTATTTATAATGTTGCAATCCCCTGCAATGCTCTTCTCTGGTCTTTGCTTCTTCTGGCTAGCAGCAGTCATGGCAAAGGAGAGACAGAAGAGCAAGAGAGACAAGGAGTAAGCATCATGTGGCATAACAGGTCGGTGAATTTTTCATGTTTTGCCTGGTTCATCAATATCATGAAGATTCTAGCTTTCCCTTAATTTATATATATCATATTTTCAATTCCTTTTCATATTTAAGTTTTCTATATTATCTTACCTCTGTTTACTTACTGCCCTTTACTTATTTTTCTTCAGTTGTTTATTAATTTGAATTTTTGTTCAGAGTCCTTTCCTCTTGCATCCGCCACCCCACCCTGTCTTTATTTTTATCACACATTATGTGACTCAAATCCAGATGCGGGTGTCAGACAGAGACCGTCAAATGGCAGAGGGAGCCAACAGACTCTCAAACTAGAATTTGGAGAACAGATTGAAAGCCTAAAGCTTGAAGTGGATCATCTCAGAAAGCAGTGGTGATGAAAGATTGCTTAGTGTTTTTCCAATAAAATGCAGAATTGACTATAACTTTTGTGCCATCCAAATGCACTGGCTCTGACTGTAAATGACTCTGTCTGTCTTAGTAGATTATGATAAAACTATATGTAAGATACTTGTTTTGTGTGTAGTGCCCACGAGAAAATCAGTTTATTTTTGTTATCAGACCTGTGAAAAAATTTGGTTGCAGCAAAATTATAGAAACAATTGCTGAATCCTTTAATATATTGTTAGATGGATGGGCCCTAAGCCCTGCAACCAATGTATATCTGTTTGGTACTTCGTGCAAAAGTAAATTGTAATACATCTGAAATATTTGGATTCATTCATACATTTATAAATATATAGATCTGTAGGAAACTGGAAACTAGGTTACAGGATGAATTTCCCTAGGAACTAAACAGCTAGGTCCTCACCCTTTGGTTTAATCTGGATCAGCTGTTTTAATTACCTTGACCTTTCGTCACCAGAGAAAAAATAAAAGATATTTAAAAAACTTTCTTCTAATCAGACAAAGCATAATGTTGTGCTGTTTAAAGGGACAGTTCTGTAGAAATATGAATATTGTTTTAAATTGTTAGTTTGTGTGATGCATACTTAGGTATTCTACATATTCTTTCTCATTTTGAAAAATCAGTTAATTTCATACCTTTGCTATTCCCTGCTGTTGACATTAGTGAGCGACATTTCAGGTTCTATCGGTCCTTCTTCTTCCCAGGTGCACCACATCCTTGGAATGTTCCTAACAGTCATTTCTACTGATTGGCTGTTGGATGTGTCAAACATCCTCAGATCTTACTGACAACTGAATCAACCCAGGCGCTGGGTCAAGGGCAAGACCATAACGGTCTCTACTAGGGGTCTGCAAACAGGAAGTCAGTATTTGGTTGCATTATTTATACACAGACAAAATGCTGAATTGGCAGAATAAGGTCATGGGATGAAAAATACTGCTCTTTTTTCTGAAAAGCATATGTATTTGCACTGAACTTCCTCTTTAAGACTGAAAATAATATATAAACTGCCTGCTTTTAAAAAGGTTAAAATTACTTTTTTATATCCGCAAAGCCTTTTGAAAACAGAAGTATTTTGCATATTATGCTATAGAATAGCATTGCCTAACAAATGAAACAAGGAATAAATTCACACTCCCGAACTGAGGACCTAGATAAGTAAAAATACTCTTTATCTCCAATTTGCAAATGCCGTGTCCAAATGGCCTAAAATATACAAAATTGTATAGATGTATAAAGCCATAGCCCAACTATGAAATGTTTCATTCCTGTTAGATATGTCATTGGTGTCATTGAGGAACATCATACGTCGTCATGTCTGTATTTTGGACTTAGTATGCCTCTGCCTACAAATCTGTGGGATAAGAATTACTTAAATCATTATTATTTAGTCCAGCTATTTTATACCATGAGCAGTAAACTATCTTATCTGTTTTAGATAACCTTTTTACTGTCCCCATTCTGTCAGAGTAGGCTGGCCCCTCCCTCAATGCAGAGTAATCAAGGCTGTGACAACTGACATCACAGCCAATAATTGACATACTGTTTCACCTGCTGTCTCCTCTGCACATGCTAAAGCTTAAGAAAAGCTCTTTGAGCAGGGGAAGAGACAGATACCGTATTACGAGTATAAGCCAACCTGTATAAGCCAAGATACCAATTTTACCTAAAAAATTAGGAAAAAAGTGATTGACTCGAGTACAAGTCGAGGGTAGAAAATATAACCACTACTGCCTTCTGAGTGCAGTATTGTTTTGAGGCTTAAGTTGCCCTTAAATGGACAGCAAATTTCCATACAGAGTTTTGAAAACTACAACTCCCAGAAACTAAAGCATGCTGGGAGTTGTAGTTTCCATACTCTTTAGGGAATTCTGCTGTCCATTTAAAGGGCAACTTAAGCCTCAAAAAAAATACAAAATCAGAAAGAAATCTTTTCAATAGACCATCCTCCTTCTGATTCTTTATTGTTTTGAAGCTTAAGTTGAACTTTAAATGAACAGCAGAATTGCATAGAGATGTATGGAAACTACAATCCCAGCATGCTTTAGTTGCTGGGAGTTGTAGTTTTAAAACTCTGTATGGGAATTCTGCTGTCCATTTAAAGGGCAAATTAAGCCTCTAAACAATACTGAATCCGAAGGCAGTAGTGGTCCTATTTTCTACCTCCCAGAGAGCTCTCTCAGTTGCAGTCCTTACCGGGATGAATGGTCCCCTTACCACGTTGCTAAGTCTCTGAATCCAGCTGCCGCACGCGTTGCAAGTCCTGTGGAGTAGTTGACGTCAGCCGGCAAACTACAGGACTTGCGCTGCGTGCGGAAGCCGGATTCGAGATTTTTTTGATTCGCCAGTTTTTTGTTTTACCAGTTTTTGTAGACATTGCACATACACAATGGCAAATAAATACTCAATTTTACCATTTTTTTTAGCTCTCGGTATGAAGAGAACTGAAAAAGGACAGAGAAGGCTATTTTCTGGTAACCTTATGGGCTCACCTGAACAAAAACCTATGCTGTAGGAGGCCTACTACAAAAGAAATAAAAAGGTAAATCTTCCTAGATAAATTTGATCCCAGACTGTGTGGTACCAAACGGCAATTGCTTTGGTCTTGAATATATTAAAAACCTGTGTCCTGAGCTAAGTTATTCCTTATGAGTGCTGCAGTCCTGTGCTTTTTCAGCAAAAAGCTACTTTTATTTTGACCAAAACATGATAATCCTATTGAACTAGGTGTTT
The DNA here is from genome assembly GCA_019447015.1 of Hymenochirus boettgeri. Taxonomy (NCBI): domain Eukaryota; kingdom Metazoa; phylum Chordata; class Amphibia; order Anura; family Pipidae; genus Hymenochirus; species Hymenochirus boettgeri. The sequence continues at coordinate 150,182,100 of CM033469.1, forward strand.
GTTAAAAACCATGAAACAATAAAACAAAGAAGTCAGGCAAGACAGGGGATAATGGAAAAGAGCAGCTTGTTGCAGTTACTTCAACTGCCCAGAGAACAAAGCAACTGCAGTAGGTCAATAAGGTATGCCTTATGCTAATGTGTAAGCTAAGGTCGTTGGTCTGGGGAGGCACATTTGACATGGATAGAAAATTGGTTAATGAATAGGATGCAGAGAGTAATTGTTAATGGGGTTCATAATTATGGACTAAAGTGCTAAGTGGTGTGCCACAGGGTTCTGTATTGGGGCCCCTTCTAATTAATACTATATTAATGATCTGGAAGTGGGTATTGTCAGCAAGGTTTCTTGTTTGCTGATGACACAAAACTTAAGGTGACCATACGTTAGGCCGATTTTATGTACAATCTGCGTACAATCCGACAGTTACATTGATTGGCCGAAAATTTTTACATTTTCCCGATCTTATTATGCCACATTTGATCATAGTATCTATCGTAATTACGATCGGGAAAGTCAGTTTTTTAAGTCGATTGGAAAATGATTGTAGTGTTTTTTGAAGTTCCGATTAACTGTAAATGTAATTTAACCTTACAATGGACGACATTGACATTAATCATGAAAGAAATTGAATGTTGAACGATACGTATGGTACATCTTAGTACAATTAACATTATACATCTGTCTATCAAAGATCGGTCGGTTTAAGATCGTATTACGATCATAATAGTGTATGGCCACCTTTAGTTGACCATTAAAAACTAGAGGATGTGCAATCGTTGCAGGGGGGTCTAGATAGATTGTAACATTGGGCTGCTAAGTGGCAGAGATGATATCAATGTTGATAAATGTAAGGTGATGCATTTTGGACTTAAAAATCCTTGTGCTGTTATACTATAAATGGCTCTGTGTTAAATGAATCCCTGTTGGAAGGGATCTTGGAGTTTTGGTGGATAACAAACTTAAAGGTAGCAAGCAATGCCAGGTGGCAACAGCCAGACCCAGCATGGTATGTTTGATAAAGAGAGGTATGGATTCAAGGGAGGAAAATGTTATTCTCCTTCTTTACAAAGCATTGGTAAGGCCTCATTTGGAAATAGCAGTGCAATTTTGGAATCCTGTATACAAAAGGTATCTTTGAAATGGTTAGAGAAGGGCAACTAATTAATAAGGGGATTGGGGGGATTGAATATGAAGAGAGACTGGATAAGTTACAATTATGTACGCTGGAGAATGGCGCTGTGTATAATACATTAACGGCCATACAATAAACTGTCTGGGGCATTGGTCTCCAAAAGAGCATGTCAGAGGACACGTGGACATCCTTAAGACTTGAAGAAAAAAGGTTTAGGCTTTAAGTTCGGAAAGGGTTTTTCACTGTGAGGAACAGTAAAGCTATGGAACTGTCTTCCAGTGGACGTTGTTAGGCAGGTTTACTGGTCAGTTTAAAAAAAAAAAAGCTGGATGAGTTTCTGCAAACAAGGAATGTTGCAAAGTTATGGTATCGATTCATAAAGTAGAGTTGATAGGGAAATTTCCGATTGCACTTGGAGTCAGGAAGGAATTTTTTCCCCTTCATGAATTTGCTTTTTTTGCCTTTCTGGATCAACAATAGGCAGGAAATGAGGATATTGTGGATGGGTTGGATTGGATGGACGTATGTCTTATTCAACCTCAAAATACTATACTATACAGAGGCTTTCTGCAGTTGAAGATTCTTTTGAATTTGTCCCTTTAGTTATGTCTCTTTCTGGTTACTTTCCAAATATTAGGTACTGTAAAGTATCACAGTTTAGGAATGAAGAAAGAGCAAGGAAGGTTGTATTAGTGCTTTGACTTTACAGCTACCCAAATCGGGGAAAAACCTTTTGGATCTTATATGAGCAACAGGGCCTGAAAAACAATCTTATCCTCTTCTTAGCTGGCTGAATGGGAATTTTTCTGCATGTCCCTAGAACCTTGCATTGCAGAGAATATAATCACAATTGATAGCTTATGCACCCTGCATACATTGGAAAAATAATAACCCCTTCACACACTGTTTTGGGGACAGAACATTCTATGCAATTTTAATTCATTTGAGTTTTTAGCCCATAACTTTTTTATATTTTTGTGGGCAACCTCTTTGGGTATACATTATTTCTTTATATGGTAGGGATATGTTTACTGCTTGTTTCCAGTCAGTGATGGACGGTAGGGCAGTTTGCATCCACATTTTAACCAATAGCTTTTTAGCCAAAAATAGGGTTTCAAATATGAATATTTTGTGGAATTTATCTATTGGTAAATGAGCAATTATATTTAGCCCATATGGTCATGGAGAAAGGTTATGATTTGCTGCCAGTAACCCTGAAAATAGGGACAGGTCCATAGCATATGATAGAATGACCCTGAGGCTCTTTGACATTTCTGGCACAGAGGGTTGTGGTCTGGTTTGTTTTTAGCGATTTGTACGGGGGTTAGATATGTGTGGTTCACTATATATATTGGTGTGAGCCTGTCAGAGGCTTAGGGGGAGACCATCTTACATGATTCCAGTGCCTGAGTCCATTCCTCTTTTTCAATAGGGCCAACTTCCAATGACCAGGACTGTTGATTCCCAGAGTTTGTCAGTACGCCCATGGAGTGATAAGGGCCAAATATTCCTTAGATATTAGTTTGGCTGAAGAGCCATCTGTGAGTAGATTTGGGAGTGGATTATTTATGAAATTCAGGGGGTGCCCTCTAAATTGGACCTGGAAGGTGTTTGATCTGGAGGTAACTAAACAGCATTTTGTTAGGTAATGTGAATTCCCGGCTAAGTTGGTCAAATGTTTTAAGTTCTGTATTCTCAACATATTCTCAACCCCATATTTGTACCATTGATCGGGGTTCAATATAATTTAGAATTCTGTGAGGTCTGAATTGCCCCATATGGGTGTTTTTCTGTTTAGATTGGAAATTTTCAGTTTTTGGCATACCAGGTTTTGATTGCCTGGAGGAATAGTGGGTGGGTAGACGGTGGGGACTTGGGTTTCCCTTGGTTCCTACAAAGAAGTTATATAATGTCAGGATAGGTTTATGCATGGGGATCACCCAACATCGTCAGATATGTTAGCTTACGTATGTGACCAATGATATAAGTGGGATATTTGCGAGGCCAGATAATAGAGGTTTAGGTCTGGGATGGCCAGTCCTTCCAGATCTGTGGGTCTTTTCAAGACCGACCACGCCACATGCCGGTTTGGGCCCCACAGAAAAGATTTCAACACTGAATCAATAACAGAGGATATATAGTGCTTTTGGTAACAGAATCATTTTTAATATATTTGCACGCCCGGTGATTCCCAAGAGTAGTTTACTAGTTATTTTCTGTTTGATTACATGTATTAGGGGTTCGATATTCAGTACGGGGTAGTCGTGTAGGGATTTTGTGATTCTTAGACCTAAATATTTAATTTTGCTGGTTCTGATGAGATTGTGTTGGGAGTTACTGTAGTTAAAAGGATAGCTGTCAATTGGGATTATTTGTGATTTGGACCAGTTAATTGCTAGACCCAAGTACTTCCCATACTCATTAATTATTGTAAGTGCTAGTGAGGGACCTTGGTTGGCTAGGTAGCGGAGCATGTCGTCAGCATACAGGCTGACTACTTCTGTGTGGGTTCCCAGTTTTTGCCCCATTATGATTGGGTCTTCTCTTAGTTTGATTGCCAGGGGATCCACCACCAACGCATATAGGAGGGGGGAGAGGTTCTTCTCTCTTCGGGTTCTTCTCGTTAAAGGGAAGGTATCAGAAGGCCATCCAATTGCTATTACCTTGGCCACTGGTTTGGAATATAGGATTTGTTGCCATTTTATGAAGTTTGGGCCAAATCCAAAATAGTGGAGTACCTGCCAAAGGAATTGACATTCAACTGAGTCAAATGCACGGGCTACGTCTAAGCTAATTATACATCTGGTTCCACTTCATCATGTTTTGTGTGTAGATTTAGATATAAGCGTCTTGTGTTGATTGTTGTTTTTTCCTGGAATGAATCCTGTCTGGTCTGGGTGTATGAGGGAATTAATGATCTTATTGAGTCTGAGAGAGTAGTTTAGGAAAGGATTTTAAGGTCAACTTTTAGAAGCGAAATTGGTCTATAGGAGGTTGGGAGGCGAGGGTTTTTTCCAGGTTTTGGTATAAGGACGATCTGTGCTTCTGTCATGGACTGAGGTAACTTGCCTGTTTCAAATATAGTTCTTGTAGATAAGGTAGTAGGGAGACCAGGTATGTGGAGTAAAATTCTGTGGGTAGCCCATCAGTTCCTGGTGTTTTAGGTTTTGGAAGATCTGATATTGTCTGTTGAATCTCCGTTTCTGTAATAGGAGATTCCAGCTGGGAGCCTTCTTGTGGAGATAACTGGGAGTTTAGTGGATTTTAAATAGCCTCTAATGGAGTCAGTCGAGTAGTCTGCTGTGGATTCAAACATTGTGCGGCAGTATTCTGCGAAAAGTTGGGCAACTTGAGGAGGGTCGCTTATGGTGGTATTGGTGGGGGTGAGAAGTGATATCACTACTAGGGTTCTATGTTCATGTTTTAACAGTTGCGCTAGTAGTTTACCACATTTTCCTCCATGTTTGTATATTCTAGCTGCTTTGAAGTATAGTTTCTTACTGGCTTTAGCTGTTAGGATTTTATTTTTTGGTTTGTAGTTTTAATGCCGTGGCATTCTGCTGTGAGGGGTCCATTTAAAAGTTGGTTTCTGCCTTGCTAAGGGCTTGTATGGCCTCTTGTTCTGTGGTGGCTGAATTTTGTTTGATTTTATTTATTGTGTTGGACAAAGTCATCCGGGTGTGCAGTTTGGATTTTTTGAAGGGATTAGTTGATTTTTCATTGATTTGAAAGTGTCCCATTCATCTAATAGGTTTATTTTTTCAGGGATTAGGTGCAACCAAAGGGGGTTTAGTCTACAACATAGGAGTGGAGTGCGTTGGATCCAGCTGAATGTGGCCCAGCAGGGGGAGTGGTCAGAAAGAATTCTGGGTAGATAACCTGTGTCCTTTACCTTGCGTAACGGGAGAGTTTGTTAGGATCATATCTATTCTGGACATAGTGTTTTGTGTTCCTGAGAAGCAGGAGTATGCTGCCCTTGTGGAATATTTGAGTCTCCATACATTGTGGAGATTAAGTGTTGTCAGGAGTTTCCCGAATCTGGTTTCTGGGTTACAGGAGGGTATACTGTCTGCTGACTGGAGTCTATCTAGTGTGATATTTATTACTGTATTGAAGTTTCCAATTTAGATTGTTCGGGTGGAGGGGTGAGATGTTGTAAATGTTATACCTTGTGCTAACTCCCCTAGAGTTAGAGGTGAATGCTGTGTGGTATGCCCAGCCAATCCATGGCCATTTTAGGGACATTTGTTTATGTCCTGTCAAGTGGGTTCCAGTTAAAACTATTACGTCAGCCTTTTGTTTTTTAAGGTATTTTAAAATTGCTGAGCATTTCACTTTGTTTTGTAGGCCCCTGACATTCCATGTCAGGAGTTTAAGGTCTGTTGGGGGTCAACATTTTTATAAGGTTGGAGCTGAACCCGTTTATTATTTCTTTCATCATTATCATTAAAACATAAATAAAAAGGTTTTGCGTATTAATACAGGTAGAAGACATGTAAATAAGTAGTACACAGTTATCATACATTGCTTGAGGGTCAAAACTGATAATTTTGTAACATTTTCTGCAGTGAGTGTTGTTTCTAATGACCAGTACATTTTTATATACCACAAGTTTTCTAACCATATTGTGAGTTTGGATACCGAACTATTTACATAAAACCCGGCTCTACATTCAAACAATAATGTGAGCATAAACCACATTCCCAACAACATTTTAAACAAAAAAAGTTAACTTATTAAACCTTATATTAATGTATTTTCATAGAGACGTATATAGTAAAGGGCTACTTTGATTATTTATTACAGTTCTAGTGGGGCAATTAGTAGTCGCTGAACACAGGCCCAGGTCAGGTCTTGTGTTAAACTTAAAGTAGCAGTTGTAATATTGTTGGAGCTCCTCTCCATTTTGTAGTTATTTTAGAGAAACTTAGTGTCCCAATTAGATTACCTAAAGATGACGTAATAGGGTAGGTTAAGAGGTCCTGGGGTAATTAAGGTAAGTATGGTTAACTTTTGGATCCATTGTGCAGTTTAGTTGTAGCAAAAGTGAAGAGTATATCTGAAGTCTTAGTGTCACATGGGGGTTATATAAAAACATTATTTTGGTGTATGGAAGCAAGGTTTTCCCCCTGTTTTGGGGATATACTTACTGAACAGTTATGAGCAGTCCATTGAGTCGAGTCAGTTCGAGGCCTCCATAGGGGGTGGAGAACAGATGTGTGCGGTCACCTTGTACCACTCAAAGTCTGGCCGGGTAAAGCATTGAGTATTTTAGTTGTAGATTCTTTAGGTGGAGTTTAATATCCATATATTTGGCTCTGCGTTTCTGGTCCTCCATTGAAAAATCTGAGTATGCTGCTATTGTGGCATTTTGGAATTTGATGTTCCCGCATTCCCTTGTTCATTTTAGTACCATGTCACAGTCCCTGTAGTTCAGAAATTTAGCTATGAAGGGAAGTGGTGGTACTCTCGGGGTGGTACGATGGGCTTTTTCCACTGATAACAGACTGGAAAAACTTTCTTTTCCAAACATGTATTGTAGGAGGTGCTCTAGGAATTTAGCTGGGTCTGGGCCTCTCTCAGGAAGACCCAAAAACCTGATGTATAGTATAGTATTTGAGGTTGAATAAAGACATATGTTCATCCAGTTCAACCCATCTAGCAATATCCTCATTTCCTGCCTGACTGTTGATCCAGAGGAAGGCAAAAAAAAACCACCAAATTTATGAAGGGGGAAAAAATTCCTCCCTGACTCCAAGTGGCAATCGGAAATTTCCCTGGATCAACTCTACTTTATGTATCAATACCAGTAACTTGCAACATTCCTTGTTTGCAGAAACTCATCCAGCTTTTTTTTTAAACTGACCAATGAACCTGCCATAACAACGTCCACTGGAAGACAGTTCCATAGCTTTACCGTTCTCACAGTGAAAAACCCTTTCCGAGCTTGAAGGCTAAACCTTTTTTCTTCAAGTCTTAAGGCATGTCCTCATGTCCTTTGACATGTTCTATTGGTGAACAATGCCCCAGATAGTTTATTGTATGGCAGTTAATGTATTTAAACACAGTAATCATATCCCCACGCTAGCGCCTTTTCTCCAGCGTACATAATTGTAACTTTTCCAGTCTCTCTTCATATTCAAGCTCCCCCAATCCCCTTATTAATTTAGTTGCCCTTCTCTGAACCCTTTCCATTTCAAAGATGTCCTTTTTGTACACAGGATTCCAAAATTGCACTGCATATTCCAAATGAGGCCTTACCAATGCTTTGTAAAGAGGGAGAATTATATTTTCCTCCCTTGAATCCATACCATCCATGTTGTTCCTTCTTTGCCTGTTTTCCATGTCGTCTTGGCGGGATTGTTGGTCCTGGAGTATGGTTTTATGATGGTCTGCGTCCCTTTCTATTGTGGGCAGACCATACCTCCTATGCAGCCTCTGTTTTTGTGACTCTACTTTTGAGGTTTTTGCAAGTCATGCCTCAAAAGGGATATGTTCATTTTTAGCTCCTCGATTATAGAGCCGAGTGTTTGGCAGGTGGAAATCGCTACCAGGACCATGTCTCCTTGGGTGGTGTTTCCTCGCTCTGCATGGGGTCTCTGCATGGCACGCCTTGGTCGACGCCATCTTTGTCTTGGCGCCGGAACCATTCTAGTTTTGCCGTGCTCTCCTTTTTTTTCCGGTGGTGACATACCAGAGGAGTGTTGAGGAAGCTGGTAAGCTAATGGTGCTTATTTTGCAATTTTTCGCTAGTTAACTGTTGGCGGATAGGATTCCCAGGATATCATGGAGAAGAGCTTCAGTGAAACACGTCTTGTCCTAGATCAGGCCACACCCCAATTAATTTGAGTTTTAAGTATCATATTCTTCACTTTAATAGGCCCTGTCCATACAGCTGGTCTAATGCAAAATATTGCAGTCTGTACCATGCCAGCAATATCTTGGTGGCTCAGCCACCCTGTGTCAATCATGGCCAATTATTGACTTAATTCAAGGATAACTATCATGTGTATAAAGTTTTTTGAAAAAAAGGGATATAGGACTGGTAATTCCTACCTCCCAATATTGTTTCTGTGAGGAGCACCAGCCCAAAGAAAACTGATTCTGCCAGTTTAGCTTCAGCACTATCTTTTAAACAGGAATAGGGAATTAAAACTGTGTGCTGTAGCTCCTCAACAAAATGATATTGTGAGGTAGGAATAACCAATCCTACCTCCCTGCCCCAGGTCCATTTATTATTTAAGCTTAAAGAGTTTGTGTGTGCAGGGGAAGAAGACCGCAAACCCTCAAATGTATCGTTCGACAATCCTCGAATTTGAACATAACACTTGACTACGTCATTAACCCTTGAATTCGTAAAAAAACCTCGAATATGGCAATCGATTTCGGTAACCTTCGAAAAATGGCCGAAAATAGCCCGACCATGATTTAAGTTAGTATTTAAATTTTGGTGATATGTGCATGTTACCGAGACCATTTCCCAGGTTCCAGAGCCATTTACAGTAAGTTACCATTGCTATCAAACTTATACTGTAGTTCAAAATTACGAATTTTAGAATGTTTGGCCATCTCTAGTGGTGATGCATGCTACATTGTATTGGCTTTCTTCCATATTGCTGACTACATTTCGCTCTTTTCTGTCCTGAGCGCCTCCTCTGTAAAAGCTTTCTGGGCTTACAGAGGAGATGAAGACGAGGGAGAAGCATGGTAGTTAAGGATTATGGTCTTCAGGGACTGCTGTTCAGGGGGTGGACATTCCTTTTAATTTCAGCAATTTCAAACCATGTATAAATATACTTGTATTTAAGCAAATAGTATTTAATTCTGTTAGAATTTCATTTATTCCTACATATTTTTTTTCTTCATTACACAGGATACATACCAATACAAAGATGTGGATGAAATAAATAAAAAAACGAATTCTGTGAATGATAAAAATGAATCCCAGATAAGCAAGTATGTAATTTATTCCCCTTACTAGGTGTCAATTAGAATAATTACTCCCAATAGGCATTAAAGTTTTGCCCATACTTTAGACTAATTTTACTTTTAAAGTAAAAAAAAAACGAATAAATGCTAAATGAAATCATACTGTATATAGAATATTCTTTAAGCTGTATGTTCTAGTGAAAAATTGAAATTTGTTTTTACCCTGAACTAGTAAAATCAAGACCAGTGTTTTAGCAACCTTTCAGCAAGCTCTGTATTTAGTTATCAGTTTTTCAAATTAAACTTCCCTTTATTTCAAATACCCCATGCAAACCTACACACCCTCAGGTACTTAATATTGCTATGTTTGTAGCAGGGAAACCTGATTCAAAGTGCAGTTGCAAGGGATGCAATAAAGTCTGTGGAGGTGATGCAATTTTGGGCACAAAGGGCCAAAAACTAGTTAAAGGAATAGGTCAATTGAAAAGTGAACTATTCCTTTAATGTTTTGATTGAAGACCAGGAGGTTAAGGAGCTATGCCTTACCAACCATTGTTCAATCAATATCTCAGGAACCAGGGACGAACATAGAAGAAATTTACCTTTTGCGCTATCCTCCGCAGAACTGACAGTTTCTTTGTTTCTGGATCCTAAAATAAAGATTGAAGAATGGGAGGTAAGGCATAGGTCAATCAATACATTAAAGGAATAGTTCACATGTAATGTTGGGTTAGTGTGGATTTAACTCATTATTTGCGGGGCCTGTGCTGGTTTTTTTTATTAACGCCTGATGCAAAAGAAAGAAACTGTCATTTTTGTGCTACCTAAAAGGCAGAGAATGAACATCTTTAAAACAGAGGCGTACCCTCTGCTCTCCCCACCTGCTGGGTTCCCTTACCTGCAGGGTTCACGCAATGCATTACTGAGTACTGTTTGCGAAAACCTGTAAGGAAGAGTGTGGAAGTAAGTATTACATCTAACCCTGTGTTTATTTTTGCTTTAAGTAGCAAGAAAATTTTGACTTGAAGGGCCTGATGCACCGAGAGAACTATCTGCTCCCTGGGGCAATGGCTCTGGCGATATCCTGTTATATCCAATACCAGCTGTTGGTGCGCCAAAAAGTGCCATTTACTGTTTCAGCACTTTTACCGACAGCCATTAGCTATCGAAATATAACATTGCTTGCGGTGGCTGTGTGGTTAACCTGCATGTTAATCACACAGCTGCTGCAATGAAAAAATGAAAGTCACACTAACCATTATGAACATAGCATATTTAGCATTTAGCATGAATTTAACTCCTCTTGGTACATCGTCCTGGAGGTGTAATAGCCCCACAAAATATTGCAACTTTGCGCACACTTTGTGTGTGTTGGTGGCCGCTTGCGCAGCGATCCATATAATTTTCGGGGAGCGAATCACACCAAAGATGGTGATCGCATTCGCTCAGATGCACAGATTGCAGTGCAAAGGGCCCCAGCGCACTTAGTGTGCCCATTCAAATTGGGCCACACTAGTGTGCGTTTTTAAAAACACAATATGATTGTGTGTTAAATCTCACTGATGTGGCCTAGCCCTTACTGCACTTGTTCCTGTGCCATATAGTCACAAAGTGGTTAATACATGATGGAAATAAGTGCAGGTAAGTTATAATATTGGATTTTATTGCATAATTCGCAAGTTTCCTTGGCCAACTAAGATTAACTAATCCTAACAGTAAATGCTCGTTTGTTGCTAAACACTGTATGAATTAACATTTTTTCTTTTACAGTTCATTGTCATCATCATCTTCTTTCTTATCCGAGAATGAGGTCAGTAACCCATTTTTTTCGCATGTAGCTATTTACTGAAATTTCAGTAGTGTTAGTGCTCATTAGGAAACTTGTGTGAATTTTGATGTATTGGTCTAAAAGTACAGATGGACAAACTTAATTCTTCATAACCATTGTTTTTACATTTGTTAGAAATATCATAAAGCTTATACATGCCCTTTAGTTTCCCTTTTATACAGGTTTGACCGTTTCATAAAAAAGTGAGTGTCAATAATTAACATGTCAATAATGACAGCTGTTTTTATTGTTTGTTTTGGGATGACATGTTAGGGAAGAATGTTCCTGGCCTTAATGTTCATCAAGTAAGAGGGGTTTGTCCAATTTATTCTGTAATTGGTTGGTTGGATGTTTAGAGGCATGTTGTGATGTGATTACATTGGACTAAAAAGTCATCCTTTTTAATTTGTAGAAACATGATTTGCTCTCTTTCTTTAGGATCATGTTATAGAAACAAAGAATACTCCAGTGTGTCAGATGTGCCAGTCGGACACTAGCATCTTTCTGCCAAGGGTAATTTTCTCCATCATCTGTGAAAGTTGCCAATTAAAAACTGATGAAAATGTTTTAAAGGGGAACTGTGGTCCAAAAATGACTTTAGGTAAATTGATAGGAATTGCTCTCCTGAGAATTTTTGCAATTTATTTTCATTGTTTATTTTGCATAATTTTGAAGATATTTACATTTTTGTGTGTGATATGGCAGCAACATCACCAGGTCCCCTGCACTTCCAGCTTTCTGCTCTGAAACCATGTGACAGTCAATCTGCCCTGTGTCTCCTCCTCCCCTTGCAGCCCCCCTCTTCTTGCAAGCCCCCCTGGTCCCTCCCACTCATGGACCGCATGGCCCCCTCCCTTACAGACCCATACAAAAAATAGAATTCTAGTGCACAAACAATTCAAATTAATTGGCTACCTCTATAAGGTTGCTGCTACAAACAGCCTGCTAAGTTGCATAAGTTGGCCAAATTATTATAAGCCCAGTCACCACGTCAAGGTTGCTTTCTTTAACTGGGTCCTAACCTCCTGGTACTTGCCTTTTTGGCTGCATGAGCTGACAGCTTCTCCTGTGTGGCTTGGATGCTTGAAGCTGACTCTCTAGTTTAAAGTACTTTGTTCAAACGAGCACATGACCTAACTCTGGGTGGAGCACAATTTCCCAGAAGGCTTGGTCAAACCTTCAATGTAACACACAATATACTGTATAGAAAATTGGTCTGTTTTACAGCCATATTAAAGTGCAACTAGAGACCAAAAATATAATACATACAAAAAATAGAATTCTAGTGCACAAACAATTCTAATTGCATATTGGCTACCTCCATAAGGTTGCTACTTGAAACAGCCTGCTAAACCCTGGATAAATAAAAGCAATTAGTTCAATAAGTTGGCCAAATTATTTTAAGTCCAGTCACCACGTCAAGGTTACAAACAGCAGTCTCTTTGTAGCAGCAACCTTATGTAGATAGCCAATATGCAATTAGAATTGTTTGTGCACTAGAATTCTATTTTTTTGTATGTATTATATTTTTGGTCTCTTGTTGCACTTTAATATGGATGTACAACAGCCCAATTTTCTATATATTGTCCCTTACAGACCCATGTGGCCCCGCCCACTCACACACCTTAACCCCACCCACCCGCAGGTGCAGTTGCCCCACCCACTCGTGGCTGCCATGGGCCACTCAAGTCCCCCGCCTACAGAAAACTGTGAAAATAGCCTTCTGAGGCAGAGTAAGAACTCTGCCTGAAATGGCTGTTTTCACATACAGTAGTAGGAGAGTAGAGCTGTAGATTCCCTTACCTTCTGTGTGGGGATCTTCACACAGCAGGGAGGGGGAGGGACTTCCTGTCTCCTGTCCTGTCACTGAAGTCTGAGGCTGTGCTCCCTGGCGGCGAGGTGGAGGAGCAGCCTTAGGAATGTCACCTGTCAGCCTCCCACCCATTAACTTTCTGATCAGTAATTTCTTTATATCTTGTGGCTGTAAAGCACGTAGACAGGTGGTTGATGGCTCGTTTTAAAGGTAGGAAACTGGCCTTTCATTTAAAATCCACTTGTATGGAGACCACAGTTTCCCTTTAAACTGATGTACAGAGGCACAAAGTTGTATGTACTGTTGTATAGATGTAATTCGCCTATTCACCTAACACATTGAAGTTTAAATAGTAGTATAACCAATATGAAGCCATGGTTTCCCCTGTATTCCTACTGTAGTGAATAATGAATTTATGAACAGTTAGGCTGAGGCCACACTACAATGCACTAAAGTGTTTGTGTAATCGCACACGCAATTCTGATGTGCTTTTGCAGGACCATTTCTAGCCATTTCAGTACCCTAGGCACCCTCCCACCTACGTGCACGCCCCCCCAGCTGGGTTTCCTCCTTCTGCGACTTTATAGTGAAACCGCTTTAGTAGTTGGTAAGGGGCACACGCTGTACCAGGTGAGGCGGGCATGTATACATACTTTTGAATGAATGCAGAGACATTGGCCACCAATGAAATACTGATTGGAAGAACAGGATAGGTTTCAATGGATGCGCGGTATGTGGCACCAGTGTTCTCCCCAGAAATTGTTTCCAGCTGGGTAGGGCAGAACAGGGAAATTTGGTGAGAGTGAAGATGTTTTACTCTCAGTGCTTTTCCAAGAATATTGGCATTAATAATTTCAGTGCCAGCAGAACATTACCATTAACCCTTTAGTGCCAGCAGACTTTACAATTAATACTTCCAGTGCCAGCACCTTTCCAGAGAATTATTAACCCTTTAGTGCCTGCAGACTTCCCCATAGTATTGCCATTAACACTTTCAGTGCCAGAAGAGTTTTACCATGAACCATTCAATGCCAACACTTTCCTATTAATACTTTCAGTGCCAGCAGTTTATTACCTTTAATTCTTCTAGCTGCCAGCATTGACATGATATACAGTATGTACCTGCTTTCCATGTCTCCTCCATTGAATTGTTCACTCCTACTCTAAGTTCTAATTGGAGAGTTGGGTGGAAGAAAGAGACAGGACAGGGATCCTATGGCTGCTAGTCACAGGGGCCACTGTTATAAAGTCTGCAGCAGCTTTTACCTGGCATTTTAGAACTGTGCTCTGTACTAGATACTAGATCATATGTTGCAGGTTACAGCTGAACAAGGAGAGCAGATCTAACACTAACAGCTGACAGGGAGAAGAATAGGAGCCCTGGATCAACATAGCCACCCTATGCCTAAGAACGGCCCTGCGCTTTTGCTATTTTCCATAATGGAAACACATGCATTTACACAAAAAAATGGTGAACGCAAAACGTATACAGATGCGCATTGAAAATCGCTGGGATTTTTGCGTTCCTGCGATTTCCATTCTAACCGCAAGTGTGTGCTAGTGTGGCCTGGCCCTAAGGCAACTTGCAGGCGAATAGCAAATGCCATTTGTTGAGAGTTCCCTGACAGTCACCGATAGAGAAATGCTACATGTAGGGTTTCTCTAGTGGCAGCCATATGGAACCGCTTAAAAATAACGCCTGTGAAAAAGTAGCCTGACTTATAATTACTTACGAGTAGAACTGAATTGTGATACTGTTTCTCTTTTTCCCAGAATGAATGCAAAAGTTGTAGAAGAGAGTTTTGTTCAAATTGCACAGCTAATGAACTTCCCCTACCATCTTCTATTACTCCCGAGCGAGTCTGTAACCCATGCCACAAGAAGCTGATACAGCAGTATTCCAACAGCCCTACTTAGGCAGAGCTTAACGATAATTATTTAGGGTTTATGAACTGTATTGCACTTTCCAAGGAAAGAATTTTGTTAAGATCTGTAAAGATCACTCCGCAACCAGCTGCCCATTTTTTCCAAGGATAATTACATGGAAACATGTGCACATGAAAGGTCAAGAAATGGTCAGTGAATTAATGTATGTGGGGCAGTAACAAGGATTTGAAAATAGCAGAATTACTTTATAAAATATCTATTAATATTTTATTGTTTGAATCTGCTGCTACTGAATTAAAATCAGTTTTGTTATTCAGTATTATATTGAATGCAGTCTTTATGATGTCCAGTCAATAGAAAAAATAAATGATTTGACTTTTTTGACAACTCTATATACTATAAATATTTTTAATCAATATGGTATTGTGGACAATTCTTTCTTTTCTTTTTACCACTTGTTTACCAACAAATGTGAAGCAGTAAATGTGTACTATACAGTGAATGGCCAAACACATTTCAGGTGTAATAAAGGCACAATTATAAATCGAAAACATTGGGATTTCTAATTTTAAGTTAACGTGTGCCTAGATATAAAGATTTTTTAATGGGCATTACTGCAAAAGATACAAAAAAAATTTTTTTTACAACATGACTTTATAATGTTACAATGCACCAAAATCTAGAAAAAAAACTTTCCTAAAAAAAGCAATTAATCTTTTGCATTGTTTAGGGAAAACTTTAGCCTCAACACCTTTTTGACTGACTAGTTTAGAAACCGCTAATAACAATAATTTATTACCTGCCTTTGAGTAATTCCTAACCAAGGATTTGAAGAGCCTAATTACCCCCCAAAATCTAGACCTCATATGGTTTAAAATGTTCTCAGAGGCTCCTTAGCATACTAACCAGAACTGTTGCTGCTCTGTGCATTTTCCATGCACTAGCAGATAGGTCTGGACCAGTAGTGGTGGCAGTGATTTGCCGAGACACGATATCTAAGACAATTACATGTGCCAAGCAAATGGGTGATGTCACATACGGTCAGTTTACTTTACCATGGTCAGGAAAGAGGAGCAGTCCAATAAGCTACTTCTGTGGGGAGGGGAATGCAAAAGTGATATTGAAAAACTTGCTATATGCAAAGATTTAACTTACCACATGTATACAAGATTTGATACTCTGGGCATTATTTAAAAACCTGTCTTCCAATGAGGCAGCATTGGAAGAGGGAATTTGCCTTCATGCAATTCAGACAATTCCATCTGTCACCATTCTAGTTACAGCAAAAATGCACACACCAGAAGATTTTATGGTAAGGCACTTGATTGACAGATGAAGTGTAAGTATTAAGACTGGATAAGTAAATAAATAGGGGACAGATCAACAAATAAATGGTAGGGATATTTTCCAGTAATGGGCCATTTTACAAAACTTTTTTTCAGTGAAGTTTCCCTTAAAGATCTGGTGATTACCGCAATATACAAAAGAGAGGTTCCTTATACCAATATAAATACGTTTTTTAGGGCCAGTGATTTATCTGTGTTGGGTATTAGGGTTGTCTTTTTAAAGGGTCATTATCAGCTAGCAGTAGTCGATGTTGATTTTCGGCCACAGCTTAAATTGCTGCTGTGGCGAAAGTCTATAGCGGCTGCTAAACTCTGCAATCAAAAAACAATATAACCATTGTAAAAACTACTTCTACAAAGGTTTTTTTTTAGGACATTAGCCTTTGGGGACATATTTATAAACTTGTGATATTGGAAAGGTCTGATATTGCAGATTTATTATGGACACAGCCATAATGTACCACTACTTTACAGTCATGATCATACAATACTACCATCCCAGGGGCCACCGGTATCGACTTTTAGGCCGCAACGATTTATGCCGCAGCACTACAAAGGTTCATTATCAAACACTGCGGACAAACCTATATAAATTCGGTCCACAGCAACATCACCATCTTAAAAATAACACTACAAAGGTAATGCTGATAAGAAAACTTTATAAATTCGGTTTGATTTATTACGGCTATAAGGGCTAGGCCACACTGCTGCGTTTTTTTGTTTTTTCGATTTTACAAAATCATTGAAAACGCGGCAACGCAAAAAAACGCGTTTTTTGGTGCGATTGCGTTTTGCGTTCTGCATTTTTAATCGCAATCGCATGCCTTTTCCTATACTTATTGAAGAAATCGCAAACGCAACGAAAATCGCACATGAAATCGCATGCTATTGCGTTTGCGTTGCAGTGTGGCCTTGCCCTAAGGATGCAGTCATAAAGTAAAGCTACTTTATGACCTTTCATCCTTTTACACCTGCAAGCTTAATGTTTAAGGCGTATGTTTCCCTTTAAACAAAGCTGAAATTCTGGGGATGTTTGATTAAGGACCAAAGAAAACTTGTTATGAAAGGAACTGTCTGCTTTAGCTTATATTCAGGTACAATGCAAAATCTAATTATATTTGAAGGATTTATCCTTTACCATAACAGCATCTTAAAGGGTATCTCCACTGTAGTTTGGGGGGTTCAGTTTTATTGAAAAATGGGAGGTAAAAGAGCTACATCTTACCGCCTATTCTTCAATAAAACCTGCATCAGCCAGGAACCTCGCATTCCTCCGCCTCTCTGAAAGGTCCCAACGGAGTCCATACTGTATGCACATACAGAACAAACTGTCAGGAACTCTCAGAAGAACAGCTTGTCCCCAGTGGAGATACCATTAATGACTAAAGGGGCTCATACATGAACCAATCCCAATCAACCAATAGTATGATAAAAAAATTCTCATTGACCGGATAGGGGAAAAAAAAAAAAATAGTCCCCCGGTTCTACGATCGGCGAATATTGTACTTCCAGGATTGGTGCTTTTATGTTGGTCATAATACTTTTGGATTATACCTTGATTAAAATGCATAATAAACCCATGCAATGTTATAATAATGCAAATATCAAAAAGATACTCATATTGCTTCAATGTGGCTACCTTTTACATTTTTAATGAATCTGCACTGAGCAGAATTTGCTGCAAATATGACCCTTAGCTAAAAGTTACCAGAGAGCCCTACATGCCCTGTGTTTACCAGCAGGGTTTTATATTATGGAGAAAATGAGATACATGAAGAGGTTGCATTTTACCACACCAGAGACAAAACTTTTACTGGTTTTATGGATCATCTTTAATAAACTGAGAATCCAATGCAAATCAATGTTATAGAGAAACCCACCACAACTTTACCAACTGAAGAAACAAGAAATTAACACTTTCATTCTGGAAGACTGACCATGAGCAATGAATGTTCACTGTACAAATAACCAACTAGTGTTTTAGTTCTCATGGTTTAATTAAATAATGATTTGTAAACTCTTCTTTCCCATCCTGTCTTCCATTTATTACATTAATCCAAACTTTACCTGACTGATAAACCTTTTCAACAAAGGTCTTATTTCAGAAACCACATCCTTACTATTAACTTAGGCACTTTGATACAAAAAATAATAATAAAAAATAGAGATAAACTGCTGGTTCACAAAACTGATAATGAGAAAGGACTGAATCAACCAATTGTTTGCTAACAAAATAACTCAGAATTAGCCAAGAAAAAAAATTGGATCCCTGATGGATTGCCATTGTTCTTACAGTCAGTAGGCAAAAACCAAAAATATATGTACTTATAAAGACACTGCCTGATAAAAACAAATGTGTCATGAACAGCTGTGTAAGAACGCACACCGGCTAATGTCCATGGAAAATAAAGGGTCCTTGTTTTGTCCTAGAAAAAAAAAAAAAGAATAAAAGTATTAAGGTATACAATTATAATAAAATCATAGAAATATACTGGTCTCTTTTTGTTAGAACTTTGATAGTTAACCTTTTTTATGCCACAGATTTAACCTTTAAAATTGTAACCTTTCCCATGTTAAGGTCTGGACACAGAAGAGGCTTTTAAAATAATTCAGCAGACCAAGGGCATAGATCAAGTGTCCCGTGGTTTCTGCAATCCACCATCACAAATTTGATGTGGTAATCGGTAGAAAGGAATCCTTAAAATCGGTGACCATAAAGGATTGCAGATACCTCAACTAAGTAGTGGTTCACAGCAGAAGTAGGCTGTGGCTGATAATCACACCCTCTATTACAGGCTGTATTAAAAGATTGTTCATTGACCATTTACTGTAGCTATCCCCTATACAAAAAAACAAATCATAGAAATGAAAAGGGTTTGGAGAAGGGCAACAAAATGAATAAGGGGAATGAAGGAGCTTGAATATGACGATTAAATTGGTTAGATTTATTCACACTGGAGAAGAGGTGCTTGCATGGGGGTATGATTAATTTATACAAATACATTCAAGGGCAACATAATACATTTTTAAATTAAAAAAAGATTTATTTTGTAGAATACCATGCAGTAGTAAAATACTGCAATGGTATTCTATGGGAGATCATAATTCTACTATCACAGTCGTAGATTTACAATTGTTATTGCACATTTACCATCGCTATCATAATTGACTAGCGATGGCAAATCAACGATCACATAACGATCGTTAAAGGCAAAGTATCAATAAAAAGTGATACCACACCTTAATAAATTTGGCCCAAAGTTCTTGTTGATTCACGGATCTTTTCCGATTGCAATTTGAAGTTAGCAGTGAATTTTCCTGCACTTCAGACTGTCAGACTTTATTTTTTATTTTTATTTGCCTTCCTCTGAAACAACTGTTAAATAGGCATTATGGGTAGGTTGAACTTAATGTATCTTTACTCAACCTGACTAGGTTAGGCTATGACCTCACTGCAACACACATTGTGATTTTTGCAATGGGTTTCTGTGTGCTTTTTAACCCTGCATTTGTGTTTCCTACAATAGTCCTAAATTGCACCAAAAAAGTGATTGCATGCATTACGATTCCAGAATGGAGTGCAACGCATGCAGTGGGGACATTGGCATGTGGAACGCGTTCCAAATCGCAGCAGTGGGGTCTAGGCCTAACTATGTATTTGTGAATGGATTAAAGAAAGCTAAGCGTTTCCTTTTGGGGACATATGTAATCGCATTTAGTGAGAGGCAACACAGTAGCACATCCTAACTGGCATACGACTGGCTTTCTCAATTTAGAATGACTTGCACAAGAATCTTATGGCAAACTGTTTTGTGATAAACCCAGTCAGATGAGTAGAGAACTAAAGTCCAGTTGATCTAACTGAATGCTACATATGTACCATGACCTGGATAAATGAGAACCTTAAAAAACATTTCTTTTAAAGCATGCCAATGTAGCTTCTCTATTTGTACCACAAAGAGAACTTACCTTTCTGAGGCGAATGTGCGCATCATCAGTTCAAACACTGCTCTCATTTAACATCTGGAGATGAATTTAGGAAAAGTTCTAAATAGCCATGTTCTGCAGAAAAAATATAAACAAGGTCATGTCACAAACTACATTATAGGTTTAATAGAGAGTGTGATATGCTACCTTAACTTTTCCCACTTGCTGTAAATATATTATTAATAATAGCTTTTCCTTAACCAAAAGCTGCTATGATATTTACCTGACTGTTAAACCTTTTCAGCACCTTTCAGGTCTTATTTCAAAAACCACATTCTTACTATTAACTTAGGCACTTCGATACAAAAAATAATAATAAAAAAGAGAGATAAACTGCTGGTTCACAAAACTGCTAATAAGAAAGTACTGAATCAACCAATTGTTTGCTAACAAACTCGGAATAAGCCAAGAAAAAAAAAATTGGATCTCTAATGGATTGCCATTGTTCTTACAGTTAGCAGGCGAAATTATCTACCCGATTGATGGCAATGCTTTATTTTTATCCATTTTTTAGGGCAGTTAAATTAAAGTACCTTGGGAAGGGAGGTAGAATTGATTATTCCTACTACCAAATATTGTTTTATTGAGGAGCGCCAGCACAAAGGAAACTGCTTCATGCACTCCAGTTTTACATCTACCATGCTTCCTTCTGGCTTTATCATGTATACCTAGCCTTACATAAAGCAGTAGATAAGTTTTCTAGTATTAAAGGGCATGTCCACCCCCAAAACTATAATCCCCCAAACTACTGGCCCCCCCATGTAGTGTAGTTTAATCCTTACCTCACATCCCAACTCCATCTGGTTCTCCTGTAGTCCCCCCCAAGTTCCAAAAACTGCCCACCAGGGGCTAGCAGGTCCATATAGGACACTGCGCTACGGCCTCCCGGAGATTCCTGCATGCGTGCTGCAGCCTTCTCCCCCCTCCTCTCGTTCTACTATCCCTCCCCCTAGCATTAAACCCCCTTAATATTCTGCTCCCCCATGTCCCAGCCCCAACCGCATGTTTTTTTTTTTTTAAAAAGCTCCCCAAACTCTTAATACCTCTCCGCTTTCCTCCGCTGCACTGAATGACCGGCAGCCGCGTCGTGATTGGCTGCGCTCAGCCAATCACAGACGCGACTGCGGTCCGCCCCCTCGCTTGATTCTCGCAAGCAGAGGGCCGGCAGTGCGGCGGAGGATCGAGGGGAGGTAAGTAAGAGTTGGGGGGCTTTCTGAAAAACCAAAACATGCGGTTGGGGCTGGGGGACATGGGGGAGCAGAATATTAAAATTCTATTTTAGGGTGGACATAGCCTTAAGATTAAAATGCTACAATAATATTAACAAAATCTATAGAAGAAGATAGCATGCTTTCACCAAAAATCTTCGCAAAGTGTTTACTACCAAAAACTAGGTTATTTCAAATTGACCATAAACTGGAAACTATAATTCTGCCCAACCACCACTGTATCATTATTTTTGTTGATCTGCCTCCTATTTCTTTAGATATCCAATCTAAAACTTCTTATATTTCAGCTGTCAATCAAGTTCCTTTCTCTCAAAAACTATTCTTCTGTGAGTAGTTTTACTGTAGCTGGAATGGTGACAGAGTTTTGACAGTTGGAATGCTGTATGCAGGCTTGACAGTTGGTTTGTGGGAAAAAAGTCAGGTCAGATGGAAGTGGCAGTGGTTAAAAGAGGTAGGGGGGTTACTGCTCCTAAACAAAAAGTGTTCTGGATTGAAGGCATGCAGCAACACACGCAAATCAGAGTAAGTGCTACTTACATGTATTCAATTATAGATTAAGATGAGGCAAAGTCATTTTTTCAGTATAGTGTCCCTTTAACTTGCACTTTATAGTTTACAGCCAATTTCCCTTCCTATGTTAATGGATTTTCCATAGAACTAGCAGGGCAAAGCAATAATAACCACTAGCTGGCCGAATAAGTGTAAAACCCAAGCTACCCAAAATATTTATGGGTTAACCTGACTTAGTGGTGGCTGTGTAAAGGTTTGAGCAGCGCAACCAATGCATTACAAACTAGCTAGCAGCGCAAAACTTACAGTGAATTATATGGAGGTCTAAACACAGCGCAGCTTTTTAGACTCAAACTTACATTGTTGAGATCCAGCAATGTACTGGACACCTTCACGAGATCCAGTACAACGTAACTTAGTAACTAAAAAGTATTGCAGCTCTCTTAATTAACCATTGTATAAACCTGACAAATAGGCAAGTAAAGCCTCGTACACATGTACAATTCTTTGGCCAACAAATGACGCCAAGTGAGCACACATGGGACTAAGCCATTTTGCCTGATAATCGCATGTGTGTATGCGTTCCGTCGGACATCGTTTGTTGATCCGCCATGTTTACTTTTCTTAGAATGTGCTACAAGCTCAAAAGACACATGGGAAAAGTCATTTTTACAAAGCTAAGATGATTAATAGTTATTTCATTAATCCAACCAAAAGACACGATAACAGTTGATATGGTAAATTAATATACATACGAGTTTGGCATCTGTTTTTGGCCATGGCTGCTACGGCATCCTCATGAGTCAAAAATCTTACAACTGCTTCTCCAGTTGCACCTACTGCATCTGCACTGTACTCAATACTGATTTTCAAAGGCAAGACTGGATGGAAAAACTGAGGAAAACCATTAATCAACATTGACATGAAGTCTTTTTCCAGAGCATAAAGGCCAAGGCCACATTAGCAATGCATGGAAATGTGTCGGTTAACCTAGGATGTACACTGACTTAGTGGAAATCTCAGTGCAGTGTGTGTAATCTGCGCATAAAATAGGGATTCGTTAGAGTGCAGCGCAAACAGTGGGGCATCTCACATTTAAAAGCACAGGCATGCAATTCTTACACGCTATTATATCCCAAAAGGCAGTTGGAAGTGCATAAGAATTGTGCCAGTAAGGCTTAGCCCTAAGAATGGTAAGCATAAACTAAAGGGCATCTCTGCTCTCTCTTCTCGCTGTGGAGCTAATGTTAGGAACGGTTGTTACTGAAGGTGTAAACCTGCCAGCAAGTGATCAGGGTCTCTAAGAAGCATGAAAAAGGTAAGTATAACTATTAAAATTAGGTTGTTTTTTTTTGGGGGGGGGGGGGGGGGGGGGGGTTAACATATATACTAAATTTTGTTAATAAGGTAGAGATGCCCTTTAACAGACAATAATAAAAATACAAAACTATATTCATTTGCCAGTCAGAAGTAGAAATTTCATTTTTATAACTTACAATTCATTTAAAGTAAATACATTTTAAAAAGAAAAAAAAAACACATGGATTACTGTACATATGTATTCTAACTGAACCATTTCCGTGAAACATACATTGACTTTAAAAAAACATACATTTGCAATATCTTGTCCCGACGCATGGAATGGGAGACCTCGAATATGGATATCATGAACTGGAGACATCATTGTGAAGTCATGAAAAATCAATTGATTTAGCAGACATTTCTTTCAATAATCTGCAAATAAAATTATTTCAAGTAAAGTCAACACATAACTATCTCTTACATTACAAACTCAAAATAACACAGCAAATATCCAGTGTTATGTAGTACACAATTGTTAAGGAATTGAAGCTACTGGCAGACATACCCTACTTATCTGCAGCTTAGCCTGAGAGTAAAGGTTCGTACACACGTGCGATCGTGGGTGCTGACCCGCGACGTGTATGAACGGCCGTTTCGGCCGATAAACGGGCCGAGTATGGGCACTTTATCGTCTGAAACGGTAAATAATATTTATATGAAATACTTCCAGAACCAGTGGTGTCAGATTAAGAGCAGCACTTCAAAATTCACACTTGTAATGTAGACAGTTGTTTTAAAAGTTCTTAATCTAATATAATCTTAATCTAATATAAGTGGAGTTCAGTTGCACTTGCATGAAAACACAGGGTTAGTCAATAAAAGTTCTTATCGTTAAAAATGGTGCTAATTTTGCCCCAACCAATCGGATGTTATCTTTCAAATGTTAAATAGGATCTGATTGGTTGGGGCAAAAATAGAACCATTTTAAATGATAAGAACTTTTATTGAATAACCCTGTGAATTCTTATGGGTCACACATTCAATGTTTTTTGTGCACAGTGCACAAAACTAATAAAAAAAGATGGAGTATCTCTTTATGCTTGTGAAGGCTCTCATTCATCCAGGTCATGGTATATCTGTTTTATTCCATTAGATCAACTGGACTTGAAGTTTAGTTCTTGAAGACGTTTCGCTAGTCATCCGACTGGCTTTCTCAATTCAGAATGACTTGTACAAGAATCTGTGGCAATTATGTACCCTGAAAAATCCCAATTAGCATATCACAGCCACGCAACACTTGGCTGTGATATGCTAATTGGGATTTTCCAGGGTACATAATTGCCACAGATTCTTGTACAAGTCATTCTGAATTGAGAAAGCCAGTCGGATGACTAAAGAAACGTCTGCAATAACTAAATTTCAAGTCCAGTTGATCTAATTGAATACAACAGAGTATCTCTTTAAAAAATCCTCTTAAACAGTATGGCAGCCAGAATCTGTAAACTAATTGCCTTAAAGACCATGTCCAAACTCAAACTAAAATTTTACCCACTACTGGCTCCACTGTGTAGTTTAAAAAAATCCTTACCATACATTTGTGCTCCTTATGGTTTTCTTGCAGTGCTTGCCCAAAATCCAGGAAACTGAGGAATAGTAGCTGTCTTCCTGTCCAAAAGGTTTCTGCCTTCTCCTTGTCCTCTGATAGGACAATGGCAAGCGTAGGGGAGCCCGTTCCCCCCCTCCCTCCGTATCCATCCTTTGCAGCCGTTTGCACCTAGCGTGAAACCCTTAGGGCATACTGTAGATGACCCCTGCCCACCCCTAACCAACGAGTTATTCCTTTAAAAAAACATCAGAACGCTACTTACAGACCTTCGTTCCAGAGGGGTCTCCATTGACGGCAGCCACGCCTGTGATTGGCTGTCTCTAAACCAAGAATACGGCTGCTGGTCCGGCCCCTGTTTGCAAGTTCTGGCATGAAGGGAGCCGGATCAGTGCGCCGCGGGAGAACAGGCTGTAAGTAGCGTTATAATAATTTTTTAAAAGAAATATCTCAGTGGTTGGGTGTGCACAGGGGGCACTTAACATTTGGCAAAAGTTTATTTTTAGGGTGGACATGCCCTTTAAAGTATCCATAGAGAAGTGCAGCCTAGTGTCCTGCATCGGATTGAGTACCAGCAGGTAACCCACAATTGGTTGCAGGTCGGGTAGAAGAATTTCAGTGTTTAAAGAAAAAAAAAAATAAAATGTTTTCCTGTCTATGAGAATACATTGCTATCAAACCAAGACAATGTTCAGTGTGTATAGCACCTTACACTAAATCACACTATGGCAGAAAAAGGGCAATTGTATCTAGATGCAAAAGCTCCCAGCCTCTTACTGTGTTTTTGGCTGGGTAAATATTGAGTTATCAACAGCTCTAATGTGCTAAGAATCTAAGGGTTGTCCCGGCCGTATGTTGGTCACGACCGACAGTTCATGCAACCGATCGTGCGGTCCCATAGGGAACCGCACGATCAGCCGTGATTTACCTACAATGAATTGGACGTGCACTAGGATTCTTTTTGTGTCTATGAATCAAAGATTTTCTTACCATTCATGTGATCATTCTCTGGGATGTCAGTTAGCAAGTCTTTGTTAGTATTATTTATGCAATTGTCTGGATCATAAAGGTCTTTTATTGTTGGAGCAAATGTCACTCCTTTCCTTCTTCTAATGGGGAAACGGGCAGTCTGTATTTCACTTCTTCTGCTTGGAAAGATTTCAATGTACCTAACAAACACCAAACAGGGAGGTTACAGGTTGTTAAATATACAGCAACATTCAATTAAGCCTCACTTTAAATACATATTAGCATGGGCATTTTGTATCACAAAAGCAAAAAACAAATATTAGTGCTTTAACAATGAAATAGGGAGCTGTCACAAGGCCTAAAGGCCCACCGATCCAAGCAGAGAAGCAGAACTATGACAGAAAAGTCAAAACTTCTGAAGTAGACACTTAAAAACTTAAGGAAACTTCCATTGGGTAGGGGTAACAACGGAGGTGCAGAAGAACCAGAGGCTCTTGCTTTCAGGGACGGATTTATACTTTTTTCTCCCCTAGGCCAGCTAACTTGTACTTCCTGTCCCCCCCCCCGTACACGGTAATTCATTGGCTGAAGCAGAGCTTTGTGAGTGGGAGAGGGACCTGCTGCCCATAGCAAATCAGCAATCGCTGCACATTTAACAGAGACCAGTAAGGCTCTGTTGTGTGCCAAATAATGTGCGTTGTGTAAATTTAACATGGGGATGCAATACAGCCTAACTTTAAAAAATGTTTTTGGTTTTATTTCGCCGCCCCGGTGGTTGTGCCGCCCTAGGCCACGGCCTAGGTGGCCTAGTGGGAAATCCGGCCTGCTTGCTTTTGTTTTCAAGTGTCTGTTCCTGAAGTTGGAAGTACAAAAAATCTCAGAAAAACAAGTCACTATGGTAAAGGACAATTATACTCACCTTTTCCCGATCCATTTCTGTATAGTACCCAGGATGAGGACCTAAATCACTAAGTCCTCACCTATGGGTACTTAACCTAACTCCTGCAATACTTACTCCTTTGACACTCCACTTCGTTCCTCCTCTCTTCCATTGTCAGTGACAGTCTGCAGTGCAGCCAATGGGAAGACACGCCTCCTTGCAGAGTGTGTCTTTCCATTGGCTGCATTGCAATCTGTCACTTACAGGGGAAGAGAGGATCAGCAGAGCGGATCACCGAAGGAGACTTAAAGTAAGTTTTGCAGAACTTAGGGAAAGTACCCGGGGGTGAGAACTTAGGCCCTCACCCTGGGTACTATGCAATAATGGAGGAAGAGGAGTGAGGAGGAGCAGAGTACAATTGTTCTTTAGCATATACCGATTCACACTTAACACCAAATAATACTATATAATAAGCTAGATTCACTTATAGTAGCCTTTCCAGTTTTACTATGTGTGGATTTTATTAAAATGGCCTAAAAAATCAGTTAAGAAATTTTCAGCGCAAGACTTCTCTTTACAAAAAGTGTATTTTTTCTTGTACCTGCTGCCTATTTCCTGCTTGTGTTTAAGAAGTGCCTGCTCTGCATGTTCTTGGGACAGAAACTGTACAAATGCTTCTCCAGATTTACGTCCACGTTGGTCCAACACAAATGTAATACCCTCATCTGCTATGTCCAAACCTATAGCATGGCAAACATTAAATATAAATAAAACTGATAAATACATTAAACCACAATAAGCTTTGTGTACAAGAAAAGGTTTATAATAAAAGTTTATGAAAAATGACAATTACAGTAGATGTTATAATAGCTAGTATTTACAATGCTGATCCAGGTTTCAACCTAGTCCTTTACATGACATACAACAAAAATCCTTGTCAGTGGGTCACCTGAAAAGAAATTTAAAATGTCCTGCTCGCTACAACTGTATGGGAGACCGCGTAGTCGGACTATGCCATCACATGGCGGGGAAGCCATAGAAGACTGTGAGGACTGTGACATAGAAGATGGTCTTGTAGGTGACAATGCGGCATGCATCCTATTCAGCAGAGACTCGGCCTCCTTTTGGTTCATTTCAAAAACTGCAAAATAAATAAATATGTCCTTGATCAACAAAAGTGCTTCCTTTATTTTAAATTATCTAGATCACCATGAACAACAAATATAAAAAAAAACACTTAATTTTCTAGTTTAAATTGTTCAAGCACACACATTTGTACATCACCTTCTACTCCATAGGTGTAGATCTTACAATATATCCTCTCAGTTCATTCAGCATCCGTCAGTTTAACAAGCCTTTGTGTTTTTCATGGGAGGTTTCTTTTAAGGGCATGCCCACCTCTACCAATACCACTTTTCATACCAGGTCAAGCTTATATGTCGCTATACCTTTCGCATTACTGCACTCTTTAGGGCTAAGATGATGTAAATTAATTAAAAACAGGGCCGTATCTATCATTAGGCACACTGAGTCATGTAACTCGGGCGGCATCCCTACAAAAGCGTCAGGCAGGTGACTAGGGGGAAAAAAAATTCTACCCTTTACTGGCGGCCGCCGCGGCCGTGATAATGCACGTGCGCGACTGTCACAAGAAGTGTTGCTGTGCTGATCTCTGCTCCCTTCCATCTTCGGCAACCTTCCTTGATTCTGGCCAATCAGAGAGATGCTGCACAAGAAACACACCCCTACGACTCTGAGGAGAAAGCAGAGCTGCAGTCTAAGAAAAGGCTTAGCGCGCGCTGCAATGATAAAAATGTAGGCACAGAAATCTGGAGGTCTTTTTTTTAACTAGAAGATGAAATGAGGAGACAAAGGCACATTGCGTACCCCACAACTGCTGGTTATTGCTGGCTTGATTAACAGTGGTAAGGGGCAGCACCAGGGCCGTACTGCATGCCTCCGGGTAGGCTGAGGGTGTTGGAGAATCTGATTGGTTGGTGGTGCTGCCCCTCAATGCAGGTCCTATTTGGTGATTTGCTGGAAGTGACTGCATAAAGTTGACTCCTCTCAATTACTGTAGGCTGCCTTCCCGTGCAGAGTTTCTTGTTTTCCCTGCTGCTAACCGGAGGAAGGGCCATGGTAGAGGTCAGTGATACAGACCTTCTTGATTGATGTGCAGAAGATATAACAGTAACAGCAAAACACTCCACTCCCGAAACTCTGGACTTTTCTGACAGGCAGCAGATAGATAGGTATAGAGATAGATAGATAGATAGACAGACAGACAGACCAATAGCAAGAAAGATAGATAGACGATAGATAGATAATAAATAGATAGATAATAGATAGATAGTAGATACATAGATAGACATAAAGACAGATAGCAAGAAAGATAGATAGATAGATGATAGATAGATAGATAGATAGATAGATAGATAGATATATAGGCAGGCAGACAGACCGATAGATGATATATAGATAGATGATAGATGATATATAGATAGATAGATGAATTATTAATATAAGTACCTCTCTTTTATCTAGTCACGCACAACAGTTTTTATCAGAAAAGACTGGTATCCTCCCCTTACAGAGTATGAGCCTTGAGCCGTTAAAGTAAAAAAAAGTAAAACATTGAGTTGTTCATTGTACGAGTTCGAGTTTACCCTGGTCTTGCACTGCAGTGATGTGCTGTATTTCTGTGCTGTATGTTTAAAATAATTTGACTGTAAAACCTGGTATTTAGCATTTATTTATATGCTTTTTCAATTATTGTGAAATGTGGTTACATGCTGGTCTATGCATGAGCTACGAGTATCCCTCATTTGCGGTGGTAGGAGACGAAGCAGTATCGGACGTGATGTCTTCCCAGGCCACTTGGAAAGGGTTTACAGCAGGACTTCTCTTAAAATCATAAACTTTTTATGTCTTCAGTCCAGGGTTTTGAATAAGTGACCTAATTTTTGTACACAATGTCTTCTTAGTGGCTTGGCCCCACTGCAGCAGGATGACGCGATTTTTATGACAGTGCTTGGCTTCATTTTACCTTTGGGATTTTGAACAAACAACAGCACATTGATGACACACACAAAAATTGGTGATTGGATGGTATTTGGGGGGAAAGATTTTTAGCGCAAAGCATATGCTTGGCAATGGACACGCGATTTTGGTGGTCCTGCCATGCGATCAATAAAAACATGATTGCATTGGCACAATTTAGGGCATTAGTGATTGGTCACCTTGGAAGATAAATGAAAAAACAAATTTTGGAGAATAAAATCTATGATTTTACTAAGTTGTTATGTTTTGGACACATCAATTATGTGTATGGGCTTTTATAAAAGCAGTATAAAGGGGAATATTGACCCCTCACACAAAAAGCTCTACGTTAAATTAAGGATTATCGCCACCCTAAAACTAAGATATCATACTGGCCCTTGTGCTCATTGCAAGCCCACCAAGTAGCAGCTACTGGAAGCAGACATAAACAATGACCGGACTATCCAAAAAAAAACTGTGAGAACTATAAAGGAGACCAGAGCGGGGCAAAGATGATGATGATTACAAAGTTCAGGGATACTGGGGAAGCAGAGTATGTATCGTGGTAGGGAGGGGTTTGGAGTCTTACGGTGAAATATAACTAAGGGTGGGGGGGGTGGACATTGCCCTCTTTAAGCAATGACATAGAATGCAAAGAAACATGCCAACACTCTCTTCAAAGATGGAAAAGGCATCTATAAACGATGTAGCTTTTTTGACCAATTGTCAATTATTAAAGGCAGATTCCACAATTTAAATCTAAAAATGGTCACTTGTTAGTTAACTGCCACCATTCCATTCGATAATATTCAGCACATTAATTAATATATCAACTAACCTGATGATTCAAAACATAAATATTTCCCCTTCTGGGGAATTGATGGACGGCTGTTCCCGCTTGCCGCCTCTCTGAACATACCTCAGTTCTAAATGGCTGTATTGAGCAGGAGGGAGACGCAACCTGACCAGAAAGGGAAGGAATGGTGGGAAAATACTTAGCTTACAGAATATCTGGTAGAAATGCAGAAAAATAAAATGCTTATAAAATAGCAGTGTATGTTAGGGGCAAAGTGCCAGTATTTTTT
Source organism: Hymenochirus boettgeri (assembly GCA_019447015.1). NCBI lineage: Eukaryota > Metazoa > Chordata > Amphibia > Anura > Pipidae > Hymenochirus > Hymenochirus boettgeri. Next base: position 150,212,639 of record CM033469.1, read on the forward strand.
TTTGTTTTGTTTAAAGGGCATGTCGCTTAAAGGGATTTGTTCCTCAATATTTTTTTATGTGAAGAGATTGTATGTAAACATGTTCAGGTGAGCGCATGGGATAAATAATCATACCTAAAATAACTATCACACCTTAAAAAATATTTTGTTTGGCCTGACTATCTTTTTCGTTTATAAGAGGGTATGGCGAGAAATGGATAGGGTTAGGATGGTGTTGGTCCAATGGATAATTATAGGGTAGGGGAGAGAGTGGGTAACGGGAAGGGCTTTGATAACATTAAATTGATTATATCTTGTTAAAACAAATTCTACCACGTATAGTCTAAATTAATTTGACTGAATTACCCTGTAATTTTAGAATGTTACAAATTCTACTTTTTTAAAGTTGTGATGTTCAGTAAATATCTAAGCGTATAGTCTCCCTGCGGGCCATATCATCGATATGGTTGTTTACTCCCTTAAAGGGGAAACGGTGGTCAAAAAGGGACTTGAGGAAATGAATTGGAAATGCTCCACCTAGGGATTTTTGCAATTTATTTCCATGTTTGATTTGCATATGTTTAAAGAATTTAATTTTTTGGTGTGATATGGCAACAGCATCACCAGGTCCCCTGCACTATCCTGCTCTGAAATGTCATTTCAGTCTGTCCTGTGATCTCTCTCCCCTTTGCAGCACCTGTCCCTATCCCACTCATGGACCCATGGCCCATTATCTTAAGTCCACTGGTGGCCCAACCCCTACAGGTGTCTAATCCCTGCCATCACGGGTCCCGTGGGTTACTCCAAGACCCCCATTCCTCTCGGTCAGGGACTTCACACAGCAGAGAGGAGAAGGGGATATCCTGCTCTCCCTCACAACATGAGGGAGTTGAGGCTGTGCTCACTGGAAGCACTGTTGCAGGAGAAGCTCAGGATGTCACATTGTCCGCCCTCCCACCCATTAACTTTCTGGCCAGTATTATTTTTATAATTCTTGAGGCTGTGGATCATGAGCGCATATAGAGAGGGGGGTTGATGGACTCGTTTAAGGTAGGATAAACACCATTCTACTGTTCCCTTTTTGTCAACTTTGATTAGGCACTGCAGGGGAAACCCTAAGTAGCCAGAGTAGAAAGGTAAGGATTTTTAGCCACTAACACGCTGGGGGTTTTTAAAACCAGTATTGGCGCGTTAAAAATTTAGTTTTGGGGAGGACTTGCAGTTTTTAAAGGGTATCTATATAGGGGGGAGAAAAAAGTGGATGTCTCTGGGGAACTAGTGGGCGTTTCCTATGATGGATGAATATTCTGGTGAAGTGACATGGTGGAACTTAAATTTCGGTTCTGCTCCCGGAGGCGTTAAATGGCCACATTTTTGCACAGTGTCTGGATGTATCTTTCTGGACTTGAGTCCCATGAACTATTTACAGTATTTAATAGGGATTACTGCTGTGTATGGCTACAGTTCAAGTGCAAATGTTTGTTAACTGCTGCCTTAGCTCTATTGCTTTTTCATATGCCATAATTTTCTTTACTCTAGCTCTCTACCTCTTGGGACAAGGTATCCCAAGAGACATGATGGGTGTCTATCTAAAAGTTAATCATAGAAAGCGTTGGATCTGACTGCTGCTAAGCCGATCTACTCATCAGCCCAAAATTGATTCCCCGAGTGGAATCATGTTCTCATATATGCTGTCTTCCAGATTGGAGCTTCTTTCATAATGATATATAATTGATTCCACTCAATTAAGGCTACTGAGGGACTGATAACATCTATTCTCCAGTGGTATAAAGAAGAGATTACTACTTTTCCTATTCTTTCGTCAATGCAGTGGTGCGATAATTTGCAAATGAATGGAAGAAGACTGAAAAGAAATTGGTGTTGGCAGGAAAATTCTGAAAAAAAATCCATTTAAGGAAGTGGACTTGCTGGACCACCACTAAAGAAGGACTCCTGCACTGGTAGACGTGCTGCTGGGTCAGAGATCACATGGCATACGGGACACACATTATAATTATAACATCATCGGCAGGGGAGCGGTGGCTAACTTACTGGGTTCTGATAACATCCAGATGTAGGCGCGACTGTGAGTCAAGTTGGAATCATGACGTTTGTGAACTGAAGCATGTGGATTTATTAGACAAGAAGTCCTATTGCTCTAGGCCTTGCGGTTGCTGACTGTGACCTAGCAGGTTGAGATCTTAAATCATGGGGTCTTTAATGTTTTATAGGGAGCTTGGAAGTTAAATTTAATCGACACGTTTACGGCCACGAGGCAGTCCAGAGAAGTGGTTGATGCGGTCGTCATATGTATGGAACGAATGTTGGAAGGGAATGATCCAGCGTGTTGCCACGAAGACGAACATTAGAGCTGATTGTACAAGAATAGAAAGTTGGACTTTCTAGGAGATTCTTTGGGTGGACTGATGTCGACCGACATGTTGCAAGACACATTGAAGTGGAGTGGATGCTGTTGGGCGGAAGAAATTTATCTAGAACTTCCCTGGTGGCCGTGATTGTGTTCGAGCGCGATTAAGCGACCAGGTGCCCCGCCAAACATGAAGTGTGTATATCGAGGAACCAGTGACCTCGGATCTCACAGAAAGAGAAATGTATAACAGGTCAATTAAGGAGTAAAGCGCTGCAGGCTAAGAACGACTCGCCGATAATCAGATATCATGGGTGGATGTGTGAGCAGGAGTATGTACCTCTGCACAGTGGATCAGAGCCAGGTGAGGCTACAGGTCGCTATGGAAACGCCAGGATTGTCTACCGAACATTCCGTAGGTGAGCATCTGTCTGAGGCCAAAATAGGTGCGTGGTTACTGGATACCGCTGGATTATTTTTTCGATCGGTGCCCACTAAAGAGCAAGTCATCACAAGGTCTTATGGAACATCCTCTTGGCCAAATATGCATGTACCTTAGGGAGTGCAGGTATTGACCTGCGTGGAAAATAAGCACCTTCTATGGAGCGCTCATGGCGTCATATGAGCCGAAGGATTTCGTCACCTCTGTCAAACCTATGTCTTTGACGGTGATCATGCTCGATTTTGCGTCAGCTTACACTCAGCCTCCCCCAGCCCCAACACGACGGTGACACGTATACAGTGGATGGCCATTATGATATAGTCAACCTGGAGTTACAATGCTGATTTCTCCACCTAGTGGTACCAGCTGTGATTTAATAAGTCCCACATAAATGGTTAATTTCTTGTGCCTCGGTTATAACTTCAAGTATGATAAGATAAAATGTTCGAATATAATAGTCAAAAGAACACATAAACCTGTTAAGCATGCTTTATACCTGACCGTTCATTCGAAGAGCACTGGTAGACAGAACGCGGTATGCCCATTCTGTATCAGGGGTAGAGGTATGTGTGAAAATGGGTTATGGATTGCTGTCTCTAGCTCTGTTCAAGTTCGCGCACTAGGACATGATCCGTTGTTGTGTGTCATAGCCGCAGAGCATATGGGTTGATCTTCAGTTTTGAGAACGTGCATAAACACGGTCAATCCAAGCGTCTGTGATAATATCTGTAGGCAGTATGAAACTGTATGGCCAATAAGTCTTATGAAAATACCTCTGGAAGGAAAACATGACACATTGTTGAATGGATATAAGAGAATTTATACTGTCAACAAAAAAAATAAACCATAAAAAACTTCGGCTTTACTCCGGGTGTCAATCACTTACGGCCAATCCGGCTGCTGCTCGCTCCGCAAGTTCCGCGCAATCCACTGCTCTGCCTGACGTTCATACTCGGGCCACCGCGTTGGATGCCCACTTGCCCTGGGCGCGATGAAAGTCAGATGGCACTGAGGCCTGCCCTGGGGTGTGATTTCCACTGCCAGATGTTTGGAAACTACAACTCAACTGCACAACTATAATGCATGTAGCGAGTTGTATTTCAAACATATGTGGAGTCTTGCAAGATTGGGGATTCTGTCAATTTAAAGGGCAACTAATGCCTCAACAATCACAATATCAGTAATCGGAGGATGGTATCTATGGTGTTTGAAATAGATTCTGATTCTGTATGGTGTTTTGGCTTTAGTTTCCCTTAAATTGAACAGCCGAATTCCCAGCAGTAAAAGCCCTACTGGATTTGGCTATTACTGTATGTGGGGACTACTTATGGTACGTAGGGAATCTTTCATTTGGTGAAAAGTAGCCGTGACAATGAATCGCCAAGAATTAGTGGGGTCGCATTGTTACTAAGAACTAGCACTGCCAATACCTTTCGGGTAATCAGTTACGGACAGTACCTATATTAGTAAGTATACATTACTAATGAATAGAAGACCTAGGATCATTCATGATCATAACCCCACTTATACAGGAAGCAGTAGTTTTTGAAAAAGCATCTTATTAGGTAAAAAATCTGATTAGTACAATGAAAAAAATCACCAGACACGCACATTCTGCTCCCACAAACCTCAATCTCCCATCAATGTGCCTTTCAATCAGTCCACTCTCTACATATTCACAATATAAAGGACTATCTTTTCTCATGATTGCTGAATAATCACTTGATCAGTAGATATCCAAGATTAAAACTCCTAACAGAATAAAGTCTGATTAAACTCAATCGGGGCGCTCGGACAGCCGTGATGTCCTGAACAGCACACGACCATCCTAGAACTACCTAGCCCTGTCGCCAATGCTTCACTAGCACCAACCATGCACAGAAGATAACAGCCAGTGGTACTATAATTACACGCGAAGCCGATTGCGGGGCACTCCGAGACACAAAAAAAAGGGAGGAAGGAAGAGGGAGGTCAAAGGGATACGAGACCAGTTCGACCGCGCGGGCAGAGCACGACAACGTGGTGAGCCACAGGCGAGGGGCTGCAAGGGGTTTTTGTTCGGGGACAGCCGAAACAACCACCGCACACACATACAAAAACCTACCTCCACGCCGCCCAGGCGGGTCCACTGCTGGGTACTAGACGCGGAGGGCAGAGGGACGACGCAAAAGACGGATGCTGGCTACTCGCCATACCATGAGCTGAGGAAACACGAACACGCGAGACGGTGCAGCGGCATTACCAGCACAACTAACCTTAACAACAAACGGAGCTCACTATGGCAGGGAAGAACCCATCTGGAATTATATAAAGGTACGGGACAATAAATATAAAAAATAACAATCACCGAAACAGGCTTAACACACAAAACTACCAGGACCAATAACGCACAGGGGGGGGGGAAAAGAAAAAGGAAAAAAAAAAAAAAAAAAAAAACACAACGCATAGGACAAAAACTTATAAAGCAGGCATAGCCCACACATCACAATCTACAGCACGACCACCCGAGACCCCTACAGAAGCCCCCACCACAGGAACGCCGAACCTGCACAGGGCGAAGATCCCACACTGCAACAAACTTCGGAATGCGAATGATATAGAATCCAAACAAGACGAACCAACCGAAACAATACAAATCGAGAAAGATGACATATCCTCCCTACCAAACACAATAAAACCGCATATCATCACAAATAGAGATCTAGAAAATAGATCAAGGAGGTGCAACCTAAGAATCAGGGGCATCCCCGAAAAATACGCAAACGCGCTGGGAGAATCACGGACTCTATCTTTCATCACTACTACAGGACTTAGAAAAGATAAACTCATCTGTGACAGAGCGCATAGAGCACTCGCCAACACCACCAATTGATACTCTGCCAAGAGACATTATACTAGACTGCACACTACACCACCAAAGAATTATTACTACAAGAAGCACGCAAAACCCCCAATCTGGAATTTCAGGATATAAGTTTCAACTTTACGCTGATCTGGCCCCCCAAACACTGGCCAAACGTAAATCCCTAAAAATTATAACGAAAGCATTAATGGACCACAAAATAGATACAGATGGGGATACATTTTAAACTTCTCTCTCTACAAACAACACACAATATGTGATTACCAACGTCATGGACGGATTACAAACACTACGTACTATTAAAGTACCACCCCAACGTCCACCCCAAACCACCAAGCACAACGCAGACCCCTGCAGAGAGAACGTGGACACCAGTCTCATCACCCATCCAAAAGGAAAAAAACGCCAGCTCTGGAACCAACCAGACCACAACAAGTCCCAGGGCCTGCAAAAACCGTAACTACAAAAAAATAAACATTAAAATTATACTCTCATACAAATCCCATAACATGGGAAAAGGGAAACCGACACCCCCAACCACAGATAGTGGACTTTCCATCTCTGAATCGGATGAGAATAAATGTCTGATTTACAGACAAACCATGTTATGTTTTTATATGTTTTGTTTATATGTTTCAACCCTGTTACCCCCCTTTCATCAACTCGGTGTAATATTTATACAAGAAATGGCTGTGAAATGTACCATAGTGACTACAAACAAACATAGGTCTTATAGACAGTTAGACTATGGCCACAAGTTATACATATATATTTTGGTCCGTTCACCCCATCTTTATAGAATGGCATGGTTCCTATATAAGAAAATACGAGCAAACACAAAATCGCCCCCCTACTGTTAGAATAAATATGTCTAGAGATTCCAAATGTATTATATGATAATAGATGAAAGCTTGACGACATATGCACTAATACAACACTAAAGTGAACCACCAAGATGTAAATGCAGTGATACTATAATGCGATGGCTGACCAAAACCACCCAGGTCATTAACTGTATATCCCATAACGTAAGAGGCTTGAACTCTTACCACAAAAGGGCCTTGGCCTTTAAATCATATGAGGAACACCATCCCCATATAATCTTCTACAGGAGACGCACTTTTCAACAAAATCCTATCCTAAATTTCTAAACAAAAATTATACCCAAACATATTCCGCAATGGGCCCTAATAAAAAAAATGGGGTCTCAATAATGTTCCACAAATACCTTAAACATACAAATAACACACTCAGAAAAGGCGAGGAGGGGAGATTCCTCCTACTGAATTGCTCTATAGAAAACATACCCTACTCACTACTTAACATTTATGCCCCAATACAAACCACAAACAAATTTGTCATCAATACAATACACACTGTAATCAACCACCTACTACTAACACCTTAATCGCAGGGGACCTAAATTTCCCCATGAACCTAACCTGGGATAGGTCCAGCCACGCCAAATTAAACTATAGCAAAAAACGTCTAAAAAATGTATATAAGGACTGGATGATATGGCGCTAGTCGACCTATGGAGGGAATTAAACCAAAACAGTAAGAATATTCATTCTATTCAGCCCCCCACAAATGTTATGTAGATTAGATTATAGCTGGGAACACCACAATTGTACATAAAACACAAAAAGCACGCGTGGAACAGGTGTGCTGGTCGATCACAAAATAGTCAAAATTCATTCTCAAACTCCACACCCCCTCAAACAATTTCGTTATGAGACTCAATGAGTCACTATTGAACTCACCATACATCAAACAAGAGGTATTTAATCATTAACCGGATACTTCACTCTCAATGATCAAGAACTCCCAGAATTCCCAGGGTGTGGGCAGCCCACAAACCTCATCAGAGGCATCCTCATAAAACTAGCCTCTCAACACAAGAATAAATTTCAGGAATCAATTAAAAACTAAATGTTGAACTCCACAATTTAGAGACCAGGCACGCTGAGACCGATGATGATACATTATACCCCCAAATCAAATGATAAGACAACAAATTCATGCACTATTCACAATAGAAGTAGAAAAAAAACTGACCTGGCAAAAACAGACATGTATTACAAATGGAACAAAGCAGACAGACCATTAGCCAACCTACTTACTCCCAAACCACCCAGACACAGAATCAAACGCATCAACTTACCACAAGGGAAAGAGACCAGAAACCCAGACCAAATATACAAAACATTCCACGAATATTATTCATCTATAATCCCAAACACCGATCCAGACCCTAACCAACAACACAACTTTTAAATGATACCAATCTCCCTAAACTAACCCAAAACATGCAAGATACCATAGGAAAACCAGTTACCATACTAGATGTTTCCAACACAATAAAAAACCCTCAAAAACCACAAAGCACCAGGACCCGATGTCTATCAGGACTTACTATAAAAAATACAACACCTATATTGTCCCCATCTGACTAGATATTTAACGAAATAATGCAGGGAAAAACCCTCCCACCAGAAATGACATCAACCCACATCACACTAATTCCCAAACCAGGAAAATCCCCCTGGATCCCAAAAACTATAGACAATATCCCTTATAAATCAAGACATAAAAATACTAGCAAAATTAATGGCCGACAGAAATTAACACATTCCTACCCACCCTCATACACTCAGATCAAGTAGGCTTGTCCAGGGAGGCAGGCCTCAGATAACACCAGGCGACTGTGCAACATCATAGCATACATGGTAAAACACAAACACAAGCTGTCTTGTATCTCTAGATATAGAGAAAGCTTTTGATACCCTAACTGGTCCTTCCTATTTAAAACTCTACCAACCTACCAATTCCCTAATTCATCCTTAACATTCTAAAAGCATATATAAAACACCCACAGCATACATCAAACTCCCATCACAACACCAACTCCCTATTAATATACAAACGGAACAAGGCAGGGAACCCCTCTCACCATATTATTTATCCTGACAATGGAAGTAGTCGCAACACAAATAAGACAAGACACTAAAATAAACTTTGCTTATTCGCAGACAACATCACCCTAACATACAAACCCCCCAAAAACCCTACCAAATTATACAACAACCTAAAAACACATCTCAATATACCGGATTAACACTAAACCACGATAAAACTGAAGCACTAATTTTAAATACCTCCAAAAATAGAAGAACTACTAACCTTAAATTTTAAACTAAATTGGAAACCTACAGGAATGAAAACTTAGGCATATGGTTAACCCCTCCCTATACACTATACACAAAAAACTCTACCCCCTTATTACAAACATAAAAATCGACCTAATCAAATGGGGAACAAAACCCATCTCCTGGATAGGTAGAATCAACTCTGTGAAAATGAACATATTACCCCGCATTCATATACCTATTCAGAAACCTCCCCATATATATTCCTAAAAAATGGTTTGCAACCATTACAACAGCAAATTTTGCACTTCATATGGGGAGGAAGAAAAGCTAGAATCCACAAAAACATCATGCTCCAATCAAAACACAATGGAGGACTGGGAGTCCCAGATATCACAAATATTATCAGGCGGCACAACTCTCACAAATAATACCATGGCACAACTCATCAAACATACCCAGATGGGTCGAACTTGAATCAGATCTAATAAAACCCCTACACTACAATACACTAACATGGCTACCATCCTCAAAACAGACACACACAACATCACAAACCCAGCCACTACTTTAACACTAAGAATATGGGAACAAAACTAAAACCAAACACCAACTTACCACATCACCACCCTCATATGATACCTATAATACACACCCCGAATTTCCCCCAGTACCAATCCAAAAACTACGACTGGTGGAAAGAAATAGGGATGTTCAGACTAACACACTTCTCAACACTCAACAAAAACATAACCTTCAAAGAAATCCAAAAAAACAAACCTAGCCACCCACAAGGATCTTTCCAATTCCTCCAAATCAAACATTACCTAAACATACTCTGAAAAACATACCACACCCTACTTTAACCCCATTGAACAAATATGCCTAAAAAACAAAAAAGGAAAGGACGGTTATCCCTTATATATCAAATGATTCTACCAGAACAAACCATACAACCCTCACATTATACAAAGCCTGGCACCAAGACTTAGGAACAGAACTGACCAAGAACAATGGTCAGACACTTTCCAACAATAAATAAAGGGAGCCTAACGTAGCGCTCAGGGAAACATCACTAAAGTGCTATACAGAGCATATAGAGTGCCTACACTCCTAGCCAAAATATACCCAAACACAAGCCCAGAATGTTTTAGAGGATGCACAGAATTAGGATCATTTTATCACACATGGTGGCAATGCCCGATAACGACAACCTACTGGTCCCAATATTCGAAATCACCTCAACAGTCCTCCTGACAAATCCTCCCGAACCCAAAATAGCACTCCTAGGAGAAGAAATAACAGAACTCAACAATCAAAACAATAAATTAATACAATACATAATGCTGGCAGCAAAAATACACATAGGAGCACAATGGAGGAAACCCCAACTTTACCCTAAACAGGTAATAGATAGATAAATACTATCATGACATACGAAAAAATGTTCCACATCACAAACGATTCAACACAGCTCTTCCACAAAACAGGACACTATGGATCAACAGTCATATGCTTCACATTTGAGAGAATGGGCTTTGGGATAGTATGGAACTGAAAAAAATGTAATGATTAACTTCTGCTTAATACCAGACAGAAAAAAATGTAATAACATGTACCAATGATACTAACCCCTATCATGCATCTACAACCTAGCAGAAACCAAACAGAATATGAAAAAGACAAAGAAAAGAAACTACAAATATCGACAAATTTATCAGCAACCCAGCAAATCAGGATGCAGATCCACAATCAAACAACAAGAAAATGTACACCGAATGAACTACCCCAACACCCCCTCTTACTACCCAAACCCAAGGTTCAACCCACACCCCCACCCTATCCCAAAAACAGTTTTTGAACAGTAATTGTTATTGTTATTACCATGTTTTACAAATAAAAATAAAAAATTATTGACCACTAATAAAAAAAAATCAGATTTTTATCACACCCTGTATAATAATATTTTCAGAAACTCCCCCGATCATTACTTACCTTACCTCTCTCCTCCGGCGTACTGTCACGGCCCTCTGCTTGCATGAAACTGCAAGCAGGGCGGGGCCGGACCGGCAGCTGCGTCGTGATTGGTTGAGAGTACAGCCATACAGACGCAGCTTCCGGCTATCCAGAACACCGGAGGAGAGAGGCAAACTAAGTAATGATCGGGGGAGTTTCTGTAATTATTAATATAGGGGTTGGGAGCCCACACTACAACAAAGGGGATTTATGTTGGGGGAGGGAGAGAAAAACTGGAGGGAGAGGGGGAGGGCTGCAATGCACATGGCAAATTCTCCCGAGGAGAGACAGGAGCCATCAGGACTCTGCCAGGCTCCTGGTAGTCAGTTTTTGGGACTTTGGAGGGACATAGCAGGGCAGCCATTTGGAGCAGGGATGTAGGTAAAGATTTTGTTACACTACAGAGTGGGACCAGTAGGGGGTTAAATTATAGTTTTGGGGGTGGACATGCCCTTTTAAGTTCCTAACATTTGAACAGTGTTAAAACACATACAGTTGTCCATGCAGGAGGGTAGGCTAAGACCTTCCTTTTGGCTGTTCTGTGTAAAATAGGGGTAGCAGCCTCAGTAAGTATTACAATTTTAGATATTTTTGTTGTAGCCAATATAACTCACTGCCATACTTAAATCCACTTATTTATGCTCATTTATATGCTAATACTAACAAATAAAACACATAAATATACACCTATAACTAATAATATATAACCCCCACCAAATTGTAAGCTCCTCAAAGTGTAATGAAATTTGTATAAACTTATAAATTTCTTTTTAAAATAGGAAGGATTTATAATGTGCATAAAATGTGTTAACCCTTGTGTACAGGCTTTGACAGTGTTTATTGTACGGTAATTGATACTTGTATTAAAGGTTTTTCCACTCATCTTTCAGATTGTAACGTAAGAAATGGAGCAGAGGGAGTGCATTTCATTTTCAATAGAGATGGTAACCTAGAGGTGATGCTGTCATAGAGTTTGAATCTGCAGAGGATGTCCAGAAGCAGTGGAACAACATAAGAAATATATGGGTCAACGCTATGTGGAAGGTAAAATCTAGACATTTTCTATAAATGCAAGAGCTATTTTGTATTGCTATGCCAGGTATGAGCTGAACAAATTGTGCAGTGCTTTACAGTTTTAATCAGGGGCACTTCTAGTGTTTTTGCTGCCTGAGCCAAACTTTTGAATGCCGCCTTTGATCATTTCGGGCGACACATTTCTATCCATCACAGTATTCTGTATGTCTCTATCTGTCCATATATCTATCCATCCATACATCTCTGTATCAGTCTTTCTCTGATTCATCTATCTATCTATCCAATCTCTGTCTGTATTATCTATCCAATCCTGTCTGGTATCTCTCTATCTCTATCAATCTCTTCTTATCTAATCTCTGTCGTATATCTCTATATCTGTATCTATCTATTTATCTAATCTCTGTCTGTATATCTGTATCTATCTCTCTGTATCTATCTATCTATCTCTATATCTATCTATTATCTATCTAGTATCATCTATCTTATCTGTCAATCTATCTATTATCTATCTCTATATATCAATCTATATATCATCTATCTATCTAATCTATCTATTATCTATATCTATCTATCTGTCTGCCTTAGTCTGCCACCTATCTATCATCTCTGTCTATCTAAGTCTCTCATATCTATCTATCTATCTCTATATCTATATATATGTCTATCTATTATCTATCTATCTCTGTCTATCTATTATTATCTATCATCTGTCTATCTATAATCATCTATCATCTATCTATCTATATATCATCTATTCATCTATCTATAATCATCTGTCTGTCGTTGCCTGCCTATCTATCTATCTCTAATCTATATATATGTCTATCTATTATATACTATCTCTGTCTATCTATCTATTATCTATCTATCTCTGTCTATCTATCTCTATATCTATCTATATATCATCTATCATCTATCTATCTATATATCATCTGTCTGTCTGTCTGCCTGCCTATCTATCTATCTCTATATCTATATATATGTCTATCTATTATCTATCTATGTATATCTATCTATGTCTATCTATTATCTATCTATCTCTATGTCTATCTATATATCATCTATCATCTATCTATATTATCTTATTATCTCTGTCTATCTATATGTCTATCTATTATCTATATCTATCTCTATATCTATATATATGCTATCTATATCTATCTATCTCTGTCTATCTATCTATTATATATCTATCTCTGTCTATCTATCTCTATATCTATCTATATATCATCCTATCACTATATCTTCATAATCCTCTATATATATCTATCTATATATCATCATACATCTATCTATCTATATATCATGTCTGTCTGTCTGCCTGTATCTATCTATCTCTATATCTATATATATGTCATCTATATCATATCTAGTATATCTACTATGTCTAATATTATCTATCTATCTCCTATGTCTATCTATTATACACTGACTTAGTGAAATCTCAGTGCAGTGTGTGTATCTGCGCATAAAATAGGGATTCGTTAAGTGCAGCGCAAACAGTGGGGCATCTCACATTTAAAAGCACAGGCATGCAATTCTTACACGCTATTATATCCCAAAAGGCAGTTGGAAGTGCATAAGAATTGTGCCAGTAAGGCTTAGCCCTAAGAATGGTAAGCATAACTAAAGGGCATCTCTGCTCTCTCTTCTCGCTGTGGAGCTAATGTTAGGAACGGTTGTTACTGAAGGTGTAAACCTGCCAGCAAGTGATCAGGGTCTCTAAGAAGCATGAAAAAGGTAAGTAAAACTATAAAATTAGGTTGTTTTTTTTTTGGGGGGGGGGGGGTTAACATATATACTAAATTTTGTTAATAAGGTAGAGATGCCCTTTAACAGACAATAATAAAATACAAAACTATATTCATTTGCCGTCAGAAGTAGAAATTTCATTTTTATAACTTACAATTCATTTAAAGTAAATACATTTTAAAAAGAAAAAAAAACACATGGATTACTGTACATATGTATTCTACTGAACCTTTCCGTGAAACATACATTGACTTTAAAAAAACATACATTTGCAATATCTTGTCCCGACGCATGGAATGGAGACCTCGATATGGATATCATGAACTGGAGACATCATTGTGAAGTCATGAACATCAATTGATTTAGCAGACATTTCTTTCACATAATCTGCAAATAAAATTATTTCAAGTAAAGTCAACACATAACTATCTCTTACATTACAAACTCAAAATAACACAGCAAATATCCAGTGTTATGTAGTACACAATTGTTAAGAATTGAAGCTACTGGCAACATACCCTACTTATCTGCAGCTTAGCCTGAGAGTAAAGGTTCGTAACACACTGCGATCGTGGTGCTGACCCGCGACGTGTATGAACGGCCGTTTCGGCCGATAACGGGCCGAGTATGGCACTTTATCGTCTGAAACGGTAAATAATTATTTATATGAAATACTTCCAGAACCAGTGGTGTCAGATTAAGAGCAGCACTTCAAAATTCACCTTGTAATGTAGACAGTTGTTTTAAGTTCTTAATCTAATATAATCTTAATCTAATATAAGTGGAGTTCAGTTGCACTTCATGAAAACACAGGGTTAGTCAATAAAAGTTCTTATCGTTAAAAATGGTGCTAATTTTGCCCCACCAATCGGATGTTATCTTTCAAATGTTAAATAGGATCTGATTGGTTGGGCAAAAATAGAACCATTTTAAAATAAGAACTTTATTGAATAACCCTGTGAATTCTTATGGTTCACACATTCAATGTTTTTTGTGCACAGTGCACAAAACTAATAAAAAAGATGGAGTATCTCTTATGCTTGTGAAGGCTCTCATTCATCCAGGTCATGGTATATCTGTTTTATTCCATTAGATCAACTGGACTTGAAGTTTAGTTCTTGAAGACGTTTCGCTAGTCTCCACTGGCTTCTCAATTCAGAATGACTTTACAAGAATCTGTGGCAATATGTACCCTGAAAATCCCAATTAGCATATCACACAGCAACGCCACTTGGCTGTGATATGCTAATTGGGATTTTCCAGGGTACATAATTGCCCAGATTCTTGTACAAGTCATTCTGAATTGAGAAAGCCAGTCGGATGACTAAAGAAACGTCTGCAATAACTAAATTTCAAGTCCAGTTGATCTATTGAATACAACAGAGTATCTCTTTAAAAAATCCTCTTAAACAGTAGGCAGCCAGAATCTGTAAACTAATTGCCTAAAACCAGTCCAAACTCAACTAAAATTTTACCCACTACTGGCTCCACTGTGTTATTAAAAAAATCCTTACCATACATTTGTGCTCCTTATGGTTTTCTTGCAGTGCTTGCCCAAAATCCAGGAAACTGAGGAATAGTAGCTGTCTTCCTGTCCAAAGGTTTCTGCCTTCTCCTTGTCCTCTGATAGGACAATGGCAAGCGTAGGGGAGCCCGTTCCCCCCCTCCCTCCGTATCCATCCTTTGCAGCCGTTTGCCCTAGCGTGAAACCCTTAGGGCATACTGTAGATACCCCTGCCCACCCCTAACCAACGAGTTATTCCTTTAAAAAAACATCAGAACCTACTTACAGACCTTCGTTCCAGAGGGGTCTCCATTGACGGCAGCCACCCTGTGATTGGCTGTCTCTAACCAAGAATACGGCTGCTGGTCCGGCCCCTGTTTGCAAGTTCTGGCATGAGGGAGCCGGATCAGTGCCCGCGGAGAACAGGCTGTAGTAGCGTTATAATAATTTTTTAAAAGAAATATCTCAGTGGTTGGGTGTGCACAGGGGGCACTTAACATTTGGCAAAAGTTTATTTTTAGGGTGCATGCCCTTTAAAGTATCCATAGAGAAGTCGCCTAGTGTCCTGCATCGGATTGAGTACCACAGGTAACCCACAATTGGTTGCAGGTCGGGTAGAAGAATTTCAGTGTTTAAAGAAAAAAAAAAAAATGTTTTCCTGTCTATGAGAATACATTGCTATCAAACCAAGACAATGTTCAGTGTGTATAGCACCTTACACTAAATCACACTATGAGCAGAAAAAGGGCAATTGTATCTAGATGCAAAAGCTCCCACCTCTTACTGTGTTTTTGGCTGGGTAAATATTGAGTTATCAACAGCTCTAATGTGCTAAGAATCTAGGGTTGTCCCGGCCGTATGTTGGTCACGACCGACAGTTCATGCAACCGATCGTGCGGTCCCATAGGGAACCGCACGATCAGCCGTGATTTACCTACAATGATTGGACGTGCACTAGGATTCTTTTGTGTCTATGAATCAAGATTTTCTTACCATTCATGTGATCATTCTCGGGATGTCAGTTAGCAAGTCTTTGTTAGTATTATTTATGCAATTGTCTGGATCATAAAGGTCTTTTATGTTGGAGCAAATGTCACTCCTTTCCTTCTTCTAATGGGGAAACGGGCAGTCTGTATTTCACTTCTTCTGCTTGGAAAGATTTCAATGTACCTAACAAACACCAAACAGGGAGGTTACAGTTGTTAATATACAGCAACATTCAATAGAACCTCACTTTAAATACATATTAGCATGGGCATTTTGTATCACAAAAGCAAAAAACAATATTAGTGCTTTAACATGAAATAGGGAGCTGTCACAAGGCCTAAAGGCCCACCGATCCAAGCAGAGAGCAAGAACTATGACAGAAAAGTCAAAACTTCTGAAGTAGACCATTAAAAACTTAAGGAAACTTCCATTGGGTAGGGGTAACAACGGAGGTGCAGAAGAACCAGAGCTCTTGCTTTCAGGGACGGATTTATACTTTTTTCTCCCCTACCAGCTAACTTGTACTTCCTGTCCCCCCCCCCCCCTACACGTAATTCATTGGCTGAAGCAGAGCTTTGTGAGTGGGAGAGGGACCTGCTGCCCATAGCAAATCAGCAATCGCTGCACTTAACAGAGACCAGTAAGGCTCTGTGTGTGCCAATAAGTGCTTTGTGTAAATTTAACATGGGGATGCAATACACCTAACTTTAAAAAATGTTTTTGGTTTTATTTCGCCGCCCGGTGGTTTGCCGCCCTAGGCCACGGCCTAGTGGCCTAGTGGGAAATCCGGCCCTGCTTGCTTTGTTTTCAAGTGTCTGTTCCTGAAGTTGGAAGTACAAAAAATCTCAGAAAAACAAGTCACTATGGTAAAGGACAATTATACTCACCTTTTCCCGATCCATTTCTGTATAGTACCCAGGATGAGGACCTAAATCACTAAGTCCTCACCTATGGTACTTAACCTAAACTCCTGCAATACTTACTCCTTTGACACTCCACTTCGTTCCTCCTCTCTTCCATTGTCAGTGACAGTCTGCAGTGCGCCAATGGGAAGACACGCCTCCTTGCAGAGTGTGTCTTTCCATTGGCTGCATTGCAATCTGTCACTTACAGGGGAAAGAGGATCAGCAGAGCGGATCACCGAAGGAGACTTAAATAAGTTTTCAGAACTTAGGGAAAGTACCCGGGTGAGAACTTAGGCCTCACCCTGGGTACTATGCAACAATGGAGGAAGAGGAGGAGGAGAAGCATTCAATTGTTCTTTAGCATATACCGATTCACACTTAACACCAAATAATACTATATAATAGCTAGATTCACTTATAGTAGCCTTTCCAGTTTTACTATGTGTGATTTTATTAAAATGCCTAAAAAATCAGTTAAAAATTTTCAGCGCAAGACTTCTCTTTACAAAGTGTATTTTTTCTCTTGTACCTGCTGCCTATTTCCTGCTTGTGTTTAAGAGTGCCTGCTCTGCATGTTCTGGGACAGAAACTGTACAAATGCTTCTCCAATTTACGTCCACGTTGGTCCAACACAAATGTAATACCCCATCTGCTATGTCCAAACCTAAGCATGGCAAACATTAAATATAAATAAACTGATAAATACATTAAACCACAATAAGCTTTGTGTCAAAAAAGGTTTATAATAAAGTTTATAAAAATGACAATTACAGTAGTGTTATAATAGCTGTATTTACAATGCTGATCCAGGTTTCAACCTAGTCCTTTACATGACATACAACAAAAATCCTTGTCAGTGGGTCACCTGAAAGAAATTTAAAATGTCCTGCTCGCTAACAACTGTATGGGAGACCGCGTAGTCGGACTATGCCATCACATGGCGGGGAAGCCATAAGACTGTGAGGACTGTGCCATAGAAGATGGTCTTGTAGGTGACAATGCGGCATGCATCCTATTCAGCAGAGACTCGGCCTCCTTTTGGTTCATTTCAAAAACTGCAAAATAAATAAATATGTCCTTGATCAACAAAAGTCTTCCTTTATTTAAATTATCTAGATCACCATGAACAACAAATATAAAAAAAAACACTTAATTTTCTAGTTTAAATTGTTCAAGCACACACATTTGTACACACCTTCTACTCCATAGGTGTAGATCTTACAATTTATCCTCTCAGTTCATTCAGCATCCGTCAGTTTAACAAGCCTTTGTGTTTTTCATGGGAGGTTTCTTTTAAGGGCATGCCCACCTCTACCAATACCACTTTTCATACCAGGTCAAGCTTATATGTCGCTATACCTTTCGCATACTGCACTCTTTAGGGCTAAGATGATGTAAATTAATTAAAAACAGGGCCGTATCTATCATTAGGCCAACTGAGTCATGTAACTCGGGCGGCATCCCTACAAAAGCGTCAGGCAGGGTGACTAGGGGGAAAAAAAAATTCTACCCTTTACTGGCGGCCGCCGCGGCCGTGATAATGCACGTGCGCGACTGTCACAAGAAGTTTGCTGTGCTGATCTCTGCTCCCTTCCATCTTCGGCACTTCCTTGATTCTGGCCAATCAGAGAGATGCTGCACAAAACACAACCCCTACGACTCTGAGGAGAAAGCAGAGCTGCATCTAAGAAAGGCTTAGCGCGCTCTGCATGATAAAAATGTAGGCACAGAACCTGGAGGTCTTTTTTTTAACTAGAAGATGAAATGAGGAGACAAAGGCACATTGCGTACCCACAACTGCTGGTTATTGCTGGCTTGATTAACAGTGGTAGGCAGCCCAGGCCGTACTGCATGCCTCCGGGTAGGCTGAGTGTGTTGAGAATCTGATTGGTTGGTGGTGCTGCCCCTCAATGCAGTCCTATTTGGTGATTTGCTGGAAGTGACTGCATAAAGTTGACTCCTCTCAATTACGTAGGCTGCCTTCCCTGCGAGATTTCTTGTTTTCCCTGCTGCTAACCGGAGGAGGGCCATGGTAGAGGTCAGTGATACAGACCTTCTTGATTGATGTGCAGAAGATATAACAGAAACAGCAAAACACTCCACTCCCGAAACTCTGGACTTTTCTGACAGGCAGCAGATAGATAGGTATAGAGATAGATAGATAGATAGATAGATAGACAGACAGACGACCAATAGCAAGAAAGATAGATAACATAGATAGATAATAAATAGATAGATAATAGATAGATAGTAGATACATAGATAGACTAAGACAGATAGCAAGAAAGATAGATAGATAGATGATAGATAGATAGATAGTATATAGATAGATAGATATATAGGGCGCAGACAGACCGATAGATGATATATAGATAGATGATAGATGATAGATAGATAGATAGATGATATATAGATAGACATAGAGATAGATAGATAATATTAGACATAGTAGATATACTAGATATGATATAGATGACATATATATAGATATAGAGATAGATAGATACAGGCAGACAGACAGACCATGATATATAATAGATAGATTATGATGATATATAGATAGATATATATAGAGGATATGAAGATATATGATAGGATGATATATAGATAGATATAGAGATAGATAGACAGAGATAGATATATATAGATAGATAGACAGAGATAGATAGATAATAGATAGACATATATATAGATATAGAGATAGATAGATAAATAGATAGACATATAGATAGACAGAGATAGATAGATATATAGATAGATGATAGATGATATATAGATAGACATAGAGATAGATAGATAATAGATAGACATAGATAGATATACATAGATAGATAATAGATAGACATATATATAGATTAGAGATAGATAGATAGGCAGGCAGACAGACGACAGATGATATATGATAAGATAGATGATAGATATATATAGATAGATATAGAGATAGATAGACAGAGATAGTTAGATAATAGATAGATAGACAGAGATAGTATATAATAGATAGACATATATATAGATTAGAGATAGATAGATAGGCAGGCAACGACAGACAGATGATTATAGATAGATGAATAGATGATATATAGATAGATAGATGATAGATGATATATAGATAGACAGATAGATAGATAATAGATAGATAGACAGAGATAGATAGATAATAGATAGACATATATATAGATATAGAGATAGATAGATAGATAATAGATAGACATATAGATAGACAGAGATAGATAGATATGGTGGCAGACTAAGGAGCAGACAGATAGATAGATAATAGATAATAGATATAGATTAGATAGATAGATGATAATAGATTGATATATTAGAGATAGATAATAGATAGATTGACAGATAAGATAGATGATAGCTAGATAGATAATAGATAGATATAGAGATAGATAGATAGATACAGAGAGATAGATACAGATATACAGACAGAGATTAGATAAATAGATAGATACAGATATAGAGATATACAGACAGAGATTAGATAAAAAGAGAGATTGATAGAGATAGAGAGATACAGACAGGGATTGGATAGATAGATACAGACAGAGATTGGATAGATAGATAGATAGATCGAGAGAAAGACTGATACAGAGATGTATGGATGGATAGATATAGATGGACAGATAGAGACATACAGAGATACTGTAGATGGATAGAAAATGTGTCGCCCGGAAATGATCAAAGGCGGCATTCAAAAGTTTGGCTCAGGCAGCAAAAACACTAGAAGTGCCCCTGATTAAAAAACTGTAAAGCACTGCACAATTTGTTCAGCTCATACCTGGCATAGCAATACAAAATAGCTCTTGCATTTATAGAAAAATGTCTAGATTTTACCTTCCACATAGCGTTGACCCATATATTTCTTATGTTGTTCCACTGCTTTCTGGACATCCTCTGCAGATTCAAACTCTATGACAGCATCACCTCTAGGTTTACCATCTCTATTGAAAATGAAATGCACTCCCTCTGCTCCATTTCTTACGTTACAATCTGAAAGATGAGTGGAAAAACCTTTAATACAAGTATCAATTACCGTACATAAACACTGTCAAAGCCTGTACACAAGGGTTAACACATTTTATAGCACATTATAAATCCTTCCTATTTTAGAAAAGAAATTTATAAGTTTATACAAGATTTCATTACACTTTGAGGAGCTTACAATTTGGTGGGGGTTATATATTATTAGTTATAGGTGTATATTTATGTGTTTTATTTGTTAGTATTAGCATATAAATGAGCATAAATAAGTGGATTTAAAGTATGGCAGTGAGTTATATTGGCTACAACAAAAATATCTAAAATTGTAAGTACTTACTGAGCTGCTACCCCTATTTTACACAGAACAGCCAAAAAGGAAGGTCTTAGCCTACCCTCCTGCATGGAAACAACTGTATGTGTTTTAACCTGTTCAAATGTTAGGAAACTTTAAAGGGCATGTCCACCCCCAAAACTATAATTTAACCCCCTACTGGTCCCACTCTGTAGTGTAACAAAATCTTTACCTTACATCCCTGCTCCAAATGGCTGCCCTGCTATGTCCCTCCAAAGTCCCAAAAACTGACTACCAGGAGCCTGGCAGAGTCCTGATGGCCTCCTGTCTCTCCTCCGGGAGAATTTTGCCATGTGCATTGCAGCCCTCCCCCTCTCCCTCCAGTTTTCCTCTCCCTCCCCCTAACATAAATCCCCTTTGTTGTAGTGTAGGGCTCCCAACCCCTATATTAATAATTACAGAAACTCCCCCGATCATTACTTAGTTTGCCTCTCTCCTCCGGTGTTCTGGATAGCCGGAAGCTGCGTCTGTGATTGGCTACTCTCAACCAATCACGGACGCAGCTGCCGGTCCGGCCCCCTGCTTGCAGTTTCATGCAAGCAGAGGGCCGTGACAGTACGCCGGAGGAGAGAGGTAAGGTAAGTAATGATCGGGGGAGTTTCTGAAAATATTATTATACAGGGTGGATAAAAATCTGATTTTTTTTATTTAGTGGTCAATAATTTTTTATTTTTATTTGTAAAACATGGTAATAACAATAACAATTACTGTTTCAAAAACTGTTTTTGGGATAGGGTGGGGGGTGTGGGTTGAACCTTGGGTTTGGGTAGTAGAGGGGGTGTTGGGGTAGTTCAGTTCGGTGTACATTTTCTTGTTGTTTGATTGTGGTATCTGTATCCTGATTTGCTGGGTTGCTGATAAATTTGTCGATATTTGTAGTTTCTTTTCTTTGTCTTTTTCATATTCTGTTTGGTTTCTGCTAGGTTAGTAGATGCATGATATGGGTTAGTATCATTGGTACATGTTATTACATTTTTTTCTTGTCTGGTATTTAAGCAGAAGTTAATCATTACATTTTTTTCAGTTCCATACTATCCCAAAGCCCATTCTCTCAAATGTGAAGCATATGTACTGTTGATCCATAGTGTCCATGTTTTGTGGAAGAGCTGTGTTGAATCGTTTGTGATGTGGAACATTTTTTCGTATGTCATGATAGTATTTATTCTATCTATTACCTGTTTAGGGTAAAGTTGGGGTTTCCTCCATTGTGCTCCTATGTGTATTTTTGCTGCCAGCATTATGTATTGTATTAATTTATTGTTTTGATTGTTGAGTTCTGGTATTTCTTCTCCTAGGAGTGCTATTTTGGGGTTCGGGAGGATGTTGAGGTGATTTCGAATATTTTGGACCAGTAGGTTGTCGTTATCGGGCATTGCCACCATGTGTGATAAAATGATCCTAATTCTGTGCATCCTCTAAAACATTCTGGGCTTGTGTTTGGGTATATTTTGGCTAGGAGTGTAGGCACTCTATATGCTCTGTATAGCACTTTTAGGGATGTTTCCCTGAGCGCTACGTTTAGGCTCCCTTTATTTATTGTTAGGAAAGTGTCTGACCATTGTTCATTGGTCAGTTCTGTTCCTAAGTCTTGGTGCCAGGCTTTGATAAATGTGAGGGTTTGATGGTTTTGTTCTGGTAGAATCATTTGATATATAAGGGATAACCGTCCTTTCCCTTTTTTGTTTTTTAGGCATATTTGTTCGAATGGGGTTAAAGTAGGGTGTGGTATGTTTTTCAGAGTATGTTTAAGGTAATGTTTGATTTGGAGGAATTGGAAAGATCCTTGTGGGTGGCTAGGTTTGTTTTTTTGGATTTCTTTGAAGGTTATGTTTTTGTTGAGTTGGAGGAAGTGTGTTAGTCTGAACATCCCTATTTCTTTCCACCAGTCGTAGTTTTTGGATTGGTAACTGGGTGGAAATTCTGGGTTGTGTATTATAGGTATCATGAGGGATGGTGATGTGGTAAGTTGGTGTTTGGTTTTAGTTTGTTCCCATATTCTTAGTGTTAAAGTAGTGGCTGGGTTTGTGATTGTTTGTGTGTGTCGTTTTGAGGATGGTAGCCATGGTAGTGTATGTAGGTGTAGGGGTTTTATTAGATCTGATTCAAGTTCGACCCATCTGGGTATGTTTGATGAGTTGTGCCATGGTATTATTTGTGAGAGTTGTGCCGCCTGATAATATTTGTGGATATCTGGGACTCCCAGTCCTCCATTGTGTTTTGATTGGAGCATGATGTTTTTGTGGATTCTAGCTTTTCTTCCTCCCCATATGAAGTGCAAAATTTGCTGTTGTAATGGTTGCAACCATTTTTTAGGAATATATATGGGGAGGTTTCTGAATAGGTATAGAATGCGGGGTAATATGTTCATTTTCACAGAGTTGATTCTACCTATCCAGGAGATGGGTTTTGTTCCCCATTTGATTAGGTCGATTTTTAGTGTTTGTAATAAGGGGGTAGAGTTTTTTGTGTATAGTGTATCTAGGGAGGGGGTTAACCATATGCCTAATGTTTTCATTCCTGTAGGTTTCCAATTTAGTTTAAAATTTAAGGTTAGTAGGTCTTCTATTTTTGGAGGTATATTAAAATTTAGTGCTTCAGTTTTATCGTGGTTTAGTGTTAATCCGGTATATTGAGATGTGTTATTTAGGTTGTTGTATAAATTTGGTAGGGATATTTGGGGGGTTTGTAATGTTAGGGTGATGTTGTCTGCGAATAAGCAAAGTTTATTTTAGTGTCTTGTCTTATTTGTGTTGCGACTACTTCCATTGTCAGGATAAATAATATGGGTGAGAGGGGGTATCCCTGCCTTGTTCCGTGTTGTATATTAATAGGGAGTTGGTGTTGTGATGGGAGTTTGATGTATGCTGTGGGTGTTTTATAATATGCTTTTAGAATGTTAAGGAATGAATTAGGGAATTGGTAGGTTGGTAGAGTTTTAAATAGGAAGGACCAGTTAAGGGTATCAAAAGCTTTCTCTATATCTAGAGATACAAGACAGCTTTGTGTTTGTTGTTTTACCATGTATGCTATGATGTTGCACAGTCGCCTGGTGTTATCTGAGGCCTGCCTCCCTGGGACAAAGCCTACTTGATCTGAGTGTATGAGGGTGGGTAGGAATGTGTTAATTCTGTCGGCCATTAATTTTGCTAGTATTTTTATGTCTTGATTTATAAGGGATATTGGTCTATAGTTTTTGGGATCCAGGGGGGATTTTCCTGGTTTGGGAATTAGTGTGATGTGGGTTGATGTCATTTCTGGTGGGAGGGTTTTTCCCTGCATTATTTCGTTAAATAGTCTAGTCAGATGGGGGACAAGTATGGTGTTGTATTTTTTATAATAAAGTCCTGATAGACCATCGGGTCCTGGTGCTTTGTGGTTTTTGAGGGTTTTTATTGTGTTGGAAACTTCTAGTATGGTAACTGGTTTTCCTATGGTATCTTGCATGTTTTGGGTTAGTTTTGGGAGATTAGTATCATTTAAAAGTTGTTGTTGTTGTTGGTTAGGGTCTGGGTCAGTATGTTGGGAGTATAGAGTTGAATAATATTCGTGGAATGTTTTGTATATTTGGTCTGGGTTTCTGGTCTCTTTCCCTTGTGGTAAGTTGATGCGTTTGATCTGTTCTGGTGGTTTGGAGAGTAAGTAGGTTGCTAATGGTCTGTCTGCTTTGTTCCATTTGTAATACAATGTCTTTTTTTGCCAGGTCAGTTTTTTTTCTACTTCTATTGTGAATAGTGCATGAATTTGTTGTCTTATCAATTTGATTTGGGGGTATAATGTATCATCATCTTGTCCAGCGTGCCGGTCTCTAAATTGTGGAGTTCAACTTTTTAGTTTTTGAATTGATTCCTGAAATTTATTCTTGTGTTGAGAGGCTAGTTTTATGAGGATGCCTCTGATGAAGGGTTTGTGGGCTGCCCACACCCATGGGAATTCTGGGAGTTCTTGATCATTGAGAGTGAAGTATTCGGTTAATGATTAATACCTCTTGTTTGATGTATGGTGAGTTCAATAGTGACTCATTGAGTCCCATACGAAATTGTTTGAGGGGGGTGTGGAGTTTGAGAATTGAATTTTACTATTTTGTGATCGGACACGGCACACTGTTCCAGCGTGGCTTTTTGTGTTTTATGTCCAAATTGTGGTGTTCCACATATAATCTATCTTTACATAACATTTGTGGGGGGCTGAATAGAATGAATATTCTTTACTGTTTTGGTTTATTTCCCTCACATAGGTCGACTAGCGACATATCATCCAGTAGCTTATAAATTTTTTAGACGTTTTTTGCTATAGTTTAATTTGCGGTGGCTGGACCTACCCAGGTTAGGTTCATGGGGAAATTTATCCCTGCGATTAAGGTGTTAGGTAGTATGGTGATGTACAGTGTGTAATGGTATTGATGACAAATTTGTGTTGGTTTGTATTTGGGGCATAAATGTTAAGTAGTGAGTAGGGTATGTTTTCTATAGAGCAATTCAGTAGGAGGAATCTCCCCTCCTCGTCCTTTTCTGAGTGTGTTATTTGTATGTTTAAGGATTTGTGGAACAGTATTGAGACCCCATTTTTTTTTTTAGGGCCCATTGCGGAATATGTTTGGGTATAATTTTTGTTTAGAAATTTGGATGGATTTTTGTTGAAAAGTGCGTCTCCTGTAAGAAGATTATATGGGGATGGTGTTCCTCGTATGATTTAAAGGCCAAGGCCCTTTTGTGGTAAAGATCAAGCCTTTTACGTTATGGGATATACAGGTTAATGACCTGGGTGGTTTTGGTCCAGCCATCGCATTATAGTATCACTGCATTTAACATCTTGGTGGTTCACACTTAGTGTTGTATTAGTTGCATATGTCGTCAAGCTTTCATCTATTATCATATAATACATTTTGGAATCCTAACATATTTATTCTAACGAGAGGGGGGGCGATTTTGTGTTTGCTCGTATTTTCTTATATAGGAACCATGCCATTCTAATAAAGGATGGGGTGAACAGGACCAATATATATGTATAAACTTGTGGCCATAGTCTAACAGTCTATAGACCATGTTTGTTTGTAGTCATATGGTACATTTCACAGCCATTTCTTGTATAAATATTACACCGAGTTGATGAAAGGGGGGTAAACAGGTTTAGAACATATAAACAAAACATATAAAACAATAACAGGTTTGTCTGTAAATCAGACATTTATTTCTCATCTCGATTCAGAGATGGGAAAGTCCACTATCTGTGGTTGGGGGTGTCGGTTCCCCTTTCCCATATGTTATGGGATTTGTTGAGTATAATTTTAAGTGTTTAGTTTTTTGTAGTTACGGTTTTTGCAGGCCCTGGGACTTGTTTGTGCTGGTTGGTTCCAGAGCTGGCGTTTTTTCCTTTTGGATGGGTGATGAGACTGGTGTCCACGTTCTCTGCAGGGGTCTGCGTTGTGCTTGGGTGTTTGGGGGGACTTTGGGGTTGGTACTTTAATAGTACGTAGTGTTTGTAATCCGTCCATGACGTTGGTAATCACATATTGTGTTTGTTGGTGAGAAGAGAAGTTTAAATGGGTATCCCATCTGTATCTTATTTTGTGGTCCATTATGCTTTCGTTATAATTTTTAGGGATTTACGTTTGGCCAGTGTTTGGGGGGCCAGATCACGTAAAGTTGAACTTATATCCTTGAAATTCCAGATTGGGGTTTTTGTGCGTGCTTCTTGTAGTAATAATTCTTTGGTGGTGTGTAGTGCAGTCTAGTGATAAGTCTCTTGGCAGAGTATCAATTGGTGGTTTGGCGAGTGCTCTATGCGCTCTGTCACAGATGAGTTTATCTTTTTAAGTCCGGTAGTAGTGATGAAAAGAAGAGTCCGTGATTTCCCAGCGTTTGCGTATTTTTCGGGGATGCCCCTATTCTTAGGTTGCCCCTCCTTGACTATTTTCTAGATCTTCTATTTGTGATGATATGCGGTTATATTGTGTTGGTAGGAGGAGATTGTCATCTTTCGCGATTTGTATTGTTTCGGTTAGTCGTCTTGTTTGATTCTATATCACTTATACGTTGTCCCGATCATGCAGATCCGATTTGATTGGTTCTAGGGCTAGATTTAGCTCTTCGTTTAGTAGTGAGCGAAAGTCTGATAAGTTTTGGTTTGGAGTTGCCATGTTTGATCTATTGTTTTTATTAGTTATTGGGTTGGTGGGTTTTTCTGAGTCGTTGTTTTTCTTTGTGTTCTGGAGATTTTCTGTTTGGTGTTGGAAGCTTATTTATTAGCAGATGTTGTTTGGCTATATTTTTGGGTGGCATTCGAAGTTGTTTCGATCAATGGCGCTCCGCCCCGTGTTTCGGTCTGTGGGAGTCTCCCACGTCAGGTTGCTTTCAGCCTCACCGTCTTCCGTCCTGCCTCCCGTCTGACGGTGATCGCGGGTAGGTTTTGTATGTGTCGGTTGTTCGGCTGCTCTGCTCCAACCCCTTGTCGCGTCCCCGCTGTGAGGCCTCCACCACGTGGTCCGGTGCACGTCTGCCCCGCCGTTCGGGATCGTCTGTCTCGTCCCTTTCCCTCCCTTCTTCCTCCTTTTTTTTGTGTCTCGGTGAGTCCGGTAGGTTCCCGTTTTACTTTAGTTACCCCTTTTTGCTGTTATACTTCTGTGTGCTGGTTGGTAGCTAGTGAATATGGGATCGGTGGAGGACTCTAAGATGGTGTGTCTGCCATCTTCGCTGCTCACGACGCCCCCGATTTTTTTATTTAAATGAATTTTTTTGATTTAAATCAGATTTTTTTAATTAAAATGCTTTTTGAGGAAATATATTACCATCCAAAGGTTATTCCATCATGAAATAAAGATTTCTTTTTTAATTATGTAGAATAAAGCTGTATACCCTATATACTTAAATATAAGTTACTTGATATAACCAGGTACTAATTTTTACCTGAAAAAGGAGTAAAAACTGCTTGACTTGTGTATAAGCTGAGGGTAGAAATGATGACCACTCCTGTCTTCTGATTCAGTATTGTTTTGAGGCTTACGTTTCCCTTTAAATGACAGCAGAATTCCCATACAGTAATCCCATACAGTAGTCCCCATACAGTAATAGCCAAATCCAGTATGGCTTTTACTGCATGGGAATTCTGCTGTTCATTTAGGGAAACTAAAGCTTCAAAGCAATACAGAATCATCTTTTCAACACCAATAGATACCATCCTCCTGATTCTGTATTGTTTGGAGGCATTAGTTGCCCTTTAAATGGACAGAAATCCCCAATTCCTTGGCACTCCAAATGTTTGGAAACTACAACTCCTAGCATGCTTTAGTTGCTAGGAGTTGTAGTTTCCAAACATCTGCAGTGGAAAGCACCCCCAGGGCAGGCCAGGCCACTACTCGGCACCAGAAGTGGCACCGGTGCCGAGTAGTGACGTCAGGCAGAGCAGTGGATGCGGACTGCGAGCGAGCAGCAGCCGGATTGCAGTAAGTGATTGACCCGAGTATAAGCCGAAGTTTATTTTATGTTTATTTTTTGGTAAATAAATTCCGTTAATCCATTCACAATGTCATGTTCTTCCAGAGGTTTTTCTAAGATTATTGGGCAGTTTCACTGCCACAGATATTTATCACAGACGCTTGTTTACTTTTGCAGTTCTCAAACTGAGATCACATGCCTCTCCTTCACAGCAAAAATGTTATAACTTGAACAGATGTTGAGAGAGACCTTAATCCTATTGTTCCACAACCTATGAATACAGAATCAAACCCTTCAGTGCTACGTTTCAAGAAGTTCGGGAATAGAAATGCTGTAAGGTTATTGTTTTATTTAGAGTAAATCTATTATTCTAAAAATTTTTATCTACTTACATATTGAAGTTATACCAGCAAGAATTAGCCTTTATGTAGAAAACTATGATTTAAATCAAGCCTTACCGACTAGTGATATAAATCATGATTTAAATCAGTTTGATTTCAATCAAATCCACCCTGTTACTATAGTGGTTGGGGCTGGGGGAGGGAGCCCTACACTACAGCAAAAAAATCGAAATGCCGTCAAAAAATATTTTTACATAGGTTCCTTCGAGTCTCACTAAGGCCATTAGAGCCTTGTATATTGCTCTTAGTTCCAACACATTCAAAATAACCACAGCTGACCAGGAACCCTGCACTATTTTTGGCCCAAGAGAGTGCCACAACCTAGTGATGACTTGTCTGTGGTCAGAGCAATCCATGGCGGGTTTTCCAAACGATTTCCTTCAGACAGATTTGTCCATCATGAGACTTCTTATCTGCTGCGACATTGTAAGCCTCCTGGCTAAATTGACTTGTGGATTTCTCACTTGAGCCAGAAGATACAACTGCAATGGCCTCATCCACCATCTCACCCACACTATCATCTGTATTGCGGCGGCACATCAGTCCCAAGACTCTGAGGCATTCTTTTGCTGTTATACATTTTCTTTCTTGAAGATAATCACTGATTCCCTAAAATAACACCACTTCTGTTCTGGGAGCAGCACCTGTCCTGTAATGTGTCAACAAAGCTTAAATACACTTTTCCCCCCGGACCATTCTAATAAAAATTTTAATTTCTTCCCCAAACAACATTGAGTCTTCAAAAATGGTCATTGGCACACATTTTTCTTGTGTCACATCAGCCAACCAGCAGCATAGAGATAATGCTCTTCTAGAAGCAACTACCAGGACTTCTTTCTAATCTTACCAAATCCACCAATGCTTCTGCCACAAACTCGGATGCAATTTTCCAACATTGTTACCAACTTCGACCGCTTCACCACATCCTGGATGTTAGTCAAGAACCCGAGAGACTAAAGTTAAAGCCACTGCCAAAAAGCATGTTGCCTCTGCCGCTATGTATGCCTTCTATAAATTATAATCTGTGCGCCGATCCATGTGATCTCTGAACCCAGCAGCATCGTCTACAGGCAAGGACGTCTTCTTTAGGGTGTCAGCAGTCCATTCCTTAAATGGATATTTTTTCAAGAATTTACCTGCCAACACCAATTTCTTTTCAGTCTTCTTCCATTCATTTGCAATTATCGCCTGCATTGACGAAAGATATGAAAAGTAGTAATCTTCTTCTTTACCACTGGAAATAATTTATATTTATACGTTGTCCCAGATCATCAGATCCGATTTGATTGGTTCTAGGGCTAGATTTAGCTCTTCTTTAGTAGTGAGCGAAAGTCTGATAATGTTGGGTTTGGAGTTGCCATGTTTGATCTATTGTTTTAGTAGTTATTGGTTGTGGGTTTTCTGAGTCGTTTGTTTCTTTGTGTTCTGGAGATTGTCTGCTTTGGTGTTGGAAGCTATTAATTTAGCAGATGTTTGTTTGGCTAATTTTGGGTGGCATTCCGAAGTTGTTTCGATCAATGGCGCCTCCGCCCCGTGTTTCGGTCTGTGGGAGTCTCCCACGTCAGGTTGCTTCAGCCTCACCGTCTTCCGTCCTGCCTCCCTCTGACGGTCGCGGGTAGGTTTTTGTATGTGCGGGTTGTTCGGTCTGCTCTGCTCCAACCCCTTGGTCGCGTCCCGCTGTGAGGCCTCCACCACGTGGTCGGTGCACGTCTGCCCCGCCGTTCGGGATCGTCTGTCTCGTCCCTTTCCCTCCCTTCTTCTCTCCTTTTTTTTGTGTCTCGGTGAGTCCGGTAGGTTTCCCGTTTTACTTTAGTTACCCCCTTTTTGCTGTTATACTTCTGTGCTGGTTGGTAGCTAGTGAATATGGATCGGGTGAGGAGCTCTAAGATGGTGTGTCTGCCATCTTCGCTGCTCACGAGCGCCCCCGATTTTTTTTATTTAAATTGAATTTTTTTGATTTAAATCAGATTTTTTTAATTAAAATGCTTTTTGAGGAAAATATATTACCATCCAAAGGTTATTCCATCATGAAATAAAGATTTCTTTTTTAATTATGTAGAATAAAGCTGTATACCCTATATACTTAAATATAAAGTTGACTTGAGTATAACCAGGGTACTAATTTTTACCTGAAAAAGGAGTAAAAAACTGCTTGACTTGTGATAAGCTGAGGGTAGAAATATGACCACTACTGTCTTCTGATTCAGTATTGTTTTGAGCTTACGTTTCCCTTTAATGGACAGCAGAATTCCCATACAGTAATCCCATACAGTAGTCCCCATACAGTAATAGCCAATCCATATGGCTTTTACTGCATGGGAATTCTGCTGTTCATTTAAGGGAAACTAAAGCTTCAAAGCAATACAGAATCAGAATCTTTTCAACACCAATAGATACCATCCTCCTGATTCTGTATTGTTTTGAGGCATAGTTGCCCTTTAAATGGACAGAAATCCCCAATTCCTTGGCACTCCAAATGTTTGGAAATACAACTCCTAGCATGTTTAGTTGCTAGGAGTTGTAGTTCCAAACATCTGCAGTGGAAAGCACCCCCAGGGCAGGCCAGGCCACTACTCGGCACCAGGAAGTGGCACCGGTGCCGGTAGTGACGTCAGGCAGAGCAGTGGATGCGGACTGCGGAGCGAGCAGCAGCCGGATTGCAGTAAGTATTGACCCGAGTATAAGCCGAAGTTTATTTTATGTTATTTTTTGGTAAATAAATTCCGTTAATCCATTCACAATGTCATGTTCTTCCAGAGGTTTTTCTAAGATTATGGGGCAGTTTCACTGCCTACAAGATATTATCACAGACGCTTGGTTTACTTTTGCAGTTCTCAAAACTGAAGATCACATGCCTCTCCTTCACAGCAAAATGTTATAACTTGAACAGAGTTGAGAGAGACCTTAATCCTATTGTTCCACAAACCTATGAATACAGAATCAAACCCTTCAGTGCTACGTTTCAAGAAGTTCAGGGAATAGAAATGCTGTAAGGTTATTGTTTTATTTAGAGTAAATCTATTATTCTAAAAATTTTTATCTACTTACATATTGAAGTTATACCAGCAAGAATTAGCCTTTATGTAGAAAACTATGATTTAAATCAAGCCTTACCGACTAGTGATATAAATCATGATTTAAATCAGTTTGATTTCAATCAAATCCACCCTGTTACTATAGTGGTTGGGGCTGGGGGAGGGAGCCCTACACTACAGCAAAAAAATCGAAATGCCGTCAAAAAATATTTTTACATAGTTCCTTCGAGTCTCACTAAGGCCATTAGAGCCTTGTATATTGCTCTTAGTTCCAACACATTCAAAATAACTCCCACAGCTGACCAGGAACCCTGCACTATTTTTGGCCCAAGAGGAGTGCCACAACCTAGTGATGACTTGTCTGTGGTCAGAGCAATCCATGGCGGGTTTCCAAACGATTTCCTTCAGACAGATTTGTCCATCATGAGACTTCTTATCTGCTGCGACATTGTAAGCCTCCTGGCTAAATTGACTTGTGGATTTCTCACTTGAGCCAGAAGATACAACTGCAATGGCCTCATCCACCATCTCACCCACACTATCATCTGTATTGCTGCGGACATCAGTCCCAAGACTCTGAGGCATTCTTTTGCTGTTATACATTTTCTTTCTTGAAGATGAATCACTGATTCCCCTAAAATAACACACTTCTGTTCTGGGAGCAGCACCTGGTCCTGTAATGTGTCGAACAAAGCTTAAATACACTTTTCCCACCAGGACCATTCTTAATAAAAAATTTTAATTTCTCCCCAAACAACATTGAGTCTTCAAAAATGGTCATTGGCACACATTTTTTCTTGTGTCACATCAGCCAACCAGCAGCATAGAGATAATGCTCTTCTAGAAGCAACTACCAGGACTTCTTTCTAATCTTACCAAATCCACCAATGCTTCTGCCACAAACTCGGATGCAATTTTCCAACATTGTTACCAACTTCGACCGACCGCTTCACCCACATCTGGATGTTAGTCAAGACCGAGAAACTAAGTTAAAGCCACTGCCAAAAGCATTTTGCCTCTGCCGCATGTATGCCTTCTATAAATTATAATCTGTGCGCCGATCCATGTGATCTCTGAACCCAGCAGCATCGTCTACAGGCAAGGACGTCTTCTTTAGGGTGTCAGCAGTCCATTCCTTAAATGGATATTTTTCAAGAATTTACCTGCCAACCACCATTTCTTTCAGTCTTCTTCCATTCATTTGCATTATCGCCTGCATTGACGAAAGAATAGGAAAAGTAGTAATCTTCTCTTTACCACTGGAAATATTTATCAGCCCTCATAGCCTTAATGAGTGGATCAATTATATCATTATTGAAAGAAGCTTCCAATTCTGGAAGACAGAATATGATGAACAGATTCCATCGGGGAATCAATTTTGGGCTGATGAAGTATGGGCTTAGCAGCAGTCAGATCCACCATTTCTATATTAATTTTAGACACCCATCATGTCTCTTGGATAACTTGTCCAAGAGGTAGAGAGGCTGAAAGTAAAATAAAATTATGGCATATGAAAAAGCAATAGAGCTAAGGCAGCAGTAAACAAAACATTTGCACTTGAATCTGTAGCCATAGCACAGCAGTAATCCCTACTAAAAGTACTGTAAAATAGTTCAGGGACTCAGTCAGAGAAAGATACATCCAGAGCAACTGTCAAAAAATGTGCCATTTAACGCCTCCGGGGAGCAGAAACCGGAAATTTAAGTTCCACCATGTCACTTCACAGAATATTCATCCAGCATAGGAACGCCACTAGGTCCCAGAGAATCCACTTTTTCCCCCCCAGTATAGATACCCTTTAAACGGCAAGTCCTCCCACAAAACTAAATTTTAACCCACTACTGTTTAACCCCCACTGTGTAGTGCTAAAAATCCTTACCTTTCTACTCTGCTACTTATGGTTTTCCTGCAGTGCCTAATCAAAGTTGCAAAAAGTGAACAGTAGAAGGTGTTTCCTACCTTTAAAACGAGCCATCAACCACCTCTATAAGCGCTCCACAGCCCAAGATATACAGAAATGACTGGCCAGAAAGTTAATGGGTGGGAGGCTGACATGTGACATTCCTGAGGCTTCTCCTGCACAGTGCTTCCAGTGAGCACAGCCTCAGACTCCCTCAATGTGTGAGGGAGACAGGAAGTCCCTCCTCCTCTCTGCTGTGTGAAGTCCTGACAGAGAAGGTAAGGGGGGTCTGAGTAACCCACGGGACCCGTGAGTGGGCAGGGATTAGACACCTGTGAGTGGGTGGGCCACATGGGACTAAGATAATGGGCCATGGGGTCCATGAGTGGGAGGGACCAGGGGGCTGCAAAGGGGAGGAGGAGACACAGGACAGACTGACTGACAGTTTCAGAGCAGGAAGTGCAGGGGACCTGGTGATGCTGTTGCCATATCACACACAAAAATGTAAATATCTTTAAAACTATGCAAAATAAACAATGGAAATAAATTGCAAAAATTCCCAGGGGAGCAATTTCAATCAATTTACCTCAAGTCCTTTTTGACCACAGTTCCCCTTTAAGGAGAAACAACCATATCAGATGAATATGGCCCGCAGGGAGACTACGCTTAGATATTTACTGAACATCACAACTTAAAAGTAGGAATTTGTAACATTCTAAATTACAAGGTAATGCAGTAATATGAAGTAGACTAATACGTGGTTAAATTTGATTTAAAAGATATAATAATTTATGTTATACCCTTCCCTTTACCCACTCTCTCCCTACCCTATATAATTCATTGGACCACCATCACTAACCCTATCCATTTCTCCCATACCCTCTTAAAAGAAAAAGTAGAGGCCAAACAAAATATTTTAAGGTGTGATTATTATTTTAAGGTAATGATTATTTATCCAATTCGCTCACCTGAAACATGTTTACATACCACTCTCTTCAATAAAAAAAAATTTGAGGAAAAAAAATCCCTTTAAAAGACATGCCCTTTAAAAAAAAAAAAAAAAATACTGGTCACTTGCCCCTAAATACAACTGCTATTTTAAGCATTTTATTTTTCTGCATTTCTAACCAGATATTTAATGCTAAGTATTTCCACCATTCTTTCCCTTTCTGGTAGAGGTTGACGTCTCCCTCTGCTCAATAAGCCATTTAGAACTTAGGTATGTGCAGAGGAGGCGGCAGGGGAAAGCCGTCCATCAAAATTTCCCCAGAAGGGGGAAATATTTATGTTTGAATATCAGGTTAGTTATATATTAATTAATGTGCTGAATATATCGAATGGAATTGGTGGCAGTTAACTAACAAGTGACCATTTTTTAGGTTTAATGGTGGAAATGCCCTTTAAAATTGAACATTGGTCAAAAAGCTACATGCGTTTTATAGATGCCTTTTCCATCTTTGAAGTAGAGTGTTGGCATGTATGTATTTGCATTACTAATGTCATTGCTTTAAAAGGGCATGTCCACCCCCCACCCTTAGTTATATTTACACGGAAGACTCCAAACCCCTCCCTACCACGATACATATCTGCTTCCCCAGTATCCATGAATTTGTATATTCATCATCATCTTTGCCCGCTCTGGTCTACTTCTTCACAGTTTTTTTGGATAGGTCACGGTCATTGATTTATGTCTGCTTCCAGAGCTGCCTCCTTGGTGGCTGCATGAGGACAAGGGCCAGATGAATATCTTAGTTTAGGGGGTGGCGATATCCTTAATTTAAGTATAGCTTTTTGTGTGAGGGGTCAATATTCCCCTTTATCTGCTTTATAAAAGCACCATACACATAATTGATGGTGTCCAAAACATAAAACTTAAGTAAAATCATAGATTTTATTCCAAAATATATGTTTTTCATTTATCTCCAAGGGACAAATCACTATGCCTAAAATGTGCACAATGCAATCTGTTTTTAGGATCGCATGGCATGGACACCAAAATCGCGATGTCCATGCCAAGCTATATGCGTTGCGCTAAAAATCTTTCCCCAAAGTACGCAATCACCATTTTTGGTGTGTATCATATGTGTTGTTGTTCAAATCACAAAGGAAATGGAAGCGCAAGCACTGGCATGAAAAATCGCTCATCCTGCTGCAGTGGGGCCAAGCCCTAAGAAGACTTTTACAAAAATAAGGCACTTATTCAAAACCCTGGAACTAAGACAAAAGTTTATATTTTAGAGAGAAGTCCTGCTGTAAAACTTTCCAGTGGCCCTGGGAAGACATCACTGTCCTATGACTGCTTTCTCCCTAACCACCAGCAAATGAGGGATATACTGTAGCTCATGCATAGACCAGAAGTAGACACATTTCACATAAATAGTAAAAAGCATATACAAATAAATGATAAATACCAGGTTTTACAGTAAATTATTTTAAACATACCAGCAAAGAAATTCAGCACATCATCTGCAGTGCAAGACCAGGGTAAACCTCGAACTCGTACAATGAACATCATGTTTACTTTTTTATTTAACGGCTCAGGCTCATACTCTGGTAAGGGAGGATACCAG
Organism: Hymenochirus boettgeri; assembly: GCA_019447015.1. Lineage (NCBI taxonomy): Eukaryota > Metazoa > Chordata > Amphibia > Anura > Pipidae > Hymenochirus > Hymenochirus boettgeri. Next base: position 150,249,317 of record CM033469.1, read on the forward strand.
TCTTTCTGATAAAAACTGTTGTTGCCCTAGAAAAAGAGAGGTACTAGATTAAAATCTGAAGTTCCAAAAGGTATCATTTTTTTTTTACACAATTCAAATATTAGGAAATTAACACCACTGATGCCTGTTTTTCGCCCCAGCCATATCGCATTTACAGGGGTTTTCAGTGAAAAAAAAAATCTCTTTTTTTTTATTATGTATTCATATTACCCATACCTATATATACTGCATATACATATATATCTCTAAAAAATCTAAAAAAATCAGTTTGGTTAATATCATTTGGTATACGCTGCTGTGTTCAGTTGTGAGCTGCCATTACAGGTTATGCAACGGTAGTTCTTCCAAGGATGCTCATTTTCTTTGGAATGTTGCTAAACACCTGTTCACACTATAAATTATACAAGTTTATGTGCATTTTACAACTTTTTTACCAATGTTTTGTTGTTGTTGTTTTTGCCTGTGATTCTTGGAAAATCAGACAAAAAAATTCCTCCTTTCACTGTGTTATGCATTTGTGTTTTTAGCCAAGTCCCACTGATGTTTATTGGTCTCTGCAGTTCACTGCAATGCATAAAACTACCAGCAGCTGTGCGCTTTTGCAACCAATGCAGAAGTAGGAACATGCTAATTTCTTTCTATGCAAAATTGTCTGATTTTTTACCACGTTGGCTGGGTCAAACATGCTCACATCTCTAAACTGAATCAATACAGGGCACTGAGTAAAGGACCATGCAGAAAATCAGTATTTAGGAAGCATTTATTTATATACAGAGAAATCACTGAATTTGCAAATTAAGATTAGTGTTATCAAAAAATACAGTAAATTACAGTATACCGTCTAGGACCCCACAAACCCTAAGATTGCTATACTTACCTTTGTCCCAAACATTCCGGCTCAAAGTTATCCAGCACCAATTCTGCCCCCTCCTTTCTCTTTCCCCATTATTTCTGGGTAGCATTCTTCAGTCACCACCACAGTGGTGACTTCGCAGATAACTACTTATGGCTGCTTCCCAAGCCGCATCCTGCACGGCTGTGCAAGCTCATAACCCATTAAGAGGAGACATGGACTTTCAGAAAGCTACAAAAGTAAATATGTGTTAAGATAGGAGATTGAACTATTGGGGCTCTTCTTCCTGCTATAGTGTCGAGGATGTTAAACTATACTGTTTAAACTTTTTGTGCTTGCTTCCCCTTTATGTGTGGCAAGAATACGTGGTGATCAAACAAGAAAAAGAAAACTTCTACAGACTCACGGTTCCATACGTGTGGTCTGGGTGTCGACTGCCCAGACCCTTTGTTTGGTCCGTTAACCACTTGAAGACGAGCCATTATATGGTGTTGGCCATAAGTAAAATAATTGTATTCATAATGTTTGGTGGGGGAGGGGTCCTGTGGAATATATTTAATGTGGGGGTGGGCATGCCCACACACACAGCACATGTATTTCCACTGAGCTTCTGGTGATCTGGTGATGCTGCTACCATATCACACATAAACATGTAAATATCTTCAAGACTATGTAAAAAAAAATATTAAAAGTAAATTGCAAAATACTTAGGAAAGCAATTTCTGTCAATTTACCTAAAGTCCTTTTTGGACCACAGTTACCCTTTAAAAATGTACTTCTCCATTAATTTAATGAATACCGTACACTTAAAAATTAGCAAGGCAAGCTTTACCTGAAACATGTGTTAACCTTACCAATTAAAAGTTTGAATCAATTTTCTGATAATCCCACCCTTAACTGTATAATCTAGAGCTGACTTCATGCCAACATCTGTTTAAAGGGTATGTCCACCCTAAAAATTAATTTTTAATATATGATTGCCCCTGTCCCCCCAGCCCCAACCACTATAATTTATTCTTTTAGAAATTGCCCCAAACTTTACTTACCTCCCCTCTTTCCTCCGCCGCGCTGTCGGCCATCTGCTTACGAGAAAATGCAAGCAGAGGGGCGGGACCGGCAGTTGCGTCTGTGATTGGCTGAGCGGCAGCCAATCACGGACGCGGCTTCCGGTTATTCAGTGCGGCAGAGGAAAGAGGGGAGGTAAGTAAAATTTCGGGAGCTTTCTAAAAGAATAAATATAGCGGTTGGGGCTGGAGGGACTGGGGCAATCATATAACTAAAGGGTTTTAAGCTAGGGGGAGGGAATCCTGAGAGGGAGGGAGAGGGAGGGGGAGAAGGGCTGCAGTACGCATGCCAAACTTCTCCCGGAGGCCAGGTAGGAGGCAGAGTCCTATATGGACTCTGCTATCCTCCTGATCAAGGGTTCGGAAAGCTTTGAGAGAATCAAGACAGAGAACATGGGTAGGCAGATCATCTCTCTGCTGCTGAAACTCAGCTTTCAACAAAGGGAAGTCATAGAAGATGCCGTTGTGGGCGACCAGGCAGACAGGCTGGGATTGACGATTCACAAATTCTTTAATAAGTTGTATTATGTTAAGATCAAAGGGTCTCTTCTCACAGTCATCCAGGTTTTTGTTACTAAGACCTGTTATGCTTGAAGCCTTCTCCATGATGGTCTTTCTGGGATCCACACACAGGCAAAGTTTATCCAGCACACGAGGCAGCTGGACATTTCCTGCTTCATCAGTCACCGGGTTCTCCAGGGAAGAGATATGGACAGCCACCAAGCAAATCTCTGTTACCTTGGGGAGGTCTTGACTTAGACCAGTGGCTTCAAGGTCAAAGAAGACAAATGTTTTAACTGGACAGGCCATAACATTAATCTGTAATGAGAGACCAGAGAACTCAGTAAATTTACAGACTGTAACAGCTACAGGACAGAGACTAATACGGTTATGTCATATCACTAATATAGAGGATATGGAGACCAATAAAGCCAAATCACTTTCAAATTAACAATAAAATGTGTAAAGCTACTGCTCACTGCATTCAACCTCTACTCCTCAATTGTATGTTTACATATGATGAATGGGAGCTACCAAGCATTCTCAGCTGAATAGATGACACTATGTTCTATTGAAACCTGTAGAGAATTCTCCTGCTGAGTTTGGCAGTTTTGCTCTTTTAGGTATAAATGGCAACTTATTGAGAAGTCTGTGGTGATGTCATCATATGTATGTGCTGAGTTGAAAGGAAACATAAGACTACTTTGGGGCATATTTATAAGTGTAGCAGTTTTTCCAAAAAAAATCACTGCCTTGAGGATATGAAAGAAAACGACTTAAGAGGTTAAGAGAGGTAATTGTGCCTTTCCCATAGACAGGGTTAGAGAAGTGAAACATCTGACCTTCCTTCCCGTTTACTGGTGATCTGAAATCCAGTCTCTGTACTTTGGTTACAGTGCAAAATATTCACACGATTTATCTTATACTAAAACGTAACAGGCATAGATTTCTATTTAGAATTATGGGTTGACATTATGGGGCAGATGCGATAAGAGGTGCAAAGGTTTTCCTTAGCTTATTAATTTACAGTAACCAATCAGGTTAGATTTCTACTGTGTTTAAATATAAATATAAAGTGCCCTTTGTGCTTATGGTGTGTTTAGGAAGTTTGGGTGATTGTTGGTCTGCTTGCTGCTAGACTACCCAAATCCACTGATTCACATAAAACTTGAAAGATAAAAGCTGGTAGCTGCGCTGTCCTCCTCTCACCCAAAAAAAAAAAATATTATTACTATCTTATCAATACAATAAGTAGATACAAACCATATAAAAATGTAATAAAAAGTGTTCCAAGGATGCAAATCAAAACACAGCTTTATTCTTCCATAGACAGAAACAATACTTCCAATAAAACATCACATAAAATATAAAGGGTAAAGTGTAATGTGCATATTGCAAGGTATGGGCTAAAAAAGTAGGGGAATCCTCTTAAATTCCTTCTCCTATTTTGCTATAGTTATATAACCTTCTAGGATGTAGGATCTATAAAATGGCATTGAGGGTGCTACCCTACTGTCTTTTGCTTGTCCCAACGCATTTCGCTATGTCTATTATAGCTTTCTCAAGGGTGTGTGTATAATCTACCGCCTATTGTCTTAAATAGTTTAAGATTCGCGGGTCTAGGTCCCTTTCTTCCGGGATCTGACGGGGCCTTTGTGTCTCTTGCTCATGTCATGACGTCATTACGTTCTACGTTTCCTTCACGCACGTGCGATACGTAACAGTCTGATTCCTTTGCGCATGCGCAATACATGCGCGATATATGCCGTTGCTTCGTTACAGCTTGCGGGTCATTGCTGTGCGTTCCATACTGCTGCCATTATTTCTAGTGGGACTGCTGAATTTCCTCCCAGTGGGACTCCCTCTCTATCTCTGGGTTCTCTCACCTATGTGATGGTTCACTACGGGTTCTCTGGGGAATCCATATCCTCCTACTGTCATTCTATAATTTTGGGAGTGTAAATGCACTTATAAGCACCATATGTATATAAAAACAGTAAAAACACAGTATGTTTGTCCACTAGATATCTAAAAACAATATATAAAATATGCACCTATTAACTAGAGGAAAATCTATAGTATATATCTAATTGTAAATATCAGTATATAAAATATGCACTAAAATATCAGTATATAAGGTATGCACTTATTAGGTAGAGTGTACAATATATATTATTATAGAAGTCATAATTTCTATAATAATTATTGCGCATGCGCGAAGGAATCAAACTATGTTATGTATCGCGCGTGCACGAAGGAAACGTAGAACGTAATGACGTCATGACATGCGCAAGAGACGCAAAGGCCCCTTCAGATCGCGGAAGAAAGGGACCTAGACCCGTGAATCTTAAACTATTTAAGACAATAGGCGGTAGATTATATACACACCTATAAGAAAGCTATAATAGACATAGCGAAACGCGTTGGGACCAGCAAAAGACGGTAGCACCCTCAATGCCATTTTATAGATCCTACATCCTAGAAGGTTATATAACTATAGCAAAATAGGAGAAGGAATTTTAGAGGATTCCCCTACTTTTTTAGCCCATACCTTGCAATATGCACATTGCACTTTACCCTATATATTTTATGTGATGTTTTATTGGAAGTATTGTTTCTGACATGCAGTTAACAGCTCGTGAATGGGCATTTAAACTGCAGTTTGATAACAACTGATCAGCTGCTGCAGATATATAGCATGGGCGATCTTTTGCACCTTTTATTTCATCAGTGTCCCTTTGGGAAATGACAGATTTAATTAAATATGCCAGGCACACAGCTAAATGATAGGAGAGTATAATATCTGCCTTCTTATAGAAAAAAAAATCTAGGTAAATACATAAACAAACAATGTTATTTTAGCACTAACACATTTTGCCACCTACATATCTGACATCATTGATATGGAACTGTGCTATCATTCTAGTAAAGGACTGTCATTATTAGTCCGCTATATGTATTGCCACTATTGTCTTTTCACATCAGGCTTGGACAATAGTTATGGCACATATTACAGAGAAATAGAAAGATAAGGTTTTAAATATTAGATTCAGTGCAACAGGTATAGATGGGAAATACTAAATACTAATCACTTACCGGAGTTTCTGTGCTACCCGAGAGTGCAAGAGATTGTTTGATGTCCTAACATGTCCAACAGGGTTTTTGTGAATATTTTTCCATATTCCACCCACAATGGGGTGGGGCGGGGCGTGAACAATTCATGCTAGTTTCAGTTCTTAAAATAGAAAGCAAAGGAAAATAAAGGCGTCCACAGAACAATCAGAATAGTCTTACACAATTCCAAATGCACTGCTACCTAGTAATACAATTTCTATTGTGACACTTATATAATTCAGTCTAAACACAAACCTCACATTCCATGCCAAGAAAAATCAGCTTGTGTTTGAAGTATTCAGGTTGATTAGTAATATTGCTGTCATCCTCTATTACACTGGTCAAAGTTTATTGTACAGCTTCCTTACTAACTAAAGTTTAGCCTGTGAATCAACTACCGTCCATGTCTACAATATGTTAATATATCTGTCAGGTACCCAGAAATAGATGGCTGGTAGATAACCGAGATACTAGGAAATGGACTTCTAAATGAGAATGTTGCTGCCCTAGACACAGTCACAAAATCAGATCCACTGGGGCCACAAATGCCCAAGCAGTGGCTATTGAACACTGTAAGCATTTTTATATTTTGAGCTGTTTAGGATCATTGGATTGTAGCTGGAATGCTAGATGTATCAGTGAAGTTTATTACAGCCTGTACTGAACTATGGGGAGTTATTGGGAGACAGACCAACAATGCCAAATGCCCCCAAACACATTTAGCAGGAATGACAGCTAAAATGTCAGGAGGTGCATCAACACACACTAGATTGTCTGCTGAAACAGTTTACCTGTGCAGAACTTACATTATAATCATATGACATTAACCAGTTTTTTTAACTTGAAATCTGCTCAAGGTATTACAGCCCCAGATGTAATCAGCAGATAATTTTCCTACTAGTCTTCATGTTCTGCCCCACAAACCACTGGCTATTGCTGATCACAGTATCAAACCAAAGTTCAAACAGACTTGTTTAAAATAACGACAAACATATTTATATAACACAATCAATGAAATCCTGCTCCTACATAGAGTACAATATTAATAGAAGGCACCAGTTTTCTTTATAACAGGTTCCAAACTATGACAGAATCAATTCTGTCCCATTTGTGTCATCAGGAGAACCTCCCATCAGTACTAACTGCCATGGAGATAGTTGGGAAATCTGTACTTAAAGAGGAATAAACCTGATGGAGTGAACAGGCCCTGACAGAATTATTAGCTAGCATCACTTTGTGACTATGGAGTTTACCATATCAAAGTACTGGTGATTTCATATATCTTTAAAGAGCATGTTCACCCTGTATTTCTGAATATAAATGCATGTAATAAACTGATAAAAATAGCAGTTGGGGTCGCAGGCAGGTATCTGACAAGTCACCAGCTTTTTGTTTTAAGGGTGGACATGCCCTTTAACATCTCACTCTGTAGCAGAATTAAAGTGCTTGAATTAATTGTAATTTAACTCTTCAGCGGGTAAAGTTTAAAGTGAAAAAGTCCAGTAACCAAGAGATATAATCAGCCTTCATTTGCACCGATGGCCACCAATAGAGCTATTATTAGGGAGTGTGAGCATTAGTTAGTGCATTTGATCAGACTCTGCCCACTCACAACCTGGAACAGGCCACAGGAAAGCAGAGCAGCGAGGGTAGCTGGATCACCAGACATGAGGACCTAGCATTGTAGGGTACAGCTTAAGGGGAGAGGTATTTTTCCTTTTGATCCCCCTTTAAATTGCTTTTGCCTGCTAATTGCAATTGAATCTTCCTGATCGATATACATTTCCCAAATTCATCTCTGTGCAGAAATCAGTTTCACACAATAGAAGGTTAGGTTGACTTAAGAATTTACATGGCTAGCACATTTTAAACTAAATACAACTTTAAAGGGCATGTCCACCCTTATAAAAAAAATTTCCCCTATAATAGTATGCCTTCCCCCAGCCCCAACCGCTATAAAATAATTTTAGGAAAGTGCCACGATCTTTACTTACCTTCCCTCTCTCCTCCGACGCCCGGGCCGGCCTTCTGCTTGCAAGACACTGCAAGCAAGGGGAGGGACCAGCAGCCGCGTCTGTGATTGGCTGAGAGGCAGCCAATCACGGACGCACCTGCCTGCTTCTCAGAATGCCTGCTTCTCAGAATGAATGGGGAAAGAGGGAAGGTAAGTAGAATTCAGGGGACTTTCTTAAAATTATTTTTTAGCGGTTGGGGCTGGGGGAAGAAATACTATTATATGGACAAGGGTTTTTATGGTAGGGGGAGGGATCGCAAAACGGGAGGGAGAGGAAGGGGGAGAAGGGCTGCAGTACGCATGCCAAACTTCTCCCGGAGGCAAGACAGGAGGCAGAGTCCTATATGGACTCTGCTATCCTCCTGGTGGGCAGTTTTTGGGACTTTGGGGGGGGGACTACAGGAGAACCATATGGAGCTGGGATGTGAGGTAAGGGTTTTAATACACTACATGGTGGGGCCATTAGTGGGGGGATTATAGTTTTGGGGGTGGACATGCCCTTTAATAAGGAAAGATTCAGGCTGTCATGTCCTTACGTTAACTGTTTGCTTTATACTCAATATATTCACATTTCTATCACACCTAATTACAGTATACTAAGGGTGCTGCCCATGAAAAAAATGAGGACTGTCAAGATACAAAAACAAAACAAAACTGGAAATGAATCTATATTTAGGAAAGCCAAGTATAGAAATTGCATTAGTAAATGTGACACACATTACACTGTGAGGCCTGGAGGAATGAGAACCTTCAAAAACATTATTCTGCAATATATTTTATATTGATTTAATGGGATGATCCTAAGGCTCTGGGTGTCACTGGGAAACTGGACCCGATCTCAGATTCTGGGCTAACGAACTGTATTATCAAGGACAATAATAACTCAAAAAGAAAACTGGGCCAACTAGACCTTTACGTATTGCTTTAATACCACACTGTCTGAAAGACCATTAAAAATAGAACATTATATAGCACACAAGTATACAAACAAATCATGTGAGAAGACAAATTAATATACAGATTTTAGAATTTTTAGAAAGGTTCCTGCTTTAAAGGAGAACAAATCCGGCAACGTGTGAATTTGCACAAATGCAATGATGCAAGTTTCACAAGCATTCCCATGCATTTGTGTTGCAATTTAGATTGCAACACAATTCAGACAAAATTAATTTTTATGGATTGCGTAGCATGAAATGCAATTTGACCACCCAGATTGTCATGCACGGACATGCGTTTCTCACGCAAAATGTGATCGTAAATGCAAGAAAAATGTGCTAGAGTGGCTTAACCCTAAATCATTTAAAGGGAAAGTATAGTGTGTATAAAGTTTTTTCAAAAACAGTTAAAATAAATAGTTCCTGATGCAGGGAGGAAGGATTGGTGCTCTTTACCAATATCCTTTCTATGAGGAGCAGCAGTATGAAGAAAACAGCTTTTGCCAGTCTTCCAGAATGCTTCAGCACTATCTTTAATATAGAATGGCCCAGGGCCATAACCTGGCAGATGAAAACTGTATGTGCTGTAGCTCCTCAACAAAACAATATTGGGAGGTGGGTATAATCAATCCTATATCCTTTCCCCTGGTGCTTTTCATTTTTAAAAAGTTAATTTTTACTGTATAGTTGTCCTTTAAATCCACCTCCATCCCATAAAAATTCCCAGGGAAAGGAGCTAAATCACTAGTTACTTACTCCTGGGTTTGCAATAGGTTGAGTAATACATAAATAAAGTAATGATTGTGGGTCCATTCTGCCACAGACGTCACTGTGTCTGTGAGTCAGCCAATGGGACAATGTTCCAATAGAGTAAAGGTGATCCTCTGCACTCGTCCACCTGTGGGTGCCCACTCCTCCGAATTGTCCAACCCTTAATGGACATATATCAATTGGAAACCGCAAAGAAGCGAGGGTCGCACTCCAAAGTAAATTAACTTCAATTTATTGAAAACCACACATATATCACAACGTTTCGGGGGGAAACATGCCCCCTTCCTCAGGTGATGATTCAACAGTAGTGCAACACATCTATATAGGTCAGCTTTCTTTGCGGTTTCCAATGGGACAATGTTCTCTGTGTGTCTTTCCATTGGGGGGCAGAACAGAGCAGATCCAGCAATGATCAGAACAAAAGGTTCACTTTTTGAGTGAACTGTTCCTTAAAGGTAAATTCCCCCAACTATAGCAAATGGATCAATGAACGATGTCCGACAAAACAGCTATAAACATGGCTATTAATAGGCCCCTTGTTTGTTGATAATCGTGTGCCTCATCAATCGAGTGTACATGCCTTTTGAGGTCACAGTGACTAAACCCAATTTTAGTGAAATAGGGAGTGGTTATTTGCTTCAGTTGGTGCCTAAACTTGCACAATACATAATGCACTGTTTATGAAACCTGTAATCAAACCAGTGTGTTTAGGCAATGGTAGCACAAAGACTTTTCCAATTCCAAGCTTTCAGCAAAAATAATGTTTTGTTAATTTAATTGCAGAGAATAAAATTAAATTGCACATGAGAATGGATTTCGAATTAAAATGTTGGTCACCGAGCACAGTTTCCACGGGCAAGTGTTTTGTATTAGGTCAAATTATTATGGACATGTTTAGGTATGCCTGACGTAGCTGGGTGGATATCTAATGGCAAATACAGACCTGTGTATGGCCATCTGTTTGAAATAGACATCCCAGTGATAATGTGCTGTCTATCAAATCAGAAGAGGATCAAACCAATCAGATTATCTTGGACAAATTTCAAGTTAAATCTGCTCAAGATAGTAGGTGTAGAGTGGTGTAGTTCAACCACAACTTTCAAATTGGGTTTCAATAGTACTGGGTTTCATGTACTGTAGAAGCCTTGAAATAAATAGGCCAATCCTGAGTTGCCAATGCTTAGTCTTAGACAAAGATGAACAAAATTGTGAAAACACTTTCGTTCTTTAATAGTATTGAAAAAGTGAGTTTACGGTTAACCCCATTAGAATTCTGCTGGTGGGCCCCAGTAATTCCAAGTTATACCATTGCTTAACACAGAGCAGCAGAAAAAGTCAACAAAGAACTACGCCTGACGAGAAGAAAAAGTCGGCAAAGAACAACGCCTGACGAGAAGAAAAAGTCGGCAAAGAACAACGCCTGACGAGAAGAAAAAGTCGGCAAAGAACAACGCCCGACTGAGAAGAAAAAGTGGGGGGGACTACAGGAGAACCTTATGGAGCTGGGATGTGAGGTAAGGATTAAACTACACTACATGATGGGGCCAGTAGTTGGGGGGATTATAGTTTTGGGGGTGGACATGCCCTTTAAGATTGTTCGTGTAAATTGGTAGATCTATCAAAAGTCAGACCGATTAAAGCAACATTGTCCCAATAGACAGAGCACATTCACAAACATACAATAAGCTGTACCTCACCTCTCCCTTTGCACCTAGCTAAGTGTATGCTGTACACTTCACGTTCTGTAGAGCTTAACAGATCAAAACAAGGAAGCTGCAGAAACTGACAGTCAATTGTATAATAGCCCTGCAATCTCTCCTCTACCTGAGACAGAACAGTGATTTCAGTGCAGTTGGTGTAAACATATTTATACTTTCCCTTACAATTATATATTTCTTTGCTTTTTTTTTTTACAAAAAAGAAAAGTAATCTTTGCATTGTATTTCTTACCTAGAACAGGTAAAAGAAAGTCTGAGAAATGAAACCTGCATCCTCATGTACTCACATGTACTCATTTGCTAAAAGAAAAGCTTTATACACCTATCCCAACATAGCTACTATGTGGAAGACTAGTACATGTAGAATCTTTATATTTTGCTAGGAATATACTGGAAACAAAAGCCTGAGGATTAAATCCCATAACTTCATGGGCTGTGTTCTAAATCAAGCGTTTTAGACAGGTGAGCCACCATAGCAAGAATACAGGTATATAGAAGCTTTATCTTTTGCTAGGAACAGAATTTGTTTAAAAATCAGCTGATTATTTGGATTGCTCTAGGAAGGTGGTATTCAATTCATACGTGGTTGGTACATAAACTGCAGGGTAACAATTATATTTCAAATTTTTCATGGGCTGTAAGTTGTACCATTAACAACGTGGTTACAGGGTCTATTTCTCAAATATACATAGTAAAACTTAAATAAAAATCTTACCAATGTATAGGTGTTCTGGAAAGAAAAACTTTTATGTTCGAAGTTTAGTTTAATTCTCCTTTAAGAGGTTTCTTTTTCTGCATCTCACATAACAAATAATTGTCGAAAAAGGCTATTACACATTGCTCGCCTTCCCAAAGACCCCAATTGTCTTAAATGATGCCCTTGAACACCATTTATTGCAAAATCCACAATTCAAATTTTTTCAGGGAAATATACAACACTAAAATCACTGCTTAGTCATATTGTGAAATAATACATGTGTTCAAGATTCATACACCCCTTACAGCTAATGACCTCTACATGACCTCACCCCGAGTCAGGCAGTTATGCCAGAGAGCTATGCCTTACTCCCGGTCTTCAAATAAACCTGCAGGAGACCTGAGCAAAGACAAAGATCTTAGAGGAACAGCGGAGGAGATTGTGGGTAAGTTCTTTATCTTTGCTCCAGTCGTCTGCAAGTTTAATTGAAGAACGGGAGGTATGACGTAGCTCCTTTAACTCCCGTTTTTCAATTAAAACTAAAAAAATGCACATGCCACTGTCCTCAAGAAGGAGGACAAGAAGGAGGCAGAAACCTTTTCATATGTGTTTTCACGTACTTGGCTGCACAAGCAGTCAATTGGTGCTCTATGTACTCAACAAAAGAGAATAAGTGCAGTATTGTAAAATGTTTAACATTTTATTACAACAAAAAGCATCTCTTCTATGCTTGGAATTCAGAACAGCCTGTGCTGATTGGCAAATCCAATTTTATCTATTTGCCCTCAGAAAGGTTTTGTTGCTTTTTTTTGCTTTCCTTTCGATAAACTGTTAGGTAGGATTTATCGGTAGCCTAAAAAGGTTGGACTAGTTGAATGTATGTCTTTATACAACCTCCAATAGTATGTTACGATGAAACTATTAGATAGGCATTATGGGTAGGGTATAAAGGTTGGAATAGATGGAAGTATATCGTTTTTCAACCTTCAATACTATTTATATAACTATGATCTATGCATATATTAGATGGCTAGAGGGTTGGAGGAGATTTTAAACTAGGTTTGGGGGGGGAGGGTTTAGCAGTCTCACTGGGATAGATAGCCCAGGAGGAAAGCAGGGTGTAGATAGGCCAGTGGTGGGCGGAAAGGGGGGTGGGGCTAGCATAGGGGATAGGGAGGCATGTGTATTAAAGTGTACGAATAAATTACAGGATCATAATCTAAAATGTATTGTTTGCAAATGCGAGAAGCCTGGCTGACAAAATGGGTGAATTGGAAATGATGGCATTGAATGAAAAGTATGATGTAATAGGTATAGCAGAAACGTGGTTGAACAGTTCTCACGACTGGGCTGTAAATATAGAAGGATATGCCTTGTTTAGGGGCATAGGGGGAGGAGTATGTGTTTATGTTAAAAAAGAATTGAAGCCAAATTTAAAAGAAGAGTTAACTGGTGATATGGATGATAAAGTGGAGGCAATATGGGTGGAATTAGGCAACAGCAAAGGGGGTAATGTCATTGTTGGTGTCTGCTATAAGCCGCCAAATGCTAGCAGAGAGGAGGTGAGTCAACTTCATATGCAGTTGGCAAGGGCTGCAAGTTTGGGAAGTGTGCTCATTATGGGGGACTTCAATTACCCTGACATTGATTGGTGTGGCGGAACTGCCATCACAGAAAAAGGCGATGAGTTCCTGAATTTGCTGCAGGATAATTTTCTCTCACAGGTGGTTGAGGTTTCTACTAGAAAAGGAGCTCTGTTGCATCTGGCAATATCTAACATTGTGGAGCGCATTATAGATATAAAGGTAACTGGAGGCTTAGGGAATAGTGACCATGAAATAGTGGCATTTGGACTTTGTTATCGAAAGGAAAAGTGCGCTGGGTTAACAAAGACATTTAATTTCAGGAAAGCAAATTTTCCCAGGTTAAAAGCAGCTCTTCAGAATGTCAACTGGGATAATGTATTATCAGGTAAGTGTACTGAACAGAAATGGACTGTGTTCAAGGGGATTTTAAGCCAGTTCACATCTAAATTTATACCCTTGGGAAATAAATGTAAAAAAAATAAATCTGCGCCCATGTGGCTGAATTCTGATGTAAAGAGGCAAATGGAAAGGAAGAAAAAGGCATTTAAAACCTTTAAGGCCGAGGGGACGGAAAGGGCCTTTAGGGATTATAAAAACTGTAATAAGGAGTGTAAGAAAGCAATCAAACTAGCTAAAATTAATAATGAAGTTAGGATAGCTGACAAGCTTCCCTAAGCCTAAATTTTTTTTAAAGTATATTAATAGTAAGAAGATGAGGACTGAGAATGTGGCACCATTAATTAATGGGAATAAGTTAGTTACGGAGGATGGCGAAAGCAAATGTCTTGATAATTTTTTTTCCTCTGTATACACTATAGATGATCCAAGTACAGCTACATAGAGTAGTAGCAATAATGGTATAAAAGATTCAAGTGCACTTTGGTTGACCGAGGATATGGTACAGAAAGAACTAAAGAAGGTTAATATTAATAAATCTCCTGGACCGGATAAAATACATCCTCGGGTACTTAAAGAGCTAAGTTCAGTTTTATATAGGCCATTGTTTCTTATTTTTGCTGTTCCCTCATGTCCGGTGGTGTGCTTTGGATTGGATAAAGGCTGATGTTATTTTTCAAATATTCAAACGGGTAGTCATTCACAGCCGGGTAATTACAGGCCTGTAAGTTTAACTTCAGTGGTGGGGAAGATCCTGGAAAGTTTAATAAGGGAACATTGTCTAGAGTATGTTTCAAGGACTGACATTATAAGTAGTACCAGCATGGATTTAGGAGGAATAGATCTTGTCAAACTAACTTGCTTGGCTTTTATGAGAAGTAAGTAGAAATTTTGACTCTGGCATAGCAGTAGATGTAGTTTACTTGGATTTTGCAAAGGCTTTTGATACAGCCCCCATAGGCGACTAATGTATAAGCTAAGGTCTGTTGGTCTGGGGAGTCACATTTGTACATGGATAGAAAATTGGTTTATTGAATAGGATGCAGAGAGTGTTGTTAATGTGGTTTAATCATTATGGACTAAAGTGCTAGGTGGGGTGCCACAGGGTTCTGAGTTGGGGCCGCTTTATTAATTATTATTAATGATTTGGAATGGGTATTGTCAGCAAGGTTTCTGTGATTGCTGACGACACAAAACTTTGTCGACCATTAAAAACTTCAGAGGATGTGCAATCGTTGCAAGGGGATCTAGATAGATTATCACATTGGGTGCTAAGTGGCAGATGAAATTCATGTTGATAAATGTAAGGTGATGCATTTGGAGTTAAAAATCCTTGTGCTACTATACTATAAATGGCTCTGTGTTAAGTGAATCCCTGTTGGAAAGGGATCTTGGAGTTTTGGTGGATAACAAACTTAAAGGTAGCAAGCAGTGCCAGGCGGCAACAGCCAGAGCCAGCATGGTATTGTCTTGTATAAAGGAGGTATGGATTCAAGGGAGGAAAAGTAATTCTCCTCTTACAAGCATTGGTAAGGCCTCATTTGGAATATGCAGTGCAATTTTGGAATCCTGTGTACAAAAAGGACATCTTTGAAATGGAAAGGGTTCAGAGAAGGGCAACTAAATTAATAAGGGGATTGGGGGAGCTTGAATATGAAGAGAGACTGGAAAAGTTACAATTATGTACGCTGGAGAAAAGGCGCTTGCGTGGGGATATGATTACTGTGTTTAAATACATTAACGGGCCATACAATAAACTATCTGGGGCATTGTTCACCAATAGAACATGTCAAAGGACACGAGGACATCCCTTAAGACTTGAAAAAAAAAGGTTTAGGCTTCAAGCTTGGAAAGGGTTTTTCACTGTGAGAACGGTACAGCTATGGAACTGTCTTCCAGTGGACGTTGTTATGGCAGGTTTATTCGTCAGTTTCAAAAAAAAGCTGGATGAGTTTCTGCAAACAAGGAATGTTGCAAGTTACTGGTATTGATACATAAAGTAGAGTTGATCCAGGGAAATTTCCGATTGCCACTTGGAGTCAGGAAGGAATTTTTTCCCCCTTCATAAATTTGGTGGGGTTTTTTTGCCTTCCTCTGGATCAACAGTTAGGCAGGAAATGAGGATATTGCTAGATGGGTTGAACTGGATGGACGTATGTCTTTATTCAACCTCAAATACTATACTATACTATACTAATACAGGTATGGCTACACTCACTCGCATGTAGTTTTAGGTGTGCGCAATGCATGGAGCGATCACCCTGTACAGAGTCAACGATCAAAGGCACAGATTATAACTTGTGTGTTCCCCGATATATTCCAGCTAATCCTACACATGTTTTTAAAATGAATAAAAAAAATTAATTTTTAAACGTTGTAGTGGTTGGTCTCTGTTCAACTGGATGTAGTGGAGGTGTGGATGCTGAAATCCTTTATGTATTAACTATGCCAATAGCTGCAGCAATTATGAGTACTAATCAATACCTGATTTGCCATCTTTTGGGAAACACCTATGTCATTTCCACAGGAGCCAGGAAGGGATATGCAAAGTTAAAGGGTATCTTTACTCTAAAAAAATCTAATTTTACAAAATAGTAGAAACAGCAAGATCCCACTCCTCCAAAACTTGAGCTGTAGATTCTGAGAAATCATAATTTGAAACCACAGCAATTACAGAGAAAGACCTGTCACTCCAGAAGCAGAAATTACAATATGTGACCCATGCTTGACCTCTTTGCCTGCCTGCCAGCACACTTTCTGCAACATTTAAGAGAATCAGCAGAGGAAAGACAGCAGGGGATGGGAGGGTAAGCAGAGCAGTGCCCATGGTGCCTACTCTTTGCTCATTCTTCTTGATCTGTCCTCTGCTTTTGATACTGTTGATCACCCTCTACTTCTTCAGATCCTGGCCTCCTTAGGTATCCAGGATACTGCACTTTCTTGGCTATCCTCCTATCTCTCTGGTAGGACCTTTAGCTGAAACTAGCTCCACTCCTCGCCCCCTCCCTGTGGGGGTCCCGCAAGGCTCGGTACTCGGTCCTCTTCTTTTTTCCATCTACACCCATGGCCTTGGACAATTCATTAGTTCATTTGGATTCCAGTATCACCTGTATGCGGACGATACCCAAATTTACATCTCTGCCCCGGATCTCCCTACACTGACATCCCAGGTCCCCGACTGCCTTAGTGCCATCTCTGCCTTCATGTCCTTCCGCTTCCTCAAACTAAACATGGACAAGACTGAACTTGTCCTTCTCCCATCCTCACGATCTGTTCCCCTCCTTAGCCTTACTATTAATATTAACAACACACCCATATCCCCATCTCCTCATGTCCGCTGCCTGGGAATAACGCTAGATTCCGATCTTTCCTTCAAACCTCATGTCAATTCGCTTGCCAACTCCTGTCGGCTCCAACTCAAAAACATCTCCGGCATTTGACCCCTCCTCTCGAAGGAAGCTACAAAAATCGTAGTCCATGCCCTAATCATATCCTGGCTAGACCACTGCAACACACTCCTGTGTGGTTTACCAAACAACCGCCTGGCACCGCTTCAATCCATTCTCAGCTCGGCTCATTCATTTCTCTTCTCGCTTCTCTAATGCCTCTTTTCTCTGCCAGTCTCTCCACTGGTTGCCCATCACGCAAAGGATACAGTTCAAACTGCTTACCTTATCCTATAAAGCACTATCCAACATAGAACCTCCATATATCTCAGAGCTGATCCAGCGATACCGTCCCAGGCGCAACCTTCGCTCTGCAAATGATACCCTCCTCTCATCCACTCTGGCCACCTCTTCCCATGCCCGCATTCAGGACTTTACCCGTGCTGCCCCCCTGCTCTGGAACTCCCGTCCTCTGTCTGTCCGTCACTCACCATCCCTAAACACCTTCAAACCTAAACCTTAAAACCCACCTCTTTAGGCAAGCATATAACCTGGCCTAAACATTACCCCCTTACTACCCAATATGATCCAACCCGCCGTTCATGCTCCACTGCCAATCTATTTACAGCCTACCGATTCCCCCAACCTAATGTCTCACCCCCATATCCGCTAGTCTGTAAGCTCTTTGGGCAGGGCCCTCTCTCCTATTGTATCACGGTATTGCTGTAAGAAACTTCTCACTCTGTTTACTTATATTATGTATTACCTGTGTATGTAATATGTATGACTTTTTATAACATGTATTACCCTGTATGTAATGTATGACTATGTAATTGTAAAGCGCCACTGAAGATGTTAGCGCTATATAAAATCAATAATAATAATAATGGTAAGGCTGTGCAAAACTTATAAGTGTCCCAGACACTACAAGAAGGCAGTGAGTAAGGGAGGGTGGGGGGAATTAGGAGCACTCACTAAACATTAATAATTTGATGACAAAGCAAGCACAGATAAATATGGGAGTAGTAGTTTCAGAAAATGTAAAGTTGTTTCAGGGAGTATAGTGACCCTTTAAGAACTTCAGCAACACTTTTCTGCCTGTAGCATAGTAGACCAGGTAGTTGGGCTTTTTGATGTGCTCTGCTGCATTAAAATGCAAGTATGACCCATTATTTTAAAATGAAAAATGTAAATCTTGTTGTACCATAATCCAAAACAGAACCAAACAGTGTTCGCTTGGAGACACTCATAACTACAGTCCCTGTCAAAAATTTAAGCTTTCTAAATTCCACAGAAGCTGTTTGTGTTGTAATTTTTTGGGGGGGAAAGCTTCTAAGAAAATCCTTTAGTACCGGTAAACACTGCACCAATAATAAGAGCTGTTAACGTGCAAAGCAATGAATGCCAGCTTTCTCTCTCTTAAAATAATTAAAAATAAAACACCAACAATCCAGCAGCAGGTGGAATTTTGATGATTTTTGGACACTACTTAATATGACTCAATGAAAAATGTAATTTAATTCACTATTGTAGAAAGAAGTTATCTTATTCTGCCTTTTTTTTATAAACATGCACTAAAACAAACACTCCCAACCCATTAATACCAAAACCCATACCATCTAGGACTGACAGAAAAATGTTTTAACCGGCCTACTTTCTTAAAAGACATAATTATGAAAAAAGGTAAAGTGGGTAGTTTTGTGGGGGCCAGGGGTGAAGTTTTGCAGCACAGCCCTGCATGCATGATCGCATGCGTGCTAATAACCCGGAATGCAGTGCACACTTAGTATCATGCACAGCTGCGCATTGCAAAAATCCTGCAGGTGCTGCTGTGCGTGATAGTGGGACCTAGCCCTTAGGATTAGCCAAAAGCTGCCTTTGAGACATTTTCAACCAAAACCCTGAAAGCTGTGTTAAATGATGGCAACTGTAGTCTCAAATAAGTTACAGTTAAATAAAAGCCTGCAGCCTTTCCTTTTAAATGAGTAAAGAATCACATCTCTGGCTACACTGTGGTTCATTGACAGTTGGGGGGCTTTTAATGCAGAAATTGGTCACCTGGCAAAAAGCTGGTGAAAGCAGGAAGTGTTCAGGAAGGTATACTGCTAAACCTTTCCAGCAATATAACTTGCTCACAAGTTTCTCCCCCCCCCCCCATTGGAAGACATGCTTCTCACAGAGCACATCTACGCAAAGTCCAGGATGCACACTGAAGAAGGGTATGGGGGCAGGGCTGGACCAATGATCTTGACATTCGTTCAATATTCCAGATTTACTGTATCTCCAGGCTTATCATTTTAGTTCATCATCCTGTGAAATTTAATGGGAAAGGGGGGCTTTATAAGGATATACTGGCAAAAATTTACATTTGAATAATTTTATTCTGGCTGCAAAAAATACTACTAGCAGCAGGAAGGGATCGGGTGCCAGTATGTATGCCAGTGTTCTCCTCAGAAATGTTTTTCTTGGTTGCAGAGTGAAAGGAGTATTCATATTAAATCATTTGAGGGGTCGCAGGTTGGGCATCCCTGATATAAATGTTTGGTTTTAATGGAATGCTTTAAAAAGATCGTTACAATCCCAGAAATGAAAGGGTAAGTATTGGTCCAACTTTGCATTAATTAATCACACAAACTAATCTATACAGCAGCAGCAGGGGGCATAACGAACCCCTCTCCATAACTAAACAATTACTGCTCTACTCTATCCATAGTCTGGACTGATAACAAGGGACATTAACAGCACTCGGCCCACACACTGGAACAGTCAACAATTCCGTACACCCAATAAGAACAGGTGAGCACAAGAACATGTGACCTGCATACAGAGCATGTAGTGCCATCTTTTAGCAGCCTTGGCAATCTTACAAGAGTTAGTTAACGAGTGTTTACATTATCTTGTTAGAAAGGGGCCTTGCAGTATTGGCTGCAGTTTTGTCTGACATTGGTGCTGGACGCACACCTATTAAACCTACATATAGAGTCTTAATAAATTACAACAGTGTTCTTCCAGCCAGTTGGCATGAAATAGTAGGCTTAAAGATACTATGAAGAACACTGTATAGTTAAAAGCATCAGAGAGATTTTTTTAACCTAATGAGGTCTAGGTTTAGGGGGGTAATAAGGTTGATCTGAAATGTTATTTAAGGGGTGTACATGCCCTACACTTGTGATTTACCAGCTGGTATTGTAAACAGATTACTCAAGAACAATCAGCTAGCTGCAGAGTTTACCAACTATTCCTATTCAATCCAATTAAATTAATGGACTGGGGATTCTTTGGCGTTGAAACATCAGCCCTTAAAGGGTGTTGACTTACATAACAAAAACAGGAAATGGACAAAAAATTATTAACTAAATAAAATTGTTCTTTAATATGCTATTCTGTCAGTGTTCTTAGCAAGCACATTGTACAATAAGAATCAGACACAAATTATGGAGATAACTACCCCTCATAAAACAAGGCCCATTAACTGCATTTTTCATGTATTTTATTTGCACCAGCCATTTTAGTTTACAGCCAAAACATTACTAAGCAATTAACCCACACAATCTTGGCATGCATTTACGGACTATTAACTACTGCCCAGCACCTATAATGCTCTAAACTTTTCAAATTCAGATTACCGTAAGCATAGAATTTACAGCAGGGGATCAGCTATAGGTCCTGTTCCTTGACATCTTTAGGTTCCAATTCTGAGGAATTTTAGGGCAAAACATACATCAATAACCATTTTAGCAACCTCCATGTGTACCTCCTTTAAAGAAATCATCACCCGATGACATTTGTTTTGTTCTTTTGCATACATAGGGTCACTTTAGGACCACAAAATATTCATGTTGTAATCAGATACAGCTCACATGTGAAAACAGTGTGAACAGCCACCTTAAAAAAAATCAGATCTAAGCAGTAAATCAGAATTGAGTATTAAGGAACACAGTGTGAACCTAGCCTAAACTGCCACAGGGCAGTGTCTGCAAATTAAAGGACAAGTATACTCACCTCACCCTCGCTCCTCTTCCTCCATAGCTGCATAGTACCCAGGGTGAGGACCTAAAATCGCTAAGTCCTCACCCTGGGTTCTTTCTCTAACTCCTGCACTACTTGCCCCAAATCTGCTTCGCCGATCGCTTCGTTCCTCCGCTCTTCCTGCTTCAATGACAGATCGCGAGGCAGCCAATAGGAAGATACGCTCTGCAAGGAGGCGTGTCTTCCAATTGGCTGCCTCGCGACTGTCACTGACAGTAGGAGAGAGGTGGAACAGTCTGGATCGCCGAAGCAGATTTGCGGTAAGTAGTGCAGGAGTTAGAGAAAGAACCCAGGGTGAGGACTTAGCGATTTTAGGTCCTCACCCTGGGTACTATGCTGCAGTGGATCGGGGAAAAGGTGAGTATAATTGTCCTTTAAATTAAAAAAATCAAAGCTGTAATAGCACTGCCTTAGTGACAATTGCTTGTTGGTCCATAATACAGCCTACTAAACGGACACTAACAGCTATATTTTAGGGGCTCACCTGATAACATGCCCGCTGTTCACCCATATCTAAACAAAGTCACTACTAATTAGCTTTTTCCTTCCCAGACCAAGCTAAATCAGACAGGATGTGATCGGGTGAATTAGCTCCCTGTGCAACCCTGGAATAAGGATTGGTGTTAGGACTCTGTTACAATAAAACAAACAAAAAAAGATAGATTAAAAAAAGAACATTCATCACATTTATGTGATAACAAATTACTACATTCTCTTGGTTTATGCCCAAGGGAATTGGAGTTGATAACTGTGGTTTACGCATTAAAAAATTCTGAACCAGAATTAAGATTGACATTAAAGTAATGGAACTGGTAAAAAAATGGATAGTGACAACACAATATGTCATCGAAAGAAAGGGTAAAGAAAAGGGTCTGTGTGGGAATTAAGTTGAGGCTGGCAGTGGTTAAGAACTTATTGATATTTTAATAACGAGGGATTACTAACCTGTATCTTGTGTACAAAAGTAAAAGAAATTTCAACATTTTACATTTAATACCCTAGTTGTGTACTTTGAGTGAATAAGATTATTAAAAACTGTACTTAGCCATGGGATCAGTTAGAACACTGAGCTATGCCATCAGTGACACTTGACTGTATAATAGGCAATAATATATCCCCTACTATAAAATATAAAAATATTAGAAATCACCTCTGAGAACTTATGACCTATATAATAGACACTTAGTCTGCGGCCTCGTACTTTCTTATGGCCATGGAACCAGTTTGTGACTCCTAATATAGTGGATAATGCACCCCCAACTGTAAATTATAAGGATTTTAGGAGTCACCAAGGAGTTCTGTGACCTAAAAGCACGAGGCCACAGGCCGAGTACCTTTTATACAGGGCACGGAACTCCAAGGTGACTTCTAATATCCTTATAATTTACAGTTGGGGGTGCATTATTTATTACAACCTACTCTTTGTGGCTTCTGGTTTCCTTCTCCTTCTGGAACTGTAAGATTATAAGGCTATAATCTTAAAGATCCTCCCATAGAAATCCACTACAGAGGTAGGTTATAAGGATATAATCTTACAGTTCCTCCCATAGAAATCCACTCCAGGGGTAGGTTATATGGTTTTATTCTACATTCGGTGCTGCACTAGTAAAGTCCCATGATGGAATGGCAGTAAGTAGCGGTATTAGGCGCTTATTCATTACCTGACCGCTACAGAACGACCTCTTCAGGATCCGTCTGTGTTCTTGTACAAGGTTCCACTGTGCACCCGCCCGCCCCCCGCAGCTCTCCGGCCCGATTCTTCTGCCCCAAAACAGCAAGGGCCTCAAGCCTTGTCCCCTCAGCACCAGTTGGGATATGGAGGCGCTAAGAAGCCTACAGCTCCCTGCCATGCAGAGGGAACGGGTACAACTCTCCAGGTTAACCAGGAGATAACAGCCACTCCGGGAAACCACCGGCCCGGAACAGAATTGTGGACTACAGCACCCAGGCACCACCGCGTCATTTTCCAACCAATCACAACACTGAGGAGACGGAAAAGACTACAACTCCTAGCAACCCTGGCGTCAAACGGACTAATAGTAGGCAAGAACGCGAATTGTGCGTAAACTACAGATATGAAGGCACAGCCAATCAGAAAATGTTACAAACTCCGTAAGAACTACAACTCACAGAAATCAATGCGCTCCACATGTTCAGTGTTCTGTATTCGATGCTGCGTGGTGGTTATTAATGGTGTGAGGTTGTCAGCCGATAAAACGTAGAAATGTGTCTGCCTATTTAAAGCCACATCTCTACTGCTAAAAAAAAATAAATGGTGTGTACCTTATTATTTTCAACACCAGCAAGGCAATGTACCAACAGCCACTATTATTGTTTTCATTTTTAAAGGACAACTCCACCCTCCTAAGAACATCTTTTAGAAAGAATAGCCGCTTTAAAATATATTGATATATCATAGATTGTCCTATGAATTCATTACTGTATGCCTACTATACTTCTGGATGCCTCATGGAAACTGAGCAATTTAGTACTGAGCCTATACTGAGCCTGGGCATGCTCGGAAGAGGTAGACGGGATTAGCATTCAGTCATTGGCTGAACTGTCAAATCCATAACTGACAGTTGCTAACTGGAAGAACCAGGAAGCAGAAACGGGAAACAGGACATTGTGCAGGATTTCAGGTTAGACATATATTTCAGGTTTCAAATTATTACCGTTTAGGGTTTTGGGTAATTTTTGGCAAGTTTTCATTTTGGGGCTGGACTTGCCCTTTTAAGACGAGTGACTTTAACATGAATTGCAACAATTTGTAAAGAGACAGACTTTGCGTGAATATTGCAATGAGGCGCATTTGCACCAAGATTTTACCAATATTCTGTTATTGGAGTGCATGCATTCTGCCCCAATAATGCTATTTGCATGCACTCCTATAACGGATTAGAGCACAGCGCAAATAGTGCCTTTCAAATTTGCATGCACTGGTGAATCGTACCGGTTTGGCCTAGCCCTAAATTTGAGCAAAAGTTTTAGGATACAACGCACTAAATTCTGCACGCAATTGCGAGCATTATTGCACACAATGTGATTTCTGTGTGGTGCCGTACGTTGTGCCGCGGTTGCACATGCGTTTTTGGAATTTAATCTAAAAACGCATGCATTTGCGTAAAAAATGGTGCATGCAAAACACATGCGCAAACGCGTGCAAAATTACCGCAATTTCCATCTTAGTGAAAATCACACAATTTGCACAATCGCAAAGAAAAAAGTGCTAGTGTGGCCTAGCCCTAAATGGCTTGTCCACTCCCCAAACGAAAATTTCAGTACAACCTAATTACCTCCCAAAACCTAGACCTCGCTAGGTTTAAAAGTGCTTCTAAATACACTTACCAGCACTCCTTCCCTTGGCTGTATTCTTCTGCCTTCATGCCTTTTCCTTGCACATCACTTGCAGAAGGGGCCAGGGGCTGGACCAGCAGTGGTGCCAGTGATTATCTGAGACATCATGAAGTGGCATTTTCCTGAAATTCGTGGAAAGTGAAATTCCCATAAAAACACAAGGAACAAGAATGGTTGATAAACCAAAAACGGTTGTAATTATAAAACATAGATACAGTCTATTAAAGGACAATTTCACTCACCAAACCTCCGATCCATACTTAAAAGAGTACCCATGGTGAGGACCTAAACAGATAAAATCTCACTTCTGGGTACTTTACAGAATGTCTAAACTGAGAGGCAGCCAATCACGGATGCGGCTGCCGGGAGTTCAAACCGGCGAAGGAGTGAGGCATGGTAAGTAAAGATCGGGCACTTTCTGTGAATAAAAGTTATGCGGTTGGGGCTGGGGGAAGGAGCAGTACATAATATAAAAAGGGTTTTATGGTAGGGGGAGGGAGACAAAATCTTGAGGGGGAGGGAAGGGGAGAATGGCTGCAGTGCGCATGCCAAACTTCTTCCGTAGGGGAGACAGGAGGCAGTCCTATATGGACTCTGCTGGCCAGTTTTTGGGACCTTGGGGGGGGACTACAGGTGAGCCATATGGAGCTGGGATGTGAGGTAAGGATTTTTACACATTACATAGTGGGGCCAGTAGTGGGATAAATTATAGTTTGGGGTGTGGATATGCCCTTTAAAGTCGCACAGTAAGAAACTGCTTTCTGGAACCTCATTACTATCGTTTCGACGTTAGGTCAGATCAATTGTTGAATCAATGTAATGTCAGGTTCATATCAAATGTTTTAGCTCCTCTGCTTCCCTTACTATGGGTAAACAACTGAACTACTGTAAAATGAAAAATAAGGAAGTTTTACAGTGGAAGTAGAGGTTTGGAAAAAGTTCTGATGCATCTACGCTTTTCTTGGCCTCTGTGAAACATAATCACTGCAAACATGGTAACAATACAAAAAATGTTTTGAGTATAATATGAAAGCGAATCATTAAATATGTGTAGAAATATGCTCAATCTGTATACACTGGTAAAAAAAAAATGACAGTGAGGACGCTCTTAAAGGGTATTTCCACTGGTGAAATGGACTTTGGGGATTTCAATTTAATTGAAGAACAGGAGGTAAAGAAGTTATGTCTTACCTCCCATTCTTCAACTAAACATGCAGGAGCCAGGAGAGAAGGTGAGGATCTTACCTGGTCTCTTGTTACTCCGCTGATCTTCTGACAAGTCCCTTTGGAGTTCGTACTGTATGTGCATAGACATGCGCATAGAATGCGAAATCCCCAAAGTCTATTTCATCAGTGGAGATAACCTAAATGTACTGTAGTTAGGGCTGCACCGATTACAAACTGATTATATTTAAACTGCATTACCGCTGACTCATGCTGCATGTGTTTTTAATAGGCGTCCTCTGGTTTTTCACTGTTCTGGAAACCCTACACATACCTTTAGTTGAAATTTGCTTCTTTTAATGCTTTTTGTTACGGTGTAGTGCTGGATGATAAAGTTATTGAAAAAAAAAGGAAGTCTGCAGCGTCTTGTCACACCCCCATCTCTGGCAGAAGGATTACTGCTGCTGTTGTTACTGGATTGTCATCTCCTGCTCTGTGCTGCTGTCCCTGCTGCTGTCGGCTTAGCAAGGAGATGAGCTTCTTGTTGTGAGTTTTATCATTGTGGTATTTCATTCTACATCAGCAACCACCTCATTGTCCCAGTTTGTTTTTCTCTGTGCATCTCTCATCACATTGTCACACAATCATCTATCTATTGTCACCATGAGTAAACTCCTCTATCAGGCAGTGTGGTACTTGTCTTTTGTCTGTCTGTCTGTTTTGTAGATAAAGATTGGCTTGTTATCCAGTTTATTATCTTGAGCTTAATCATACTAAACATTCAGCTGCTGTGCCCATATTCGCATGGTATAATTTTTAAGCCATGAGTTCCTTAGCATTTTTTCTTAATTTTTCATTAAAAAAGTCTAAGAGTCTTATGTTTAAAAACTGGTGTTTAAAATTCTGGAAAACAATCAGATGTAAACTTGAGAGTGTACCTAGTGTGTATATAACAAAATTGTGTAATATTGGAAACACGTTATCATCATTTCTAAATGTATCCAATCAAAATAAAATTTGTTTAAAATGGAGAAGCCTCAGACCTTGGGATTTTGGTAAAACAAATTCTTTATTTCATGTGAATTGTGGCTATTTTGTCAACTTTAGGCTGGTTACACATGGAGGGACTATTTGTCCCGACCAAACGCTCGCTACGAGCGATTGCTCGGCCAGGACAAATGTCCGTTGGTTGCGGCAAATTCACCCGTGGGCGAACCAGGAGATATTTTCGGCCGACCGAAAGTGCCGCGAATCGGTCAGTCGGTCCCCGAAAATATCTTCTGGTGTGTACCCAGCCTAAGACAGTAGGTTTAATGCATGAAGACAATAACAAATACGTTTTAATTAAGGACAATTCATCTTTTAGTATACAAGTGGTGTGGATTAGGATTTTTATGTGTCTTGATCTTTTGTTATTATTATTAATATTATTTTGGATTTATATAGCGCCAACATCTTTCGTAGCACTTTACAATTACATGTATACATTCATAGAAATCTACAGAGCTGAGATGAGATTCTGAGAATTATAATTCAGCAATAGCTCTCCACATTTATTAAAGTACAAATGGCTGCATAAAATATTGTAGCTTGCATAATTCAACATTACCCTTTAAAGAGAACCTAAATTCTCTTTGCAGCTTAGTTTACATGGTTTTATCTTCAATATAAGCTCCAATATGTATCCTTAAATACATAAAGTACTGCTGAATATGTACCCCCCTATCCTCTGGTGTGAACCACCATATTTCCATCCTACACCTTGACTTCAACTTAAATATAGGTTAGCACAACTTTAAGAGAGAGATTGCAACAACTGCAGGGTTTCCATAAGCAAATGCTCAACTGACACATCTCTATTCAATATCGAAATAGCACTGATTATAGCAACAGCGGGTTTCTTTAAATAAGGCTGTATGAAGCTAGATGACGTTATGCAGTTTATATAAAAGAGGACAATTTACAGTAGCTAGAGAGCTAATTACCTAGAAAGTTATACTTGCTGACTATTTTTTTTAAAAGGGCATGTCCACCCCCAAAACCAAAATTTAACCCACTACTGGCCCCACTGTGTAGTTTTAAAAAATCCTTACCTTACACCTCTGCTTCAGCAGTGCTTTTCCAAAGTCCAGGAAACTGAAGAGTAGAAGCTGTCTTCCTGTCCAAATGGTTTCTGCCTCCTCCTTGCCCTCTGAGAGGACAGTGGCATGCGCAGGGGAGCGCCTTTCCTCCCTCCCACCCTTCTGATCCCTCCATGGCTGCTCTTCACCTAGCGTAAAAAGTTTTTTATATAACTTAGGGCATCCCTGCCCACCTTCAACCAGTATGTTAGATGCTAAAAAAAGGTAAGACAGAAACTTTCCATTACTGGCTCCTTTTACTTCAATACATCCCTTTACTACAAAGTTGATCAATCATTCCCTATATGGAACAATCACTCCTCTGTGTATATATAATGTTGCACAATTCATGTGTGCTACCCTGCACATGTGCTGCGATTTCTTTGATGTCAACCAATTGCGGCGCATGTGATGAGCACCAAAAATCGTGATCCCATGCTCCGCAAAAAGGGTTGGCAGCGCACAACAAAATAGCCTTGTGGGGCCTAGCCCCAAGTACTGTATATAAACCCAATCTCAGCAATCCCCTCAGGCAGCTACAGGGTTTTGATACAGTTCTCGTTCTTGCTGTCAATCACAGGGCAGACTGGATAAATTTTTGAAACATAGAAATACTGCTTCTCACTCACAGCTCAATTGACAATGTAACAATCTATGTAACAGTCTATGGGCACCAGGAGAAGTGGAACAGCAGACTGCACTGAGCAGGCTAAAGGGAGGAATTCAGATACAAGTAATCCACCCCTAAACATGCCCTTGGGTCTGGTCCCAGTTTGCAAGTTACCGGTAAATATATATAAACATGTATTAAAGTATTTTCTATTGATCAGTTTAGAAAACTGACTACCTGAAAAAATCTAGATTGGCTCATAGAATGCTATGACAGGCTTCTAATGTAAAAAATTATTTATCCAACCTTGGCATATTACATATTCGGTAGTAGATTATGTCAAACTGTTAAGAGGCTGGGTGTGTACAAATAAGTGGATAGACAGAATTAAAACATTTTTAAAAAATTCTAAAAAGAAAGTAATGAAAATACGGTTACCTTCATAATAGCAGATATGCTTTTTTAAATTATTTGAAGAAGATCTAGGAGTGCACTGGTTCCTTAGCAACATTTAAGAATAAATTTTCCTCTTCTACAGGAGTTACCTCCTTCCTTTCCCCAATACAATCAGAAACTATTTGCCCTTATTCTTCTTCCCTTCAGCAGTACAATAAGCCAGTTAACATCTTTCTCCCCCAGCAGGGCAAACAGCCAGTTACACTCTTCTTGTTTTGTTTAAAATCTGTCATGTTTTTCATCATAACAAACTAATATAACCAAATAACATACTGCAAAACAAAGCTCTATGTACCTGTCAATGTACCTGTGACATTTGGACAACTGGCAGGGCCAATCACTTTGTAATTGCCTGTCAAATGCAAAATAATTAATATAAACTTGGAATTTACTGTTACACTTAAGAACTCTCTAAAATCGTGCAAGTTTATGACCATCTTAAGGTACAATATGTACAGGACCAATTGTACCAAGTGCTACCTTAAAGGCAAAAGAAGCCAGCATGTAAGTACAATGGCTTTATGTGGTTAGAGATGTACATTTATCCTGGAAGCACTTACTATATAAACTGCTTACATAAAGGATGATTGTACTGTTGATTGGAACAAATTATTTGTCTTGGGCTTTTATTTCATTCTGCTATAGTTGAATAATACCAAATGTATCTTACACACCCTCTGTAATGTAATGTTATTATATGATGCCATTAACAAAACATATGGGCTGAGAAGTTTTGGGTATATGTACAGCCTTTATTTATATTATTCCTGCAGCTTATTACAGTATTTGGGCTTGTATTTTGTATTGGACTTAGTATCCTATTAAAGTTGCACAACACCAACTTTTTTTTTATTCTACTTGCATACCCTCTTTAATGTTTTAAAGGGTATCTTCACTGGTAAAATAATTTTTTGGTATTCAGTTTTATTGAAGAACAGGAGGTAAAGGAGCTGTGTCTTATCTCCCGTTCTTCAATAAAACGTTCAGAAGTCAAGAACGAAGGTAAGGAACTTAACTGGTCTCTTGCATGCACATAGACTACAGAGTCCGTCGGGACCTGTGAGAGGACGCAGTGGAGGAGCGAGAGATCAGGTAATTTTACCAATCAGTATTTTACCAATGGAGATACCCTTTAATGGGACATTATATGAAAGCATTATCAAAGATATTTTTCTTTGGGTAGTGGACTTTAAAGGGCATGTCCACCCCCAAACCTATAATTTCCCCCACTACTGGCCCCACCCCCACAAAAACCCTTACCTTATATCCCAGCTCCAAATGGTTCTCCAATAGTTTGGCATGCGCACTGCAGCCATCTCCCCCCTCCCTCTCCCTCCCGTTTTGCAATCCCTCCCCCTAGCTACAAACCCCTTTGCCACATAATAGTTCCCCTTCCCCCAGCCCCAACCGCTATAAAAGATTTGTTAGAAAGTCCCCCGATAGTTACTTACCTTCCCTCTCTTCCCCGGCGTTCTGTGCAGCCAGCAGCCGCATCCGTGATTGGCTGCCTCTCAGCCAATCATGGACGTGGCTGCCCATCCCGCCCCCTTCTTGCAGTGGACATGCCCTTTAAACTTGTGTGTACACTTCAATAAGTGTTTTTGTTAATGCAACTGAACAAAAAAATTAAATTTTTCAAAACTTGTACAATTAACAGAATTGTTTTTATTTTCATACTCAACTGATCAAAATTTGATTGATTCTACACTCAATATAAGTAAATTTTGGTTGATCTAATGCAAAAGGAATTGATTTTAAAAGCAAGCATTATAGAATCGAATTCACTAATTGATCAAAAAAAAATATAGACTCATGGACAGAAGTACAAATAAAAACAGTAGTAATTTTATTACAACAATTTAAGGAATAGTTCACTAAAAAAGTGAACTATTCCGTTAATCCACTGATCCATTGATTGAAGAATGGGAGGTAATGGAGCTATGCCTTACCTTCCGTTCTTCAATCAAATGACCAGGAGCCAGGAACTAAGGTAAGTAAATTTTCCTTGCGCACGATCCACGGCTAACTCCATTGACAGGTCCCGACCACTATAACTATAGAGCGCATGCAACAATAAAAAGTACTAAAAATGTTGCTTTAAATTGCTGTAATAAAGTTTATGAGCAACCTTATTCCTGTATGTTGAGGTATGCTTGGAGCTATAGCACTATATATATCACCTGATGAAGGGGGCAGTGTGATCCCTGAAACATTATTTAAGTGTGCATCTTAGTAAACATTTTTTGCTAGTCCTAAAGCTTATAGTCCAAGGTAGAGGACTATGACTGAGATAGCACCTAGTGATTTATGGCATGTTGCCATGGAATGGGCCTAGGCCCGAAAAACTATATGCTTGGAGCTATACAGACCAAGCAAGCATCAGAACATCACAGAATAAAGCCTGCAATACTCCTAGTGGTGGATAGGAAAAAGTTAATGTTTAAATATTTTAATATATGGAAATGTAATTTTAAACAGGCTTTTATAGATATTTTGATCATACCAATTAATTATTTTTTATCTATACTCCCAGTCCCTTAACCCATTCAGTCCTAATCATAATCATTAATCGTTAAATTGTGTCAAAATAAATAGAATTGTTCCTTTAGTAGTGTGCAGTAGACTCATGGTCCAGCAAACTCCAAGGCACTTCCCTCAGCTAAACCGCACTGGACTCCAGTATAAAACAACAGGAAATATAGCTGAAGCCTTCGATAGTTAAAAACTTAAAACTTTATTTAGAACTCACAACAGAATAACCATGCATACCAGTACTATTCTAGTGGTTTATTAATATTTTAAGGAGAATTAAAGTATAAATATGCCTGAATTTGTCTAACTCTTATATAGCTGTACTACTTATTTTTAAAACAGGAGTATTGTGTTAGTTGTTGTTTTCCGTTTTAACTTGTTGTGTTTTAAGACTTAGATATTTGTGGTATTAAAAAGACACACTGATGCCCTGCTATTCCCATCTTAATGTTCATTACATTTGCTTTGGCCAAAAATGTCCATTCTAAATCCAGGCTTATCCTTGGTATCTTGTTAGAAATGGATAGATTTACAGGAGAAATTACGGTATTCAAATATATAGAAGTCTGTGCCAAATTATAAGCAGCAGCTACATATTTTTATAATGTCCTATGGTTGACAGGTCATACTTTCTAAAGCCCTATGATTGATCCATCAGCTGTCCCACCCATCTTGTTCAACCTTTTTATCTATTCATGATGTCTGCCTAACAGTTGATCCAGAGTAAAAAGAAACAGTTAACAGGAAAATTCCTTCCTTATTTCAATAGCAATCAGAAAAATCCCTGTTATTTAGTTCTTTAGTTTTAGAAAGCCCTTTCATGAAACCCATTAGAAAATGGTAGCTCTAGCTGCTCCATGTCTCCTGTGTGCTCACAGAGTGCCCACTTACCCTCTACATACCTTATAATGCAGTTCAAACAGGTATACAATTTACAGATAAATTATCCATTTCTATTAATTACTTTAAAGGGCATCTATACTGAAAAATAGGTTATTTTAAATTGACCATAACTGGAAACTATAAATCTTCCCAACCATTACTATAAAACTTCTTATATTTCAGCTGTCAATCAAGTTCCTTGCTCTCAAAAACTATTCTTCAGTGAGTAGTTTTACTGTAGCTGGAATGGTGACAGAGTTTTGACAGTTGGAATGCTGTATGCTGTGTGCAGGCTTGACAGTTGGTTTGTGGGGAAAAAGTCAGGTCGGATGGAAGTGGGAGTGGTTAAAAGAGGGAGGGGGGATACTAATAAATCCTAAATAAAATGTATGCTGGATTGAAGGCATGCGGCAACACATGCAAAAATGTAGTAAGTGCTACTTACATGTATTCAATTATAGATTAAGATGAGGCAAACTCATTTTTTCAGTATAGTGTCCCTTTAAATCAAATTAAAACATACCAACATAGGAGCAGTGCATTATAAGAAGATCATGAATAGTGTCTGACTATTCACAAGATTCACAACTATTGCACTTAGGAAATCCAGAAGAGCTGTCAGTGTCTCTTAGTGCATTTGTCCAGCTTTGGATAGATTCACTTGGTTCATTCTCCCATGCTCAGTAACTTTTTGTTCCCCCTCTCTTTTCCTCTAAAAAATTGGATGACCTGCTTGTTACATGTCTCTAAGCAGGATTGATTAGTGAGAAAGCTATCCCTAGTCAAATGCGAAATGCCCAAGATTAATATTTTGGTGTGATCGATCATGCGGTCTTCAATGTCCAAAATTGACTGCCTATTCTGATTGAGCATTCGCCCAATTTGGATAAACATTTCGACCGACATTGGTCTGTCAGATCCCCTTAGGGAGGGGAATTTGAGTTGGGGAGATTTGCTTTGGGCACCAAAATGGTCAAAAATGGACCTGGACCAAAGACATGGAACCTTTTGCTTGCTGCATACATTTTTATCTTAAATGTGTTTAAAATACTCCATATGATACTGTATTTACTATTAAAGACAGATCTATGGTTCACTATTATTAAATTACATTTAGGCTTTACAGTATGTAGGCCCAAAGAAGTAAACTGTATTGTTGTATGCACAGTTTATATAATACAGTTCTATGATATCAAGCTCTACATGAACATGTACTACAGAAAGAATATAAAGAATTAAAGAAAATAATTATAATTTTTATAATGATCACTGAAGACATTTCTTTTTAAAATGTAGGATATAAACAACAAGTTATAAAAGTACAGACCTCTAAAGTTTTCTTTTATTTAAGGCTCAAAAACAAGTCTTCTCATGTTATGCTCTTATGAAAATGACTCATTGTTCTTGATCTTTCTGAATCTGTTGCATTTGTTTTTGTAATTATATGCTCTAAAGTGGGTGCTATCTAGGACTGTTTCGTAGCTCTGAAATGAATCTTATTATTATGCATGAAGTATGTTACTATGGGAAGCTAAAGAGAGTGAATGACAGACTTGAATGCAATTGCTGTAAACTTTGATTAGATCATATTTCTACTGCATGTTGCATTAATATTTTAAGATGTTAAAGGGTATTTCCACTGGTAAAATAATTTTTTGGTATTTAGTTATATTGAAGAACAAGGGGTAAACAAGCTGTGTCTTACCTACCGCCGTTCTTCAATAAAACATTCAGGAGCCTGGAACAAAGATAAGGAAGTTTCCTGGTCTCTCTCGTTTTATTGAAGAACGGTAGGTAAGACAAAGCTCCTTTACCTCCTGTTCTTCAATAAAACTGAATACCAAAAAATGATTTTACCAGTGGAGATACCCTTTAATTAAAAGGGAAAACTGATGCTTTTAGATATGAATGATATTTTAAATGGGAATAAACTAAATGAGATAATAAATACTTATGCAGTAAAAATCATTCAGTTTTTACAAAACAATTGAAAAAGTAAATTCTCACCCCTGGGTTTGTCAGTAAATAGCAGTGGCCAAGTTTTGTAAAAGCAGTTGTAATAAACAGCACTTTTCATCTTTTATTGTGGAATTCCATTCAGGATCAGTCACACTTGACCTTCCCTTGCTTTTTCACAATTGTCAAGTATGTAAATGTGCAGCCTTTTACATTTTTAAAGGTGAACTATAGGGTCTGCCTTCTCCTTTGATAATACCCATGGTGAAGACTTAAACTGCTAGATTCTCATCCCTGGGTTTTCTCTAGATGTCTCTTTCCAAGCTGTCATAGTCTGGATCATAGTGCCAGACTCTCCCCATCTTCTTCATAGTTCTGGGACTACTCCAATGGGCTAGCCCAGATGTGAACCTAAACATCTATATCCTCATCCATGGGCTTGCCCTAAATTCCTCTTACCAAGCTGTCAAAGTCTAGCTCATACTACCAGTAGAGTGGAGTGGTTTAGAGCACTATAATCTACTCCTGCTATGGACCCTAATGGTCCGAACAGCCCGATAATATCCTTATAATCGGCACGCTACTACATATTAGTGCACCGGTTATAACATGGAAGTCATCCCCCAATGAAGTTAGTTCCTCTACCACCCCCAGAGATACCCGCTATTGTATATTATGCACATTCCCCATTCCTGCGTTGCGTCTCTCTCCTTCCGCACACAGGAGCGAGTCTGCATCCGCTGTCAGGGTAAGATGGGGGGGGAGGAGAAGCGGGAGACAGGACCTTTCTCCTTCCACATGCAGGACTGTATGAAGAGCAGGAGCGAGGCAACATCTGCTGTCAGGGTAAAATAGAGGGGGGGGTAGAGGAGGAGAGGGAGACAGGACTTTTTTTTGACCTGCATTAAGGAATGGGGGGTGATGATTGGGAGAGAGACGTCTGTGTGTCTCTTCAGGTAACTGCAGTTAAAAGGGGTAGATTATAATGAATAATGTACCCCCACTGTAAATTAGTAGGATATTAAAAGTTACCTCTGAGCTTCGTGCCCTGTACAAAGCCTGTAGCCTCGTGCTTTTATATGGTCACGGAACTCCTCTGTGACTTCTAATGTCCTTATAATTTACAGTAGGGGGTACATTATTTACTATATAATTGCCTTGTAACAAATAATAGGATTTAAAGAACACTATTATTTGATATTTTTGCTTTTTTTAGGGAAAGACTTTTACATTTTTGCGAAATTTTGGTGTGTCAAAATCATCAGCTTGGGAAATGTGAGACCAACATAAAATTAGTAATTAAAATTCATATACTAAAATTATAATGTCCAGCAGATCACCAAAAATTTATTCATAAAATGTAGACTTGCCAAACATGTTATACAGAATGAGTAAATGATTAAGGAAAAGTGAGATGACTGAATACTGGCATACATTTTAAATGACCATTATTCTATTTCTCACTGATTGTGAAATTAAGCATTCTTAGGAAAATTTGTTAGTGGCCCTAACTTTTTTCAAGCAGAAGAAAACATGCAAGTCATGAACTCTATTGAGCTGATCTAGAGTAGAGATGGCCGAATTTCCTAATGTTCAGAAGTTCGATAGTTCAAAAACGAACCCATTTAAGTCAATGGGGAGAAAACTACATTCAAGGGTTACCGAATAATACATTAGAGGGTTACTGAAATCGAACATTACATTCGAGGGCTACTGAAATCGAGCAATACATTTGAGGGCTACTGAAATCGAACGCTACATTCGAGGGTTACCAAACGAAACATTCAAGGGTTAACAAAATCAAAGGCTACATTCGAGGGTTAGTGAAATCACCGGAAACGGCCAAAACCAGACCTAGTATGAATGAGACCTAGCACATTTTCAAACAAAACTGATTGATAGTTGGGGGGTATAAATATACAAAAGGGGAATAAAGAATTGTAAATGGTTTCTTAAATTTTAATCACCTCCTGCACTACCAGTAACACTTCCCTCTTATTTTGCCTAATGCATACCCAGTAGTAAGCAGACAATAGTGCTTAGTAAGACAGCTAACATACAAATTCCCATGTGTAGCATTGCAACCTAGATCTCTCGTCTCTTTTTTTCTTAGCTAACCACATGCTTTTCTTTTTGTTCTGAAACTGCAAGTTCAGCAACTACCAGAGTAAATAGGAGAACTTACAGTTGAGACATTTTTAGTGGTTTGACGAGAATTGTAGGAGGCACAGCTGTGTCATTACAGCAAAGACCCAAGCCACTTAATTAACAAAGGGATTGGAGACAGTGACAGATATTCACATTGAGGATTACCGTATGCTGCTTCAGATAAATTGGTGGTCATTAGTTGCTGGAATGTGATCTGTAGCATTTGACAATAAGATGCACATGTGTGTGTTAGCGGCAGATTACCAGGCATGCTTTGTATTTATATTTCAGTGTCGGTAAGAAGGACAAACATCATTTTGAATGGCAATTAAAATAATTTTGATTACCTATTATTCAGAAATGTGCTAATTATGGATCCAGTATATATATATATATATATACTATATATAAAACTACTGTTTTGTTGGGTTTATTACTGTTCATTATGCCCACCATATTATGGCTTAATCAATTACACTAGCTAGATTTTTGGCAGTGATTGGTGGTGTTATGAGCAGCCAGCCAGCCAATCATTCACAGCTATTTTCCAACTTAATTATTTGTTTGGAATCTTCAGTCATACTAAATTTCAATAGTTCATCGTGCAAAAGATTGGGGCCAAATATCGATACCATTCCTGGCACTCCTGACAACACATGTTTAAAACTAACAATTAAACATGCCAGGTTTGGCCTGTGATCGCCTTTGATTTTTATGCCTAAGCAAATGTTCACATATGATAATAAAATTAATGTTGAATGAGCTGTTATGTTTCTAAACCAAAAAGTAAATTTTTTAAAAAATGATATATATAATTATACTTACCTCTCTCACGTGAGACACAGACCTGAAATTTACACTAGGTGACCTTAACTGCTAGGTCCTCACCCCTGGGTTTGGTTAAATATGCAAAATGACTTATGCTGGGTTCAAACTAGGGTCACTAAACGCTGTGGGGAAACATCACACTACAATGTTGTGTGATGCTCCCCTGCGTTATCACACAGCGATGGTCATTGATTTTAATGGCACCGATATGCGATAACCCAGCAAACTGCTGCTGTATCGTAGGTTGTAGGTGTGAACGGTACAATTCCCTCCTATGAGCAAATTGTTAAGGTGCGATGTCAACGCTTAAAGGGCATGTCCACCCCCAAAACTATAATCCCCCCAACTACTGGCCCCACCATGTAGTGTAGTTTAATCCTTACCTCACATCCCAACTCCATCTGGTTTCTCCTGTAGTCTGCCCTCCCCCCCAAAGTTCCAAAAACTGCCCACCAGGAGGCTAGCAGGTCCATATAGGACACTGCCTGCTACCTGGCCTCCCGGAGATTCCTGCCATGCGTGCTGCAGCCCTTCTCCCCCTCCCTCCCCCTCCCTCTCCCTCCCTCTCCTCCCGTTCTACTATCCCTCCCCCTAGCATTAAACCCCCTTAATATTCTGCTCCCCCATGTCCCCCAGCCCCAACCGCATGTTTTTTTTTTAAAAGCTCCCCAAACTCTTACTTACCTCTCCGCTTTCCTCCCGTGCACTGAATGACCGGCAGCCCGTCCTGATTGGCTGCCGCTCAGCCAATCACAGACGCGACTGCCGGTCCCGCCCCTCTGCTTGCATTCTCCAAGCGAGGGCGGCAGTGCGCCGGAGGGTGATCGAGGGGAGGTAAGTAAGAGTTTGGGGGGCTTTTTAAAAAAACAAAACATGCGGTTGGGGCTGGGGGACATGGGGGAGCAGAATATTAAAATTCTATTTTAGGGGTGGACATAGCCTTTAACATCGCACCAAAATGTTCCCTAGTGTGTATGAGCCCTTAACCAAACTATCTTCGCTGCTAAAGTCCACTCTGCCTTTTCCAGTACATTGGAAAGAAGGCCAATGAGAAGTTCCAGATAAAAACACGTGTTTCTGGCAAGCTTTCTTTTTACAGGTGAAACAACTTGTCTCATTTATTTATTTAAATGGCACTTAACTGCTAAAATAGAAATTAAAAAATAAAGGAATGGCAATCACACCTTCTACCTCCCGCTCTTACCTTAGCTTTACCAATGATGGCTGTGGCTGACAGTTCAACTACTCTTCCTTGAACCACCCCTCCTCTTCTGGATAGGAAGAGAGGAGGTGGTTCAAGGAAGAGTATCAAGGAACAGTATCACTGTGTTGGATAGGTGGAAGAGTTTTGAAAGAGACAATCTAATCATTAATGTTAGAAAAGGCATTGTGTCTCCTATCTCCCTGATGGGTATTCCCTTGTTTTCTTTTTAATGTGGATTTTAGTTGTTTATCTCACCTTTTAAGCTGGGTTTATGCCGCTCCCCACTTATGACCAGTCAGCCAGGACAAATGATTGTTGGTCACCTCAAAAGTAGACTCTATGTACCATGGTTTTCCAACCTGTCTGATTCGGATGAACGAATGGCCGGACATTGGTCACAGCCTGCCGTAAGGCCATGAAATTTTACCTACCCAATTGACCAATACACTAAACTATCTACTAAATCGCATGGTGTGTACACAGCCTTAGTTATTTACCTTTGTTTAAAAATATTTGTTCAGTAAGTATGTATGTATGTATGTATGTTTAATTTTATTTATAAAGCGCCACTTATGCAGCGCTGTACATAATAAAAGTATACAAACAAGGGGATAAGGGATACAGATAGATAAAAATTAAATTAAATACAATTTCATACATCAGTTTAGAAAGCACATATATATAAATCATGTATAAATTGATATAAGTGCAACAAGCCTTGACACATTAGGAATGAAATCTCTGCCCCGAAGATCTTACAATCTAAGTGGGAGGGACAACATACAGATACATTGGCGTAGCTACAGACTTATGGGCCCTGATGCAAAATGTAGGCATGGGCCCGCCAACACAAATCAGCACTGTAAACCAAATAATTATTGGTAAAGTGCTTTGTATATAACCACTGGTAAAATAGTTGGCACAAAGACTGGTTAAATGCTTGGCATGCAGACACTGATAAACTGGTTGGGAAACTGGCACTGCAAACAGCCAGGCACTGGTTAAATGCTTGGCACACAGAAAATGGTAAAAATGCTTTGTACATAGACCACTGGTAAAACAGCTGGCACACAGACTGGTAGTTTTGGAAACTTAGCACAAAATGGGTCCCCTTCTTGGCCAAGGGCCCTGGTGTGTTCGCATCCCCTGCACCCCTGGTAGCTACGCCCCTGTACAGATACAAGTGGGGGTGGGTGGGTACAAAATGCTTAAAAGGGCTAACAGTCATTTGTTCTGGTGATGCTCAGAAAGGTAGGATAACAGTCTAGATTTGAAAGTATTAATGGATGTCACCAGGCAAGAGAGGGAGAGAGTTCCAAAGGTAGGGAGCAGCAAGAGAGAATGGTTTAAGGCGGGAGGCAGCAGTGTTAGTTGGGGGTCTGTGGAGAAGATTTCCTTGCGAGGAACGGAGGGCACGGCCTGGAACATAAGGGTAGGGTATTAAATATGATTCTTTGTTTGATGGGATGTTGGGATGGGATGTTCAGTAGCCAACTGTATAACTTATACAATTATACAGTAAAAGTAAAGTGTATTAAAAAAAAAGGGGGGGGGGCACAACAATTATTTATTTTTGTTTTAGTTTTTTGTTTTAGTTTTATTTGTTAAACTAGTTAAAAACTATATAATATTCATACATTAAAGGCTGTAGTTTACAAACTACTTTTTACATAATTTAAGGCTTGTCCAGTCTATGCTACTGAGCAATGTAAAGCAAGACAGGCTTTTTCAATTAAATTTTTATAATTCAATGTGTCCTTTTCCCACTGGTGTGTTAAACTCAATAGCAATGCAATAACACACAGATGCATGCATTTCTATGCATTACAGACACCAACGGACACCAATAGAAGTCAATGGGTCTGTGGAGAAACGTATATGCTTTATCATATGTTTTCACACCATTCCTTACTGGAAAAGTAGGTCCCAGAGACTGGTGGATCAGCTTTAAAGCCTTACTATCTTCCTTAATCTGCCTGTTAATGACTATTAGACTATTGATTTTCCTTCTGGAGTGTACTGGAGTACACTGCCTCATTTCATATGGGTGAAAGATCATTCTAGATGAGGTGTGCATGGCTGTGCACACTAGCCGATTATCCCTGTCACATCTGAAATTTTTACCACAACCGACTTTTCAACAAAATAGGAAAGTTGCATTGGGCGTGAAATGTTCACATTATTGTGTGGTTTTCAATGGTTTGGAACAGTTTGAATACCCTGTCAAAATGGAATATTAACTAGTGTACACAACCTTTTAACTGTTGGCGACATAAGAAATT
Organism: Hymenochirus boettgeri; assembly: GCA_019447015.1. Taxonomy (NCBI): domain Eukaryota; kingdom Metazoa; phylum Chordata; class Amphibia; order Anura; family Pipidae; genus Hymenochirus; species Hymenochirus boettgeri. The sequence goes on from CM033469.1 coordinate 150,289,920, forward strand.
CTAACTGTTGGTGACATAAGAAATTCTTCCACTTCCAAGACATTGATTTTTTTCTAAATTGGGGACCCCTGAATGACATTTTTTGTTAATTCTACTTTCCAATCCACCACTATCACATTTAAGTTTTTTGGGGGATTAGTACATACATTACAGGAGTTTTAAATAGAAAGTGATTATAACAGGACCACCTGTTCTTTTTGTTTAGAAATCCTGAAATTATACAGTTAGTATTAATATAGTATAGTGTAGTATTTGAGGTTGAATAAAGACATACGTCCATCCAGTCCAACCCATCCAGCAATATCCTCATTTCCTGCCTGACTGTTGATCCAGAGGAAGGCAAAAAAAAAACCCACCAAATTTATGAAGGGGGAAATAATCCTTCCTGACTCCAAGTGGCAATCGGAAATTTCCCTGGATCAACTCTACTTTATGTATCAATACCAGTAACTTGCAACATTCCTTGTTTGCAGAAACTCATCCAGCTTTTTTTTTTTAAACTGACCAATGAACCTGCCATAATAATGTCTGGAAGACAGTTTCATAGCTTTACCGTTCTCACAGTAAAAAACCCTTTCCGAGCTTGAAGCCTAAACCTTTTTTCTTCAAGTCTTAAGGGATGGCCACGTGTCCTCTGACATGACAGTAATCATATCCCCACGCAAGCGCCTTTTTTCCAGCGTACATAATTGTAACTTTTCCAGTCTCTCTTCATATTCAAGCTCCCCCTATCCCCTTATTAATTTAGTTGCCCTTCTCTGAACCCTTTCCATTTCAAAGATGTCCTTTTTGTACACAGGATTCCAAAATTGCACTGCATATTCAAATGAGGCCTTACCAGTGCTTTGTAAAGAGGAAAATAAAATTTTGCTCCCTTGATCCATACCTCTCTTTATACAAGACATACCATGCGGCTCTGGCTGTTGCGCCTGGCACTGCTTGCTTCCTTTAAGTTTGTTATTCACCAAAACTCCAAGATTCCTTTCCAACAGGGATTCACTTAACAGAGCCATTTATAGTATAAGCAGCACAAGGATTTTTAAGTCCAAAATGCATCACCTTACATTTATCAACATTGAATTTCATCTGCCACTTAGCAGCCCAATGTGACAATCTATCTAGATCCCCCTGCAATGATTGCACAAAACTTTGATTGTGGACAAAGTTTTGTGTCATCGGCAAACACAGAAACCTTGCTGACAATACCTACTTCCAAATCATTGATAAAAATGATTAAATAGAAGTGGCCCCAACACAAACCTTAGCTCCCTTAGTACCCGAGGATGTTTTTTATCCAGATTTATTAAAGGAGGATCCGACCAGAGCGACGAGGGAAATTACAAGTAAGTAGTACAGGACTTTTGTAAAGTACCCAGAGGTGAGGACTTAGCGTTTTAGGTCCTCACCCTGGGTACTTTGCAGGAGTGGATCGGGGAAATGGTAAGTATAATTGTCCTTTAATATTAACCTTATTTAGTACTTTCTGTACCATATCCTCGGTTAACCAAAGTCTGCTTGAATCTTTTATACCATTATTGCTACTATACTCTATGATATCTGTACTTGGATCTTCTATAGTGTATACAGAGGAAAAAAATATTCATATGCTTTATCGCCATCCTCCGTAACTAACTTATCTCCATTAATTAATGGTGCCACATACTCAGTCCTCTTCTTCTTACTATTGATATACTTTAAAAAAAAATTAGGCTTAGTGATGCTTTGTTCAGCTATCTTACCTGGTCTCTTGTACTTAACGCTACTCTACTCCTACTCCGCTGATCTTCTGACAAGTCCCTTTGGAGTTCGTACTGTATGTGCATAGACATGCGCATAGAATGCGAAATCCCCAAAGTCTATTTCATCAGTGGAGATAACCTAAATGTACTGTAGTTAGGCTGCACCGATTACAAACTGATTATATTTAAACTGCATTACCGCTGACTCATGCTGCATGTGTTTTTAATAGGCTCCTCTGGTTTTTCACTGTTCTGGAAACCCTACACATACCTTTAGTTGAAATTTGCTTCTTTTAATGCTTTTTGTTACGGTGTAGTGCTGGATGATAAAGTTATTGAAAAAAAAGGAAGTCTGCAGCGTCTTGTCCACCCCCATCTGGCAGAAGGATTACTGCTGCTGTTGTTACTGGATTGTCATCTCCTGCTCTGTGCTGCTGTCCCTGCTGCTGTCGGCTTAGCAGGAGATGAGCTTCTTGTTGTGAGTTTTTCATTGTGGTTTTCATTCTCAATCAGCAACCACCTCATTGTCCCAGTTTGTTTTTCTCTGTGCATCTCTCATCACATTGTCACACAATCATCTATCTATTGTCACCATGAGTAAACTCCTCATCAGGCAGTGTGGTACTTGTCTTTGTCTGTCTGTTCTGTTTTTGTAGATAAAGATTGGCTTGTTATCCTGTTATATCTTGAGCTTAATCATACTAACATTCGTTGCTGTGCCCATATTCGCATGGTATAATTTTTAAGCCATGAGTTCCTTAGCATTTTTTCTTAATTTTTTCATTAAAAAAGTCTAAGAGTCTTATGTTAAAAACTGGTGTTTAAAATTCTGGAAAACAATCAGATGTAAACTTGAGAGTGTACCTAGTGTGTATATAACAAAATTGTGTAATATTGGAAACACGTTGATCATCATTTCTAAATGTATCCAATCAAAATAAAATTTGTTTAAAATGAGAAGCCTCAGACCTTGGGATTTTGGTAAAACAAATTCTTTATTTCATGTGAATTGTGGCTATTTGTCAACTTTAGGCTGGTTACACATGGAGGGACTATTTGTCCCGACCAAACGCTCGCTACGAGCGATTGCTCGGCCAGGACAAATGTCCGTTGGTTGCGGCAAATTCACCCGTGGGCGAACCAGGAGATATTTTCGGCCGACCGAAAGTGCGCGAATCGGTCAGTCGGTCCCCGAAAATATCTTCTGGTGTGTACCCAGCCTAAGACAGTAGGTTTAATGCATGAAGACAATAACAAATACGTTTTAATTAAGGACAATTCATCTTTTAGTATACAAGTGGTGTGGATTAGGATTTTTATGTGTCTTGATCTTTTGTTATTATATTAATATTATTTTGGATTTATATAGCGCCAACATCTTTTGAAGCACTTTACAATTACATGTATACATTCATAGAAATCTACAGAGCTGAGATGAGATCTAGAATTATAATTCAGCAATAGCTCCACTTTAATTAAAGTACAATGGCTGCATAAAATATTGTAGCTTGCATATTCACATTACTTACCCTTTAAAGAGAACCTAAATTCTCTTTGCAGCTTAGTTTTACATGGTTTTATCTTCAATATAAGCTCCAATATGTATCCTTAAATACATAAAGTACTGCTGATATGTACCCCCCCTATCCTCTGGTGTGAACCACCATATTTCCATCCACACCTTGACTTCAACTTAAATATAGGTTAGCACAACTTTAAGAGAGAGATTGCAACAGCTGCAGGGTTTCCTAAGCAAATGCTCAACTGACACATCTCTATTCAATATCGAAATAGCACTGATTATAGCAACAGCGGGTTTCTTTAAATAAGGCTGTATGAAGTAGATGACTTATGCAGTTATATAAAAGAGGACAATTTACAGTAGCTAGAGAGCTAATTACCTAGAAAGTTATACTTGCTGACTATTTTTTAAAAGGGCATGTCCACCCCCAAAACCAAAATTAACCCACTACTCTAGGCCCCACTGGGTAGTTTTTAAAAATCCTTACCTTACACCTCTGCTTCAGCAGTGCTTTTCCAAAGTCCAGGAAACTGAAGAGTAGAAGCTGTCTTCCTGTCCAAATGGTTTCTGCCTCCTCCTTGCCCTCTGAAGGACAGTGGCATGCCAGGGGAGCGCCTTTTCCCTCCCACCCTTCTGATCCCTCCATGGCTGCTCTTCACCTAGCTTAAAAGTTTTTTTTATAACTTAGGGCATCCCTGCCCACCTTCAACCATATGTTAGATGCTAAAAAAGAGGAAGACAGAAACTTTCCATTACTGGCTCCTTTTACTTCAATACATCCCTTTACTACAAAGTTGATCAATCATTCCCTATATGGAACAATCACTCCTCTGTGTATAATAATGTTGCACAATTCATGTGTGCTACCCTGCACATGTGCTGCGATTTCTTTGATGCAACCAATTGCGGCGCATGTGATGAGCACCAAAAATCGTGATCCCATGCTCCGCAAAAAGGGTTCGCAGCGCACAACAAAATAGCCTTGTGGGCCTAGCCCCAAGTACTGTATATAACCCAATCTCGCAATCCCCTCAGGCAGCTACAGGGTTTTGATACAGTTCTCGTTCTTGCTGTCAATCACAGGGCAGACTGGATAAATTTTTGAAACATAAAATACTGCTTCTATCACTCGCTCAATTGACAATGTAACAATCTAGTAACAGTCTATGGGCACCAGGAGAAGTGGAACAGCAGACTGCACTGAGCAGGCTAAAGGGGGAATTCAGATACAGTAATCCACCCCTAAACATGCCCTTGGGTCTGGTCCCAGTTTGCAATTACCGGTATAATATATAATAAACATTTATTAAAGTATTTTCTATTGATCGTTTAGAAAACTGACTACCTGAAAAAATCTAGATTGGCTCAAGAATGCTATGACAGCTTCTAATGTAAAAAATATTTCTCCAACCTTGGCATATTACTATTCGGTTAGTAGATTATGTCAAACTGTTAAGAGGCTGGGTGTGTGTACAAATAAGTGGATAGACAGAATTAAAATTTTTAAAAATTCTAAAAGAAAGTAATGAAATACGGTTACCTTCATAATAGCAGATATCTTTTTTAATTATTGAAGAAGATCTAGGAGTGCACTGGTTCCTTAGCAACATTTAAGAATAAATTTTCCTCTTCTACAGAGTACCTCCTTCCTTTCCCCAATACAATCAGAAACTATTTGCCCTTATTCTTCTTCCCTTCAGCAGTACAATAAGCCAGTTAACATCTTTCTCCCCCAGCAGGGCAACAGCCAGTTAACTCTTCTTGTTTGTTTAAAATCTGTCATGTTTTTCATCATAACAAACTAATATAACCAAATAACATACTGCAAAACAAAAGCTCTATGTACCTGTCAATGTACCGTGACATTTGGACAACTGGCAGGCCAATCACTTTGTAATGCCTGTCAAATGCAAAATAATTATATAAACTTGGAATTTACTGTTACACTTAGAACTCTCTAAAATCGGCAAGTTTATAACATCTTAAGGTACAATATGTACAGGACCAATTGTACCAAGTGCTACCTTAAAGGCAAAAGAACCAGCATGTAAGTACAATGGCTTATGTGGTTAGAGGATGTACATTTATCCTGAAGCACTTACTATATAAACTGCTTACATAAAGGATATTGTACTGTTGATTGGAACAATTATTTGGTCTTGGGCTTTATTCATTCTGCTATAGTTGAATAATACCAAATGTATCTTACACAACCCTCTGTAAGTAATGTATTATATGATGCCATTAACAAACAATGGGCTGAAAGTTTGTGGGTATATGTACAGCCTTTATTTATATTATTCCTGCATTATTACAGAGTGGGCTTATTTGTATTGGACTTAGTATCCTATTAAAGTTGCACAACACCAACTTTTTTTTTATTTACTTGCATACCCTCTTAATGTTTTAAAGGGTATCTTCACTGGTAAAATAATTTTTTGGTATTCAGTTTTATTAAGAAGGAGGTAAAGGAGCTGTGTCTTATCTCCCGTTCTTCAATAAAACGTTCAGAAGTCAAGAACGAAGGTAAGGAACTTAACTGGTCTCTTGCATGCACTAGACTACAGAGTCCGTCGGGACCTGTGAGAGGACGCAGTGGAGGACGAGAGATCAGGTAATTTTACCAATCAGTATTTTACCAATGGAGATACCCTTTAATGGGACATTATATGAAAGCATTATCAAAGATATTTTTCTTTGGGTAGTGGACTTTAAAGGGCATGTCCACCCCCAAACCTATAATTTCCCCCACTACTGGCCCCACCCCCACAAACCCTTACCTTATATCCCAGCCCAAATGGTTCTCCAATAGTTTGGCATGCGCACTGCAGCCATCTCCCCCCTCCCTCCCCTCTCCCGTTTTGCAATCCTCCCCCTAGCTACAAACCCTTTGCCACATAATAGTTCCCCTTCCCCCAGCCCCAACCCTATAAAAGATTTGTTAGAAAGTCCCCCGATAGTTACTTACCTTCCCTCTCTTCCCCGGCGTTCTGTGCAGCCAGCAGCCGCATCCGTGATTGGCTGCCTCTCAGCCAATCATGGACGTGCTGCCCATCCCGCCCCCTTCTTGCAGTGGACATGCCCTTTAAACTTGTGTGTACACTTCAATAAGTGTTTTTTGTAATGCAACTGAACAAAAAATAAATTTTTTCAAAACTTGTACAATAACAGAATTGTTTTTATTTTCATACTCAACTGATCAAAATTTGATTGTATCTACACACTCATATAAGTAAATTTGGTTGATCTAATGCAAAAGGAATTGATTTAAAGCAAGCTTAGAATCGAATTCACTAATTGATCAAAAAAAATATAGACTCATGGACAGAAGTACAAAATAAAAACAGTAGTAATTTATTACAACACATTTAAGGAAAGTTCACTAAAAAAGTGAACTATTCCTTAATCCACTGATCCATTGATTAAGAATGGGAGGTAATGGAGCTATGCCTTACCTTCCGTTCTTCAATCAAATGACCAGGAGCCAGGAACTAAGGTAAGTAAATTTTCCTTGCGCACGATCCACGGCTAACTCCTTTGACAGGTCCCACCACTATAACTATAGAGCGCATGCAACAATAAAAAGTACTAAAATGTTGCTTTAATTGCTGTAATAAAGTTTATGAGCAACCTTTTCCTGTATGTTGAGTATGCTTGGAGCTATAGCACTATATATATCACCTGATGAAGGGGGCAGTGTGACCCTGAAACATTATTTAATGTGCATCTAGTAACATTTTTTTGCTAGTCCTAAAGCTTATGTCCAAGGTAGAGGACTATGACTGAGATAGCACCTAGTGATTTATGGCATGTTGCCATGGAATGGGCCTAGGCCCGAAAAACTATATGCTTGGAGCTATCAGACCAAGCAAGCATCAGAACATCACAGAATAAAGCCTGCAATACTCCTAGTGGTGGATAGGAAAAAGTTAATGTTTAAATATTTTAATATATGGAAATGTAATTTTAAACAGGCTTTTATAGATATTTTGATCATACCAATTATTATTTTTTATCTATACTCCCAGTCCCTTAACCCATTCAGTCCTAATCATAATCATTATCGTTAATTGTGTCAAAATAAATAGAATTGTTCCTTTAGTAGTGTGCAGTAGACTCATGTCCAGCAAACTCCAAGGCACTTCCCTCAGCTAAACCGCACTGGACTCCAGTATAAACAACAGGAAATATAGCTGAAGCCTTCGATAGTTAAAACTTAAAACTTTATTTAGAACTCACAACAGAATACCATGCATACCAGTACTATTCTAGTGGTTTTATAATATTTTAAGGAGAATTAAAGTATAAATATGGCCTGAATTGTCTAACTCTTTATAAGCTGTACTACTTATTTTTTAAAACAGGAGTATTGTGTTAGTTGTTGTTTCCGTTTTAACTTGTTGTGTTTTAAGCTTAGATATTTGTGGTATTAAAAAGACACACTGATGCCCTGCTATCCCATCTTAATGTTCATTACATTTGCTTTGGCCAAAAATGTCCATTCTAAATCCAGGCTTATCCTTGGTATCTTGTTAGAAATGGATAGATTTACAGGAGAAATTACGGTATTCAAATATATAGAAGTCTGTGCCAAATTATAAGCAGCAGCTACATATTTTTATAATGTCCTATGGTTACAGGTCATACTTTCTAAAGCCCTATGATTGAACCATCAGCTGTCCCACCCACTTGTTCAACCTTTTTATCTATTCATGATGTCTGCCTAACAGTTGATCCAGAGTAAAAAGAAACAGTTAACAGGAAAATTCCTTCCTTATTTCAATACCAATCAAAAAATCCCTGTTATTTAGTTCTTTAGTTTTAGAAAGCCCTTTCATGAAACCCATTAGAAAATGGTAGCTCTAGCTGCTCCATGTCTCCTGTGGCTCACAAGTGCCACTTACCCTCTACATACCTTATAATGCAGTTCAAACAGGTATACAATTTACAGATAAATTTCCATTTCTATTAATTACTTTAAAGGGCATCTATACTGAAAAATAGGTTATTTTAATTGACCATAACTGGAAAACTATAAATCTTCCCACCATTACTATAAAACTTCTTTATTTTCAGCTGTCAATCAAGTCCTTGCTCTCAAAACTATTCTTCAGTGAGTGTTTTACTGTAGCTGGAATGGTGACAGAGTTTTGACAGTGGAATGCTGTATGCTGTGTGCAGGCTTGACAGTTGGTTTGTGGGAAAAAGTCAGGTCAGATGGAGTGGGAGTGGTTAAAAGAGGAGGGGGGATACTAAAATCCTAATAAAATGTATGCTGGATTGAAGGCATGCGCAACACATGCAAAAATGTATTAAGTGCTACTTACATGTATTCAATTATAGATTAAATGAGGCAAACTCATTTTTTCAGTATAGTTCCCTTTAAATCAAATTAAACATACCAACATAGGAGCAGTGCATTATAAGAAGATCATGATAGTGTCGGACTATTCACAAGATTCACAACTATTGCACTTGGAAATCCAGAAGAGCTGTCAGTGTCTCTTAGTGCATTTGTCCAGCTTTGATAGATTCACTTGGTTCATTCTCCCATGCTCAGTTAACTTTTGTTCCCCCTCCTTTTCCCTCAAATAAAAAATTGGATGACCTGCTTGTTACATGTCTCTAAGCGGATTGATTAGTGAGAAAGCTATCCCTAGTCAAATGCGAAATGCCCAAGATTAATATTTTGGTGTGATCGATCATGCGGTCTTCAATGTCCAAATTGACTGCCTATTCTATTGGCATTTCGCCCAATTTGGATAAACATTTCCCCGACATTGGTCTGTCAGATCCCCTTAGGGAGGGGAATTTGAGTGGGGATTTGCTTTGGGCACCAAAATGGTCAAAAATGGACCTGGACCAAAGACATGGAACCTTTTGCTTGCTGCATACATTTTTATCTTAAATGTGTTTAAAATACTCCATAGGATACTGTATTTACTATTAAAGACAGATCTATGGTTCACTATTATTAATTACATTTAGGCTTTACAGTATGTAGGCCCAAAGAAGTAAACTGTATTGTTGTATGCACAGTTTATATAATACAGTTCTATGATATCAAGCTCTACATGAACATGTACTACAGAAAGAATTAAAGATTAAAGAAATAATTATAATTTTTTATATGATCACTGAAGACATTTCTTTTTAAAATGTAGGATATAAACAACAAGTTTAAAAAGTACAGACCTCTAAAGTTTTCTTTTATTTAACGTTTAGTAAGGCTCAAAAACAAGTCTTTCTCATGTTATGCTCTTATGAAAATGACTCATGTCTTGATCTTCTGAATCTGTTGCATTTGTTTTTGTAATTATATGCTCTAAAGTGGGTGCTATCTAGGACTGTTTCGTAGCTCTGAAATGAATCTTTATTATGCATGAAGTATGTTACTATGGGAAGCTAAAGAGAGTGATGACAGATTTGAATGCAATTGCTGTAAACTTTGATTAGATCATATTTCTACTGCATGTTGCTTAATATTTAAGATGTTAAAGGGTATTTCCACTGGTAAAATAATTTTTTGGTATTTAGTTATATTGAAGAACAAGGGGTAAACAAGCTGTGTCTACCTACCGCCGTTCTTCAATAAACATCAGGAGCCTGGAACAAAGATAAGGAGTTTCCTGGTCTCTCTCGTTTTATTGAGAAACGGTAGGTAAGACAAAGCTCCTTTACCTCCTGTTCTTCAATAAAACTGAATACCAAAAATGATTTTACCAGTGGAGATCCCCTTTAATTAAAAGGGAAAACTGATGCTTTAGATATGAATGATATTTTAAATGGGAATAAACTAATGAGATAATAAATCTATGCAGTAAAAATCATTCAGTTTTTACAAAACAATTGAAAAAGTAAATTCTCACCCTGGGTTTGTCAGTATTAGCAGGGGCCAAGTTTTGTAAAAGCAGTTGTAATAAACAGCACTTTTCATCTTTTATTGTGAATTCCTTCAGGATCAGTCACACTTGACCTTCCCTTGCTTTTTCACAATTGTCAAGTATGTAAATGTGCAGCCTTTTACATTTTTAAAGGTGAACTATAGGGTCTGCCTTCTCCTTTGATAATACCCATGGTGAAGACTTAAACTGCTAAATTCTCATCCCTGGGTTTTCTCTCGATGTCTCTTTCCAACTGTCATAGTCTGGATCATAGTGCCAGACTCTCCCCATCTCTTCATAGTTCTGGGACTACTCCAATGGGCTACCCAGATGTGAACCTAAACATCTATATCCTCTCCATGGGCTTGCCCTAAATTCCTCTTACCAAGCTGTCAAGATTCTAGCTCATACTACCAGTAGAGTGGAGTGGTTTAGAGCACTATAATCTACTCCTGCTATGGACCCTATGGTCCGAACAGCCCGATTATCCTTATAATCGGCACGCTAATCATATAGTGCACCGGTTATAACATGGAAGTCATCCCCCAATGAAGTTAGTTCCTCTACCACCCCCAGAAATCCCCGCTATTGTATTTATGCACATTCCCCATTCCTCGTTGCGTCTCTCTCTTCCTTCCGCACACAGGAGCGAGTCTGCATCCGCTGTCAGGGTAAGATGGGGGGGGAGGAGAAGCGGAGACAGGACTTTCTCCTCCACATGCAGGACTGTATAGAAGCAGGAGCGAGGCAACATCTGCTGTCAGGGTAAAATAGAGGGGGGGTAGGAGGAGAGGGGAGACAGGACTTTTTTTTGACCTGCATTAAGGAATGGGGGGTGATGATTGGGAGAGAGACGTCTGTGTGTCTCTTCAGGTAACTGCAGTTAAAAGGGGTATATTTATATGAATATGTACCCCCACTGTAAATTAGTAGGATATTAAAAGTTACCTCTGAGCTTCGTGCCCTGTCAAAAGCCTGTAGCCTCGTGCTTTTATATGTCACGAACTCCTCTGTGACTTCTAATGTCCTTATAATTTACAGTAGGGGGTACATTATTTACTATATAATTGCCTTGTAACAAATATGGATTTAGAGACACTATTATTTGATATTTTTCTTTTTTTTAGGGAAAGACTTTTACATTTTTTGCGAATTTTTGGTGTGTCAAAATCATCAGCTTGGGAATGTGAGACCAACATAAAATTAGTAATTAAAATTCATATACTAAAATTATATGTCCCAGATCACCAAAATTTATTCATAAAATGTAGACTTCCAAACATGTTAACAGAATGAGTAAATGATTAGGAAAAGTGAGATGACTGAATACTGGCATACATTTTAAATGACCATTATTCTATTTCTCACTGATTGTGAAATTAAGCATTCTTAGGAAATTTGTTAGTGGCCCAACTTTTCAAGCAGAAGAAAACATGCAAGTCATGAACTCTATTGAGCTGATCTAGAGTAGAGATGGCCGAATTTCCTAATGTTCAGAAGTTCGATAGTTCAAAAACGAACCCATTTAAGTCAATGGGGAAAAACTACATTCAAGGGTTACCGAATAATACATTAGAGGGTTACTGAAATCGAACATTAATTCGAGGGCTACTGAAATCGAGCATACATTTGGGTCTACTGAAATCGACGCTACATTCGGGGTTACCAAACGATACATTCAAGGGTTAACAAATCAAAGGCTACATCGAGGATGAATCAAGGCTACATTCGGTTAAATCAAGGCTAATTCGAGGGTTACAATCAAAGGCTACCGAGGTAGTGAATCAAGCTTCATCGAGGTACAAAATCAAAGCTACTTGAGGTTACTGAATCAACGAAACGGCCAAAACCAGACCTAGTATGAGATGAGACCTAGCACATTTTCAAACAAACTGATTGTAGTTGGGGGGTATAAATATACAAAAGGGGAATAAAGAGTTGTAAATGGTTTCTTAAATTTTTATCACCTCCTGCACTACCAGTAACACTTCCCTCTATTTTGCTTAATGCATACCCAGTAGTAAGCAGAACATAGTGCTTAGTAAGACAGCTAACATACAAATTCCCATGTGTAGCATTGCAACCTAGATCTCTCGCTCTTTTTTTTTTAGCTAACCACATGCTTTTCTTTTTGTTCTGAAACTGCAAGTTCAGCAACTACCAGAGTAAAATGGAGAACTTACAGTTGAGACATTTTTAGTGGTTTGACGAGAATTGTAGGAGGCACAGCTGTGTCATTACACAAAGACCCAAGCCACTTAATTAACAAAGGGATTGGAGACAGTGACAGATATTCACTTGAGGATTACCTTATGCTGCTTCAGATAAATTGGTGGTCATTAGTTGCTGGAATGTGATCTGTAGCATTTGACAATAAGATGCACATGTGTGTGTTTAGCGGCAGATTACCAGGCTGCTTTGTATTTTATTTTTCAGGTGTCGGTAAGAAGGACAAACATCATTTGAATGGCAATTAAATAATTTTTGATTACCTATTATTCAGAAATGTGTAATTATGGATCCAGTATCTATATATATATATATACTATATATAAAACTACTGTTTTGTTGGGTTTATTACTGTTCATTATGCCCACCATATTATGGCTTAATCAATTACACTAGCTAGATTTTTGGCAGTGATGTTGTGTTTATGAGCAGCCAGCCAGCCAATCATTTCACACTTTTTCCAACTTAATTATTTGTTTGGAATCTTCAGTCATACTAAATTTCAATAGTTCATCGTGCAAAGATTGGGGCCAAATATCGATACCATTCCTGGCACTCCTGACAACACATGTTTAAAACTAACATATAAACATGCCAGGTTTGGCCTTGAGCCCTTTGATTTTTATGCCTAAGCAAATTTTCACATATGAATATAAAATTAATGTTGATGAGCTGTTATGTTTCTAAACCAAAAGTAAATTTTTTAAAAAATGATAAATATAATATACTTACCTCTCTCACGTGAGACACAGACCTGAAATTTACACTAGGTGACCTTAACTGCTAGGTCCTCACCCTGGGTTTGGTTAATATGCAAAATGACTTATGCTGGTTTCAAACTAGGGTCACTAAACGCTGTGGGGAAACATCACACTACAATGTTTGTGTGATGCTCCCCTGCGTTATCACACAGCGATGGTCATTGATTTTAATGGCAACCGATATGCGAAACCCAGCAAACTGCTGCTGTATCGTAGGTTGTAGGTGTGAACGGTACAATTCCCTCCTAGAGCAAATTGTTAAGGTGCGATGTCAACGCTTAAAGGGCATGTCCACCCCCAAAACTATAATCCCCCAACCAACTATGGCCCCACCATGTAGTGTAGTTTAATCCTTACCTCACATCCCAACTCCATCTGGTTCTCCTGTAGTCCCCCCCAAAGTCCAAAAACTGCCCACCAGAGGCTAGCAGGTCCATATAGGACACTGCCTGCTACCTGGCCTCCCGGAGATTCCTGCCATGCGTGCTGCAGCCCTTCTCCCCCTCCCCTCCCCCTCCCTCTCCCTCCTCTCTCCCTCCCGTTCTACTATCCCCCCCCCTAGCATTAAACCCCCTTAATATTCTGCTCCCCCATGTCCCCCAGCCCCAACCGCATGTTTGTTTTTTTTAAAAAGCTCCCCAAACTCTTACTTACCTCTCCGCTTCCTCCCTGCACTGAATGCCTCGGAGCCCCTCATCTTCAAAAAGCACGCGCACGCGTCGTCGCTTCGCATTCTCGCAAGCAGAGGGCCGGCAGTGCGCCGGAGATCGAGGGGAGGTAAGTAAGAGTTTGGGGGCTTTTTAAAAAACAAAACTGCGGTTGGGGCTGGGGACATGGGGGACAGAATATTAAAATTTTTTAGGGGTGGACATAGCCTTTAACACGCACCAAAATGTTCCCTAGTGTGTATGAGCCCTTACCAAATTCTTCGCTGCTAAGTCCACTCTGCCTTTTCCAGTACATTGGAAAGAAGGCCAATGAGAGATTCCAGATAAAACACGTGTTTCTGGCAAGCTTTCTTTTTACAGTGAAACAACTTGTCTCTTTATTTATTTATAAGGCCCTTAACTGCTAAATAGAAATTAAAAAATAAAGAAGGCAATCACACCTTCTACCTCCCCCGCTCTTACCTTAGCTTTACCAATGATGGCTGTGGCTGACAGTTCAACTACTCTTCCTTGAACCACCCCTCCTCTTCTGGATAGGAAAAGAGGAGTGGTTCAAGGAAGAGTATCAAGGAACAGTATCACTGTGTTGGTAGGTGGAAGAGTTTTGAAAGAGACAATCTAATCATTAATGTTAGAAAAGGCATTGTGTCTCCTATCTCCTGATGGGTATTCCCTTGTTTTCTTTTTAATGTGGATTTTAGTTGTTTATCTCACCTTTTAAGCTGGGTTTAGGCCGCTCCCCACTTATGACCATCAGCCAGGACAAATGATTGTTGGTCACCTCAAAAGTGACTCTATGTACCATGGTTTTCCAACCTGTCTGATTCGGATGAACGAATGGCCGGACATTGGTCACAGCCTGCCGTAGGCCATGAAATTTTACCTACCCAATTGACCAATACACTAAACTATCACTAAATCGCATGGTGTGTACACAGCCTAGTTATTTACCTTGTTTAAAATTTGTTCAGTAAGTATGTATGTATGATGTATGTTTAATTTTATTTATAAAGCGCCACTTATGCAGCGCTGTACATAATAAAGTATACAAACAAGGGGATAAGGGATACAGATAGATAAAAATTAAATTAAATACATTTTCATACTCAGTTTAGAAAGCACATATATATAATCATGTATAAATTGATATAAGTGCAACAAGCCTTGAACATTAGGAATGAAATCTCTGCCCTGCAAGATCTTACAATCTAAGGGGAGGGACAACATACAGATACATTGGCGTAGCTCACAGACTTGTGGGCCCTGATGCAAAATGTAGGCATGGGCCCGCCAACACAAATCAGCACTGTAACCAAATAATTTGGTAAAGTGCTTTGTATATAACCACGGTAAAATAGTTGGCACAAAGACTGGTTAAATGCTTGGCATGCAGACACTGATAAACTGGTTGGGAAACTGGCACTGCAAACAGCCAGGCACTGGTTAAATGCTTGGCACAGAAATGGTAAAAATGCTTTGTACATAGACCACTGGTAAACAGCTGGCACACAGACTGGTAGTTTTGGAAACTTAGCACAAAATGGGTCCCTTCTTGGCCAAGGGCCCTGGTGTGTTCGCATCCCTGCACCCCTGGTAGCTACGCCCCTGTACAGATACAAGTGGGGGTGGTGGGTACAAAATGCTTAAAAGGGCTAACAGTCATTTGTTCTGTGATGCTCAGAAAGGTAGGATAACAGTCTAGATTTGAAAGTATTAATGGATGTCACCAGGCAGGAGGGAGAGAGTTCCAAAGGTAGAGCAGCAAAGAGAATGGTTTAAGGCGGGAGGCAGCAGTGTTAGTTGGGGGTCTGTGGAGAAGATTTCCTTGCGAGGACCGGAGGGCACGGCCTGGAACATAGGGTAGGGTATAAATATGATTCTTTGTTTGATGGGATGTTGGGATGGGATGTTCAGTAGCCAACTGTATACTTATACAATATACAGTAAAAGTAAAGTGTATTAAAAAAAAAGGGGGGGGGCACACACATTATTTATTTTTGTTTAGTTTTTTTGTTTTGTTTTTATTGTTAAACTAGTTAAAAACTATATAATATTCATACATTAAGGCTGTAGTTTACAAACTACTTTTTTACATAATTTAAGGCTTGTCCAGTCTATGCTACTGAGCAATGTAAAGCAGACAGGCTTTTTCAATTAAATTTTTATAATTCAATGTGTCCTTTTCCCACTGGTGTGTTAAACTCAATAGCAATCAATAACACACAGATGCATGCATTTCTTGCATTACAGACACCAACGGACACCAAGAAGTCAATGGGTCTGTGGAGAAACGTATATGCTTATCATATGTTTTCACACCATTCCTTACTGGAAAAGTAGGTCCCAGAGACTGGTGGATCAGCTTTAAAGCCTTACTATCTTCCTTAATCTGCCTGTTAATGACTATTAGACTATTGATTTTCCTTCTGGAGGGTACTGGAGTACACTGCCTCATTCATATGGGTGAAGATCATTCTAGATGAGTGTGCATGGCTGTGCACACTAGCCGATTATCCCTGTCACATCTGAAATTTTTACCACAACCGACTTTTCAACAAAATAGGAAAGTTGCATTGGGCGTGAAATGTTCACATTATTGTGTGGTTTTCAATGGTTTGGAACAGTTTGAATACCCTGTCAAATGGAATATTAACTAGTGTACACAACCTTTTACTGTTTGGCGACATAAAAATTCTCGTTGGTACATAAGAAATTCTTCCACTTCCAAGACATTGATTTTTTTCTAAATTGGGGACCCCTGAATGACATTTTTTGTTATTCTACTTTCCAATCCACCACTATCAACATTTAAGTTTTTTGGGATTAGTACATACATTACAGGAGTTTTAATAGAAAGTGATTATAAAGGACCACCTGTTCTTTTTGTTAGAAATCCTGAAATTATACAGTTAGTATTAATATGTATAGTGTAGTATTTGAGGTTGAATAAAGACATACGTCCATCCATTCCAACCCATCCAGCAATATCCTCATTTCCTGCCTGACTGTTGATCCAGAGGAAGGCAAAAAAAAACCCACCAAATTTTGAAGGGGGAAATCCTTCCTGACTCCAAGTGCCAATCGGAAATTTCCCTGGATCAACCTCTACTTTATGTATCAATACCAGTAACTTGCAACATTCCTTGTTTGCAGAAACTCATCCAGCTTTTTTTTTTAAACTGACCAATGAACCTGCCATAATAATTCCCTGGAAGACAGTTTCATAGCTTTACCGTTCTCACAGTAAAAAACCCTTTCCGAGCTTGAAGCCTAAACCTTTTTTCTTCAAGTCTTAAGGGTATGGCCCACGTGTCCTCTACATACAGTAATCATATCCCCACGCAAGCGCCTTTTTTCCAGCGTACATAATTGTAACTTTTCCAGTCTCTCTTCATATTCAAGCTCCCCCTATCCCCTTATTAATTTAGTTGCCCTTCTCTGAACCCTTTCCATTTCAAAGATGTCCTTTTTGTACACAGGATTCCAAAATTGCACTGCATATTCAAATGAGGCCTATCCAGTGCTTTGTAAAAGGGAAAATAAAATTTTGCTCCCTTGAATCCATACCTCTCTTATACAAGACAATACCTGCTGGCTCGGGCTGTTGCGCCTGGCACTGCTTGCTTCCTTTAAGTTTGTTATTCACCAAAACTCCAAGATTCCTTTCCAACAGGGATTCACTTAACACAGAGCCATTTATAGTATAAGCAGCACAAGATTTTTAAGTCCAAAATGCATCACCTTACATTTATCAACATTGAATTTCACTGCCACTTAGCAGCCCAATGTGACAATCTATCTAGATCCCCCTGTAATGATTGCACAAAACTTTGATTGTGGACAAGTTTGTGTCATCGGCAAACACAGAAACCTTGCTGACATACCTACTTCAAATCATTGAATAAAATGATTAAATAGAAGTGGCCCAACCAACAAACCTTAGCTCCCTTAGTACCCGAGGATGTTTTTTATCCAGATTTATTAAAGGAGATCCGACCAGAGCGACGAGGGAAATTACAGTAAGTGTACAGGACTTTTGTAAGTACCCAGAGGGAGGACTTAGCGTTTTGTTCCTCACCCTGGGTAATTTGCATTAGTGGTCGGGGAAATGGTAAGTATAATTGTCCTTTATATTAACCTTATTTAGTACTTCTGTACCATATCCTCGGTTAACCAAAGTCTGCTTGAATCTTTTATACCATTATTGCTACTATACCTATGATATCTGTACTTGGATCTTCTATAGTGTATACAGAGGAAAAAATATTCATATGCTTTATTCGCCATCCTCCGTAACTAACTTATCCCATTAATTAATGGTGCCACATACTCAGTCCTCTTCTTCTTACTATGATATACTTTAAAAAAAAATTAGGCTTAGTGATGCTTTGTCAGCTATCCTAACTTCATTATTGATTTTGCTTTCTTACACTTCTTGTTACAGTTTTTGTAACCCCTAAAGGCCCTTTCCATTCCCTCTGACTTAAAGGTTTTAAATGACTTTTTCTTCCTTTTCATTTGCCTCTTTACATCAGAATTCAGCCACATGGGTGCGGATTTATTTTTTTTACATTTATTCCCAAGGGTATAAATTAGATGTGAACTGGCGTAAAATCCCCTTAAACACAGTCCACTTCGGTTCAGTACCTTTACCTGATATACATAATCCCAGTTGACATTCTGAGAGCTACTTTTTACCTGGAAATTTGCCTTCCCCGCGATTAAAAGTCTTTGTTAAACCAGCACACTTTTCCTTTCAATAAGATAGTCCAAACGACACTATTTGGTTTGATGTCTGCCTCCATTGTACAGCATTCTCCACATCAATAGACAATTTTGCAGAATGGAGAAACAGTTCTTGCAGCAACCCCAAGGTGCTGTAAATGTATTTTGTTTATAGGCCTGTTACTTGGAGAGGGCACATATAACAAGACTTCATTGATTATTTCTCTGTAATGCTAGCTTTATCAGAACCAGTGCTTTGGAAGGTAACAGCTGGGCCCCTCGCTTTGCTTTATTGTCTTTTTCCCTTGTGCCTAGAGTTTCTGTTGAGGTCAAAGCATATATTAGTCGTGCTCATTATGTTGAACATAATAGAATGAAGTCTAACGCATCTGATCAAGAACATTTGAAAGCTTCTGAGGTTTTGATTTTTTTGAGCTGTGAAACAATTTCAGCCTGTTCTGCTCTCTTTAATGTTTACTATGTAATATTTGGGATTGTGAAAACTGTAATGTATCTGATGAAGAACAGTTGTAAGTTCTGAGAAGAGATACATATGATTTGAAACTGTTTTAGAGAATCAGAATTAACAGAATCATACAAACACTACAGAGCCCCTACCTGCTCCCAAGAAACTTGAGTGGCAAAGAATGCTGGTATATAACGAAACAAACACAAGCCAAAAAAGCAAAGCAAATTATTTGTAAAATAAATAAAATATCCTTGTGTTAAAATATATATGATGTAAGACAACACCTTGTAGTTGAATGATCTGTATAAAACTGCTCGACCTCAAGTATGGTGTTTTTATAAGGTCATGGAATTCCTCTGTGACTTCTTATATCTTACAAATCACAGTAAGTGTAAACCAGCTAACAATCTAAAAATTCTAAAAAAAAAATAAAATCTGTTCACCCACCTTGTCCTTTGGACATAATCACTACATGAACTTATTCAAAAAACATTTTACATTACAAGTGTCAGAAAATCTAAAAATTTGCCCCTAAAAATATTTCATGTGGTTGTTTGCAACTTTTTTTGTTTGGGAAACATACCTCACTATACCCAAGAGAGAGAATAATCCTCAAAACATTGTGCCTGTTCACATTCAGGTTATTTAAATAAGCCAATTACACTTTACATTTTGGTCATGCTGTAATCGCTCTTGAAATTGTATTATTTTATGATATTTTTGCTTTTATGTATGATAGGTAGATCAAAAAAGCAGAAATGATAGTTTTGTATAAAGCTATCATTTGCTAAAATAAAACAAAAAAGCTTAAAAAGATAAAATACAAGTAAAACTGCATTATTGTTTATAATAAAACCTATGATGTAAGAATATATTAAAGGGGAAGTTCAGTGAAAATACATATGCTTTTCAGGAAAAAAAGCAGTATTTTTCCATCCCAATGACCTTAAAGGGTATGTCCACCCCTTAAAAATATTTTTTGATATATGATCCTCCGTCCCCCAAGCCCCAACCGCTCTATTTTTATTCTTTATAAAGTGCCCCAACATCTACTTACCTCCCCTCTTTCCTCGCCACGCTGCCGACCCTCTGCTTGCAGAAAAATGCAAGCAGAGGGGCGGGGGACCAGCAGTCGCGTCTGTGATTGGCTGAGCGGCAGCCAATCACGGACGCGGCTGCCGGGAATTCTTTGCAGCGGGGGAAAGAGGGAAGGTATGAGAGTTTGGGGCATTTCTAAGAATACAAATAGAGGGTTGGGGCTGGGGGGACGGGGATCATATATCTAAAGGGTTTTACACTAGGGGGGGAAACCTAAGAAGGGGGAGGGGAGGGGGAGAAGGGCTGCAGTACGCATGCCAAACTTCTCCCGGAGGCCAGGTGGAGGCAGGTCCTATATGGACTCTGCTCCTCTGGTGGGGCAGTTTTTGGGACTTTGGGGGGGGGACTACAGGAGAACCAGATGGAGCTGGGATGTAAGGTAAGGATTAAACTACACTACACAATGGGGCCAGTATTGGGGAGGATTATAGTTTTGGGGGTGGACATGCCCTTTAATCTGCCAATTCAGCATTTTGTCTGTGTATAAATACATGCAACCGAAATACTGACTTCCAGTTTGCAGGACCCCTAGTAGAGACCGTTATGGTCTTGCCCTTGACCCAGCGATTGGGTTGATTCAATTGCTCAGTAGAGATCTGAGCATCTTTAACCCATCCAACAGCCAATCAGTAGAAATTACTGTTAGGAACATTCCAAGGATGTGGTGCATCCTGGGAAGAAGAAGGCCCGTTAGAACCTGAAATGGCAGCTCTCTAATGTCAACAGCAGGGAACAGCAAAGGGTATGAATTCAACTGTTTTTTTAAAATGGGAGAGAATATGTAGAATAACTAAAAAAGCATTACACAAACTAACAATTTACCAAATATTGGTTGTTTCCACTGATCTGTCCCTTTAAATAAATTACTATGTAATCAAGTACTATGTACTTTGTGTGTTCCTTGGGTACTTTGATACTTTCAAGTTGTTTGTAACAAAAGCTGTAGAAAATGATCGATTCTATTTGATCTAATACTAAAGATTTTTTTTACTGTAGTATTTGGCAAACATCCCAAAACACACAGTCATCGCTTGTTTTTGCAGTAGATTTTTCAGTGGATTTGTATTAAATATAAACATAAAGTGTTAACATCCAATTAACAACAATACATAAATAACACCCAAAAGAAAAGGATTAGGGAAGCAACATATCCTAGCAATAGAAAAGTTTTTTTATTTTTTCAAATATTGTAATATAAAGAGATGTTTTTTTATTAACTCACCAAATCCACTCTCCCTTATCGGAAAGTACCCAGGGTGAGGACCTAAACCGCACTGTACTCACCCCTGGCTTCGCTTTCAAACTCTAACTTTACTCACTTGAAGTTTCCTTCAGTGCTTCCTTCTTGGAGTCCGTCAGCAACTTCAGCCAATGAGGAAACACGCTCTGAAAGAAGCGTGCCTTCTAATTGGCCTGATAGTGAACCTGGAAGTTGGAGCGATGCACCGAAGGAAACTTCAGGTGAGTAAAGCTAGATTAAGAAAGCGAACCCAGGGGTGAGGACAGTGCGGTTTAGGTCCTCACCCTGGTTAGTAGAGATGTCACGGATGGCAGGAGCAGGGGTCTAGGTGAGTATAATTATCCTTTAAATCGTAAGTATTGTGTATTGATGGGAGGTCTAAAAAAAAGATATTCCACTTTTTATATTTGATTCAACACTAACACTAGGGAGGTTAAATGGCTAATTGGGCACAATTTGGACAATTTAACTCACTTTTGTTGCCAGAGGTAGACATTAATGGCTGTGTGCTGAGTTATTATGAGGGGACAACAAATTCACATTTTTACTGTTATACAAGCTGTACACAGACAACTTTACATTGTATCAAAGCATATATTCAGTATTGTCCCATGAAAAGATATAATTAAATATTTACATTTAAAATGTGAGGGGTTTGTTACTTACAAGGGTGCTGCATATAATGTTATGTCATGCAATATAAGTGGCAAGTTAACATACAGCACCATTCAGGATTTGCTGGGACAGATGGGATCTAAAGCTGGGTACACACCATCCAATATTTCAAGCCGACCAACCGACATTTCAGTGTATCAGTCGATCAGGCCGAAATATTGGAGGGCTCCTTTGTGTGGCCGCAACCAAACGCTGACCTTCGTTCTTTTGAATCTGGCGAGTCTGAAAACCACGGGCTATTGTACATTCCTCTATTGACTGCATGCTCAGTCGCAGCAAACTGTCGTGGCAAAAGTAGCTTCGTCCTTGCCAACTGGTCAGAAGAGTCTTCAGGTGTGTACCCAGCTTTAACTGTCTATCCTTGAACAACCAGTATTAATACTAATTAGTGAAGAGTAAGGGCTAGGCCACACTGATGCTCTTTTAAGCGTGATCCGATCACAATTTTATTGAAGAACGGGAGGTTAAAAGCTATGTATTGCCTCCTGTTCTTCAGTAAAACCTGCAG
The DNA here is from genome assembly GCA_019447015.1 of Hymenochirus boettgeri. NCBI lineage: Eukaryota > Metazoa > Chordata > Amphibia > Anura > Pipidae > Hymenochirus > Hymenochirus boettgeri. Next base: position 150,312,438 of record CM033469.1, read on the forward strand.
GAGCCAGGAACAAAATTAAGGAACTTACCCAGTCTCGCACTCCTTCATTGCAATTCTCAAAGCTTCCAACGTGGATTGTACTGTATGCACATACAATATGTGACAGTGACTTTTCTGTGCATAAATACTGTAAATGATTCCTGAATACTGACTGTATTGCAGAACTCATAATAGTGTCTGTTATGGTCTTTTACTTGAGTCTGCCACTCTTGACAATTGAGTTGCTCAGTGGAGATCTGAGTATGTTTGTTTTTTGGTCTTTAAATTAAACTACCGGAATAATATTTTATTCTAAGGTTGTGTACACACAGGCAGATCAGTTGATCAGGGCTAAAATATCATAAATGCCCGACGTCCAATGTCCAATCAGTTTTGATGACCGATTGGACATGATGGACTTAAGCAATCATACGATCTTCTATTAACGGTACACTCATTTGCAAAAATGAACAGAAGTAGCTATGTTTGCCACAACCGATGATTTATCAGTACGGCCGACCAGTCAGACGCATCGAATGATCAGCCAGGCCGAAACATCTGCCTATGTGCACACAGCTTAAGGACTGATTTTTGACTAGTTACAAGCCAATCGCCAATTCAAAGCTATGTAGCTGAACAGGCAGTTATAACTGTAACACAAGCTTAGTATTGTATTGTCAAAGAAGGAACAGCTGCTAAATTACAGCTATTTCGAGGTTGCATTGCAATTCTGCCCACGTACAGTTGCCAGTAGATTTCATGTATAACAGTAATTAATCCTCCAAGTAAAGCAAAGTATTTTGAGTTAAATAAACCTTGCACTTTGTGTGTTCACAGTTAGCTACTAAAGTTAACTTAGCATAGGAGATGAGACTTAGATTTGTGATGAAAAAGGTTTTTTTTAATGTTTTAGCTATTATGAAAACCTGTTTGTTACAAAGTTGTACAAAGTAAAGGTTGAGGTTAATGCCAGATGGAATAAGTTGCAGCAATATTTAAAAACACATAAAATAATTTCTAACAAAGCCCTGGCTGTGGTCCTCAATGTTTGTATTCATGCTATTGCTGTGAAACAAGAATGTTTTAGCAAGGACACACAATTATGTAATATTAGTGTCTGTTTACTAATGTTAATTCTTTTTTGTTGCTAGCTAGGGCTGCACAACATATAAATGTAAGAGGCTGTGTCCTATCATACTTGATGTACATCCTATCATAGCATATTGACACTGCTGGTGTCACATAGATCACTGTCTAACTAGACAGTAGACAGTAAAAGCTTACAGCTTGCCAGCTGCCAAGGATTGTTAAAACATGTTATTAAAAAAATAAAGAAACCAAGCCTAAATAGAGGTGGGGGGGTTCGACACCAACTGTCTGCCATGTACAATGCTGTTTTAACACCTTACTCTGGGCGTTCCTATAACACCTCTTAGCCACTATCCAATCACACCCTTAACACCTGGCTGTGATATGCTAATTGGGATTTTCCAGGGTACATAATTGCCACAGATTCTTGTACAAGTCATTCTGAATTGAGAAAGCCAGTCGGATGACTAGCGAAACGTCTTCAAGAACTACATTTTAAGTCCAGTTGATATAATTGAATACAACAGATATACCATGACCTGGATGAATGAGAACCTTCACAAGCATGTTATTAAAAGGCTCCTACAATTTCAACTCAATTACCACATTTTATGATTTTACACACAAGAAGGGACTGAGTTTGTGAAGTAAGTTTTTAGTGTTTCTTTTGTTTCTGTTTGTTGTTATGATTCTAGCCTACACAGGATAATGTACCAAATAGTGTATTGATGTACAAATTTGTTAAACTACAAAAATTAGGTTAACAATATTGTACAACACTATAACAGTGTAGGTTAATATTAGAGTTTTCATAAACTATCACTAGTGAAGTGGATGCAGCATTGAAAGAAATGGAACGTTTCTACTGATGCAGTACTTCAAAAATGGGGAAACTTTATATAAAAATCTAGTTGATATGCAGCAGAATTTCAAAAAAAGTTTTTTGCGTTAAAGGGTCACTATACACACACAAACAACTTTATATAATGTGAAAAGAGCCTTGTCCTTGTAGCCTTAGTAATGTTTTTGCGTTTATGACCAAAAACTAACTTTTTTTGATGATTAGTCAAGATTTTGGTTATTGACTATAGTTACCCTTTAAGCATGGCTGCCATGGAAATGGAAGGGTAGATCAGTAAGTGTGGGGTGTCAGGTTGGGTGGTATGCGTTTTTGCTTTTATGACCTTTAAACTTTTTTGCTGATTGATCAAAATTGATTTTTTGACTGTAGTTACCCTTTAAGGATCACTGCCATGGAAATGGAATGTAGTTCAGTAGTATGCTTGTGAAGGTTCTCATTCATCCAGGTCTGGTATATCTGTTGTATTCAATTAGATCAACTGGACTTGAATGTAGTTCTTTGAAGACGTTTTCGCTAGTCATCCTCTGGCTTTCTCAATTCAGAATGACTTGTACAAGAATCTGTGGCAATTATGTACCCTGGAAAATCCCAATTAGCTATCACACCAGAGTGTTAAGGTTGTGTGATTAGATAGTGGCTAAGAGGTGTTATAGGAACGCCCAGAGTAAGGTGTTAAAACAGCATTGTCATGCAGACAGTTGGTGTCAACCCCCACCAAGCCAGTTGATCTAATTGATACAACAGATATACCATGACCTGGATGAATGAGAACCTTCACAAGCATATTCTAATCATTTTGGGGAGAAAACCCTCAAACTTGTACGGCAATATGAAAAGACAGCAAGGAAATTGGCAGATTACAGAAACACCACCTGCGATTTAACCTCCGATGCAGACAACTAGTACCATGCAGTATACGTCTGGATTCCACGGTTAAAGGCATCAGAGCCAAACAATACTGCAAAAGGCTCAAACACAGCTCCTAAGTGAACGGGTACGACAGACACATTTTACAGTCGTTGCTTTAATGCACAACATTAGTCAACTAGAACAGACCCTGGCCTCACAGCTACCTGTGTCCATCTGGGAAAGAGTGATGGAGTTCACCAAACAAGCACAGCTTTCTCAGCACTGTAAGGGCAAACAAAGGCAACAGAACAAGTTCTCTATTCTGTCATCCCAGAACAGCCCCAAAGGAGAACAACTACCTTGGATACAAAGGAGGGAAGTGTCCCATCAAAACAGAGGAATGGGTGAGAAACTTGTCTAACAGGACCCTGACCCAGCCAGAAATGGAAGTCCTTGGTAAGGGCTTGAATTTTGCCATCACCCCCTCACAAGCCATCCCTGTGGTGGATATTATAGCAGCCACAGAAGCCTCTATCCACATAATAAGGTTCACACAGTGAGGCAGAACACTTCTCGCCTTAAGGTATCTGCCCGCTTAGCCAGTGCTAAAACTCTTTCATCAACCTGACTACACAGGAAAGAAGAGCCTTAACATCCCTCAAGAAAGATTCCAGTATCACCATTCTACCGGCAGATAAAGAAGATGCACAGTGGTACTCAACACCTCAGACTACCATGATAAGGTGACCATGCTCCGGGCCGATAACAACACATATGAGCTTTAACAAGGGATCCCACCAGCCGTTACAAGAAAAGAGTCATAGACTTACTACAACAGCTTCAAAAGGATAAAGCCATTGACCGAACAATGTATCATCGCCTCTACCCTGTTGAGGCACATCCATGCATATATGGACTCCCAAAAATCATAAGGAAGGGGCCCCACTAGACCTATAGTCAGCAGCATCAACTCGGTAACATACAAGGTGGCAAAATATCTAGCTAACATCTTAGGACCTTTGGTGGGAAGTTCTAAGCATCACATCCAGAACTCTCAGGATTTCACCAACAAGATTGAAGATATAGTACTCGGTGTAGAAGAAACTATGGTGTCCTATGATGTGACATCTCTCTTCACTTGTATACCCCCAAGGAGGCTGTTGACATGGTGAGAAAACGGCTGGGCCAAGACAGCACTCTTACCAGCAGAACTGATCTCACCCGAACAGGTGTGTTCCTTGTTGGACTTGTGCCTGAATACCACCTATTTCAAATACAGGGTAAGTTCTATAAGCAAAAACATGGATGTGCTATGGGATCTCCAGTTTCACCTATTGTGGCCAACCTTTACATGGAGGAGGTAGAAACACAGGCGCTTAATACCTTTAAGGGCATAGCACCCAGCCACTGGTTCAGATATGTTGATGACACCTGGGTTAAAATCCACCAGAAGGAAGTACAAGCTTTCACAGAACACATTAATGCGGTGGACCAAAACATTAAATTCACAAGGGAAAGAGGTACAAAACAACAAACTGGCTTTCTTGGACTGCTTGGTAGAAGTTAAGGAAAATGGTAAACTGGAAGTAGAGGTTTACAGAAAACCAACACACACAAATCAGTATTTGATGTTTGCCTCCACCACCCTTTAGATCAGAAGCTGGGGGTCATCAGAACCCTGCAACACAGAGCCGAGAACATCCCAACTAGCACAGAGGCGAAGGCTAAAGAAATGAAAACATCTCAGAGGAGCCTTAAAACTTGTGGATATCCGACTGGGCCTTTGTCAAAAGAAGTAGAAGGAAAGAAAAGAACACGAATACCAAACAGTGAAGGGGAAAGCAAGACAGGAGGAAGAACTGGTCATCCCATATGTTAGCAGGGGTTCTCCGGAAAATTAAGAGAATTTCAAAAACATCGTATCCCTGTCTGCTTTAAACCGAACAACACACTGAGGCAGCAATTGGTACATCCGAAAGACCCAATACCAAAACACAGAAAAGCGACATCAATATGCAGTGCAGTGCAGTGAAGAATGCTCTGATTTGTATGTGGGGGAGACCAAACAGCAACTGCATCAACGTATGGCCCAGCACAGAAGAGCCAATTCCTCGGGTCAGACTCAGCCGTGTATCTGCATCTTAAGGATAAAGGACATACCTTTGAAGATTGTAATGTTAACATACTGGCGAAGGAACGTGACTGGTTCAAGAGAGGTGTTAAGGAGGCCATTTATGTGAAAATAAGAAACCAAGCCTAAATAGAGGTGGGGGGGTTCGCACCCACTGTCTGCCATGTACAATGCTGTTTTAACACCTTACTCTGGGCGTTCCATAACACCTCTTAGCCACTATCTAATCACACCCTTAACCCTGGCTGTGATATGCTAATTGGGATTTTCCAGGGTACATAATTGCCACAGATTCTTGTACAAGTCATTCTGAATTGAGAAAGCCAGTCGGATGACTAGCGAAACGTCTTCAACTACATTTCAAGTCCAGTTGATCTAATTGAATACAACAGATGTAGTTCAGTAGGTGTGTGTGTACCTGTGTTGAGTTGGGGGGTATGCCCAGATTTTGCATTAATGACCAAAAAACTAACTTTTTTGATGACTGATCACAATCAGTTTTTTTTTACTCTAGTTACCCTTTAAAGGGCATCTATAGGGGTAAAATGAACTTTTGTCTTTCTTTCTATGTGTTCTATAATTGCCCCCAACCCCCAGAGTGTCTTTACTTTCTTAAAGGGCATGTCCACCCCTCAAAACCAACCTTGGGGGTAAGGTAGGTAACCCCTACCCACTCCCAACTGTCACAATATTTCAGTAAAAAAGGCCCCTGATTTCTACTTACAGTGCCTTCTCTCCCACGGCGATCCATGGGATCCACGGCGACCTCAACCGTGTCTGTGATTGGCTGAGAGGCAGCCAATCACTGGCGTGGATGACGTCACTGGAAACGGCGCTGGAGAGAAGGCTCTGTAAGTACAGATCAAGGGACTTTTTTTAAAGAAACTGTGGCAGTTGGGGGCTGGCTGGGGTTACCTACCTTACATCCAAAGGATTACACGCTAGGTGCAACAATGGCTGAGGATGGATCTGGATGGTGGGTGTGTGTGTGGGGGGTTCTGCGCATGCCCCAAACGTGGAGGACGTGGGTTCAGCACAGATCAGAAGCCTCACAGACAGCTTGGACTCTTCTGTTTCCTGGACTTTGAAAAGGCATATCTTGGGAACCATAAGGAGCAGAGATGTAAGGTAAGATTTATTTTAAACTACAAAGTGGGGCCAGTAGTGGGTTTAATTATAGTTTTGGGGGTGGACATGCCCTTTAAGTTTCCCTCTCTGTCTTGAGATACACAAACTAGAAGAAGACGTGATTGCATTTCTCTACTCATAAAGATAAGAGCATTAGCAGGGAGGGAGAGGCTTTGATGGCAGAGATAACGCTGCACTTGACCCCCCTTCTTGATAGATTTCACTGTTTGATGATGGGTCACAAAGAGAGAGATTGTGTTGTAGCAGTAAATTGTACTGTTCTTCCGTGTCTCCAGGACAGCTTGCTTTCTGTTGGCCACTGTGTGTGGGTGTGTTTTTCAGGATGTTGAACTTTAAACTCCTACTGCACATGAGAAGCTTGTCAGGCAGCCGGTGTTTAGACATGGAGGAGGTAACAGAGGGAAGCGGGAAGTGGGGATCTGACACCATGAAAAAACAGAGTCACTGACAGAGGTAGGAGGAAGGCAGCACAGAGTACATGAATTTAACTTTGCAATGGGGCAATGTGCTTTTTTCACTATAGATGCCTTTTAAGTATGTCTTGGTCAATAGGTGCGTGTCTGGGGGTATATATTTGCATGTGCAACCATAAAACTTTTTTTGATGAATGATCAGGATTTTGTTTTTTGACTATAATTACCTTGATGTGTGTAACTGTGTCTGTGTGGGGGGTAATAGTGTTTGTGTTTATGACCAATAATAAAATAATGTGGACTCGTAATGTCCACATTTGATGATTATACCCATTATAGTCAATGGGAAAAAAATGTCCCGAAATTCGACTATAACACGGTAACATTCCTACGGATTTTTCTACTTGTGCTCTATCTAAGGGATAGGCATTTGCGATTGCAATTTTTCAGTTGTATTGAAGTTGCGGCAATCACATGCGCTAGCAATTTGGCAACTTTTTTTTGCGCAATCCCATGCGTTTCCATAAGGAAAATGGACAAATTGCGAACGCATGTAAATCATAGTATCGAACCAGAATCGTGCGCGATTGCATGTGCAATTCTGGTGCGTTGCAGTGTGGCTGTGTCCTTCAAGTACCATTTTTTAGATTTATTTATAGCAGAGATACTCTCTACTATAAAATTTGCAAATTTTCATGGATTTTCCCCATTTTTATTTATAGTTATCTTAAGGTTAAGCACAAAAATCTTACTATTTCTAAAAGCTCTGATACCCCCAAGTACAACGATACCCGACAGGGCCGATTCTGGTCATATTGTTGCCCTAGCGTGATCAGGACAATCCCATCCCACTTAAAAGCTCAGCAGTGTGGCCTACCCCTCCAAGAGTATTGGCATTGCTAATAATCTCTGACCGTGGCTGATCGCTCTTGGGATCCGTAGGAGGGATAAATCCACCTGCTATTTGGTGCTCCGCATGCAACTTTTTTTCCTCTTTTCAGAGAGCGTCAAACAGATATCGCCATATAGCCAATATCCTTCTGTGTACTGCTGACGGTTGCTGACGTCACCACTACACGTTTCACTCAGTAGAGCTTCCTTAAGTAGGCTCAAATTTAGCCAGCTCTAGTTTTTCACACAACTTCCTCCTAAGTGAGAAATACCTGCCCCCCACAAACTATTTTTGGAATCTAGACATACATAAATAATTCCTTGTGTATTAATCCTTAGATTTACAGGGTTATTCAATAAAAGTTCTTATTGTTTAAAATGGTGCTAATTTTGCCCCAACCTATCAGATATAAGCTTTCAAATGTTAAATAAAATCTGATTGGTTGGGGAAAAATAAGCACCATTTTAAACGATAAGAACTTTTATTGAATCTCCCTGTTAGACACAGTAATCCATAAAACTCTGTGCTTTTAGGAAATTTTGTGAAAAAATAAGATGATTCAAAGGTTTCGTGGGTGCACACAGAGACATGCCTACCAACTAGCTCCAATGGGATGCATGCACAAGTGCAATTACACCCACAAACTATATATTTTTAGAATTTGCATATTTTCAGTTATGTAACAATGTCATGCTTTCATACATAAAGAATTCCAGATGTAGTAATTCATAGAATTTTGTGCAATTAGGTGATTTCAGAAAAAAAATAAAATAAGATGATTGAAAGGTTGATATCCTACCTAAACCCGCTTGATAAGTAAAAAACCCCACTAAATGTCAATCTCCCACATGTCCTAAATCAAACAGTATGCCATATGAGTGGGTGCAAACAGAGACAGGGCCACCAACTAGCTTAAATGGGATTCATGCAAAAGTGCAATTACGAGAAAAAAATCAAAGTGCTCTGTAACTTGAACAACCTACCCTTTTTTAAAAGAAACATCTCCAAAAATTGGAAATAGCCCCTACAATCTATATATTTTTGTAATCTGCACACATACAGTTACGTAAGGGTGCCATCCTTTCATACATACATACAGAATTCTGCACACAGTTCTTTTTAGAATTTTTTATTTTTTTGTAGCTTTTTGAGAAAAAAAAGTGAAAAAGAAAGAAGAAACATAGAAATCTTGAACAACCCCCCAGTAAAAAATAACAGCTCTCTAAATATTGTTTTCCCCCATGTCCTCAATTACACAGTACCCCACAATTCTTGCAGAAACACTGCTACCAAATAAACTTAAAAGGATTGTGCAATTTTGAGGCTGCACTGGAAACACTAGGTGGACTCAAACAATCTATTTTATTTTGTTAAGCCCTTATTGGTTATGAAATATCATAGTGTCAAATAGTTTTTGATAGAAAATACTCGATAATACTAGATAAATAATTCTTCACACCAAAAAACAAATCCCCGTTAAACATTTTAGTATTGGTTTAGGAGAATGTCAGGATGTTTTTGTCAATGTTTTTGGTGGGTGAAATCTGGTTATGAAGCGCTACAATCCACCCCCCATGCACAAACACTCACCTTTTTAGTAGTATTCGGTGAAAACCAGTTGGTACTGAGAGACGCACAAGTTTTTGCACACTTTACTGAAGCTTTAAATTCGATTCGGTCTCTTTTTGAGACCTCTGCAAAATTTCCTAATATAGGCTTAGTTTCCTTATATAGGAATAATAATGTGCGTTTACTTTGCTAATGCCACCGAAGATTTTGGGTAGCTTGGATAAGACCAATTTTTTTTTTTTTGGTAAATATAGCTTTTTTGTAGAAAAAATAGGTTGTGTATCACTTTAAGATTTGTATGTGGATTTTCAATTTTTTTCTATTATCGTTCCCAAAGATAATCATCAGATCATCTTAGGGAATTATAACAAACTTGGAAAATAGGCAAAATGCCCATTTTCAAAGTCGAAATCTGATCGGAAAAATCACTTCCCAGAAAGAATTTTCCAGGAAGCAATTTTTCATTTATTGGCAAAGAACAATAATTAGGTTATCAGAACTCTGCTCCCATTTTTTAGCAAAGTAGCAAAAACTCCCATAAGTAGCAAAGACTTCACAAATCCTATTTGTGAATGGAACACTAAGCTCCATTCACAAATACTATAGTAAGCTGTCACACATTGACATTGACAGCTTGCTATATCAGGAAAAGCACTGCAATCTGAATGGAGATTGCAGTGCATTACCTTAAATAGACCACCAGGGGCAGCACAGGAGAAGACCTTGGTGAAGGAGGAAGTCTTACCGGCAAACTGCTATCTTCTTCGTGAGGCCGGCAATTCCTATGTGGTCATGGCTTTATCTCCCAATCCCATTGGATATTAATGAAACCGATGGGAGATCGAGGGGGCTAGGAGAACACTTGCTCTGTGAGTGCACTTTTTCTATGTACACTTTTTTGCACTTTTGCAGATCGCTTTTCAGTAGTTACTGTCACAGAGAGTGTGGGTACAAGGGTGTGTGCGTAAGCATGTGTGTGTGTGCGTAAGGGTGTCTGTGTGTAAAATTACTTTATACTGTATTTTTTATAACAATTTTTTTTATAACAATCGTCGTTCAGCTAACTCTATATACAAATAAATGTGAACTAGAAATAATATTTTAAAAGGGTAACTAAAATTCACTTACACTTACTATATGATGCTTAGAGAACCCTTCATTTTATATATGTTTTTTTTTTTATTTTTTAAACAAAATTAGAACAAAACAGTTCTTTATTTGTTGCCCACTGGCTCAAAAAGTTGCTTTATTTTGGTTGTGTTCTAGTGGCAGTCGTTCTTCGAAGACTTTTAAGCCGAAAAAGAGTATTCCGGAGGGCTCACATCAATATGAACTTCTGAAGCATGCGGAAGCCACACTGGGCAGTGGAAACCTTCGGATGGCTGTTATGTTGCCTGAGGGAGAAGACCTCAATGAGTGGGTTGCTGTAAACAGTAAGTTAGCAAACACTGCAGCTGCTAGATAATCGTATGGTATGCTTGCTATAAAGAATAAAAAAAAGGATGTTATCAGGTATTTGAAATTGAACTATCCTTTTTCTAGACATATATAACAAATACATTATCTTCTCCTTTTCAGCTGTGGACTTCTTTAATCAGATAAATATGTTGTATGGAACCATAACAGATTTTTGCACTGAAGAGAGCTGTTCAGTAATGTCTGCTGGCCCAAAGTAAGCCACTGGAATTTGTAACTTACTGTAGACAAAAGCTGCTATAAAATGCACATGCATTACATTTGGTGTATCCTCTTTCTGATATTCCTTTAGATAAATTACCCTTTAACCGCTATTAGCCACAAGTATATATTGTTTGGTTTTGATGTATGGTGTATATTTGATGCTGCTATTACATCTGTCTAATATAGAACCAATATTATTATTTACAAATTTGTTATAAAGTTTAGTATATATTTAATATTTTTTTTTTATTTTTACTTAAATTATTTTTCATCTCACTCCTATTTTTTTTCTTAACTCTATTGAATTTTTGGGTTCTTTTAATAAATAGATGATAAAAGAAGAACTAACAGTAGTTGCATCTCCATTGTTAACCTATAATTATATATGAACATTTTAACATCCAGGGTATAGGGTCCAATAGATCCAAAACTATCTGCATAGTATATTGGTTTAACCACTTTCTGGTGTGTAGTACCATTCAAACAATATTTTATTTAGATTTTCTTTATAGAGGAGCAGAAAGCAGCCTTTAAGACATTCAGTCTTCCCTAGAGATCTCCCTACCCAATGGAGTTTTACAATGTGCCATATACTTATAGACAAGAAGTTGCTCCTGGAAGGGACTTTTCCAAATGAATTGTTTGAACAGTGTTGGTCAAGGCAGGGTCATAAAGGTTATCCTGAGTAGAAAAATAATGCCCTACATAGCAAGGAAAAGGTGCATTAGCCATGCTTTCTGTGAGCAGCCAATGGATATTTTAAAGAATTATTCAATAAGGAATATTAAAAAGTTTTCTACAAATCCTTGTTTACAAATTGAGGAAGTTCTTTAGAGTTAGAGAAATCTTCACTGTAATTTGCACACTTAACAATTGTGCTGATACTTGCAGGGCAGTCCCGATAGTTTCAGTTAAATCTCATTCCTCTTTGGTCCCGGATCAGTGTCCCCGAGACCTAAACAAAAGGGGCTTCACTGAGCCAGCACAGCCCCCCACTGTACCCACACTGTTTAACTTAATAACACTTCCAGAACTCATTCTCAGTTCTCATCATGTATCATATTCATTCCTTAAAAATTCAGCTAGGAATAGCGCCATCTGTTGGACAAAACAGAATGATTCTGATTATGAGGAATGATTCTTATGAATGAGGAGTGAAAAGTTTTTTTTATGTCCCCATTAGGACATAGACAGATTTAGGGAAATTTACCCAGTCGCGCTGGGCAATTATATGGAGTTAAAGTTGCGCTAACTGGTTCACTACCGCTTAGCGTGACTTTAACTCCATATTAGTGGCGGATGCATCCATCGCTCGCGGTTCAATATCGCGTTTGTGCTACTTTTAGCGTATGATTTCTAATAGCCGGCGATAAAAATCACGCTGTGAATAAATCCTTTTTGGGATTTACCTACTTGCGCAAACGTGATATTGAATCACGTTCGGGAGATCGTCCTGTTTGTATTTAACTAGAACTTACCATTTTTTTCAAGGTTGCATCGATTGTACCGCAGCATATTAATGAAAATCACAGACAGAGGTTTATAAGGTTTTAATATGAACTACAATAAGTTTGCATTTCTAAAACTGCACTGGAATGCACACTGGGCCATATTTAGAACCAATCGCTATCTGAAATGTCCCATTGTTATCTATGGGCAGATCTCAGGCAGTATTGAAATACTGCACCTGCAATGATAACTTTCACCGTGGCCGAAAAGCAACACTGCAGTTGAAAACAATACAAATAATAGTGGTATTGTTTTTGACCATTATAAAGGATTGCTAACAGACCTTAACGATGTCTGATGTCAATTTGCTTTCACAATCTATACATATTTAAAGCCCTTACTGTTGTATTGTATAAATAATAAAAGGGATTTAACCTTCATGACTTTTTAATGGCAGTTATTAGCGGGTGTTAAACAGTCAATAAAGAGAGAGAGAGACAAAGTTTCCCCCCATAGTATTATCCTATACAGTGACACAATCCAGAGGAGAAAAAACGGTTAAAACCAACAATCTTTATTGGATATACAGCGAAAAAATACACACAATGTTAAAAAGTCTATGGAGTGGGAGCACATACGTAATTTACAATATATAGACAAGATGGGGCAGGGTAACGAAACCCCAGTTACCCAAAAATAGCCCAAAATGGGGCAGGGGTGGGAGAAACCTCTCCACCTCACCAAAACCTCGAAATTACCGGGGTACCCCTAAAACACTCGGTGCTTCTACTAGTCCAAAAGGGTATGGATCCCTAGTCAAGGTCCCTATGCTAGTGTATGTGCAATCCCACAAAGTTAAAAAACACAAGAGCTAGAACCTTAAGTCATAATAGGCAGCGTAAATGTATGATAGCTGCCTATCCAGACAGGAAACGGTTGCCTGTATTACGCGCCCCTCAAGGTAATGTTTTGAGGAGGGTCAGGCAACCAAATAGACTCAGGTAAGTATGCTGCAGGTAAATTAAAAATCAAAAATCACACATGGTGCAGGGCCCCTGACGTGTTTCGTCCTCACATGAAGGAGCCTCCGGATATTGCATGTCTGTTTATACCCTGGTGACGTGATCCAGGGTCTCTGATTGGTACTAGCATGTCGTATGACAAGCCCCCACCACTCCTCCCATCAGTGCGGAAATGTCTAAGTGCATGGACAAATTGAGAGATTAAGTGATTACTACACCTAATCTGCTCCCTGTAATGGTAAATAAGGACTGTTGTCATTATCTCACTTGACTCCTGCCCCTACCCACTTCTTTTTGTCACAGCTTTTTGTCTCAACACCAGGATCGTTTTTTCCTCTTTCTCACACAGACTCAAAATAATCCAATGTATTGGAGCACTATTTCTCCCTGCTCCTTTACTTTCTGATCGGCTGTGTCTTACACTGCTTAGCTTCCGTTACCATGGAAACTATCAGCCAGCACAGGCACTTAGACATTTCCGCACTGATGGAAGGAGTGGCAGGGGCGTGTCATACGGCCTGCAATCCAATTGGTACACGCTAGTACCAATCAGAGACCCTGGATCACGTCACCAGGGTATAAATAGACACACAATATCCGGAGGCTCCCCTACCTATGAGTAAGTCCTCCATGTTGGGACGAAACTCGTCAGGGGCCCTGCACCATGTGTGATTTACCTGAGTCTATTTGGTTGCCTGACCCTCCTCAAAACATTACCTTGAGGGGGGCGTAATACAGGCAACCATTTCCAGCCTGGATAGGCAGCTATCATACCTTTACGCTGCCTGTTATGACTTAAAGTGCATATATAGTGAAAAAAACACATTGCCCCTTTGCAAAGTTAAATTCATGTACTCTGTGCTGCCTTAATCCTATCTCTGTCAGTGACTTTGTTTAACCATGGTGTCAGATCTCTGTGCAGCACTCCCCCCTCCCCTCTGTTAAATCCTCCATATCTCAACTCCGGCTAACCGACAATCTTATCATGTGCAGTAGGAGTTAAAAGTTCAACATCCTGAAAAACACACCCACGCACAGTGGCCAATAGAAAGCAAGCTGTCCTGGAGACATGGAAGAAGGAGAACAGTACAGTTTACGATCTCTCACTTTGTGATCCATCATTAATCAGTGTAAGCTATTAAGAAGGGGGGTCAAGTGCAGCATATCTACCATCAAAGCTACCTCTCTCCCCCTGCTAATGCTCTTATGTCTATGTTTATTACAGAGCAGGGAGGGGGATCACGTCACAGGGATTTGATTGACAGTCCAAGTAGGAGTAGGAGTTTTTTAACTTAGTGGGATTGCACATACACTAGCATAGGGACCTAGACTAGGGATCCTTACCCTTTTGGACTAGTAGAAGCACCGAGTAATTTAGAGGTTTTGGTGGGGTGGAGAGGTTTATCTTCCTTCCTATTTTGGGCTATTTTTGGGTTATTGAGGTTTCGTTACCCTGCCCCCTCTTCTGTCTATATATTGTATATTACGTATGTGCTCCCACTCCGTAGACTTTTTAACATTGTGTGTATTTTTTTGCTTTTAATGTATATCCAATAAAGATTGTTAGTTTTAACCCTTTTTTCTCCTCTGGATTGTGTCACTGGATAGGATAATACAATAGGGGGATATCTGTTGTATTCAATTAGATCAACTGGACTTGAAATGTAGTTCTTGAAGACGTTTCGCTAGTCATCCGACTGGCTTTCTCAATTCAGAATGACTTGTACAAGAATCTGTGGCAATTATGTACCCTGGAAAATCCAATTAGCATATCACAGCCAGGTGTTAAGGGTGTGATTAGATAGTGGCTAAGAGGTGTTATAGGAACGCCCAGAGTAAGGTGTTAAAACAGCATGTACATGGCAGACAGTTGGTGTCGAACCCCCCCACCTCTATTTAGGCTTGGTTTCTTTATTTTCACATAAATGGCCTCCTTAACACCTCTCTTGAACCAGTCACGTTCCTTCGCCAGTATGTTAACATACAATCTTCAAAGGTATGTCCTTTATCCTTAAGATGCAGATACACGGCTGAGTCCTGACCCGAGGAATTGGCTCTTCTGTGCTGGGCCATACGTTGATGCAGTTGCTGTTTGGTCTCCCCCACATACAATCAGAGCATTCTTCACTGCACTGCACTGCATATTATGTCGCTTTCTTGTGTTTTGGTATTGGGTCTTTCGGATGTACCAATTGCTGCCTCAGTGTGTTGTTCGGTTTAAAGCAGACAGGGATACGATGTTTTTTGAAAATTCTTCTTAATTTCTCGGAGACCCCTGCTACATTGCCAAGCCTAAATAGAGGTGGGGGGGTTCGACACCAACTGTCTGCCATGTACAATGCTGTTTTAACACCTTACTCTGGGCGTTCCTATAACACCTCTTAGCCACTATCTAATCACACCCTTACACCTGGCTGTGATATGCTAATTGGGATTTTCCAGGTATAATTGCCACAGATTTCTGTACAAGTTATTCTGAATTGAGAAAGCCAGTCGGATGACTAGCGAAACGTCTTCAAGAACTACATTTCAAGTCCGTTGATCTAATTGAATACAACAGATAACAATGACCTGATGAATGAGACCTTCCAGCATAGGGGGATACTTTGTCTGTCTCTCTCTCTCTCTTTATGTATATTTATATCCCCATTTATCCTTCCTATACACATCAGCTACTAGACTGTGCATCACACTCCTATCTATTGTTAAACAGTCAATGCCGTAAAGCCTGCATTAAGTGTGTGTGTGTATATATAAAATAAGGAAATATTCAAAAGCGATTATGTATGTAGAATAAAATAAAGCATATTATGTTAGTAATAGTTTCTACATCATAATTGTCAAACAAGAAAAGAGATGATCAATGCACATTCCTGGGCCCCATATATCATAATATCTATGTTAGTGCAAACAGTAAAAATGTCCCTTTAATTGGAGGTCTTAGGCCTTGAATACTAAGCATTAGATGAGAGGCCTCTTCCCTCCTTGTTAAAAGCCAGTAGGCGGGGGGAAGTAATAGCCTTTAATACTAATCCAATGCAAGGTCAGGGAGACAACCTTCCTGTTTATATTGTCAGTGTAGACAATTTTACACCTGTTCCCAAACTATGAACACTAGCATTTTCACCCCATGCCATACCACTTAGCAGGGCAGAGTGTGAAGATAATTAGCATATCAGTGTCCAAAGTGCCAGAAAAGCATGCAGGCAGCAGGGAACAGCTTATAACATACACCTACCACAGAGACACAGAAGCAGTGCAGATTAGGAAAAAAGACTTTCAAGCCTATAACGTTAGATTAAAAACAAAGACATCATCTTAAGTTTATTTGAAAGATATGGGAAAGCTTGTTTTAATACAGGACACTTGTATGGAGACCACAGTTCCTCTTTAATTTTGCGGTTTATGGCACTTTTTTTTTTTTTTTAAAGCTTAACTAAATATGTTCTTTGCATTCTGTTACCTTAGATATGAGTACCACTGGGCCGATGGAACCAACATAAAGAAACCCATTAAATGTTCTGCTCCTAAATACATTGATTACCTGATGACGTGGGTACAGGATCAGCTTGATGATGAAACCCTTTTTCCCTCCAAAATAGGTAGAAACATATGTAATTTATTTCAGTTATCTGTTGAATAATTTCTTTCCAGTCCTTGTCATGTGACTGCCCTACAACTGTATAATACAGAAACTGGCTTGGATCCTTAAATTAATTTGAGGCTAAACAGGTTATTCACATTTTTTTTGCAATTTTTCATACAGACCAAAATAAAAACATACACCATGTTTTGGAATATTTTTTATATATAAACTGTGTGCTAGGTAAGTTGTCTAGTCATGCATTTGAAGGTGAAGAAAACTTAAATTTTTCTGTTACCCTGCTGATCCTATAACTTCTCCCATATTAAATAAACTTACGTGGTCTTTATAGGTTTTGGGCACATGGAGTGGTCACAGTTGTGTAGGCCAATTTGGAGGCGCTTGAAGGGTATCTACGCTCAGAAATTATATATATAAATAGCTCCTTTACCTCCAATACTTTTGCACTGATAAAATCTAATTCAACTTTCTGAGTGGAGATACCCTGAAGATAAATATTGAGTTAAAGCTGGTGCAGTTTTTATATTATTCTGTGTGCCAGAAGCCTAAAAATTGTAGAAAAAATTAGCAAGAACCTGTTTATGCTCTAACTGAGCAAGGGAGAGGGGAGAGTACTGCACCCTCCTTTGCTGTGGCAGGCTCATATCAATCTTAGATGATTTCTCCACCTCAAGAAACAATCACCTGATTTAAACTACATTCCATATGGTAGGTATGGCAGAATATATGGAGATAGGAATGTTTAACTTTTATTTTCCCTTTTCTGACGTTAACTTAGTTAGAGAGCATAAAGGGTAACTTTACCCAGAAAATACCCCAAAAAGCTTGCTTAAGTGCCCACACAGCATCGTTACCTCCCCTACCTTTAACATTATGAAGATAGTCACATATGCTCAATACATATGCTCAAGTTGTGAGCTTTCAGCTGATTTAGATGCAGAATTTTGACAGCTTAATGTTCATGCATTTGCCCATGCAGGTAGGTAGTACTACAAGGAAAAAAGGCAATTGAGGGTCGCACTCCAAGAAATTAGAACAATTTTATTGTGATCCACACATCACACGTCACAACGTTTCGGGGGAATACCCCCTTCTTCAGGTGATCTGAAGAAGGGGGTATTCCCCCGAAACGTTGTGACGTGGTTTGATTGGGATCACAATAAATTGTTCTAATTTCTTGGAGTGCGACCCTCAATTGCCTTTTCCTGCGAAGCTATCGGTTCCAAAGGGAAGAACCCACGAGGCGTCTGCACCCACAGTTGGACAGAGTGCACCTCCATTTTTGTTTATCTATTTAGGTAGTACTACAAACCTTCTAGTTTCAAAAGGTTTTTTTTCTTCAACCTTGATATTTTTATATCTGAAACTACATTTATAGGAAGGTAGGAGACTTTACTCTTACCTTCTAATTTGCCCTATAAGCTCTACAGTAAGCTATCAGTCATGCAACGGGTGACAGTTTGTATTCTATTTAGAAATAGGGATAGGGAGTTGGCTGTGGGAGGAATCGTGAGCTAAAGGGCAACAACGGTTTTTGATTCTCACCACCAGGCTTATGGTCTGAAACGGGGGGTAGTAGTAAATTTTACAACCACCCTGATAAATGTAGTTTCAGATGTAAAATGTTGACGATTTGAGTATGGTTGCACTTTAAAGGGCATCTATAGTGAAAAAAACACATTGGCCCATTGCAAAGTTAAATTCATGTACTCTGTGCTGCCTTTATTATCTCTGTCAGTGACTTGTTTTTCCATGGTGTCAGATCTCTGTGCAGCCTCCCCCCTTCCCCCTCCCCTCTGTTACCTCCTCCATGTCTCAACTCCGGCTAACCGACAAGCTTATCATGTGCAGTAGGAGTTAAAAGTTCAACATCATGAAAAACACACCCACGCGCAGTGACCATAGAAAGCAATTTGTCGGAGACATGGATCTCTCAGTGTACTGCTAAAAAACAATCTCTCTCTTGTGACCCCATCAATCAGTGAAAGATATCAAGAAGGGGGTCAAGTGCAGCCTTATCTCTGCAGTCAAAGCTACCTCCTCCCCCTGCTAATGCTTTTATCTCTATGTTTGTTCAGAGCATGGAGGAGGGAGGGACTTATTCTCATCTCCCTGTGAATAATATTACGCTCGGGGACTGGAACTTACCTTAACGCGATCCACTCGCAGCCGCTTCTTCACTGACAGCGCTCTGTCCCGACCCCCGCACCCTATCTTAGGCGCATGCGCGCCAATACAAAAGATAGGGCGCACGATCGGGAGAGAACAGCTGTTCTGTGAAGAAGCGGCTGCGAGTGGAGCGGCGGTAAGGTAAGTTCCAGGTCCCCGAGCTTAATATTAGCCAGGGAGGTGAGAATAAGCGTTCTCACCTCCCTGTCAATAATACAAACAATGGCAAATACTATTTTTTTGGGTGTTTAGTGTTCCTTTAAGGTTGTCAGCCTAACAGTCGTACACTAATCATTCGCAAGTTACTTAAAAGTTCTAAATTATGTGGCCAGGAAACATGTAAAGTTACTCCTTTATGACTCTTTGGACAGTTAGGCTGAATTGCATGTTAGAATGCTATCGGTTCTGAACAGAATTATTTGCTAAGAGGAACAAAAATAAGCTTGGACAAGGACTGTGTGTTTCCTTGGCTGCAGCAGACTCCTCTATGGGAGTCAACACGGCCGATGGAAATTTTCGGTCTTTCCCGAACGAGCGTCGGCCGACCCAATCGTTTGGTGGCAACGCGCTCGTTCAGGAAACGAAGGTACACACATAACGATAAAGCCCCATTACCATCAGATCCAATGGTATCGGGGGTTTATCGTTACTGGGTGTAACCATTTAGTCAGGGACATGACCAGTATACAATGGTCACTCTCCAGAGCTCCAGAAGTCCTCGTGGAAAGGAGAACCTTCCAGAAGGACAACCATATCTGCAGCAATCCACCAATCAGGCCTGTATGGTAGAGTGGCCAGATCGGAGACTCTCCTTAGTAAAAGGCACACGACAGCCTTATTGCACAGTTCAAGTAAATTCTAGGGACTTGAAATTCACAGCTAGATACAGTATTAATGCCAAATAGACTCTCAACTATTTACTGTATTAGTGTTTCACTGCTTTTATTTCTGAACATTTCTCTAGACATTATTCTGCTGTCAATATAGTAAAAAGTTACATACTACAACATGCTCACCCCAAGTATCTCGGTTCGCTGTACTCCTGCGACCAATCATAAAGGTAATATATCTGAAAAGTGGCGATCTGGTGATTCAAGGACACCATATACCGTATATACTCGAGTATAAACCGAGGGTTTCAGGCTTTAAAAAAAGCCTGAAAATTGACAGAGTGCACCTCCATTTTTGTTTATCTATTTAGGTAGTACTACAAACCTTCTAGTTTCAAAAGGTTTTTTTTTCTTCAACCTTGATATTTTTATATCTGAAACTACATTTATTAGGAAGGTAGGAGACTTTACTCTTACCTTCTAATTTGCCCTATAAGCTCTACAGTAAGCTATCAGTCATGCAACGGGTGACAGTTTGTATTCTATTTAGAAATAGGGATAGGGAGTTGGCTGTGGGAGGAATCGTGAGCTAAAGGGCAACAATCGGTTTTTTGATTCTCACCACCAGGCTTATGGTCTGAAACGGGGGTAGTAGTAAATTTTACAACCACCCTGATAAATGTAGTTTCAGATGTAAAAATGTTGACGATTTGAGTATGGTTGCACTTTAAAGGGCATCTATAGTGAAAAAAACACATTGGCCCATTGCAAAGTTAAATTCATGTACTCTGTGCTGCCTTTATCCTATCTCTGTCAGTGACTCTGTTTTTCCATGGTGTCAGATCTCTGTGCAGCACTCCCCCCTTCCCCCTCCCCTCTGTTACCTCCTCCATGTCTCAACTCCGGCTAACCGACAAGCTTATCATGTGCAGTAGGTGTTAAAAGTTCAACATCATGAAAAACACACCCACGCGCAGTGACCAATAGAAAGCAATTTGTCCTGGAGACATGGATCTCTCAGTGTACTGCTAAAAAACAATCTCTCTCTTTGTGACCCATCATCAATCAGTGAAAGATATCAAGAAGGGGGTCAAGTGCAGCCTTATCTCTGCAGTCAAAGCTACCTCTCTCCCCCTGCTAATGCTTTTATCTCTATGTTTGTTACAGAGCATGGAGGAGGGAGGGACTTATTCTCATCTCCCTGTGAATAATATTACGCTCGGGGACTGGAACTTACCTTAACGCGATCCACTCGCAGCCGCTTCTTCACTGACAGCGCTCTGTCCCGACCCCCGCACCCTATCTTAGGCGCATGCGCGCCAATACAAAAGATAGGGCGCACGATCGGGAGAGAACAGCTGTTCTGTGAAGAAGCGGCTGCGAGTGGAGCGGCGGTAAGGTAAGTTCCAGGTCCCCGAGCTTAATATTAGCCAGGGAGGTGAGAATAAGCGTTCTCACCTCCCTGTCAATAATACAAACAATGGCAAATACTATTTTTTTGGGTGTTTAGTGTTCCTTTAAGGTTGTCAGCCTAACAGTCGTACACTAATCATTCGCAAGTTACTTAAAAGTTCTAAATTATGTGGCCAGGAAACATGTAAAGTTACTCCTTTATGACTCTTTGGACAGTTAGGCTGAATTGCATGTTAGAATGCTATCGGTTCTGAACAGAATTATTTGCTAAGAGGAACAAAAATAAGCTTGGACAAGGACTGTGTGTTTCCTTGGCTGCAGCAGACTCCTCTATGGAGTCAACAACGGCCGATGGAAATTTTCGGTCTTTCCCGAACGAGCGTCGGCCGACCCAATCGTTTGGTGGCAACGCGCTCGTTCAGGAAACGAAGGTACACACATAACGATAAAGCCCCATTACCATCAGATCCAATGGTATCGGGGGGTTTATCGTTACTGGGTGTAACCGATTTAGTCAGGGACATGACCAGTATACAATGGTCACTCTCCAGAGCTCCAGAAGTCCTCGTGGAAAGGAGAACCTTCCAGAAGGACAACCATATCTGCAGCAATCCACCAATCAGGCCTGTATGGTAGAGTGGCCAGATCGGAGACTCTCCTTAGTAAAAGGCACACGACAGCCTTATTGCACAGTTCAAGTAAATTCTAGGGACTTGAAATTCACAGCTAGATACAGTATTAATGCCAAATAGACTCTCAACTATTTACTGTATTAGTGTTTCACTGCTTTTATTTCTGAACATTTCTCTAGACATTATTCTGCTGTCAATATAGTAAAAAGTTACATACTACAACATGCTCACCCCAAGTATCTTCGGTTCGCTGTACTCCTGCGACCAATCATAAAGGTAATATATCTGAAAAGTGGCGATCTGGTGATTCAAGGACACCATATACCGTATATACTCGAGTATAAACCGAGGGTTTCAGGCTTTAAAAAAAGCCTGAAAATTTTACTTAAAAGTTCTAAATTATGTGGCCAGGAGAACATGTAAAGTTACTCCTTTATGACTCTTTGGACAGTTAGGCTGAATGCATGTTAGAATGCTTCGGTTCTGAACAGAATTATTTGCTAAGAGGAACAAAAATAAGCTGGAACAAGGACTGTGTGTTTCCCTGGCTGCAGCAGACTCCTCTATAGGGAGTCAACCGCCGGCCGATGGAAATTTTCGGTCTTTCCCGAACGAGCGTTCGGCCGACCCAATCGTTTGGTGGCAACGCGCTCGTTCAGGAAACGAAGGTACACACATAACGATAAAGCCCCATTACCATCAGATCCAATGGTATCGGGGCTTTATCGTTACTGTGTGTAACCAGCTTTAGTCAGGGACATGACCAAGTATACAATGGTCACTCTCTCAGAGCTCCAGAAGTCCTCTGTGGAAAGGAGAACCTTCCAGAAGGACAACCATATCTGCAGCAATCCACCAATCAGGCCTGTATGGTAGAGTGGCCAGATCGGAGACTCTCCTTAGTAAAAGGCACACGACAGCCTTATTTGCACAGTTCAAGTAAATTCTAGGGACTTGAAATTCACAGCTAGATACAGTATTAATGCCAAATAGACTCTCAACTATTTACTGTATTAGTGTTTCACTGCTTTTATTTCTGAACATTTCTCTAGACATTATTCTGCTAGTCAATATAGTAAAAAGTTACATACTACATACATGCTCACCCCAAGTATCTCCGGTTCGCTGTACTCCTGCGACCAATCATAAAGGTAATATATCTGAAGAAGTGGCGATCCTGGTGATTCAAGGACACCATATACCGTATATACTCGAGTATAAACCGAGGGTTTCAGGCTTAAAAAAAGCTGAAAATCTACCTCTGTTTATACTCGAGTCAATGTTTCCCTACCTTGTCCGGCGCGCGTGATCCGCATCCTCGCTCCACAGGCTGCGCATCCGGATGATGTACTACCCGGCGCCGCAAAGTGAGAGGCGCGGGTAGTGATCATTCGGATGCGCAGAGGCTGTGGAGCGAGGATGCGGATTGCGCGGGCGCGGACAAGGTAGGAGAAACATTGACACTTAAATGGCAAATACATACAAATAAGAGTAAAACCTCTTTATTTGTGCATTCTGTATGCACAAATAAAGGAGGATTTACCCCTATTTGCAAGTATTTGCCACTTAAGATGTTTGAAAACTACAACTCCCAGCATGCTTATTGCCTTTATAAATATGGCCCAAATCCAAAATATGAGAGAAGAATATTATTTAAACAAGAATTGAAAGTCATTTCGTGGTTGATGCTACAATTTATCTATTTTTAATCAACAGGTGGTAGTTTTATTGATATGTAAATCGGGTATCCACAACTTAATTTGTGTTTGGTTAGCTTAAACTGGTCATACATGGGTTGATTTTTCCTAATCGAATTTTTGATCAACTCAACCTGATCAAAAATTCAATTGGAAGAACTGGTCAAGCTTGAAATCTGCTTATTTAGACTGGAAGTTGGGATTGACAATTATCCACCTGAACCAATCGCTGTTTTTTTTTTTGTTTGGCAGCTCAATATTATCAAATGGTCCATAAAAAAATTGACAAACCGATTGCATTAGTCTAAAAATCTTCCCCTTGTAATGTTTAACTCTTTCAATTGTAAGATAAAATGTCATTCAGCTAAGGTTGTGTATACACGATAAGCTAATAATTTCCTCAAAAAGCCTCATTGCAGAGATAAGATTAGTGGTAAGTAGAAACAGCTGATGATGCCCTACCACTGCACCCAAAAATCTTACATGCGTGGAAGCTTCTGGCTGTATTGTACATTGATCCATCAGGTTGGATCAAAACAGTGGCACTGATGAGAGACACAATACATGTTAGATTTTCTGACAAATCGGGGCAGTCTTTGAACATTTGTCACCCAATAATATCTAATAGCTAATACATTTACGGCTGCGGTTGTACAATAACAAAAACTTGCTATACTACGGGTTTTTAAAGATGGCCTATGAATGCTAGCTGTCAATGTTATGGACTGAATTGAGGCTTTCTGTTTGTATAGCATTGGGAGAAGCGCTTTTCGGCTGAGTTTGACAAATAAGAAATGTTGCCATTTTTGGGGTGTGTGGGTGGGCATGCCCTTTAAACAAACATTTGTTTAAAATAAAACTCTTTTCTTCTTTTCAAGGTGTTCCTTTTCCAAAGAACTTCATGTCAGTAGCAAAGATTATTTTAAAACGTCTCTTTCGAGTGTATGCGCACATTTACCACCAGCACTTTGATTCAGTGATCCAGCTTCAAGAGGAGGCTCATCTGAATACTTCTTTTAAGCACTTTATCTTTTTTGTCCAGGTAATGAGAATTTTTTATCAGCAGATTGTGAACAGCTCAGCATACTTTTGTTTCTTGTACCGAACAAGCATGTCATCATTGCTTGTTGCAACCTCAGTCGCTATGAGAAAATAAGCAGTAACATCTTTAACATTCTATACATTTTAATAACTAGATATATACATATATATACATATAGCTTTCCTAAGAGCTTTCATGGAAACATGGTAAATTCCCAGAAGTCTTTGTTCCTTATTTAGATTTATACATACTAATAGATTTTACATTAATAAGAAAATAAAACAAAAGAATTGGCACTTCAGTTATTTATAATCACCATTGTTTGTATTAATTAATATTTTAAACTATAATTTTTTTTTTAGAAGAGAGTTGCTAGGTAATAAAATGGTATCACAACAAACATTTTATTTCTGCTATTTCCATTTTGTTAAAGGTTGCCACTTGCTACAGCTAGACTTCCACAACTCTGGACCACCTCTTCCAAACCCCTTAGCTATCCTGCAACATCATAACACAGTAACTATGGGATATGAGGGGCCCAGTTTAAAGTTGTTCTTGCTCTGCAGCTACAGCACTAGAGGTACATGGGGACAGCAGAAGTCCTAAATAGCTATTGTGGCTCCTCCATCTCCAGCCACCCCTTCCCCAAGATGTTTACCCCAAAACGTCTTGATAGTATTTTACAGTATTCAGACAACAAAGAATTATGTAGTTTTAAAACAATCTATTTGCATATAATTATAATATAATAAGTATATTGTCTTGCAATTAGATGTTACCATGTTATATAACTATAATATCTCTGTCTAATTCAAAGACACTTACTGAAATCCTGAAGAATTTACCATGCAAAAAAACTATTTCTGGCAGGTAGTTGTAGTGATCAAAGGAAAACTGTTCTGTAGTGCTGAATTGATGGTAAATGCCTGTCTTTATCTAAAGGACAAAAGCTTTCAGAGTTTTTGAATCTTTAGTTCTCCTCATACAAAAATATCAATCATAGAAGAGAGGATAAACATGGGTGGGCCCTGCTCCTAATCCACTCTACCCCACCTATGGGTTGCTCACACCTGGAACAACATTTGCTTATCTGGGATAGGGGGGATGCTCTTTAAAAAAACAGGAAGGTTGTTAGGTGTGTATAAATCAAAATATCAGCTTACCGGTATTTATTGACAACCGGAAATGCTGAACAATTTGGAGCTAAATTCGTGCTACTGCACAAATGCATTTTCTTTTATTGGCAGCAAGCATAAGATGCTGAGATTTTTTTAACTTGTCCAAAGATTAGCAGGAAATGAGTCACTATTTTAATGTATTTTTTTTTTTTTTTAGGAATTTAATTTGATAGACAGGCGGGAACAAGCTCCTCTGCAAGAATTAATTGAAAAGCTGACATCTAAGGACAGATAAGGCAGCAGCCATACAAGCACCAATGCCTTTCTTTGAAGCAAGCTTTCTTTTTTTTCAATCCTGTTGCATTTATAGCAGCCAAAATCTATTTTTTCTGTGTATTAACTTTCCCCTGGGAAAAATGATGTAGGTATTTTCTATCCTTCCTGTGATTCCCACTGGCTCTTCTTCTACATGGTTGTTAAAGGTGGGAGGGATTGGTAGTTTCCTCATGCATTCTTTGTAAATTGCAATTCCTTCCCAAAATGAAGGGACATAGAAAAATGATGTGCCTAAATTATCATACTCCATTTTGACATCAACTCCAAGTTTGTTGCACACTTGCAGGGTTATTCAATAAAAGTTCTTATCGTTTAAAATGGTGCTAATTTTGCCCCAACCAATCAGATCTTATTTAACATTTGAAAGCTAACATCTGATTGGTTGGGGAAAAATTAGCACCATTTTAAACGATAAGAGCTTTTATTGAATAACCCTGTAGGTTTGGTAATTTAATACGTTTTATTCTTGTTATAAATAACGGACTAGTACAAACTTCTACAGTGGTAAATGATGCCAGGAATGTGCAAGATGCGCATGTTTGTTTCAGGAATGTAATGTAAACCCTTTAACTAAGTAATTAGATATTACCGGTGATTTTAGACAGTCTTAAGCTGGGTACACACATTAACGATAAAGCCCCGATACCGTCGGATCCGTCGGAGTCTAGCGCGGCCGATGGAAACCCACAGTCCCGAGCGTTCTCCTTATGAAGTTCATAGGGAGAACGCTCGGGACTGTGTGTATGCAGATCTTTGAAAGATGGCAGACAGGATCTTGCAGATCCTGTCTGTCATCTTTCAGAAATCTGTACTGTGTGTACCTAGCTTTACTGACTACCTTTATCAGCATTGCTGTTTATATCATGTATTAAATAATAAATGTTTTCAGTGGGCAGGGCCAGCCTTTCATATGGGCGACCTGTGCGGCCGCACGGGTTGCATAACAGGGGAGCTCCAGCCAAGGGTCTTAGGTCACAGACCTGTAGGTCAAATGTATCAGTGCCACAGGCTGCAGATACTGAAAGACAGTAAGCGCAGGTGGCGTACTTGATTGTGTGCCCAGGTTTTTTTTTTCTGGGGGGGTGGGTGCTAGGTGCCAGTAAAAAATCTTGCACAGGGTGCTATTTATCCTAAGGCCGGCCCTGTGAGTGGGCATTCCCACTACTACTGACTACTACAACAGCTAAGGAGTGCAAGCTTAATGGTCAACAGAGGTATGTACAGTACATGGTAATAACCACTAGAACTGCCATGTATACCCCTTTGTTAACCTGCTAGACCTCTAAATTGAGGTGCCATCTTTAGGCATTACTCTTGTGTATGAGCATAGTCTCATATCCCTTTATAAACATTACCGTGCTGCTGACAGAAATTGGTAAAAAACAACCAATTGTAGCAGATGGATTAAAAAGAGGGATGATTCAAATGTAAATTCTGAATCATATAAAACTGAGATGGACTGCATATTGCCTCCATTTCAAAATACAATAACTTTCTATGTAAGAATCAAACTGCGAGTTTTAATAATTTGAGCAAACTACTACTGTACGCTTGTGTGTCCTTTCCTGCTGAAAAAAGGAGAGTATGAAGAAATATACATCCTTAAACATACATCCTTAAGCTATTGGTTCATATGGCTGATATCTGCAAAAGAAGAATTTGAATTTTAGTATTAAAGGGCCTACTACTCGCTTGTTTTGCACAGAACAGTATTAAAATATGTTTCATCCTGGATGAAACTTATTTTTTAAGAAGGAACTGGTAAGATGTCATAAAAATGCCAATCCCTTTTGGGGGAACTGCTGACTCCCTCTTGCTTGATCAGTATTTTTGCCTAAAAAATGGAACAATCGTTTAAAAATGATGGCTAATAATTTGGCCTGATCAACAAAACATTGGTCCAATCAATTTGACAGGTCAGATAAATCACATATCACTGCACAATGATCGTGATTAGCGCCATATTTATAAAGTTTTCGCTACATAAACAGGGTTATTCAATAAAAGGTCTTATTGTTTAAAATGGTGCTAATTTTGCCACAACCAATCAGATGTTAGCTTTCAAATGTTAAATAAGATCTGATTGGTTGGGGCAAAATTAGCACCATTTTAAACGATAAGAACTTTTATTGAATCTCCCTGAAAGTATCCCTGCTGTGATCGTGTTTTCTCTTTTCGCCTCAATACTGCACTTAATGTGGCGAAGTCGCAGTGAAACGAGAAAAAGAATGGTGGTGCAGATAGTCTTACGTGACACCAAGCAGGAGCGAGGTGTGGTGCAAGGGGCTGTTGGGAAGTGGGGGGACGTGTCTTTCTTGTGGCACGCCCCATTAGGAGTGTGCTCTAAGCCCTTTTGGGGCTTAGGGGGTCCCCAATATTTTGACTTACTAACTGCACAACACATCATGCAATGGATTGCTGATTATTAAATAAGAGGCTTTATATTCTCCATATAATTTTACTTTTAAGTGCATTCAACAGAATACTGTTTTATAGACTGTTCTAAAATAGAAAATCCTGGAAAAATCCTGCTCCCATTAATTTATGTGGAAGATCATAACCTGAGAGGAAATATTAAGTTTTCCAGTTTTCCTCCTGCTTCACATGCTTCTAAAGCTGGGTATACACAGCAGTCACGTCAGGATCACCGCTTAATCAGCACTATGTGTACCGGAAAACCAATGGTGGCCATAGACGATTAGATCCCAGCCGTACAATATTAATATATCCCAATATCGGACGGCGGGATCTCCCATTAGTCGGATTGTGTATGGACAA
Source organism: Hymenochirus boettgeri (assembly GCA_019447015.1). Lineage (NCBI taxonomy): Eukaryota > Metazoa > Chordata > Amphibia > Anura > Pipidae > Hymenochirus > Hymenochirus boettgeri. The sequence goes on from CM033469.1 coordinate 150,341,141, forward strand.
TCATTCACCGATTGTACAACCTGCGGATTGTACGTTTGGATTGTTGTGTCTATGGCCATGGACCATAAGCATTCCCCAGGCCAACAAACATTTGCTGTTACCTTAGGAAAGCTCATTCTTGATTGAAAATTTCCCGGTTTGACTCCTAGTACTTTATTATAGATAGCCAGTCTTGATCACTAGGGAGTTTGGCTGTCAGAAATGATCTTCTCTATACTTTATATAGGGTGACTGTTCGGGAATGTGCACAGCGATATCTTTAACAGATGACAGATGGAATCTTAAGCTGTGTACACACCATCCAATTTTTCAGTTGGTCAGATCTAAAAATTGGATTGTGTGTTTGCGGGACTCCGCAACCAATCTTGGTCACTTGTTCGTCCAGAAAGGACAAATGGAGGATCAGGTATGTTGGTAAATCACAGTCGATGGACTGCACGATCAGTTGAGACTATCGGCCATGGCTACTTTTGACTGCAACTGACAAGTAATTTGTCCCTGCCAACCGCTCGCTAGTGGCAAACAGTCGGTCAGACAAAACATTTGCTGGTGTGTACCCAGCCTTACAGATTCCATTTGTCATCTGTTAAAGGGCATGTCCAACCCCAAAACTAAAATTTAAGCCAAAATTGGCCCCACTGTGTAATGTTAAATAATCCTTACCTTACATCAGCTCCTTATATTTCTCCTGCACTGCCTGTCCAAAGTTCCAGAAAGTGAGCTGTCTGTGAGTCGTGATTAAGCGTGCAGTCCATAGAGGGTTGCACAATCTGACATGGTTTTCAGGCACATCTGCAGAAAGAGGAACCAAAATGCTACACGGATGAGCAGGTGACAAAAGGGGAGAATTCCTATAGTTTATTCAGACGTAAAGTGATCCAACATTTTGGGGGGACGTATCCACCTTTCCTCAGGAGGAAGGGTGGATACTTCCCCCTGAAACGTTGAAAACTTTGTATTGCTTTACGTCTAAATAAACTATAGGGTTTCTCCCCTTTTGTCACATGCTCATCCGTGTAACGTTCTGGTTCCTCTTCCTGTTCTGCAGTGACGATTTGCCCTTTGGAATGGGGTTTGAATGGAGCAGCACCGGATATAACTAGCAGGTGTGTGAGTGTGCCTATCTATTATTGTTTCAGACGCATCCAATCACCTATTCATACAATTGTACTGTCGGACGCTGGTCGTGGCCTGCCGAAAACACATACAATCGTGAACACAGTCCTAAGCAACCATGCAGAAAATTTTTCGCCTAACCCATCTTCTGTCCCAAGATGAAATCTGCAAAAAATATCAAGGCCACAAGGTGGGGAACCTCGTTGTTGGGGGGGAACCTTCTTTCCCTTGATTGGAAATCCTATCTGAAAAACGTCTTTATGGCTAGCATTACTGTTGGCAAAACTCATAGAATAGGATTACTTGGTCCACAATCTGGTGTAAGATTGTTGTCTAGATATATGCATAGAATGCATAAAATTACACTATATGTGAATCATATATTTTAGTATTGATTCACAGGCAGCATCTTGAAAATGATCACATTAATTCTCCCAGCTTGCTTAAATTGCATCAAGTCATGCATACTTTTCTAGCATAATATTTTATACAGAAGATACAGTAAGGAATTTGTAATCTTAAAATACAGTATTTGTTTTTTAAATGGACTTGGATTTTACTGCTAACTGTAAGTTCTAAAACCATTGGGGAACAGTACGGAACATGTATCATTAAGTAATTCTTGTTTCCAGCCACATATCCTTTTTACTGTAGGCAAGCTATCAATATGTTTGCTGAAATTGTAATTAGCATTTTTACCTACATTGACAAATTGTGTTTCGTAGAGGATGCATATTAACAGTTAATACAATTGTATTTAATTCTGTATTATACAGTAGCTTCATTTAGAGATCAATTTGAGAAAATAAAGTAATATATTTTTACATTTAGTTTGAAGACAGAAGTGATTGCTGTTTTTTTGGCATTTTTAAATGAATGATAAATGTTCCTTACTGTGGTGTGTAACTAAAACCATGTGTAACTTAGCCAGCTTTTATTTCCACACTATTTAACATAGAGAATTGTTGGGCATTCACAATCATTTCCCATGTAATCACAGTGGGTTGCAGAAGAGAAAGATGTGTGGAAGAAGGGAAATTATTTCAGGCTTTCTGGGATGCCATTCCCTACTGCTAAGTGAATATCTTAATCAAAGATGGAAAACAAAATCGTATGTCTGTTTATATACTACCTTAAATTATTATTTTTATTGTTTTTTCAAACACAGAATTAAGATAAACATGTGCTTATTTTAAAAAAAAATATCTGCAAAATACAACACAAGCTACACAAAATAGGTTTCATCTTTGGTCAAGGTGACTTAAAGGACAACTGTACCATCTGAAACCACCCCATCTAATTAAAAGTACATTGGGCAAGGACTTAAAAAGTTGTAATCACTGGTCCACCCTGCCCCTTGCTTGTTTCTGGGGTCTAATCAATGAGAAAATATGCTAACTGGTTTATGTCACAAAAAAATATTTTAGAAGCCTAAAGTATGCTGGCCATACACCTGGTCCACATTACATCAATTCCATGATCAAGTTGACCCAAATACCAAATTTATAGAAAAATCAGGTCCAGTAGCCAGTTCTAACCTTCCTACATTTCCTGCCTGGCCCATTCCTTTTGCAGTCAAGTACAAAAAAAGATTGGGCTATGTGGTTCTTCAGTAATGAAGTGAGTAAATTAAGTGGTTGTATACCAGTAGTAAACATTGTATAAACATCAAAACAAAGGGAAGGAAGAAGGTTCCGCATTCATAATGTAGCAATCATATATACAACCCTTTATTATACATATACACATCTGGGGTGTAGAGCAAACAATACAAGTTAAAATCATTTAAAGGGCTTGTCCACCCCCAAACCTATAATTCCCCCCACTACTGGCCCCACTCTGTAGTGAATAAAAATACTTACCTTACATCCCAGCTCCAAATGGTTTTTCTGTAATCCCCCCCCCAAAGTCCCCAAAACTGCCCACCAGGACGATAGCAGAGTCCATATAGGACTCTGCCTCCTGTCTCCCCTCTGGGAGAAGTTTGGCATGCGCACTGCAGCCATCTCCCTCCCGTTATGTGATCCCTCCCCCTAGTGTAATTTCCCTTTGGCAAATAATAGTTAACCTTCCCCCAGCCCCAACCGCTATAAAATATTTGTTAGAAAGTGCTGCCTCTCAGCCAATCACAGACGCGGCTGCCGGTCCCGCCCCCTGCTTGCAATTCTATGTGCGGCGGAGGATAGAAGGAAGGTAAGTAACTATCGGGGCACTTTTTAACGGTTGGGGCTGGGGAAAGGTAAACTATTATTTGAAAAAAAAGTTAGTGAAAGGGGTGGACATGCACTTTAAAAGCGATATATGTACAAAAAAGTACCAAAGTACCCCATCCATGTATAACATAGTGTCTAACACAAGTGCAGCCCTCCACCCCTAGACCCACAAGTAAAAGATAGTAGTTGGTATACTGATAGTACATATAACCATACACTTATCTGTCAGTGATCAAAGTCAGATGTGTAGTGACCCAGAAGGGGGGTCCATGAGAGGGGGAGCCAGGACAAGGTACAAGGCAGGGGCCTAAGAGAACGCTGGACACGTTTCGTCCTATGCAAGGGCTTTCTCAGCAGGGTGGGTAAGTGGAAAGTGCGGCCACTATTTAAACCGTGTCGGCCATCGCAATAACATAATCGCATAGGCACCCGCAGATGACGTAGCATACGTCTCTGCACATAGCCCTTACGTGCGCACATTGCCTAGTTCTTGCGGCCAGTCATCGTGAGGAAAGAAGGGGGTAAGTCAGAGGCAGCCACACCCACCGTAATACAGCCAATCAAAGTCCGAGAGTACATAAATAAAAACATAAACAAACAATTGCCAGCATACATATATATATAGCCCAGTGATGAGAAGAATTGCAACATAAACAAGAGATTGCAGAAATCCACAAATACGCAAGTATACAGATTTAATTATGCACAATAAATGCCAGGATATAGGCATCTGATACAGATTGGCCACAGGGTAATGATATAAGGGATAATGCGCCCCTTACAGTGTAATATAAGGATATAAAGTCACCGAGGAGTTCCCTGGCCATATAAAAGCACGAGACCGAAGGTCGAGTGCTTTTATACAGGACAGGGAACTCCGAGGTAACTTTATAAACCTTATATTACACTGTAATGGGGCGTATTATTTCTTATAATATATAAGTTTAAAAAAATGTAATTTGATGGCTAGTGTCTTTATTAAAGGGCATGTCCACCCCAAAATATAACTTTTGATATGTGGTAGGGCATGCTCCCCCAGCCCCAACCGCATTAATATAATTGTTAGAAAGTCCCCCGATTCTTACTTACCTGCCCTCTCTCCTCCGATGCAGTGTTCAGGCCCTCTGCTTGCATGGAATTGAAAGCAGGGGGCGGGACCGGCAGCTGCGTCCGTGATTGGCTGAGAGGCAGGGAGGGCTGCACTGAGCATGCCTCAACCTTGATGAGGTTGAGGAAGTCTCAGGCACAGCATGAGTCACACACTGCTCCTACACAGCAGTTTCCTGGACTTTGGAGGGGCACAGCAGGGGAACTATTTTGAGCAGGAATGTAAGGTAAGGATTGTTTTAAACTACTTGATGTGGCCAGTAAGGGGTTAAATTTTAGTTTTGGGGGTGGACATGCCCTTTAAATCCCTAACCAGCCGATATCACTTAAGTAAATAATTAAACTAAATACACAGTAACCCCCTGAAATAAAATAGATTAATTAATACATACCAGATTGACTTGTTAATAGAAATCCTCTTCAGCCTTTTCTCAGGAATTCCTGGCTCCATTTTCATTCTGTCCTCCTTCCCCTTTAAAAAATCAGTTTCCCTGTCAAACCCTGCAATAAAAAACATCACTGTAACACACAGACATTCACTCAACTACGTAGTTGAGTGATTTTTATAAGGATATAATCAACTGTTGCTCCCATTATAATCCAGGCCACTTATATGTTTTATATATATATATATATATATATACGGTATATAATTAAATCCATTGGTGATCCATGCATTGATCACTGTATGAAGAAGGTAAAGTACAGTAAAGTGCATAGTGGTAGCCGATGAGCCAAAATAGGCAAAGTTTAATTAAGGCAAAGCAAGCCATCCTGGGTAAATAAAATTTACGGCAAAAGCAACAAAGTTGGAGGAGCACACTATTTCATTTCCAGTGTTTTATTCAGGCAAAAAACATACAACGTTTCGGGGGATGTGACTTCCCCTTCCTCAGGTATAACCATTGTGCACACCCTTTCCACCTTATATACCCTTAGTCCCACCCACTTGTGATGTGGCATCAGTGATAATAATCATCAATTACATAGTGATATTAAGTATAAAATCATTAATATGTGAATACATATGTGCATTTAAAATCATTAATATATGAGTACATAACACACCATCATTCTCTGTAAAACATACACATTAAAACATTAATCAATACATAAAACATTATTGTGAGCATTATACTTGCAATCTCCTATAAAGTGCAAATTTAGTGTATAAAGTATAATAAAAAGCGCTTTTTTAAGAAACACTGTTAAAAGACGTTAAAAGGAAGACATAATATACTCTTAATTTAAGTGCTAAGTGCATATTCTTTAATATACTATAAAATCCAAGTGATCTTAAAGTGCTGGAGGCCGTGCCAAAGGAGGTGTGCTGGAGTGTACCTACTTGAGGACTGTAAATAAAATTTAGCAGCAACAGGAGAATCCAAGGTCCGAATGGTAAAGAATGTACATGAGCTTACTGATGAGGTCCAAATCCAAAACGAAGAAGAACTTCCCATATTGGTCCAATGTTGTCAGTATGGATATGTCCACAAATATAAATGCATCCAAGGTAAGTATTAAGTATGAGATGAACTTGCCAACCATGGTACTGTGAAAAAAACGGGGTTATACATCACAGTTGCTGTAAGAGATGGTCTGATGTGTGGGGCCCCACTGTCGAGGGGTTTTACACTAGAGAGAGGGAGGGGGAGGGCTGCTCTGAGCAAGCCAAAAACCTCTGAGAGGACGCCTCAGAGGCGGAAACAATTTCCCTCCCTGCAGTGCTCCTGGTGGCCAGTTTTTGGGAATTTACAGGGACATTACAGGAGAACCATTTGGAGTTGGGATGTAAGGTAAGGATTTTATTACACTACACAGTGGGGCCAGTAGTGGGTTAAATTCTAATTTTGGTGCTGGACATGCCCTTTAAAGGTAGCGGGTGCACTTTCCACTTACCCACGCTGCTGAGAAAGCCCTTGTATAGGGCAAAACGCATCCAGAGTTCTCTTAGGCCTCTGCCTTGTACCCTGTCCTGGCTCTCCTTCTCATGGACCCCCCCTCTGGATCACTACACCTCTGAATTTGACCACTGACAGATAAGTTTATGGTTATATGTACTATCAGTATACCAACTACTATCTTTTACTTGTGGGTCTAGGGATGGAGGGCTGCACTTGTGTTAGACACTATGTAATACATGGATGGGGTACTTTGGTACTTGTTTGTACATATATCTGTTTTAAATTATTTTAACTTGTATTGTTCGCTGTATACCCCAGATGTGTATATGTATAATAAAGGGTTGTATATATGATTTCTACATTATGAGTGTGGTACCTTCTTCCTTCTCTTTGGTTTGATGTTTATATTAAGTTTGGTACAAGCACCTTAGCCCACATGGGTTTTATCTATTTGTCCTGTGCCTCAACACCTTTGTTTATCTCCAGGAGTAAATATTTTTTTATGCACACTTATGTTTACATCAACACACAATATATAAAAGGAAACGGTAACTACTGTATATTATTCAAAATCCAGTGTGTGCTTCTATGCAAATACAATACATGATTAAAAAATTATGATTTCTACTAAGCACATTGTATGGTAGTATCCCAGAAATTTCTTTCTGTGAAAGTCTGTGAAGAGTGAAAATGGGATGTTTAAAGCATATTTCTCAGGGTTCTACAGTGTACTAACTGCTACAAGAGATCATTTCACAATATCATATTCTTTTAATTTAATTATTTTTGCTTTGCTATCATGCCGGAGTCAGCTTATACTGCATGTATATGTATTATTGTTAGTGGTTGGCACATACAGTAAGATCAGTTTAACAAATTCAAAGGGGAAGATGACAGTGGCAAGTGCAGGATTTTTAAGGGGGGATTCCTAAATGGGTTACCACAGAACAAGCGTCAGTGAACACTGTCATTTGCCCGTTTCCCTGGATCAGATCAAAGGGCAATTTAACATGCCAGTAAATCATCACTGATTGTGTGGTCCATAGGAGACATTTGCCGTGGCCGACCACTCTATAGCGGTGAATGGTCCGGACAGAAAATTTGTCCGTGTGTATCCTGCCTGACGTTCTGTCTTTCAAAGTCAGAGCTGACACTGACGGTGGATCTGACAGAATTTGCTGAATTTTTGAACCTATCGGGCAAGACAGAAAATTTCCATTACCGCTCCCTTTACTATAGTAGAAGACAATAACATCAGATCATGTATGGGCACATTGATCATTCTTTATAAAGAATATATGAAACAATCATTTCTGTGTGTAGATAGATAGAGAGAGAGAGATAGATACAGAGAGAGACAGAGAGAGAGAGAGATACCGAGAGAGAGAGAGAGATAGATAGATAGATAGATAGATAGATAGATAGATAGATATCGATAGATAGATAGATATCGATAGATATCGATAGATAGATAGATATCGATAGATGGATAGATAGATAGATATCGATAGATAATGTGTAGATAGAGAGAGAGAGATCAATAGATAAATAGATGTGGAGATAGATAATAGATAGACAGACAGATATATAGATACAGTAGATAGATAGATAGATAGATAGAATACAATGTTGACAGTCGCTATACAACCACCTCCAGGATTTCCTAATGTCCCTATTCCTGCTCACTAAGCTCCATCACAGTGTAGTAAGTACTGAATATGAATCCAGTCTCGCCTCCGATACAGTTGTTCTTTAAATACATGCTGTATGGCTACACTGAAATGAATGCAGCCTGCATCACACTTCTAATTGAAATACAAAAAAACCTTTTATCATGTAGATAATACATGTTTGGCTATTAAAGGGAAAGGTGGTAATCCTACTTATAGTTATGTGTCGCTAGGTAATAAAATTAAGAACTGATCACCTAATATTGGTCTGTGCCTTGAAATTCTTTTTAATAGTAAACAAAGCTGTTGCCATGGCAACCATGTTGTATAATTGGAACTTTCTAAAAGTCTCTGTGATGTCATAAATCACATGATGCAGATATGACTATATGGGTACATGTTAATAATTATAATGAGCACTAAATATCACAAAGAGACATTATTTGAAGAAGGAAAGAAACTGTGAAGTCTGAACCACCAAACCCCCTAAAAGTAACAATAGTCCAGAACTTATAGCCCCAGGTTAACCCATTTTAACTTTCCTACTGTGGAATCTAATGTTTAGTTAAAGGACAACTCCACCCTCATAAGAACATCTTTTAGAAAGTATACCCTCTTTAAAATATGTTGATATATCATAGTTTGTCCTATGAAGTCATTACTGTATGCCTGCTGTGCTTCTGGATGCCTCATGGAAACTGAGCAATTTAGAAACCTGTACTGAGCCTGGGCATGCTCAGAAGAGTTAGACAGGGGATTAACATTCAGTCATTGGCTGTGATGTCAACTGTCAAACCCATAACTGACAGTTGCTAACTGGAAGAACCAGGAAGCAGAAATGGGCAACAGGACATGTGCAGGATTTCAGGTTAGACTTATATATTTCAGATTTCAAACTATTACCGTTTAGGGTTTTGGGGGTTGATTTACCTGTAAGTTTTCATTTCAGGGCTGGATTTGCCCTTTAAAGTAAAGGGTTTATAGTTTGGGTATAAGGCTCTACTGGGTCTATTCCTGCAGGGCCCATCAAGGGAACACAAATAGAAAGTCTATAAACACTCACTACCTTACAGTGCACATTTATAGTTTATTTTGCCGAACTATTTACAGATTTACTAAATTCCAAGGAAAACATCATGGACATCCCAGAGGACAACATGGACCTCTGTGTAGAAATGGAGATAAAAGTCATGGGACAGGTTGTCCCTGCAGAGAGAAAAATCTCCAGATGGAAAGGATTGAAATGTCGGTTGGAGAAAGTTTTTAAAGGACAATTATACTCACCTTCCCTGTGCTCCTCTTCTTAGGTCAGTACCTTTTACCCAGGTTGAGGACCTGAACCGCTAGGTCCTCACCCCTGTGTTCGTGAAAGTTAAAGCACAGCGTTACTGAAACGCTGCTCTGGCAGGCTCCGCCCCCTCCTCTCGTCGGCGACGAGGCCAATAGGAAAGCCCACGCTCTGCAAAACTAGCGTGCCTTTCCTTTGGCTCGTCCCGACAAGAAGAGGAGGGGCGGAGCCTGCCAGAGCAGCGTTTCAGTAACGCTGTGCTTTAACTTTCACGAACACAGGGGTGAGGACCTAGCGGTTCAGGTCCTCACCCTGGGTAAAAGGTACAGACATAAGAAGAGAAGGGCGGAGGGAAGGTGAGTATAATTGTCCTTTAAGTGTGGAAAATGCAGAGAAGTGGAGAATGCAGCAGGTAGCAAGTGCTCTAAACTTGCAGTGGTCGAGGCAGGGCTTGATGGCACTGACTTGGAGCTTTCAGAGGTCGAGGCGGGGCTTGAAAGCACTGACTCTGAGCCTGTGGAGGTAATGGCAAGGCTTAACGGCTCTGACTCTGAACCTGCAGTGGTTGAGACAAGGCTTGATGGCTCTGACTCCGAACCTGCAGGGCTGGAAGCAAGGCACGATATGAACCATAAAGAAGCGTGGAAAGCAGAGGAACCCACAGGTAAAGTAAAGGGGAATTGGTGGTCTATGTTGTTATCAGTATCTTATCATATTTATGACCTTTTGATGTGCACAGATCTTAAAGTAGGGTTTCCAGTTTACAGTAATATTGAGCTCTACTAACCAAGAAATATCACTATAAATCACATACAAGAAAAATGTATATACTAACCTACTTTCCTCGATACTGATGGCAAAACTTGCAGTATAGACAGCCCTACCAATACAGTGTCAACGTGCACATGTTAGAGAAGTGGAGGGAGATACGGAGCCGGGTTGTCAGTGCAGCAAGTTTAACCATCCGTATCACGGAAAGTATGTTAGAACCAGAGGTGGGTGTACAGTCTCCCTCCTCATATAATCTAATGTTATTTTTTCACTACAGATACCCTTTCACATCCAATTTAATAGCTCTTTATTAGAGACCTACATTGGGTAATTTGGGTAAACAATCAGGGTTATTCAATAAAAGTTCTTATTGTTTAAAATGGTGCTAATTTTGCCCCAACCAATCAGATGTTAGCTTTCAAATGTTAAACAATATCTGATTGGTTGGGGCAAAATTAGCACCAATTTAAACGATAAGAACTTTTATTGAATCTCCCTGAATATGTTTATGTGGGTCACAAGACAATTGTGGGTAACTGGTTTATGGGTCATGTGGGTACAGGTTTAATATTTGTAGAGCCCTGTTTAGGGTCAGGTTCTAGAGAACCACTCCATGTATGTATGTATGTATTTTATTTCTTATATAGTGCTACATATTCCGCAGCTCTTTACAATTATTTATTCAATTTACATCAGGCCCTGCCCCAAAGAGCTTACAATTTAATCTCATTATGTACACATACAACCTATCAGTATGTCTTTATGATTGTGGGGGAAACCAAAGTGCCCAGAGGAAACCCACGCAAGCACGAAGAGAACATACAAACTCCATGCAGATGTGTCCAAGGGTGGAATCAAACTCAGGACCTCAGCACTGCAAGGCATCAGTGCTAACCACTGAGCCACCGTGCTGCCCCTAAACTGACTAATCTCTGGTAACTGCCAGATAGGTGAGGGACTGAAAAATAAGGCCCAACACAGACACCATATGGCTACTGGTTTTATAATATATATATATATATCTTTTACAACTTTATGTCACCCAGAGCCAACTAAAGCTGGTTTGTCTTCACCAGTGAATACTGCAAATGCAGATTCTATAAATGTAAAGGAGAAGTCAGATGACATTATTATCCACCATGATGATCTATATATGGTAAGTACATCACCATTGTACAGTAACAATATGCTTCATGGAACAATAAATACTCCCCAACACATGCAAATGAAGTAATTATTGTATTAGAGTTTGATATTTATAGTAAATAAAATCTATAACATTGATGTCACATTGTAACATTCAATTGAACTCATTATGACAGAGTTAAAGGCACCTGTGTGTTGTAGTTCATCATATTAGTGGATTTTTGCAATAAATAGCATTTTCTTTCTACATTTAGCCTGCCAGACCTACTTCTCCTCCCCTAAAGAAGACTGAACCAAAGCAGCAGGAATATAATGATGGAAGAACTCAGCCAGACCCTTGTGAATTGGCGTAAGTTAATTAGAAACTGTAACCAATCAGGATAAAACAATATTACAGGGCTGTCCATCTTAGCCAATTATAAGGGCTGTACTAGCGTCCATTTTCAATGATAGGTTAATGATGGACCAATCATTTTTAATTTTCTATTCTTTTCTTTCAGTGCTCAGCAGAACCCATTCTTATCACTCAATGAGTTGGTGTTCTGCAGTTGGATGGGCGAAGGGGCATTCGGAAAGGTGAGACATTCAGTCAATAATAATCATCCTTGTTAAATTATATAGGGGAAGTCATGAAATGTTCTCTGTTTGTAGGTTTTTCTGGCGCAAGTTAAAGAAGATGGAAACCAAGTTGCTGTAAAAATTAGAAGCAAAACAACCCTAAAGGACCAACTTGCGTGTAAATGGTAAGGGATAAATGGTACCATTGGACAAAGTCGTGACAGACCTTTCAGTTTACTAATTAGTATTGTAAAGATACACCGTACATGTAGCATTTTCAATTGATTTCTGTTGTAATTCTTTGACCAGTATTTGACGTTGATTCTCTATAATAATATAAATTCAGCTGCACTCTTTCCACTTGTGAATTTGGATTCATCTTGTTTTTTTAGCTTCAAGATAGAGAAGAAGATCCTGCAACTGAGCAGAAGAGAAAGAAATCATTTCATTATCGGGTATGATGGCTTCTTTCAAACCCCCTACCATGAAGGCCTGGTTCTAGAACTCGCTCCCATGCTGGACTTGAAAACCTACATGGACTGGGCCAGAGGTCCAATGTCATATGAAATGGCAGTGTGAGTATTCTGTGTTAGTGACCATCAGACAGTAACCTATTGTCTCACAGTTGGACAGTGGTAAAGGAATAAATAATAAACTGGATGAAATGATGGATTCCCTACCCACAGCTGTACCTTCTGCAGGATTTCTGAATTTAGAACATTTAACATAGAGACCACCTTTAATTCACACGTTTTTCTTCCTACTAATGACACTGGATAATAAGGCTAATGGCTATCCATAATATTTAAGCAGAATAATAAAATCTCCATGGCACCTTATGTAAATAGCTCCCAGACACAGAGCACTATGGGAAGGTTGGGTGTAATGACTATATGGACTTAGTAATAATAAGAAGAATACATTGGATTTATTGATAGATTGACCAATTAAAGGGCAACTATAGTGAAAAAAAAACTTTGTCTATATACAATGTACAGATCACTTAGTATAAGCTGCCTTACTTTCATGTTGCTGTGTGGCTTCGTTTCTTCACACTGGCAGAAGTTTGCACCAAGCTGTGTATTCCCCCTCCCCTCTCTGTCTAGTCCCCCTCAAGCAGTAAAGGGCTGTATGAAAAGTCCAGGCATGCTCAGTTGAAAGGACTTTATATGAAGTGCTGACATCTAGCTCCCTTCCAGAGCTAGACTGCAAGCAAGCAAAGTGTGGGAGAAAGTAGCAATATGCTGAAGGGAGGGGCAGAGGGGGAGAGAGGAGGACTGGTGCTGAGATTCTTTCCACGTAAGTTACTGAACTCTGCCTGTTCTTTAAGTTTGCTAATTGTTATTTATTTTTGCACCTAAAGATCATATCTCTTCCCCTGCTTAGCTGAGATGATAATCACTGAAGACAGAGTCAGTGTAGCAGCAGCTGTAGTGAGACCTTCACAAGCACAGTGACACTGCTTGTTATCCTGTTACATTTCATTTGCTTTAATCTATATATTTCATAGATTGCACTGCATGTCTTGTTTGGTATATAGTCTGTATTACTGTATTATATAAACTGTATTAGTGTTCCATTTGAGTCACTGGTTTTGTATGTATATAAGCTTTTTTTGTGGGGGAGGGGCTGTTTTATAGTGTGTTATGCTCATATTGCTGGGTTAATGGTTTATCGATTGTGTTTAGCACTACAGCATTTGACTATGTGTTGCACATGGTACTTCCAGTGTGGGTGAAGGAGTATGTGACAGTACTGCATGGGAGCTTTGGATTGTGTGGGTGTGTGCCTTTGAGTGACAGATGAGGTGTAGCAGCTCCTACAAATCACAGCATAATCAAAGGCTTATATCTCGGGGACTATGAAGAATTTAAAGAAACTAAAGGTACTCTGGTGGTTGGGATGACTTATAGGATACATTAGAAGGAAGTTAAAAAAAACAATTTTCTCACTATAATTGCCCTTTAAGGTTTTATTTAAGTGAGATTTTTACACCAACACAAGATCATTCACCAGTAAGCACCAATGTAAATGTAGGGGATATGCTTATTTTAATAGCTAAGGTCATATTATAGTTAGGTCCCTGCTGAAAGAGTCTACCTTGACGTGGTAGCAGGGCTTACAGATCTTTTAGCCAAAATATTTTATTCTTCATTAATTATGTTGAGGATAAATGTCTATTTGAGGAACTGTATACATAAATACCTCAGTAATGCCAAGTTCAAAATACCCACCGGTGGAGCCTTGCCCTGCCCACTGAGACGGCAGCGTGGCGCATAGAGGCTGCAGTCACAGTTTAGCTCAGATGGCAAAAACCCTAAAGACACCCCTTTGCCTCTCCCATCCATCGACCCGGCCAACTGGTGTTCCTAGGTCAGCTGAGGCTACACAGGTAGGCAAGGCTTGTGTCATCCTGGAAGAGTCTCCGGTTGCTTCATGCTGCCTCTCCCATCAATCGACCCGGCAAAATGGTGTTCCTCGGTCAGTTGAGGCTACCCAGGTAGGCAGGGCTTGTGTGGTCATGGAAAAGTCTCCTGTCGCTTTGGGCTGCCTTTTCCATCCCCCCAAGTGGGGTTCCTCAATGCTGTGCCCTCACATGCGCACACTCATGAATCCTGTTCTCACATTTGTATCAATAAGTGTCTGTGCACCACAGATGAGTTGGACTCCTTAAACTTACAGTCTCAGCTACATAAAAACTGTGAACAATTCTTGAGGGTAATAGAAATATGAACAGGTATTTTAGGTATTACCCTCAAATCTATTACATTTTGAGACCAATGCAAAATGATTACTACCGCCCTCATATGCAATTGCAACCTAATGTACAAACATTAGGATGAGGGAAAATAATCAAAATGTAATAGATAAGCGTTCCCAAAGACTTGTCTATATTTGTATTATAAGAAATCAAAATGGAGGGGCACACTACATTTCAAACAAAAGTGATTATTAGCAACAGTATAACAGTATATTTTTGCTAACACATTATCGCTTTGTTTAAAATGTAGTGTGCCCTTGGTGCAGAGGGCTTTGAGGATCACACCTTTTTATTACAGGCTCCTCTACACCTCCTCTCCTTGGATCCATGACTAAATGATTTGTTTCCTGCTCCCAGGGGCGTGTTTAGGGGGGGGGTCCTAGTGCCTGGAATTCCCTTTCTGACTTCCCAGTGCAGTCTGCTATTCTGCTTCTCCTGGTGCCCATAGATTGTAACAATATTTGATTCTTAGATTGTTACATGGTTAAGTGAGCTGTGAGTGAGAAGCAGCATTTGTATGTTTCAAAAATGTATCCAGTCTGCCCTGTAATTGACAGCAGCATAACTAATCATAATTGATACAAAACTGTATCAATATTAACCCTGCAGCTGCTTAAGGTGATTGCTGAGACTGGGTTTATATACAGAACTCACTGTACTTACCCCACTGTGATGGAGCTTATGGTGCAGGAATTAAGAAATCCTGGAGGTGGTAGCTATTAACATTTCATTATATATATATTATTAGTGATTGTTCCATTTATTCCATATACAGAATGATAGTTCAATGTGCCCATACATGATCTAATGTTATCAGCTTTCCCTACTGTAGTAAAGGGAACTGGTAATGGAAATTTTCTGTCTTGTCCGATAGGTTCCGATACCGACAATATTCAGCAAATTCTGTCAGATCCACCATCCGTGTCACAGCTCTGACTTTGAAGGACACTAATGATACTGAAGGGCAAATGTGGATTTCTCGGTAAAAGAGAACATTAGGTCTGGAACAAATGGCAACATTTTTCATCTTGACCATTCGCCACTACGAGCAGTCGGCCGGGACAAAGCACTGTTAGTCGCAGCAAATGTCTCCTATGGACCACACAATCTGCGGTGATTTACCGACATTGGTCGCTGCCGCCGCCGAAATCCCCTCAGATTTTTTAGACCAACCAACCAATACACATAAATATCGACAGGTTGGGCCGAAAAATCTGCTCGTATGTACCTAGCCTTAATGAAGATACTTTATAACAAAATTGATAACTGTGATGATAATTATGGCAAGTACAGAATATGTAATATTATATGATGCATATATAATAGAATATATGGATGTATTTGGTCATGAATTTCCTTCTGGGGTTGTTCGGTGGTAACCCATTCAGGAATCCCCCCCGTGAAAATCCTGCGCTTGCCCCTGTATGTTTTGCTATGTGTAGATGCTGTGCTCACAGAAACCACCAGGAAACATTCAGGGGGCCCTAATAAAAGGAGTCTTAAGGTCCTAAAGAAAAACAAGCAATCGCATCATATTAAATGAACAAACACACACTTATATCCCCCCTTACCTATACTACCTGCCAGCTAGAATGTAGAGGGTCTATGTGGAATAAACCTGCAGGTCTGCTCAAAAGCAGCCCATACATATATCCAATTTTACTTTCCCAACCGAGCGCTCCCGTGACATTAGACCGGTCCTGCTGGAACTGCCTTTCTGTGGCATAGAAGAATGGGAAATGCAGTTTCTGAAGGATCAATCTAATATCGCAGGAGCACTTGGTTGGGTAAGTAAAATCAGATATATGTATGACCACCTAAAATCCTATACCATATACTGATGCATGCAAGGTTCATACTTATTAGTAATTACCACAACAAGTTCCAGATTTACAGTCACTATGGGGTTAGGACTTGGTAGCACAAAAGACTGATTGAATATACATGTTAGGGAGAGGTGTGGATAGAGGAGCTAAAAGCTCCACACTGAGTATAAAATGAAACAGAGACTTCTTATAACAGATGGTACCTCATAGAATCATGTTATTATAATAGCATTGCCCTAATAATCTAACATATAAACACATATTTCTCACTTAAAAAAATGGGTGGGGACATGCAAAGTATCTGATTTATAGCCCGTGGCAAATGCGTGTGTCTAGATATAATACAACCTAATGGTATAGAGCAGGCGTGTTTAACTTGTGACATTTCATGTGTTTGAAAACCACAATTCCCAGCATTCTCTGTTTGCAGTACGTTTTTTCTTAATATCCTGTAGCTAAGGCATCTGTCTAGATCTAATACAGCCTAAGCTTGTGACCTTTCACATGTTTGAAAACTACAAATTCCAACATTCTCTGTTTTGCAGTTAGTTTCTTCTTAATGAACTTTTCACATGTTTAAAAGCTACAACTCCCAGCATTCCCTGACTGCACAGAATTCTGGAAAATTTAGCTTTCATACATCCTGGAATAAAGCCATTTTCCTGACAGACATTAAAAGTCCACTTTTATGCTTTAACGCTTCTTGCCCAAGGTGTCACAAACCCCCCGGTCCCAAAACGCCCCAACCACCTATACGTTACCGGAAAGCACACTCCAAGCAACCGACAGGCGGACGGAACAGATCAGACCCGGTGGGTTTGGTGAACAAACTATATATTACACAATTAATATTACTAAATATCAATATACTCACTGCCACCACATCCCGATTAAACAGCGGAATGACCTGTTACCTATATGGGGATATCCGCTCCCCTACTTCTAACAACCTGTAAGGAAATTGGTTATTCACCCCTAATATTCTATACACAGTTATACAGTATCTCTATATACCTACACAATACTTCTCTATAGTAGAAGACACAGGTTTGTTTTGGGATATACTCAGAATAGGACAATAGCCTATAAATGATTTTATATCATTTATTAAAAGTTGTTAAAAATAGTGCATAAAAATATAAAGAAAAATAAAATAAATCTCTGAACATAAAGCGGTAACACAAGTGAGGGTAGAATTGGGTAAAAGAAGAAATACTTAGAGATAATTGGCATCTGAATAGTCCATGAGAAGAGTCCAGAACTTGATAATCCAGTTATTGGGAAAATAATAGTCCAAATGATAAGTCCTGCGTTAAGCCAATACGGTCTGTCCAGTTGGCTAGATGTTATTCCAGATGTTCTTGTAGATGTTATGACAGACTCCTTGGGATGAGACCCAGTTCCATTTTTATCCTTTCTTCAGAAAATGGGAGTGGTCTGGTCCCTAGAGGGGTGGACTTGGTTCTGCCCCAGAAGGTTGGTTCCAAGTTTTGGAGGGAATTTCAAATACCAAACTCCAACCCCCGGCCATAATCCATGAACCATACATGTCACATTCAAAATAATATCTTGATGGTGTATAACTAATTTTTCCCAACAGAACAAGACCAAATACGACATATCTGGGGTATCCTAGGCCTAATAAGGATAATATCCCAGGTTTGGCTCGGGCTATGATATTGTGTCAGGTCTCTATAAATGTAGAATTAATTACTGGATAAACTGGGGGTATTTATGAAAACCTGAAATAATTCTACATCCTGAATTATTAAGGAATATGAATGCCTTTGATCTGCCAGTTGGTTTCTGTTCAATTCTCTACTAGAAGATTCCCTGCTAGTTCTGGTGTCTATTTGTCTGGGACTTTGTTTGTATATTCACACCTTGCACCTTTTAAGTCAGACCCCCTGCTATGTCAGCTAATTTAACACCAAATGGCCCTGGCTTTGGGGAAAACATGAATTAACTCTGCGATTACCAGAACAGTGAAACAATGTGGAAGCTACCATGCTGCTTGATCATGCCATTAGGGTGAAATAATTGAAAATTGGGGGTGCAATTTCAGATATTGTCTATGGCGTTTTACATTGAATATCTGTTCGTCACACAAGGGTTTAAACATGCAAGTGATTCATCTGCCCTTCCCTTACATCCATAGCTATTAGACTATTGGATTAGGGAAGCATTATATGGGTCGATCAGTTGGCGCAACATTAAGGCTCACTTTGCAGCAGTAGCACGAGTACCGGAAGAGGCACCGGAAGTAATTTACCAGAGGTTGCATGCCCCTTTACACGTAAGTATTTTAAGCCAGCATTAAATACTTTTGTGCGGGTGAGATTCACCCAAAATCGCACAGCCTCTGGTAAATCCCATATGGGAGATTTGCCCAGAGATCTTGTGCCTCTAGGTGAATCGCCCTGTTAGAATCATAAACCTTACCATATTTGCACTCACTTCCACATACCACCTACCTGGCAGTTATAATCCATGAAGTCTAAAGGTTCGTACACACATGCGATTGCAGGTACCGACGCACGACGTGTACGAACAGCTGTTTCGGCCGATAAGGAGACACACTGCTACTGGAGAGGAGCTCCTGATTTACATGTTATGAAACATCAAGTAGATTACAAGCGAGTTACCTTTTTGGAGCCAAGGAACTCTTTTTCATCAAATGGACTTATTCTTTTAAGAACTTGGACTTTGACCAGCATATACGTATTTTTCCCTTTTATCCCTCTATTTTACTGTTGCTTGTTTTTATGTCTGTTTATTATTTTTGTAATCATTATTGCACCGTTTTTGTTTTTCTTTTATTAAACGATATTCTATAAAATTGTTAAGCTGATTCTCCTACTGCTCTAACAGAACTAAGTAAGAATCCTGTCCTCTGAGACGCTACATGTAGTAATAGCATTTAGTATTCGTTGTATTATCTGGTACTATTCCTGCCTGAGTGTGGCAGTGAGTGATACAGGTATTTAGTGTTATTTTAGATTTGTAGACATTATGGCTGGTATCGGTTTCTACGGCCGTTAGTAAGTGGATTTTGCAGTAGTTTATTTACCTGGTAAGGGGTATATGTTAGTGACGACAACCTTCAACCTGGTTTTGACCCGGTGAGCTGGGAAAGCTTTGGTCTGAGGTTAAGAGTTGTGGTATCATCACTAGTGTTGGCTTCCACAGCCATTAGTGAGTGGGTGGTGGCAGTGTTTTATAAACCTAGTAAGTGGTATATGGTAAGTGATGGCAGCCCTCAATCTGGTTTTGACCCTGTGAGCTGGGAAAGCTCTGTTTGGTCTGAGTGGTTCCTTCACATCATAAACCTGCAGATCTGGAAACAGATCCAGGCAATCCTGCCACAATGTGTAATTCTATCTGAACAGCACCATTAGACATCCTAAGGCCTTATACAGGATCCAGAATAATATGCTAGGTTCACACTTAATGATTTTTATCACAGCAAGCTCCAAATGTACAGTCACTACGGGGTTAAGACTTGGAAACACAGGATACTAATTAGCTTTACAAGTTAGGGGGATGTTTGGATTAAGTAACTAAAAGCTCCCCACAGTAGAGCCTTCTTATAACAAAAGGTACCTCACACCTTCACAGTTATTATTATATAAATAGTGGAAGAAAAGGGAAAACATGCCATTTCTCTAAGAATGCTGGGTAGTTTCAGAGACATGCAAAGTCATTTAATCATTTACAGACATCACTTCCTGTCTAGCAAACAGAAACTGGATTATATCATTACTTTCTAAGGAGAAGGGAGGGGGGAGTAAATGTGAGAGTCTGAAGAATATTCTAATTGGCTAAGACTGTCACATGTTTTACAAACAGCACATAACTGGGTGTAATACCGGAACTTTCTTACACTTCCTGTCTTGTCATGTACACTGCCTAAGAGAATTGTTTGGTTTGCTAACAGTGTATGATCAGAACCTCTCATTAGATGTTAGTAAAATTCTACTTCCTACAATGGAGACCCTGTAGAAATCCTAGAGGGGTGGCTAGACCTACCATTTCGAGTTTTCCATTCAAACTTAGGGGTGACCAGTAAAGTAACTTTACTTTATTGTATATCACTTTTTTGTAATTCAGTAGTAGGTAGTAGTACTATACTTTGTATAGTGTTATTTCTTATAGTGATTTTAATTAAATAGTGATAGTTACACACATATATATAGACCTTTCCTATGTGTACTAGTGTTATATACCCCCACCTAATTAGTTGCTCCTAAAAACTCAATGCAATCTCTGTAAAAATATAAATTTATTTATATAATATAAGGGACTTGGACTAATAATTACCATAGACCAGAAAGATTCCACCTAAACGCTGAAGCTTGATTGAATACAAATATTCAAACCTAGGACATTATTAAAAGCTAATATATAATACCATGATAACCCCCCTATATAGAGAGATATGGAGATACTAGACAATTTCATACAGACACACACACACACACACACACACACACATCCATGCAGATCTATTGTACACACACACACACATTGCTTGCAGACACACACACACACACACACACACACACAGACAAACACATATGCATTCAGACACACAATCACGCATGCAGACATAGACACATGCATGCAGACACACATAGACACATGCATGCAAATCCAAACATAAACACATTTACAGTGAGAATGGTGAAATTGTGGAACTGTCTTCCAGCAGATGTGGTAATGGTTCTTTAAATAGCTTTAAAAAGGCCTGGAAAAGTTTCTAAAACTAAAAAATATTGAGAATTACTGGTATTAATACATATACTGTAGTTCTGGCTGGTACAGGGATACTATATAATATTGATAATTACTGATATTAATACATATATTGTAGTTCTGGTTGGTAGAGGGATTACAGATAATATTGATAATTACTGGTATTAATACATATACTGTAGTTGTGGTTGGTAGAGGGATACTATATAATATTGATAATTACTGGTATTAATACATATACTGTAGTTCTGGTTGGTAGGGGATACTATATAATATTGATAATTACTGGTAATATATATACTGTAGTTCTGGTTGGTACAGGGATACTATATAATATTGAGAATTACTGGTATTAATACATATATGGTAGTTCTGGTTGGTAGAGGGATACTATATAATATTGATAATTACTGGTATTAATACATATACTGTAGTTCTGGTTGGTAGAGGGATACTATATAATATTGATAATTACTGGTATTAATACATATACTGTAGTTCTGGTTGGTAGAAGGATACTATATAATATTGATAATTACTGGTATTAATACATATACTGTATTTCTGGCTGGTACGGGGATACTATATAATATTGAGAATTACTGGTAATATATATACTGTAGTTCTGGTTGGTACAGGGATACTATATAATATTGCGAATTACTGGTATTAATACATATACGGTAGTTCTGGTTGGTACAGGGATACTATATAATATTGAGATTTAGTGGTAATACATATACTGTAGTTCTGGTTGGTAGAGGGATACTATATAATATTGAGAATTACTGGTATTAATACATATAGTGTAGTTCTGCTTGGTACAGGGATACTATATAATATTGAGAATTACTGGTATTAATACATATACATACATATATATAGTTCTGGTTGATCCTGCCGTTTGGAGTGAGGAAGGAATTCCCCCCCCCCTTTTTAGCTGCTTTATTTTGCTTCCTCTGGATCAACTGTTAGGTAGGGTTAAAAAAGGAGGGTGAATAGGTTGGACTTGATGGACGTATGTATTTATTCAACCTCAATTACTATTTTACTATGTTACATACACGTGCACCCACATGCAGACAAACACACACTCGGAAAGCTCCCCAGACCTACATCACACGTGCCCTCACTTCCTTTGCCTGTGAGGTATGAATAAAGTTGAAGGAGGGGGAAAAAAAACCAGAACTTCAGTTCAGTTTTTTTCTTTTAACTTAATTTATACCTGACACTGCCAGCTGGGACATTGCAGGGAATCCGTGAGGCAGTTGGGTAGAATGCGTTGGTTCCGTTAAGAGGTCTTAGGAGGAAAATGGCCAGTGTTTTTTGGCAGCAGCAGCCTGACACTCTAAGGGGGGAGTATGGACACACATGCACGCTCGCCCCTTCATACTTAAGGCTGGGTACACATGGCCGGACTATTTGTCCTGACTGAGCGCTCACTATGAACGAGCTCTCAGCCGGGACATCGGCCGAATTTGCGAATGGCCACGGCCGAACAAACGAATGATCGATGTTGGTCGCGGCTGGTGTGTACCCAGCCTAAAAGACTCACAGGAATATGCTTACTCTGTAAGCTTTTTGGGCAGGGTCCTCTTTCCTATTGTATCACGGTATTGCTGTAAGAAACTCACTCTGTTTACTTATATTATGTATTATCTGTGTATATAATATGTATGACTTTGTATAACATATATTATCCTGTATGTAATGTATGACTATGTAATTGTAAAGTGCCACGGTAGATGTTGGCGCTATATAAATCAATAATAATAATAATAAGCTACGCATAGCAAGTTTAGTCCTGGATAAAATATATCCCTAAGTATTGGTATGTTCTGAAATCAGATAAAACATTGTCTGAAGTCATATGTAATATTTGGACAGGGGATTACCAGCTCATAATAAAATAATCTGCCAGCTGACTATCAAAAATTACTGATGGTGCTAGGGGAAGAAAAATAGACACCAAAAAACCCACCTGTATGGAGGGAAAAAGACTCCCCAATTAGCACTTGCAGCCAAAAGCAGACTCATATGGAGATGGATCAGGTTAAATGTTGACACACCCGATCCGTATATAATAAATCAAAAGCATCTAAATAGGTGATTTCTGCCGAATAACACAACTAACACCAAATGGTATAAATGTAAATGTAACAAAGTGTAATGCTTTATACATAAATGTGACACAAACTTATTCCAGTTAAACGTAATCAAATCACAAAAGTGCACAGTGCTAATTAAAAACATGAACAGCGCCCTCTTTTCCCTCTCAACCAGTCGCAGCTGTAAAGTTATGTGTACGTCCGGCAAGAAATTTTTAATTTTTTTTCTAAGCTGCAGCTCGGGGTCACCTAAACAGGAAGTGGAGAGGAAGTGCAGCCTGATATATATTTCATTAAATATCGGGCAAAGCAAATGATTTTTAGAAAAATGAACATGGCGTTTGAGGTTGGTGCTATTATATAAAGAACATATAAAAAGTTTATTTTTGGGTGGACATACCCTTTAATACAACAGATACATTTATTATTAACTTATTATCTATTCTCAATATTTTCTTTTTTTCTTCCCCAGAGATCTGAATCCGGGAAATCTTTTATTCTCTGCCACTGGATACCTTAAGATAGCCAACTTCGAGCTCTGCATGGAACGTAGGGTTCCTGGTACAATTCCATAGTATGGGACATCAGTTTAGGTTTTATTTTTCAGTTTAGTTTTGTTGCCGGTGTAAAACAAACGCAACAAATCTGAAAATTCCCAATTTAGAGTTGGTTGGTTTAAGTTAAACAAACCAGTATTTATGAAGATCGTCTACACTCAGTAACCTGAAAATATAATTGGATCCATTAACTGTTTGGTAATATTTATGTGCATCCCTATGAGCAGGTCTAAAATAAAAACCAGTAACAGTAACAACTACATAAAGGAGATATATTAACTGGGAATG
The DNA here is from genome assembly GCA_019447015.1 of Hymenochirus boettgeri. Classification (NCBI taxonomy): domain Eukaryota; kingdom Metazoa; phylum Chordata; class Amphibia; order Anura; family Pipidae; genus Hymenochirus; species Hymenochirus boettgeri. The sequence goes on from CM033469.1 coordinate 150,365,209, forward strand.
TTTTGTTTCTGGTGATGAAATAGTATCTAAATGTGGACAAAGATGTGGAGAATCATTGTACCTGGCTCCAGAGATGTACAGAAATGGACCCTACTCCAGATCGGTAGACTGGTGGTATGTAGGGATGATTATCTCTGAAATGTTACTTGGCTATGTAAGTATAAAACAGTTTTACTGGCAACATTACTAAGTGATTACTAAAATCACTGAAAATGTGGGTTTGGTGGGTGATTCCTGATGATATTTTGTCCCAAAATATTCCACGGGGTAGTTGGTCATGTGGCCCCATGTGCACTGACAAGGGTCACCTACACATAATCCTCTTGTCTAGAATATACTGATGTTTCTTTGGGGCCTGGTTGGTTCCATATTAATTGAACTGTGGAATGGAATTTTAAACAGATATATTTCTAATTCTTTAGTTGCCATTCAATGGAGAGATTGAAGAGAAATTCAGATATTCTGTCTGTAACATGAAGCCTATGATTCCCGGGGAACTAAATATGGCCACCAAATCCATCTTGTATAGAGTAAGTTACACGACTGAAACTGTTAGGGCTAGGCCACACTAGCGCATTTTTCGCGCATTCGCGTTCTGCGCTTGCGATTTTGCTTTAAAGATAGCGAAAGCGTGAGCGCAAATGCGAAAATAACGCATGCGCGCTTCGTGCGCTGTAGTGTGGCCTTACCCTTACTGTGAAACCTCCTGGTAAGTGAACAACATTTGTGGGTAAAAATTATTTTGTTTTTGTAGCTTTTGGATAAGAACAGGAAGCAGCGACTTGGAGCGAGCAGTCGCGGGGCAGATGAAATAATGGATAATCCCTTTAAGGTATGTTTGGATTTCAGACATGAGCATCGCCCAGGGTTTCCAGACATCCCAATTTGGACGGGATTGTCCCAACTGTAGGGACAAAATCACGAGTCCTGCTGTCAGGGCTGAAATCCTGTCATCTGAATGGGACTGGAAGTCCCTGTCTCAGAATGCCCCCTCCCCATCCTTTCTTGCCCCAAACCCCACCTCTCCACCCCTGACACACCCACTCTCCGTTCTATCCACTGTTCTGTCCCGCTCCATCCGGCGTCACCACCAAGCAGAATCTGGCAACCCTGGTGCCACCCCTAACAAAGGAATCTGGAGATTGGTTAGAACTGGGATTTGGGGGGGGGGTGTTTAATTCTGCCTCATTGGTTATTTTTTTTCCTGTTACATAGCAAATTGATTGGGACAATCTAATAGAAGGAAGATACAGACCTCCATCCAGCTACTACTACCAACCCCAGTTCCAGAAAGAAGAAGACAACAACCACTATCTGATTATACCTTAATAAAAAGAATTAAAATAAACTTTGGTTTGACTTTGCCTTTTGTCTATATAAAACGTTTGATTGTAATAAGTACAGGGATTTTAAACTAAATTCATTATTTGGTCTCAACCAATAAGGGGGCACCACAAAACCAGGGAGTGGCCATGTTGTGCATGTGCCTGAATGCTTGTTGTTGCAGAAGGCAAGTAATGGTTATAACGCTAGGCAGAACCCTCCATGCCTTTAACCTTACTGAAATGTTTATATTTCTTAAAAGACACTATCTCCTTCTATTTCCAATTATTTTGTTTCAAGCAAAGTGTTGGTGCCCTTTGTCATGTGCCCATCACATATTAAATGCAGTGGGTAAAATTGATAAGGTGCCTTGTTATATTTTTACAGGGTTTCCAAATGTGAAAAAATTTCACATTTAGATAGAGTTAAAGGGACAGTTAGAAAGGAAAATATATACATATTGTATAAGGAGTTAGTAGGAATGAGGGAGATACTTTAAAGGAGAACTAAACCCAATTTTTTATACTCCAGAATCTGAAAGCAACCCCCCTAAAAACACCAATAAACTATAACATGCCACTTTAGTAAACTGTTAAAGTAAATCAAACCTGTTAAGAACTGGATGAAGTATCTGCATGTAGGTGCAGTGTCAGACCACACCTCCTGACCTCAGTCAGATGCTTCCTTGCTTTATCTGTCCTGTAAAAGGATTGGCTAGATATTATTAATGGGTGTGACCAACCTTCAACAAATTTCTGCCATAGCTAAGGACTGAGCATGTGCAGAACATAATGGTCGTTGACCAAACTGTCTGATACTAGAATGCTGAGAAGTAAAGCACAAACCATATGTTATTTCGGTAAATTTCCCAGTGCCTGTATCAAAATGAGAGGTAAGACACAGATTACTGGTTTTATATCAAGGTGTTCTGCCTTCTGGTTCAGTGTTGTTATGTGGCTTTAGTTGCCCTTTAATTATTGAAAAAATCAAATATAATATTGATTGGGGCCCAAAAGCCCAGTCTGACACTGCCTACAAAATCAAACGTATAAGAAACCATTAGAATGCTGCGGGCAGTGGCGTAACTAGGAATCATTGGTCCCCGAGCAAAACTATGATGGGGTCCCTATCCATGCTTCATCCACAGTAGTTTTCTGGGAGGAGGAGGCTATATCTGTCATAGGGAAAATAAGAAGATGGGGCCCCCCTTGTTTCCCCCCCCCCCCCCCCGCTGTTGCTCCCCTGGTAGTTACGCTGATGAATGCTGATTAGTTACAATAGGGGGAGGACCGCGACTGGGACACGTGCAGGAGCCCTCCATTTGCTGGTACTGGACCTAAAGTTTGGGTCTTGGTAGCAGAGGGAAAGGGGTTGGAGAGAGGAGACCGATTGGTGAGATTTAATCGCTTGGAGAGATTGTTCCCCCAGCAACAAGTCAAATTGGATTGGGGCCGTGCGGGGGACCGCTCGTCTCCTTAACAACTTTATCAGTCCGCGCCGAGAGACCGCCCAGGGGAGATACAATGAGGAACGTTTGGCTGATTCTGCCCATTGCCCTTATCCCTGCAGTGTCCTAGGGAGAGACTGTAAGTCCGGGGTCTGCTTTTTCTCTATGTAATCCCATAATGCCATGTACAGAACTGACTGATCAAGGCCTGGCCTTTGATACCCTTCTAGTAAGTTGATTGTGTTTACTTGCTCATTGCTCCTGGCAGACATATAATTTACTACTACTAAAATGTATCTGATGTATTTTTATTTAAATTAAACTGATAAGCATTGTAGCTTCTTGATGCATAACATGAAAAGTCAAACTAAAATCCTAAACCCTTCTTTGATTTTGATTCCCCCCAGTTTAGGACCAAAAAGGCTACATCTGAGCTTACATTCCAACAGCTAGAACATCTACCCAAAGTTGCAGTTCCCTAGTCCACTCTAGTGCACCAAGCAGGGTTATTCAATAAAAGTTCTTATTGTTAAAAACTGTGCTAATTTTGCCCCAACCAATCAGAACTTATTTAACATTTAAAAGCTAGCATCTGATTGGTTGGGGCAAAATTAGCACCATTTTAAATGATAAGAACTTTTATTGAATAACCCTGCATATTTATTGTGCAGGTTGAACAGCCTTCGGGAAGGCGTTCATTGTGTTGTACCCCTTCCCATAGATTTCACATCCCTTGGCTTAACAGATTTAAAGGGTAACTGTGGTCTCAAATTCTTCCAAACTAGTAATAATTATATAAAAAGCCTTCCATCATACCTTTAACATAAAACCTAAATCATATTTCTAGATAAAATTTGTGTACATTGCTGGAAAGGTTCAGCAATGTAACTTCCTGGTTGAACTCTTCCTGTTTTTAGCCACGTGACCAGCTTGTAGTCATGTGACCAGCCTGTCTGCATTAATAGGCTCCCCTTCTCAACTGTCAATTTTTTCCTCAGGTACTTCCTGATTACCCCAGCAATAAGTCTCAACTGAGCATGCTTCTCCCCTGGGGGAAAATGGTCGGCAGAGATCAGGTGATGTCACTCAACCTACTGGAAGCAGGAAGTTTGAACATTCACCCCAATGTAATTTCTCACAGGCTCCAGCCAGAGATGTGATTGTTGGCTCAGTGTAAAGGAAATACTGCAGGCTTTCATTTAACCCTAACTTGTTTTGATACCTCAGTTGCCCTTTAAGGAGCTGTAACTTCAACAATGTGTTCTGGATGATATTAGGTAAAGTTCTAAGAAGTGAGAACCTAGCTTTGACAGGCCTCATCCTGGTTTGGGACTTTCGTTACACTTAATATGGAGCAAAATGTCGTCTCAGGAGCAAAGTGCTAGTATATTGGTGTTAATGCCAACTTTCTTTTACATATTCTTCAGCTGGTTAGAGAGGACATTATACTATATGCAAAGTACATTATTTGTGCACAAAATACATACATACATAATTGAAATTGTTATACTGGTGCTAGAATGTCAGGACATGTTTTTAACAAATAACAAACAAATTGCTAGCATAGAACATATTGCCATTTATTAATTATGCATAGGATGCTACTTACACCACACTTGTGCTGAATCTAATATTAGTTATTTAGAACTCAGGGGCAAATTTGTCTTGTGCACACAGGAGGCATCATTCCATGTAATGGCCTTTAAAACAAACAATCCTATCAAAGTAATTCCATAAAAACTGAGTGAAGAAGACAAATGACCATTATAGGTAGTATGTATGACATGTGAGTGTGGTATTAGCAAACAAGAGAAATCACAACAAGGTGAAATGTACTGTATAGAATATGATAAGATATACTGTAGCTTCACCCTTAGCAAAACTAAATCACTAGCCTGTTATCAGTAAGGTGCTATAGGCTCATCACTAACCCACACTGAGGGCCCTACGGCTGTGGCTGTACATTTATGGCTGCGGACGTACATTTACGTCTGCTCAGCTGTACAATACCGTGCGGTAGTAAACTATCACAATGGTTTTGCATAGACGACCATACGATTACAATCACGATAGTAAATTTATGCCTGCGAACGTAAATGTACAAACACGTTCATACATTTACCATTGTGGAAACGAACATTGAAGGCGCTGTATCCAAAAGAGTAATACAGTGCCTTTATAAATACAGCGCTGTGTTCTTTGTTCAAACGGTCCCTGCAACTTTTGTACTATATGTAAACTGTATAGACAGTAATATTTAGTATTGATTTCCAGTGCAGTTACTGTATTACGCAGTACATTGCATCATTCGCTTTTATTATAGAAATGAAGTTATCTCACAAGAAGATATCATTTGGAGAAAATTAACTGCTTTACTTTCTCCCTATCCCCTGAAAATTGAAAACCTACTCTCACTCCTATCTATCTACCTAGGAAAAGAAGATTCTTTAACTTGACCGATAATATGATCAGTGAATGGTACCTAGCCTTAGTGGCAACAAATTTCAAATTTATAAAGTGTTATAGTTTTGTGTCTTTAATTTTTGAAAAGTATTTCAGAGCTCTGGCCTTTGGTTATACAATTTAGTACACAGTAATCACATTCAACAAGCAAAACCATGCAACCTAAAACAGTAAATCAACATTCTTCAACACAATACATCCTTACAACATTATGCATTAAGCCAACTACATCAACACAGCTATTAAGAAAGGCAAACCCCCATATGTGCTAACAAAGAGCAAAAAGAAGTTTACTTTTCCCATACTGTAAAGACATTTTCCAAAGAAAAAAAAGTAAAATTTTATTGGCTAACTTTATTGATTGAAAATGTATTTAAGGACAATAACTTCCTAACCCATCCCCTTCCCAGAAAGGCTACCCAAATTCCTACCTAAACTTCTTGATCCTCCTCCCTGGGTTTTTATCATGCCTATGTGGTTTGAAGGTGTCCCCTATCAACCACAAGTTCACCACAAGCGTTTACAGGTGTCAGTTTTACACCCAATTCCCAGACCTTTTCCTATACTAAGCACTGAGTTGGCAGAAACTGAAAGTCATGAGCAGTTGTGACAAATATTTAAATGGTTAGATCTAACATATAATGATAGGTTTGAGGGGGTGGGGGGGTGTTGTGAGTTGATTTCTTACTGTAGCAGTCCTTTCATTCCTTTGCATAATGCAAGACTTTGTAAAACAAATCTCAATGTTTTACCTTTTTTAACTATACGAAATGATAGAGCGGCTGTGGAATAAGAAGGAAGGAGCACAGGCTTAGATTTTAATGATCCACAAAAAAATGGTGATAGCACATGTGGCTGATACGAGTCAATAACAGACACAATAACTTACAACACACATATGAGTTGGAGGAAAAGGCTGCAGCTTATTTTATTAATTAAATACATTTGAATTCATCAAATTAACTTTGGGCTTAATCCTTAGCCCTTTCAATTTATAATTCTAACCCATCTTGTTTTGAGCCAGATCATAGCCTTGACCTTTAAAGGGAAGAAGAGGTTATAATGCTGTGCCTCCCAAGAGGAAAATAAAGTTTCTATCTTTTGGGAATTTTGCAATGGCTAAGTTAATCTGTTTCCTACATTTTTCAAGGGCTGGGATGTCTTTGTACCAGACCATTCTTGGGACAATTTCGGACCAGGCAATGATTGTTTTGGGAAGCCAGAAATGGATTAGTGCTAGATCTTTCCTCACCAGGCGGATACGTTAGAGAGATTTGATTTTGCCTATGTCCTTGCCTCCCAAATGGATTATAACCATGTCTGGTACGGATCTATTTACCAATAGCTTCGATAACATAGGGAACAGATTACCCCAAACGGCCCCCCTTACTTCCATCCATTTAATGCTGACTTTGGCTGTTGGGAATGACAGGTTGGATCCATAGGTCCTCTTCTTTGGCCTTCTTTCTGCCCAATATATATAGGAGTGACCTAGTATCCAAATATTAAATAGTTTCAAATCTGTAAGTAAAAGAATTGTTAATCAAATTATCTGCACCAAGTTGGGACTTAAATATAACTTAAACCTATTGGAGCCCCAGCTACCAATTTGCTTAATATTGCTCGTTTGGGGGCCCACCATGGTGGGTGTGGTATAGCGCTCCCCCTTTAGCCCTAGTATGACATCTTTTCAATTCCATTCAACTGTCCTCTGATTAAAGTAAATTGTTTGAATGCCACCAGTGGGTAGAGGTTGTTATTGCCAAAGGAGCCTAGCCATAGCGTTTTCCCATCTCCTAACGGGTCGGTTTTGGATTTTTTCAGCCATATACGTATTTCCCCTTTTATTATTGTTGCATCTGAAAACCCTATGCCTGATGGTTTCATTTTAGATTCTGCGACTAGTTCGCTCACCCTAAAGGCCAAGTAAAAGGATAGTAAGAAGGCCTATTTAAATATGTGAAATTCATAGATGGAGTTTGTGACCTCCTGAAGGACGGCTCAGATTTTTGCATTGTAATTGGTCTGCTTGCGTCCCTACTCGGTCTGTGGGTGCCCTTTAAAGCTTGTCTAACAGCAAAAGTTTTTGTTGGGTCATATAGACTGTACAACTTGGAGTAAAATGAAATGCCCGCCAGATCCCTAGCAATGGTTGCGTGAGCTTTATTTTTTAGAAATGGATGTGTGATGTATATCAAAAGGATATCGTCGTCTGTCAGTTGAGAACGAAAGTGAGTCCTAAAACATTTCCACGTTGCCCAGCTGATGCGGTAGGCTTGCCAGATTTTTATGGAGGTGGAAGCTCTTATTATTTGACCCAATGGTCTGGAATAACATCCCAGATCTGTGATGGGACCCTCTCTCCTTGTAGGTGGGCTGCAGGTACCAGACCAGACAGAATACCTGTAGCTGAGAATGAGACAAAGCATCTGCAATTTGGTTGTGAATTCCGGGTATGTGTGTTGCTTGTAACCAAATGTTGTTTTGTAGTTCCAGCAACACCAGCCGTCTTACTACGTATATTATTGGTTTCGATTTGGACGCTAGGGAATTTATGACAAATATGACACCTAGGTTGTCAAAGAAGAGTTTGATCTTTTTATTAGCTAGCCGGCTGCCCCACAGAGAGAGTGCAATGTAAACCGGGATTATTTCCAAAAGCACTAGGTTTGATAATAGCACTGTGTCCAAATATTTTGTTGGCCATTCGCAGGAAAACCAGTGGCCTTGAAGATACCTACCGCAGCCCTTAGATGCTGCTGCATCCATGAATAAGTTAAGGCGTCGTTGCTAATGAACTCTTCCTGCCAAGCTGAATTTCCATTTAAAGGAGAACTAAGTACTTGCCTCAACATCCTTCTCGGCATGGAAGATTCCACTCAGAGGCCTTTTCTTTAGGTTCTGTTTGTTCCCCAAATCTGAAGCTGACATTTTCCCTTGCCTGCCAGTACTTTTACCTTGATTACATTTTCAGCACCTGTGTGATTTCCACTCCCACCTCTTAACCCCTATGATGTAGGAATATATTAAATCATCAGTATTCAAATTGGCGGTGCAGCTGGTTAACACTTTCCTAGTAGCAGTGTTGTAGTGTGATGTACATAGGTCTGGGTATCTAGTGTGTCCGGATCTGAAATAATGTATGGCTCAGCTATGGCTTTCACTCCACCAAATCCGATATATAAACAATAAATTGCAGGTGAAATAAACGAAGACAAATGTCTGTAGCTGTGAATATTTTAAGTTTATTGCAAAACATACTGTATACCTCACACTACAATGTATTACCGCGGGTTTTCGTTACTGTACGACTGTGGCAGTAGTATACCATAACATGTGGTAATAATCTTCCATAATGATATTCTACGGGCGGTCGTAGATTTACGTTGGCTATCGTACATTTACAAGATTTCCGATAGTGATCATAAATTGATGATCGCCATAATGATCGCTAAAGAAGGCAATACCACACCTTTATAAGGATGGCCCGTAGTGTGAAGGTCTCTAGCTCTCCCTGTCAGCTGCAGCAATATGGTGCATAACTGTAGGGGGAGGATAGTGAAGTGAACCTGAACTTAGCACCAGCTCTGTGCAATGCATTTCTCATCTGTGAACCTTATTAAAGGGAAGGTTGGAGGTGAGGAAGAGTGTGTATTTGATTAAGTTGTCTGTATAAAAAAAACAAACTGCAGTGCAGAGCTAAGCTAAGAAATGCATTACACAGAGAAATGCATTACACAGAACTGTTCTAAGATCAGGGTCAATATATTATCCTCTACCTGCAGCACTGCACCATGCTCTAAGTGTATGTATTAAAGGGGAATGTTGGAGGGTATGCCATTTGTAGCGCTGCACCATGTTGCTTATATAAATGTACATATTAATTGGAGTTATTGGAGGGAATGGCAATTAAGGGGGCACTGTTAGAGGGAATGCAAACATGTTCTATGAAATTAATGCAGCAGGAGGGCTGCCTGTGGGAAGTTTTGCATAAACAAAAACCCTCTTCCAACTAGGGCTCCCACCTTTGCCTTTAAGACCCGAACACATATACAGGCCTATGTATTAAAAGTTCTTATTGTTATAAATGGTGGAAATTTTGCCCCAACCAATCAGATTTTAGCACTTTTTATGACATAGGCCTGATAATATGTACACAACGAAAGGTTGTTAGTATTTTCTTTAGAAGCATGATGCAGGCTAATATAGTTTGTATTTAATGCAATGGTACTTAGCACTGCAACATGTAGATTTAATATGTGTTTGGGTCTTAAAGGCAAAGGTGGCCTTTGCCTTTACACTACTTCCAAAACTACTTCCAGGCTCCAACATTCCCCTTTAAAATGCATTGTACAGAGCTGTTCTCAGACCACGTTCACATCAATATGCTGCACCTGCAGCTCTCAACAGTTTTGTTTTTATAAGTGAACCTTGTAAAGTGGTCAGTTCAATTCTACTGGGGTTGCCACCTTTCCCTTTAAGACTCAAACACTTAGGGCTAGCTTCCATTAGTGCGTTTTGGATTGCGGTTTGCCATCCGATTGTGCTAGTGGGAGTGCAGGCATGTAATAGCCTATGGGACCGGCACCCACTACATGCAATGCGTTTTCATGTGCTATTGGAGAGCATGCAATCACCATTTTTTGTCTGAATTGCATGCTCTCTGCTAGGGTCCAATTGTGGAAGCGCAATGCCCATGCACGGAAGTGAGCACAATCGCACATTATTGCGAACGCGCATCCTCCCTTGCACTTAATTGGGGTCACAGCCTCAGGAAATAGCTAAGTTCCATTGCATTAAATACATGCTGCATGGCTAAATTGAAATCAATGCAGCTTGCATTACACTTCTAAGGGCTAGGCCACACAAGCACGTTTTTCAGGCGATTGAAATTTTTCAATTGTATTGAATTGATTTTAAGCATGCGTCAGCAATTTGGTAATGCATGCGTTTTTTGTATAATCGTATTCATTTTCATAATGACAATGGACAAATCACAAGTGCAAATGCGTGTAAATCGTGTGCAATTCAGGCACCAAATCACGCACACAATTGCGAGTGTTTTCGCAGTGCGCGCGCGATTCTTGTTCGTCTTGTGTTTGCGCGTACGTTTTGCACATGCGATTTTGCTATTTTCCATTATGGTAACTCATGAGTTAACGCACCAAAAATGGTGAACGCGTACGTTACCAATACATGAACGGACGCGCAGTCGAATGCGCATCGGAAATTGCGGGATATATGATATATCCTGAGAAAGTAAGATACAGTGCTCTGCAATTTACTTTATGGTTACATATGAAAAGGGTTAACACCTTCCCCCACTCTGTTTGAGCAGGAAAATCTGCTAATAATATTCACTGCTATCTCTGATGATGGGAGACACTGGCAGGTAGGGACTCTGAGTTCAACTGTTACATGCAGCTTAGCATAAGTTAAGTGGGAAAAAAATACAAGGCACCTACTTAGCATGTGCAGAAGGAGTTTTGGTACCTGGACCACCAGGAAGAGGCAACACTAGAATCCAGCCGTGACATCATAGATTGCCAGTACTATTCTATATAGTACTATAAATGATTTCTATACTAAGAGGCTGAATTCAGAGGTGAGAGACAAATGGTTTTACAAAGTGACAGTTATAGAGTCTGTGGAGCTGCCTTTGTATTTTGGGTTTAGTTCTCCTTTAAATTAGCTAGAAACAGATCCCAGATTTTTAGATCTTCCTTTACTTCCTACATTAACCTGATGTGCCAGTTGGGTTTCTTTACCCCTGTTTTACAATCTATGAGGCGGCGATTGAAGGCTCTGCCTATGGGTATTACTCTTGTGGCAAAGTTAAGGTGGCCGATAAGTGATTGGAGTTTAGTTAGGGTGAGTTTTTTGGCTTTTAAAGACCGGCTTACTAATTTCTTAAGTATGAGAATTTTTTCCTCAGGTAGGAAAGGGTAAGAATTGCATTCTATCCAAATTTATGGTGATGTCTAGGAATTCCATTTGAGTGGTTGGGGTAACTGTTTTTTCATGGGCGATGGGTATACCGAATTTGTCTGCCATGAATAAGAAAGCCTTTTGGGCTCTGGAACAAACGTTTGTATTGGCTGTGCCCATAAATAAAAAATCGTCTAAATAATAATAAAGGTTGGTGGGCCCTGCTACTTCCGTAACCCATTCCAAAAAGTTGGCAAAAACTTCAAAATAAAAACAGCATATACTGCACCCCATTGGGAGACATCTGTTGAAATAGAGACATCTGTTGAAATTGGAATCCCAACAGGTGGTAACATGTCGGGTGGATGGGTAGGAGCCTAAATGCCGATTTAATGTCACATTTGACTAGTAGTGTCCCTCGGTCACATGACTTGAGGAGGTGCAGTGCTTTATCGAAAGATGCGTAATTTACCTTGCATAGATCTTTGTCGATGGCATCATTGATTGATAATCCTTTTGGGTAGGAGAGGTGATGAATAAGGCGAAAGGAGTTTGGTGTTGGCCCTCGCAGATTGAGCATGCATGACGAAACTTACAGTTAGCCTGCCATTTGCAGGACCCATCATTGTATGCCCAGCAGAGGTTTCCTTTTCCTGTCGTGGGATGCGTTTGTTGTTTTGGCTGAAAAGGAAAATTGGGGGGGGGGGCATGGAGGGCCATCATAGTCCATGTCCTTGTCACCCCAATTCATGTCCCTTTGCAGTGATATAGTTTTTGTCTGAAGCGGTCATCATAAGTGTACCATGTAATTCCGCCATAGCTTTTATAAGCCTCCAAAATAATATCTATATGTTTGAACAGGGAAGGACCCAGCTGAGGATTTGATGCAGAAAGTATATTTTTGTATATACAAAAAAACTGCAGCTAATTATTAAACGTGCGAGGCACAGGTCTCCTTCTATCAAAATCTTTCTCCGCTGTGTCCTTTTTAAGAAATTCCCTTGTTGCTGGGAGTAGTGAGAGAATGTCTATATATTCCCCATTAATTATCTTTTCATTTGTTGAGGGAGATAAATGAAGGGAGTAGTCTGACATGTTAGACTGGGTGCACACAGAGGGACTATTTGTCCCGATGAATCGGCCGGGACAAAATGTCCGTTGGTCATTGCAAATTCGTCCGCAGGCGAATTTGCGAACGATCGACTGAGCGGTCACATAGGGAACCGCACGATCGATCGGGATTTTCCAACACGTCCGTTTGTCCATTACGGACGATCGGGGACAGTCGCGTAGCAGTCTGCCACCATTATTGTTTGAATAGATTGTGATGGTGTGTAGCTGGCCCCGATGACGTGAAAGACCTGCACACCAGGAATGTGATGTCATAACGGTCAGTAGCGCTCCTGTGTGGTTGTACCCTAAACCTTTTCCTACAGCTTAGTTTTAAGCAGTTTTAAGCAGAGCAGGATGTTGGAATACTTGCTCCTACCTCTTATAGAATTATAGATTCAGGAGGGAGTTGTTTATATGGTGTAGTTCACCTTTAAAGATGCTCTAATTAAATTGTTATGCTTATATTTTTTCCTTCACCCCACTGAAACACTATAAGGTTCATTTAAAGGGAGCTGTACATGGATTTAAAGAAAATTGCTCATTTGGTTAAATATCTTTACCTTTTGTGGGACTTCAATGCTGGCTTCTGTTAAAGCTTTGCAAAAAAACTGGAGCAAAATCAATATTAAATCTATTTGTGTCAGCTCAGGGGGTAAATTCCTAAAACCAACACAGCCAACACACTTCCCTTTTAAAAACAGGTTAAATAGGTTACTGTAACGTTAAGGATTCTGCAGTGCACCTATCTGATAATAAGCCCACTGAGCAATTATCCTGCCCCTATCCTTTCCCTTGTGAACTACTGCTATAAGATGTTGCCCGAGTCCTTGATGGCTATATCTACTTTTTGAAGCTTCACATCACACAACAAGTTTTTATTAATACTTTTAATTCTTTACAGCTACTTTTTGTTTTGGCTCTAAGTTCAGGAATTTGTTTTGAAGAAAAGGGCAAACAGAATGTTAGCTTTCTTAAATTTGAAAATCAGCATTGAGAGTCTTTAATTAAAATATGCATAAAAAAATCCAAAAGTTAATAAGATACAATTCCCAGCCACAATAACAACTATAATTGAGTTGTTGACTGTATGTGTAGGGCTACTATATCTACGTGTGTTTGTTAAAAGGAAAGCAGGATTTTTTATATTTCTGTAATTTGCTCAGCTGTAGCTGTAAGCTTTGTGTGCCAATACGGCTTCAGGTTTTCATCACTGATATACGTTTTTAAGGCAAATGTTGAAAGACAGATTTAGAATGTTTAAAGCTCTGCAAAATGTGGACAGTTGTAATTTGATGGCTTAAAATGTTTTTTTGTTTCATAAAAACAGAGTACTGTTTTTATTAAAAATAAAGCTCATTTATTGTATGGTGTAAATGTATAAATATGTGAATTTACTGAACAATATAAACTACTGTATAAACGATTGAGTAAAATGCAAAATATTGGTGATTCTGTAACAGTTTTCAAGTAAGTCTAGTGTATCTATTTTATTATCCCTTTGGCTCAACCCAAGACTAGATCCATAGGTAGGCAATAAACCCCATCCAAACCATTTTAAATTTGCAATAAGGATGACTAGGAAAAAGAATTCAAAATATCAGACAAGAATACTATAGTAAGATGCTGTAAAATGTGAGGAAATATTGTGCTCTGGCACAAAGCACAGATTTCAGGTTTTAAAACCACATATATGGCCATATTTATAAAGGGGTGGTACTGTTTTTATTTGCAATACTGCCTTTAACGATCATACATGAAATTGTGTTCGTGCAAATGTATGATCGCAATGGCATATACAATACCATTGTGGTAGTCTACTAACGTATGGTATGGCATGGCTGAATGATCGTAAATGTGTGATCACAGATATACTTTTACCAAAACCCATGGTATTGGAACTTTTCATTACAGCGGGTTTTTAAATACCGCCCATACTACTGAACAGTGTTCAGAAATTCAATTTAAAAATGCAAATAAAAACCAAAAAGGGTCACTTGGCTTTGTGAATGTTTTAAATACATTGTATAGGCCATTGCACAATTACAATTGCAACCGTAATTGTACCATCGTGGTCATAAAAATTGCGATTGTTAAAGGCACAGTGCAACACATTTATACTGTAAATATAGCCCTAAGAGAGAGAATAAAATACGCAGAAAGACCATAATTTGGAGTCAGGACCTCCACAGATGAAGAAAAGAATATGAGAGATCAATAAGGAAGAAGATGGGATGAAGAAGAAAAAACAGGAAAATAAAGAACAGCTTGGGGAAAGGTGCAGCTGGCAAAACAAAGCAGATTAATAGAAATTTCTTAGGACTTTTAATCCATCCTTCCTGTAGCACTGCACAGAGTATTGACCAGGATACCCACTGGGCAAAGTTACGTCCTATAATATGGTCTTACTTATACAATTGAGTCTGCTCAATGTCTCTCTCTGTTATGATCTTGCAATGGTTATTTTATGACCCTCAAATATAAGAGGTTTTCTGAGTCCTACTTTCATGAATGTAAAACCATGGTGTAAGTTGTTTTCTTTTTGTATAGGGAATTATATTTTGTTGTTGCAATAGAAAACACAAGATCTAAGGGGCCTGATGCTAAATGTTATCTACTGTAACTGCAGTAACCCAGTAAAAAGGGAACATCTGATTGATTGTTGCAAATTAACACCTTTAAAATGACTCTATTTATAAAGGGCCCTATTTATAAAAGATCGGTATCGTTATCGTAAAATACCGATCGTTATCGTAAAATAACGACCGGGTTTTTACCGATAACGACCGTTATTTACAGATAACGACCGTTATTTACCGATATCGTTAAATACCGGTCGTTATCGGTAAATACCGGTCGTTATTTACCGATAACGACTGTTATTTACCGATATCGGTAAATACCGGTCGTTATCGGTAAATGACGACCGGTATCGGTAAATAACGTTCGTTATCGGTAAAAACCCGGTCGTTATTTTACGATAACGATCGGTATTTTACGATAACGATACCGATCTTTTATAAATAGGGCCCAAAGTCCCAGATTGCGGGTTATCAGAAAGTTACAATCATGGTCATAAATGTACAACTGTGGCCGTACAATACCATAGTGCACTACCAATGTAGTATTGTATAGGTGATACCAAGCAGTAGTATGGCACTGTCTGTATTGTACATTTATGTAAATATACACCCTTGGTAAAGGTGCAGTATCGCAAAATAACCATACCAGCTAGCTTGTGCCATTCTCTCTTGACCCCTATTTAAAATAAACTGCAAGGCTGTCCAGCTTCACTAATTACATTATATTAAAAATGTCCCCCAATACCTAGTCTGGTAAGCCTAGGCTGGGGGGAGGGGGGATTTATATCATTGGGTTTGTTGGGCTTCTCAGTGGGACTAACGCAGGTCACTGCCCCTTTCCTTCTTTCTCTGTAAAGTCTGGTGGTGTGAAGGGGCAAAAGTATTTCCAATGAAATATGCCATTAGCCATTCCCTCTGCATTGCAAAACACAGTTAGGCTGAGGCCACACTAAAATTCAACAGAAACATTGCAATTATGACAATGCATTTCTATGAGTGTTGCACTTGTGAATTGGCCAATAGTCCCTTCTCATATTGCATGCAATCCGCACCAAATATTGTGATTGCATGCATTATTGTACAGGATCAGAGGCCTGTAAGTACCGCTTAGGCTTTTGCAGAGTGCAGTTTATATGGCATTAGAACCTTATGTCTGAAGGCCAGGCTTGTCCTAAGGTCAAGGAAACCCATTTGGAGCTGGGATGTAAGGTAAGGATTTTATTACAGTACAGAGTGGGGCCAGTAGTGGGTTAAATTATAGTTTAACCCCCTTTAAAGATCAATTGTGCTTTTAGGTAGGGGTATTATTATTTAAGGAGGTATATTCTTATTTATAGACTAGTATCCTTATTTGGGGGGGTATTCTTATTACAGCAAATAACTGGTATTTTTGTTTAAAGATCAGTTTTCAGGTACCATAATTTAGGAACGAGTAGTGTTATTTAGCAACTGGCAGTGTTAATGCTCCTTATTTAAGAATATCCCTGCTTTCACGATCAGCTGCTTATCATGGGAACTGGAATCACTGAGTACTGCAGGTAAGCAAGCGTTTTAGTAAAATAACGACCAATAACAATCATTTAAGAAATGACCATTGGTAAATTACGCTGGCGGTATAGATCATTGTTTTGCGATAACGCTGCTTTATAAATTGTGCCAAATGTTCTAATTAGAACACATCTTCAGCTACATAACAGTGTGGTTTAATCTTCCATTTTGACTATCCATATAAGTAGGAATCTCAGCCTCTTCTAGGAATTCTAGGAGTTGCAAGACCCCTAACCCTCACACGCATGCCCCTGCAGCATGCACAACACCCCCCCCCCCGCGTACCACCATACACCCATTCCGTGCATGCACACTCCTGGTCCCCCCAGGCACCAGCACCTGACGTCACACGCGCAAGATTTTGGACCCGGCGTCCTTGCGTATTTACAGCTGTCTTTTAGTATATAGGATTCCTCTCCATGGTCAAAAATGTAGTTTAACAATCGTCTTCCCGTATTTAAATGTTTTTGTTCTGATCGTCCTTTATCTCTATGGTGATGTTTACTGACCAGAATGTAGTCTGTTTTGGTGTATGGCTGTGATCATCTCATTGTTGCCCCCTGTAACAGGTACAGTTCTGATACGAGGGGTATAGTAATCACCTTTGTTGCCTGATTATGTCGGTATAAACAAAAATCGTGTAAAACCCGTCTCTTATATCTGTGCATACATTGCCTGTTATAGGTCAACGTATACTGTTGCTGTCTAAGAAAGTATTGTTGCCTTTAACAATCACTATGCGTTTATATTCATTGAGGGTTATTCAATAAAAGTTCTTATTGTTAAAAATGGTGCTAATTTTGCCCGAACCAATCAGATGTTAGCTTTCAAATGTTAAATAATATCTGATTGGTTGGGGCAAAATTAGCAACATTTTTAGCGATAAGGACTTTTATTAAGTCTCCCTGATTGTATTTTAGCTGCACGGTGGCTCAGTGGTTAGCACTGTTGCCTAACAGCGCTGAAGTCCTGAGTTCGATTCCACCCTTGCACACATCTGCAAGGAGTTTGTATGTTTGTATGTTCCGTGCTTGCGTGGGTTTCCTCCGGGCACTCCGGTTTCCCCCACAATCATAAAGACATACTGATAGGTTGTATGTGTCAAATAAATGTGCTTAGATTGTAAGCTCTTCGGGGCAGGGCCTAATGTGAATTGTGTAAATAACTGTAAAGCACTGCGGAATATGTAGCACTATATAAGAAATAAAATACATACATACATTAAAGACGAAACTCCTATCATACTTACCGAGAGTTTCCTTTCCTGGCCATCCCTCCAGGCAGCATAAACAAAATGGGTAGCTTCCCTCTGCCTAATTGGACAGAAGAAAAAACTCTTCCCTCCTGAAGACTTAGCAATAATCTCCTCCAATGCTTGCCCAAACAATTTCTTTCCTTCATAGGGCAACTGACACAGGGAATTTTTGGATGGAGTGTCGGCATACCAAGCCTTTAACCAAAGTGCTCTGTGAGCGGAGACTGACAACCCCATGGCCCTGGCTCCTAACTTTACTGAGTTCACAGAGGCCTCCAGGCCAAAAGAGGAAATTGAAGATTCCCCATTTCTCTGGGATTCTCTCTGGGAGGCTGAATCATCGCAGAAGTGGAAGGATTAACCTGGGGAGCTAATGGTTTGAACCCCTGGGCTACTGCTTGAGTGATCCAGTGCAGTATATCAGGCTGGCCCTCCAGGGTCTGCTGAGTAGGCTGGGAACCCGACCTCCTCTTAGAACGGTGACTGTCTCTTTCCTCCACTTCAGCCATGCAATATCTGCATAGTTTCCTTCCCCTTTCTGCAATCCTGTCACAGGCTCTGCATGCCCTGGATTCCTCCTCAGAACTTGAATCTCTCTCCTTCTTTCATTTCTTATGCTGCTCTCCAGATCTATCAGAGTGGCTGTAATAAAAAACAGATTCTCAGTACAGCAAACAGGCTCTTTTTGTGTGAATACTCCTTTAAAACAACACTTCCACCTCCCCCTGGATCCAGAGCTTCTCTCTGCGGCCGGCTCCATACTGCTGGGAGACTAGGGCTACAGAGCAGAGAGAACGCCGGCTGCACAATCCGGTTTTTGAATTTTCCCGCGAGTCGCGGGAAAATGACGTCACGCGCGCGCACGAACGCGAAAAGACCCGCGACAGCTAAACAGTCTACAGTGGGAGCGGAAAACAGTGCTACCTGGCCAGAGACGCGCAGAGGCAGTCACAATGGCCAGGTCAGCCATTCAGCCCGAGAGAGCCCAAACTGTGGCTGGAAATGGAGAGCAGCCTGTCCACTGAAGACAGAAGAAAAAAAGACAAGGTGAGCCAGGGGGGTGAAGTTTATGTAGGGAGATTGTTTTTCTTCTGTCCAATTAGGCAGAGGGAAGCTACCCATTTTGTTTATGCTGCCTGGGGATGGCCAGGAAAACTGGAGTCTTGTCGCTTTTAATTTTATTTTTTATGGCCTTTACTAGATCCTTGATGCTGTACAAAGTGGGTTTATTGTGCATCTCCAGGGATTCCAGCATGAGCTTCAAAAGTGTTCCATGTATTGTGGTACTGTAATTCCATTGCCAATTTCCCAATCTCCTTTGGGCATTACCTGTTTGGAAAGTTTTATAGTATAATAAGATATCTCATTATTGGGGTATGTACTATGTGACGTGTTATATAAAATGCTCCCTCTTCCATAATTGTAATTCTTAAGATGTCCCTTATATTCTGTTTCTCAATTCAGCTATTGAGTTTTGCAGGGTAGCCTAACCAAGTAGAGGATTCTACCTCTGACTCCTTTTTGCTTTGTAATTTTCAGGCACCTTCTGTATTTCTCCTGCATAGATCAGCTATGGTCTTCGTTGTAGATGGGCTTCACCCCTCTGGTGCTAAATTCAGTCAGTATAAAAATCTCATCTGTGAAACTCCATTCATATTCTTAGCATCTTTGTATTTGGATATCCTCACGTGATCACCAGGTTTAATAATTTGTTAAGTCTTTTATTTTTAAATGTTTCTCCAAATGCTTAATGAATTTCTCTGTGTCACATCTACAGGTCTTGCGTGAGTTGTATGATGTATATTATTTTATGCTGCTGTTTGTTACAAAATGTTCTATATCATACTGTTATGAAGTTACGTTTTTTTTTTAATTCTTTACTCCGAACAGTCAAAAGCTTTTTTTGCAACAATTACACCCGTTTTATTTTATAGAGCTATGGCCCAGGTATTTTAAACCGTTGTTGTTTCTACCGAAATCAGTCATTGATACTAGATCAGCTTACCATTGAACTTCTATAGCTGAAACACAGATTTAATTTTTTTTTAAATGCAGTCATGCAGGTTTGTGTAGTGCAGTCGAGCAGGGATCCTACTTACTATACTATATTGTTACTATAATTATCTGAGCCCTGAAACCTAAAAAAAAAATGTAGTGTTTACACTAAATAACTGGCGATTTGCGTGTATAAAACCCAAAATGATGTTCTATTTAAACTCACTGCTTTCTCAAGGTGGTCCGGGTGCAGACTGCCCCAACCCTTCGCCTGATTCATTACACGCCTGCAAAACAAGAAGACTCCTCTTGTGCATTGCCTTGCTCGTAATTAACTTAAAAACACTTTGCTTTACTTAACACACGCAACATAATCAAATAGTCGCACCTTACGCGTTTTGACCAGTGCAGTGCTCCTACTTATTGGAGTAGAAACATCATTACGACGTCTGTAGAGTATCTTTTTATTTTACAGTCTTTTTACCGATTAAAGGGTATGTCCACCCTTAATTAACATTTTTAGTATATAATAGTAAATGTGCCCCCTGCCCCAACCTCTATAATAATTTCCTTACAAAGTCCCCAGATAGTTAATTACCATGCCTCGCTCCTTCGCCGCAGTCCCTGGTCCTCTGCTTGCACTGAAATGCAAGCAGGGGGCGGGACCGGCAGATGCGTCTGTGATTGGCTGCGAGATCACAGATGTGGCTGCTGGCTTCTCAGTGCGGCGAAGGAGCGAGGCATGGTAAGTATCTATCTGGGTACTTTCTAAGAAAATTATTATAGCAGTTGGGGCTGGGGGCACATTTACTGTTATATACGCTAGGGGGAGGGAGACCAGAGCGGGTGGGAGGGGCAGAAGTGCTGCACTGCACATGGCAAAATTCTCCTGGAGGGGAGACAGGAGGCAGAGTCCTATATGGACTCTGCTCTCCTCCTGGTGGCCACTTTTTTGGACTTTGGGGGGGGGGGGGGGGGGAGGGGATTACTGGAGAACCACTTGGAGCTGGGATGTAAGGTAGGATTTTATTCACTACAGAGTGGGGCCAGTATTGGGGGAATTATAGGTTTGGGGGTGGACATGCCCTTTAAATGCATGGTACACAGTGCTTTACATAGGGAGAACGACTGGGACTGAGTTTTCCCTCAGCCCTATACTAAGTGCAGTGAGATGGAGGCTGATGGTGAATGTTCATAGATGGTGGTGAATGTTCATAGACCTCGAAATGTGCCACACACACTAACAATAAAGGGACAATACCCTCGTCTTTATCGTTAGCGTGTGTACTCATGTTAAGTATCTAGCCAGTTAGTTAGTTTGATCTTCCGCTCAGCTGAATTTGCAACTGCCTACATCATTTTCTAATCCTAAAAATGTCTGCAATAAAAAGATTTGTTTTTATACCCAAGTAGATTGTAATTTTTATTGTCCTGTCGAAATTCACGTAGTGTTTACATTTAAAGGGACACTAAACTGATAAAAATGACTTGCCTTTATCCTTTTCTATATTTTTAGTGCTGCCAGGAACTTGATCCCTTTTTGCTCTCAGTGCTCCCTGTCACTAGATCTCCTCATGTCAGCTCACTCCTAATTAGTATCCATGTCTCCTCTCTAAGTATCAACCCTCTCCCAAAACTGAGGCACACATGGAGTGGGGAGCATGTGCAGTAGAGATGATTTGTACCTCACTACAGCCAATAGACTTCACCCAGGGATTTTGTGTTATAGTGAAAGTAAAACTGCTTTGTCATGGGAAGTTAAGCAGCACTGGGAGCTGAAATCAATGCTTGAATCAAGTAAGATTTTCTTCTAGCTGTAGGAGTTTGAAGGTGTGTGTGGCTTTGTAATTGATTTCTTTAGGTACAGTGCTACATTGGGACTTAACTAACACAGACAGCAGCTAACTGCAGGATTGGGTTTACCTGCACACAAAAAAGCGCAGTGCAACAGATAATGCTTATTAGCTTTCCTGATTAGTTAAAAAATGATTTCCCTCAATTTACATGTCCTTTAAATGAATGACCATCTACTTTAACTGTTCTACTCAGAAATGATGCGTTTATTGTTTTATTTTTGCACAATGGGCAATTATTGCACATTTAACTTGAAAGAAACATCATCATTACAAACATAGAAAATAGCAGGTGTCAGCCAGTCTGTGTGTAAAAACTGACAGGGAGATTCAATAAAAGTTCTTATCGGTAAACATGGTGCCCCAACCAATCAGATGTTAGCTTTCAAATGTTAAAAAAGATCTGATTGGTTGGGGCAAAATTAGCGCCATTTTTAACAATAAGAACTTATATTGAATCTCCCTGAGAGTGTTTAATCCAGTGGTTTCAACTGCAATCTACTGCATTCCCAAAATCACTAGCAGTTTGTGGGCTCCTCATCAGAGATTTCACTATTCATATGTCTTTGTAGTGTTAAATCTGGTTTGAAATGCACATTTCTGTAGGGATAGAGTTTTCTTCCTTCTTTACATCCTTCAGTCTTCTCCTCCGCAAAGTTTTAGAAGTGCCGTCTGATAGTCTCCTGAAGTGTCTGACTGCATTAAAGTAATAAACAAATGAGTTGAGAAAAGCAGAATACAAAAATAATCTGTAATAACAATTAGGGGAAAGCTACACATTTTCTGCTCTCTAGCATCTTGTGTGTATTTACAACTATTTTTACATCTAAAAGTTATAGACTGTAAAATTTGGTTATTATAAAATTAACCAATATATCTATAACTGGGAAGATGAGGGGATCCATAAGAGTACATTTAATTTCCAATTAAAATTTGTTGCTATGTATTTAGTTGCTATGTGTAAGCTAAGGTCTGTTGGGCTGGGGTGGCACATTTGTCCAGGGATAAAACATTGGTTGATGGATAGGATGCAGAGAGTAGTCGTTAATGGGGCTTTTAATATGGATTAAAGTGCTAAGTGGGGTGCCACAGGGTTCTGTGTTGGGGCCGCTTCTATTTAATCTATTTATTAATGATCTGAAAGTGGGTATTGTCAGCAAGGTTTCTGTGTTTGCTGACGACACAAAACTTTGTCGACCATTAAAAACTTCAGAGGATGTGCAATCGTTGCAAGGGGATCTAGATAGATTGTCACATTGGGCTGCTAAGTGGCAGATGAGATTCAATGTTGATAAATGTAAGGTGATGCATTTTGTGCTTAAAACTTCTGCTTATTATACTATAAATGGCTCTGTGTTAAGTGAATCCCTGTTAAAAAAAGGATCTTGGAGGTTTGGATAACAGCTACAATATTACAAAATATAATTCTCCCTCTCTACAAAGCAATGCCTCATTTGGAATAGGCAGTGCAGTTTAGGAATCCTAGGGGGAAAAAGGCCATCTTTGAAATAGAAAGGGTTCAGAGAAGGGCGGCTAAATTAATAAGTGTACTAGGGGAGCTTGAATACAAATATTGGATAAGATACAATTATGCACAATAGAGAAAAAGCGCTTGAAATGTTCACTGTGTATAAATACATTAATAGGCCATACAATAAACTATCTGGTGCATTGTTCACTAATAGAACATGTCAGAGGACACGTGGACATCCCTTATAATTCTTAATTTCGGAAAAGGGTTTTTCACTGTGAGAATGGTAAAACTATGGAACTGTCTTCCATTGGACGTGGGGATTGCAGGTTCATTGGATAATTGAAAAAAAAGCTGAATGAGTTTCTAAAAATAAAGAATTTTGCATGTTATTGGTATTCACCCATTGAATTGATCCAGGGATATTTCCAATTGCCGCTTAATGTCAGGACATTTTCCCCCCTTTATAATGATTTTTTTGTGTGTGTTAAAAAATTAAAAATGTGCTCATACCTGGACATATTTTGTGCCCACCTTCACTGTGGTACTGGTGTAATAATCAATATTATACTGTAGGTGTAAGTCCCAGAATCTACCTTTCTCATCTGATTTACCAACTGTCTCTATATTTCGATATTGTCAAGCTGCACTGTGTAGAATAAAGCAAAACACTTAACATGGAAACATACCTGAATGGCAGAATACAAAGAGTATCCAGCAAGTTTCTTATACTCTGCGCGGATATCCAACAGGTCCATTTCTGATCGAGACACCATTATTCTTGTCAGAGTTAACTCATCAGTTCCAGCACCCTAGTATTAGAATGCAAAATATTTTCTTTTTATATACAGAATTTTCACTCTAGAATTAAAAAAAGAAAAGAAAAAAAACCCCACCAATTACCTTGACAGCTTTGTGCAATCTCTCTGCAAAAAAAGCTGGTGTATTCCTTGCACATTTTACTGTAAAACAAAATAGTCATGGTTTACTTTCTCTTACAATCAGATGTACAAAAGGTTATAACCAGTGCTGAAATAATACATCTAATATAAATGAAATGGCTAAATAGATGTCAGTATATGTGGTAACATGTAGTTATAGTAGATATTATTATTATTATTGTGGATTTATATAGAGCCAACATCTTCCATGGTGATTTACAGTTGCATTAATATACATAAGGAAAACATACATGTTACATATGCCCGAGAGCTTACAGTCTAGAGGAGATGGGGATGAAACAGAAGATGAAGCAGATCAATAGCTGTAACTAAGTTGTCAGTGGATTATAACTAGCGGGTCTGCGATGGGTCAGTAAGAGGGGTAAAAGTGTCCATGTCCAGATTGTAACCTTGCCTGAAGAGGTGAGATTTGAGGTTGCGTTTGAAGATGTGAAGTAATGGCGAGTGACGTATAAAGGGAGGAATTGATTTCTAAAGCAGAGCGGAGGTTACGCCTCGGAGGTTTATCAGATCAGAGATGTATGGGGGGGCTGTATTGGAGAGAGCCTTGTAGGATATAGTTAGCAGCTTAAATTGGATCCTTAATGGGAAGCCAGTGGAGAGATTGACAGAAAGGGGCAGCGTGTGAAAAGTGGGAAGAGAGATGACTGAGCCTAACAGCAGGGTTGAGGATTGATTGAAGGGGTGCCAGTCGGTTGCTTGGTAGACCGCACAGGAGGGTGTTACAGTAGTCCAGCCGAGAGATAAGGGCATGAACTAGAATTTTGGTAGCGTTCTGTGAAAGGAAGAGATGAATACATGAGATGTTTTTGAGCTGTAACTGACAGGAGTTGGACAGGGTTTTAACGTGGTATTTAAAGGAAAGTTCTGAGTGAAAGGTTACTCCCAGGCATCTTCTGCTCGAGAAGATGCCTGGATATAAAGAACCTGGATATAAAGAACTACGCCTTAAATGATTGTACATTTACAGTCACAGTGTAAAATTACGATTGGGCAAGTAAAATTATAATTGTGGCCTAATTGTACAATGCCTTTGCGGTAGTCTGCTAACTTTTGATTATGGTGTATCACATTGTTATAAATTGTTATAAATATTTTGAGAGTGCATTGGATTTCATTGGTATTATTAAGGATTTATATAGTGCCAACATCTACAGGATTTAAATAGTGCCAACATCTTCCATGGCGATTTAAAATAACAGTTATACATTACATACATGGGTAATATATATCATGCAAATTGAAACATATTACATACAAGGGTAATGCATATAGTATAAGTACACAAAGTGATGAGTTAATTTACAGCAATATCGTAATACAATAAGAAAGAGGCTACAATGGCTAAAGAGCTAACAGTCTAGAGGAAATGGGAATGAGACATAAGGTGAACTGAATCGGTAGGCTGTAAATAGATTGAAAGTGGAGTGTGATTAGTGGGTTGGGTCACTTAGAGGGCCACCTGAAGAGGTGGGTTTTAAGGTTACATTTGAAGATATTAAGGGATGGTGCATGACGGACAGAGGGAGTTCCAGAGTAAAGTGTGCCGCAAGTAAAGTCCTGAATGGAGGTGTGGAAGAGGTGACAAGGGTGGATGAGAGAAGGATATCATTTGCGGAGCGGAGCTTACACCTGGGATGGTATCTGTGAATCATCTCTGAAATGTATGGAGGGGCTGTATTGGATACGCATTGATGGGCAAACTGCGGCTCTCCAGATGTTTGAAAACTACAACTCCCAGCATTCCTATGCTTCTCTTTGTAGTTGAGGAATGCTGGGAGTTGTAGTTTTCAAACATCTGGAGAGCTGCAGTTTGAGGATCATCAGGATAGGGTAACTAACTTTGTATGATGGGCAGCCAGTGGAAAGACTGACAAAGAGTACAGGCGTAATAGAAGCGAGAAGAGAAATAAATGAGCCGGGCAGCAGAGTTTAGGATTGGTTGAAGTGGAATCCAAGGTTTTAGCAAATAATATATTATGTAGAATTTCCTGTTTGACTATGTAGTGTTTTTTTTCTTTTTGTCAATGCTTATTAGTAGCATAGCAAAGATTAGGGCCATATTTATTGTATTTTATTTATGCTTTCAATCCTCATTTTACAATCAAGGTTGTATATTTACGATCACAATCGTACATTTATGATAGCAATTGTATACTGGCCTATACAATACCATTGCATGGATAATGTTAAACATTGTTTTCCATCTACAATCTAGCATTTGTTTGGTAAAAAGTTTTTACCTATAGCAAGAAGCAAATCTTCCAGATTCCCTGATATTTCGCTTTCTATGCTCTCTTCGATATCCTTCTTGTACATACTCTTGTATGCATCAAAGGCTGGTAAGAAAAAAAGAAAAGATCTTTAAGATATTAAACCAATGAAAATTGACAGTCCAAAAAACTACTTTGATAGAAACAGGAAAATGAGCATTCCCCACATTCCAAATAAAACAAATCCAGAATAAAGCAGATGAGTATTACTGTAAGTGTAATGGTTTTTTTGGGGGGGTTAATTACGGAATGAATTTAAAGGGCATGTCCACCCCCAAAACTAAATTATTATTTTTTTTTAAATCCTTTCCTTACATCCCTGCTCTAAATGGCTGCCCTGCATTGTCTGTTCAAAGTCAAAAAAAATTAAAGAGCAGGAGCCTAGCTGTGTCCCTAAAGGTTTCTGCCTTGTACAGTTGTGTTCAAAATTATTCAACCCCCACTGAAATTGAGTGTTTTGGCCAGTTTGACATTGATTTTGATCATTTCAGTCATCTTGTTTACAATTAAATCAGAGACACTTGTAAGTCAGACAAATATAACATAACATTTATAATGAAATAACCACAAATGTATTTTCTGTGCTCACATCATTATCAGTTTTATTCAACCCCCAAGTGACATTCATTCTTAGTACTTAGTCAACATCCTTTTCCAGTTACAACAGCTTGACACAAGCGATCTACGGGTATCTTAGCCCATTCTTCATGGGCAAAAGCCTCCAGTTTAGTCACATTCTTAGGCTTGCACGCTGCAACTGCTTTCTTTAAAGGGCAACTAAAGCCACAGAACAACACTGAACCAGAAGGCAGAACACCTTAATAAAACCAGTAATCTGTTCTTACCTCTCATTTTGATACGGGCGCTGGGAAATTTACCTAAATAACATATGGTTTGTGCTTTACTTCTCAGCATTCTAGTATCACACAGTTTGGTCAACGACCATTATGTTCTGCACATGCTCAGTCCTTAGCTATGGCACAAACTTGTTACAGTTGGTCACACCCATTAGTAATATCTAGCCAATCCTTTTACAGGACAGATAAAGAAGGGAAGCATGTGACTGAGTTCAGGAGGTGTGGCCTGACACTGCACATACACACAGATACTTCATCCAGTTCTTAACAGGCTTACATTTACTTTAATACAATTTACTAAAGTGGCATTTTATAGCTTATTGGTGTTTTTAGGGGGGTTGTTTTCAGATTCTGGAGTATAAAAAATTGGGTTTAGTTCTCCTTTAAGTCCCGCCAGAGGTTCTCAATCGGATTTAAGTCTGGTGACTGCGATGGCCACTCCAAAATGCTCCAGCCGTTAATCTGCAACCATGCTCTAGTGGACTTGGAGGTATGTTTGGGATCATTGTCCTGTTGAAAGGTCCAACGTCTCCCAAGCCTCGGGTTTGTAACGAACTGCATCACATTTTTTTTTCAATATCTCCTGGTACTAAAGAGAATTCATGGTACCTACTTTGCACACGCTGAAGCTTCCCTGTACCTGCAGAAGCAGCCCCAAAGCATGATTGACCCCCCGTCATGCTTCACAGTAGGCAAGGTGTTTTTTTCTTCATAGGCCTTGTTCTTCCTCCTCCAAACACAGCATTGATCCATGGGCCCAAACAGTTCTAATTTTGTTTCATCAGTCCGCAGAACACTATCCCAAATCTTTTGTGGTTTGTCCACATGACTTTTGGCATACTTCAGTCGACTCTTCTTATACTTTGGAGATAGCAAGGGGGTGCGCCTGGGAGTTCTGGCATGGAGGCCTTCATTACACAGTGTGCGCCTTATTGTCTGAGCTGAAACTTCAGCACCGGCATCTGAAAAATCTTTTTTCAGTTCCTAAGCAGCCACACAGGGACTTTTCTCCACTTTGTGCTTCAGGTCGCACACAGCAGTCAAAGTCAGCATCTTCTTTCTATCACGACTAGGTAGAGTTTCAACAGTGCCCTTGAATTTGCGAATGATGCTTCCTATGGTGTCCTTTAAATAGCAAATAGACAGGAAGACACCAAGGTGCAAAGCTAAGTTTGCAAACGATTTATTCACCAACCAAACACAACATGTTTCGAACGCTCATGCGTTCTTTTTCATGGTGTCTCTTGGTATGTTTAACATCTTTGCAATCTTCTTATAGCCATTGCCCTTTACTGTGAAGAGAAATCGCCACTTCTCTTGTCTTCCTGGACCATTCTCTTGACATCACCATGTTTGTAAACACACCAGTGAATGTCTAGAAGGAGCTAAGTATCACAGTCATTTTAAATCTGCCTAATTGGTGCTTATTATGCTTGATTGCAATACCTGATCGAAAACACTTGAATGAACCTCTGTTCTTAAGAGTTGTAGTCTTTAAGGGGCTGAATAATTGTGTCAATAAAGAAATCACAAATTTTCTGCAGTGTAGTGCTCCCTATCCCATCCCCAACCACTATGTTAAATTGTAAAATGCCTTTAGTTGCGTCCGTGATTCACGGATGTGGCTGCAGGTCCGGCCCCCTGCAGCAGTTCCAGCAGGCAGAGGGCCAAGATTGTAGCACCGGGGGAGTGAAGGAAAGTAAGTAATGTTAGGATCGGTTTTTTTAACAATTAACATATATAAAAATTAATCTGAGGGTGGAAATGCCCTTTAAATACATCTTTAAAAAATCACTGTTAGATACTAAATATTGCAGCCTCCTGTGTAGGCCAGACATACAAGTCATGTTAGTTTGATGCTGGAATGAATTTACTTCATTTATAGTCAATATAGTACATTATAATTAAAGGACAATTATACTCACCCTTTCCCTGATTCTTTCCGGCAAAGTACCCAGGGTGAGGACCTAAAACGCTAAGTCCTCACCTCTGGGTACTTTACAGCAATACTTACTTAAAGACTCCATTGAAACTCCGGTCAGATCCCCCCTACTGGCACTGTCAGTGAAATTCTGTGAGGCAGCCAATGGAAAGACACGCCTCCTTGCAGACCGTGTCTTCCCATTAGCTGCCTCGCGAACTGTCACTCACTGTGGCAGAGACAGCAGCACAGAGAGAGTAAGTATTGCAGGAATTCTGTAAAGTACCCAGAGGTGAGGAGCGATTAATGTCCTCACCATGGTGCTATTTGAGCAATTTGTAGTAAAAGTAGGAGGTTTAAAATAAAAAAAAATTCCATACTTAGCCTGAGTTGGCCAAAATTTCTCAAACAGAGAATGTCGATAAATTTATCTTCATCTGTGCCCCATTTTTTTTCACCAGCATTGTACAGAACCTGAAAAATAAACCCTGAATTTGATGAGCATGTTCTCATTCATGAGAAACTAATGATGACCATGCATAGTGATATTACTGTAATGGGCAATAACTGCTCCGTGTGTGGTGTGCAGCAACAAATTGGGCCCAAAAAAAATAGCTGGCAAAAATGATCTCCCATGATTGGCCGATAATATTGGTCCAATTATGGCTACCATAAGGCTTGCCATACCCAACATGATGCTGCAATTGCTTGATATTTTTAAACTTTCTAACCAATGTAATTAAAACAATATAAAGTTAAACATACACACAAAACTTATGCAACCAGATTTCTGAATGGAGAAGCTTCCTGCACAAGTCCTCTTCAGGACCACTGGTAAGCAAGCTTTCCTCAAGTTCTTGGGGTCAACCAAAAAGGAACTTACATACAATGCAATGTTGCTTCTAATTTAATTCTGGCTATATGCAAAAATATAACTGGAATTGCAAAGTAATAGTTTTGTGCAGTTCTGGCCCATTTTAACCTGTGTGTGCAGGATTAAGTCAAGTGAAGGCACATGTTCACAGTTTAGAGAGAGCACATACACTATAATTTACGATATTATTTATTTAATAATTAACTGAACCAATAAAAGGTGTAAATGTTTGCCTGTGTTATTAATTTGCAGCAACCAATTAGGTGCTAGCTTTTTACTGGTTTGCTGCAGAAAGATAACATCTGATTAATGGCTGCAGATGAATAACACAGGAAAAATGTTGCACATTTTATTGGGCTAACCCTTTTATGGCTCTACTAAATAAACAATAAGCCCTATACATACTGCAATACTCATGTATGTACATATTAATATTATCACCAAAAATTACTTGACATGACACAGTGAAATAATAATAGAATTTAAATATTCATGATCTCTGTAATATTTGGTAGTTAATAGAAACTGAGACTGATCAGTTCTCCAGCAGAGGACAGATTGAATTTTTATATATCAGATGGTACAGCCCTAGAGCTACGGGGATGACATGTCTAACTTCATTTACCTCAGCATCCTTTTTAGCAAGCTGTTCATCCACCTTTGAGCTGTCATCACGTCTACCCTGCCAAGACAAAAAGAATTCCCTTTATTTTTTACAATGTAACTATGAAGATTGATTGAGTTTTTTTCATAGACCTTGCTTCTTCTTGACAAACCATTTCACAGAAGATTAAACTGTGCAGATTGAATGAAATACCCTTACCAGGCCTCAATAAAGCACATCCAAACAAGGTGAAACCCCCAGGGTCATTTAAAATCCAACAACATTAAACATTTTCCATTTTATTCAATACAAATTTTAAAAATAGAAATTCTTCAAAGTACAGAATAAAGGTTATTATTCCAAATATATGGCTGCATATTAATATGAGGTGATGTGCATTTAAACTGGGCTATTCACTGTTTATTTAAAAAGAATCTATAATTTTATGGGAGGTACCAAGTATCCTATATCCTGTGTTTGCAGCTTTCATTTTTTTCTGTAGTGTAGGGCCCTTCCCCCAACCCTAAACTTTCTTTTAACTTAGAAAGTTCCCAGTACCCACCATCGTTCCCTCTTCCTCTGCTGCTACTTTTGGGAACGGAGTAGCAATAGGGTTCAGACCATCAGCCATGTGTGTGATTAGCTGAGAGTCAAAGGGAATGAGGTCAGGTAAGTCTATTTCTCGGAACTACACCAAAGTTTGTATTCGTTGAACAATTACTGCAGTGCCGAGGGATCCGGAGGGAGGGGGGAGAACACCCCAGCGCATGCCAGAGTATTCTGGGAGGACATGGAAGAGGCAGATACTGGATTACACATTGAGAGGCTCCTACTCTTCAGTTTCCTGAACTTTTAGAAGGCCCTGCAGGACAACCATAAGGAGCAGAAGAGAAAGGTAAGGATTTTTTTTACACTATACAGTGGGGCCAGCAGTGGGGCAAAATTTAGTTGTGGGTTTGGACATGCCCTTTAATATTTAAAACAGTTCATGGTTTCTTGCAGTTCACAAATTTCGGCACCCTCTTTAGGATTAATATTTGTGATGCATTTCCCTGAATATTTTTCTAAGAACCCAAATAGGGGTAATGAAAGTTTATTACAGCTTATTACTTTTAAAAATGAAATTCTGGACATGCAGAACATCTCCCCACCCAGGATCAACTAGACATGCTGGAAATGGTTCTCATGCAGCCAAATCAGTGTATTGTTTGATGTAGTTGTACGTGAGAAGCATGTTGATGTTGTATGAAGAAAGATTATAGAAAGCTTTGTATGTCGTTTAAAATAATGGATGTTCATTTGCCTAGTTACTTACTTGCCTGTTGTTACAGAGGTGTCTTTGCATTATTTGGTCACAAATTGCTAGTTGATGTAGTTTACCTACCTCTGGTAAACTATAATGAAATCTATTAGAGGCTGGTAAACTACATATTCCAGCATTCTGTGACATTTATAGCTTTGCATTGCCTGTGAAATTCCTTACATTAGCTAAGAACAGTAGAGCTTTCCTGAAGTCTCCAGATGTTTCCGAACTGATGTCATCACCAAGGCTTTTACCGTACACTATAGAAAAATGTGCAAAGGAGAGAACACAAACAATGAAATCGATTTTAAATGCAAATTGCAAATATAGTTCATAATGCATCTAAATCTTAAAGCAAACAATTGTTTATTTAGCATGTGACGTTTCGGCGTCCAACATGTGCCATCATCAGACAAACTTGTGCATAGTGAAGTCTTTAAACAGTAAGGAGCAATCTGTGATAGGGTGCAACCTAGTGGCAGACATCCATAAATAAGTTTTTTTATGTATAATTTTTTTTTTTTTTTTTTTTAGAGAACCTGTGTTTTACCAGTGAGATATATTAATGGCCACAGGGCCATTTCTAGCCATCTTGGTGCCCTAGCATGATCAGATCGCAATCCTATCACGCTTAAAATGTCAGTATTTTGGCCTAGCACTCCAAGAGTATTGGACTCAACATTTTCAGTGCCAGCACTTTCCCAGAGTCTTGACATTAACCCTTCAGTGCCAGCACTTCCCCAGAATATTGTGATTACCACTTTCAGTGCCAGCAGAGTATTACCATTAACCCTTCAGTGCCATCAGGCTTTCTTACTAATAATTTCAGAGCCAGCACTTTCCCAGAATATACCTTTAACCCTTTTAACCTGCCAGCATTGACATGATAGGCAGTATGTACCTGCTTTCCATGTCTCCTTCATTGAATTGTTCACTCCTCACCCACTATAAGTTCTAATTGGAGAGTTTGATGGAAGGAAGAAAGAGGCAGGGATAGGGATCTCATGGCTGCTAGTCACAGGGGCCACTGTTATAAAGTCTGCAGCAGCTTTTACCTGGCATTTTAGATCTGTTCTCCTCAGTACTATTAGCTGAGCTCATCCTCCCCCCTCCTTCCTTCACCTTCAGTTCATTTGTAACATTGTATCCAAGTAGATGAGTTCAGGGTCTCTACTCACTACAATGTTACAAATTACAGCAAAACAACGTGAGGCCACACTACAATGCACACAATCGCTAGCATTATTGCACTCGATTGTGTGCGCGATTCTTGTGCGCTTTGCATTTGCGTGTGCATTTTGCGAATGCGATTTTGCTGTTTTCCGTTATGGAAACGCATGCGTTAACGCACCAAAAATGGTGAACGCATGCATTACCAAAACGCGAACGGACGCACAATCGCATGCGCATCAGAAATCACGGGAATTTTCGCGTTCCCGCGATTTCCATTTTAGTCGCGGCCACAATCGTGAGAGCAAAACACGCACAAAAAAATCACTAGTGTGGCCTAGCCCTAACACAGCAAGTAAAGCTGACAGTGAGATGCTAGGGAGAACACTGGGAGCCCTGGTTTAACCCAGGCGCCCTAACACTTTTCCTAGGTGGCCTATGCCTAAAAACGGCCCTGAATGGCCGTAAATATGATATGATATATAATACATGCGCAAGACATAATATATAATATATAAAGTGCATACATAAGGTGCAAGTGCAACAATTAATAAGTTATGGTATAGTATAGTATAGTATTTGAGGTTGGATAAAGACATACGTCCATCCAGTCCAACCCATCCAGCAATATCCTCATTTCCTGCCTAACTGTTGATCCAGAGGAAGGCAAAAAACCCCCACCAAATTTATGAAGGGGAAAAAATTCCTTCCTGACTCCAAGTGGCAATCGGAAATTTCCCTGGATCAACTCTACTTTATGTATCAATACCAGTAACTTGCAATATTCCTTGTTTGCAGAAACTCATCCAGCTTTTTTTTAAAAATGACCAATGAACCTGCCATAACAACGTCCACTGGAAGACAGTTCCATAGCTTTACCGTTCTCACAGTGAATAAATAATAAAAAAAATGGTAAAAAATGAATATGACACCTGCGTGTATTAGCAATAATTACAATGCATGTATATTATTTCATATTACTTAGTTAAAAAGTATCAGCTTATTATTTGTCTAGTGTGAGATTCTGGAAGAGCTATCTTTTATTTATCCATTTAAAAAATTTCTGACCCTGATTGCAGTTTAAACCTTTTGGCTGCATTGTATCAAGTGTATATATATAACCAATATGCTTCTCTTTTTGGGAAGATATTATACGATCTTAAAGAGGAACTGTGGTCCAAAAATGACTTTAGGTAAATTGATAGGAATTGCTCTCCTGAGAGTTTTTGCAATTTATTTCATGTTTATTTTGCATAGTTTTGAAGATATTTACATTTTTGTGTGTGATATGGCAGCAGCATCACCAGGTCCCCTGCACTTCCTGCTTCCTCTGAAACGTCAGTCAATCTGCCCTGTGTCTCCTCCCCTTTGCAGACCCCCTGGTCCCTCCCACTCATGGACCCCATGGTCCTTCCAGTTGCAGGCCCCCCTTGGCCCATTCCCTTACAGCCCATGTGGCCCCACCCACTCGTGGGTGCCGTGGCCACGCCCACTCATGGCTGCCTAAGCCCCGCCCACTCACGGGTGCCTAAGCCCCACCCGCTCACAGGTGCTGTAGGCCACTCTGATTGAAGTTTTCAAATAGTGAGAGAGAAGGGTGTAGATTCCCTTACCTTCTTGCAGCTGCAGGTCCTTCACACAGCAGAGAGGGGGAGGGACTTTCCTGTCTCCTCACACACTGAGGGAGTCTGAGGCTGTGCTCGCCGGGGCACTGTGCAGGAGAAGCCTAGAAATGTCACATGTCAGCCTCCCACCCATTAACTTCTGGTCTCATTTCTGTATATCTTGGGCTGTGGAGACGTAGAGGTGGTTGATGGTCGTTTTAAAGGTAGGAAACTGGCCTTTCATTTAAACTCGACTTGTTTGGAGACCACGTTCCCCTTTAACCCATTTTGGAAATTGTTATGTGATCAATCACCATACCCCTCACATCTTGTATCAAGTATCTGGCTACAAAAAATGTGCGGCCACTGGAGGAATCTCATGCCTATCTATGTCGGTCCTTTCATTGGCCACTATATATCGTTCTAAGTTTTTTGAAAGGCCCTATGTCTTTGCACGGGACTGAAGAAAACAGTTTAAGAGGCATATCATATGCAAGACATGGGATAGGTTTTCTTTTTATTGGCACTGGTACCAACGGGTGGCAACCCAATTTGTTTGTGTTGAGGCAACAATATAAATTCTATAAGTGACAGGGTGGGCTATATGGGCCACTCATACTGTGTTTTAATGGTTCTTGTTATCACTTGCAAACAGTCACAAACCCTATGTGAATTGCCAGCAATGTTGCTCATATACTGTAAGCAAGGTAGGTTGCTATGAGTACAATGTGCCTCAGAGGAAGTGACAATATGTCACAAAATGCGTAAGGCGGTGCCTTGTTCGTACTACCTTCCTCTCTGTTCTCATGTATCCAGCAGTATAACTCTGAGTATTTTACCTTTTATACAAATAAAGATGAAGTTTTAAGCATGTACGTTGTAGATCACTAATCTTTGGAACCCTATGAGTACAATGTGATCCTAACGCCTAACAGGAACCAACATGAAATTATAGCACGCTACTTGTTTTTTAATGGCCCCAGCTTTAAGGGCCCACTGGTAAATATCATGGCCTTCAAGTACACATGAAAGGGAAATTATTGAAATCAAATCAGTTCATTTTCTAAAGGGATATGACTAAATGCAGACTAGATTTTAAAAGGGATAGTTCAGTGGAAATTATCAATATTTGTTAAATTGTTAGTGTTGTAATGCCTTCTTAATTATTCTACATATTCTCTCATTTTGAAAAATCGGTTGATTTCATACCCTTAGCTGTTCCCTGCTGTTGACATTAGTGAGCTGACATTTCAGGTTCTAACGGTCCTTCTTCTTCCCAGAATGCACCACATCCTTGGAATGTTCCTAACAGTAATTTTTACTGATTGGCTGTTGGATGGGTCAACACATGCTCAGATCTCTACTGAGCAACTGAATAACCAGGTGCTGGGTCAAGGGCAAAACATAATGGTCTCTACTAAGGGTCCCGCAAACAGGAAGATAGTATTTCGATTGCATTTATTTATACACAGATAAAATTCTGAATTGGCTGATTAAGATCATTGGGATGAAAAAATACTGCTCTTTTTTCTAAAAAGCATATGATTTGCACTGAAATTCCCCTTTAATATGGAAGTGAATTAACAGTGCAGTGGGCTCTGCGAGGCTCTCCAACAGTCAGGGTTGTGGAAAAGAATTTCCGGAATGTGAAGCCAGTAAATAACCTTTGTGTAGAACACAATTAGTGGCTTCCTGATTAGTGTGTCACATGGTAAAGATAACTGTTTTATGTAGTCATACACGGATTATGTGTGGGACATATATGTCTCATTTTACTGGGAATCATGGGTAAAATTACATCAGTTTATTATCCCAGAAACCGCATTGTCAGAAAAATATCTTCTCAGGTCTGCAGCCCTTGTTTGGAATTATTGTGCAATTTTCCTTTACACGCCTTCACATAGCAGAAGCACAACCTCCTGACTATGAAAGGAAAAAAAGAAAAGTGTGCATACAGTACCTAGTACGTCTCTATGCTCTACACAAAGTCATGGCCCTTTACTAATATAATATATTGATATAATGTTTTATTAAAGGGCATGTCCACTATACATAAAATACAATATACTATGTAACCAACCTGAAACACTTGGTATTTCAGCTGAAATCAGTCTCATTCTCCTGTTATCACTATATCAGTAATAAGGGCCTATGTGCTCGTTCCATAATTCCGCAATTGCACATTGATGTAGTGAGCTTCCCCGTGAGTAAGCTAATAACACCGTCGCAGTTTGGTACAATGTTATACCAGAGGAAGCTACATTTAGTGCCTCAGAAGCATAAAACTATGCTTCTGAGGCACTAAATGTAGCTTCCTCTGGTAATAACATTGTACCAAACTGCGACGGTGTTATTAGCTTGGGCAGCAAGAAGTGATGGGAGACTATGCAATAGCATACAAAATGTAGTAAAAGGTGCCACACTACGCAGCTCCATCTTTATTTGGCCAAATACCTAATGGGAGTGAACTGCGTACCTGTACAGTAAGCATTTCCAATTTCTTTTATTTGATTGCTGGTTCTTGAAGCTAGGATTTTATTAAGATGCTTTCTGTTGTTCCTGTGCCCTTTGTACCATAAAAAAATAGAATAGAAATATAGCAGTAAACAGACGTTCATCTATATGGCAGATTTACAACAGACTGTCACATGTAAATAAATAAAAAAAAACAGTAAAGATGATCTGTTAAAGGATGATCTGTTAAAGGTGAGAGGCTAGGTGCAAAGGGGTCGACCGATCATGCATTCACCACTATCAAACGGTCAGTCGCTTGAATCACTTTGGGAAACATCACTGCAGAAGGTATTTTGACCTGACTAATTGTGTGGTCCGTATAACACCACATGATCAACTGAAAATTACCAACATGACCTTTGTCCAAAGGTTCAACAGACATCAGTCAACAGACATTGTGCCAACCCGCGACCCACGATGTGCACGAAAGTCCGTTTCATACGATAATTGGCCCGTATATGGGCACTTTATCGGCCGAAACAGCCGTTCATTCGGAGATCGTTGCCCAAATGGACGGACGGATCTCTGAATGAGCAACGTTTAGAAATCACCACAATTTAGCCAATCACTACTTACTTTGCCTATTTCCCCCCGACGTTCTGTCACAGCCCTCTGCTTGCATGAAACTGCAAGAAGGGGGCTGGACTGGAAGCCGCGTCCGTGATTGACTGAGAGGCAGCCAAACACGGACGGGTTCCGGCAGTACAGAACGCCTGTGAAAACAGGCAAAGTAAATAGTGATCGGCTAAGTTTTTTACAAAGTACTATAGCGATTGGGGGTGGGTGAGGGAGCCCTACACTCAGACAAATATATTTGGAGATAGGGGGAGTCAGAGAGAAATGGGAGGGAGAGGGGGAGAGCTGCACTACTCATGGCAAACTCTCTCGGAGGAGAGACTGGAGGCAGAGACCTATATGGACAAAGACACGCTCCTGCTGTTAACTTTTTAGGACTTTGTAGGGACATTGCAGGGCAGCCATTTGGAGCAGGGATGTAAGGTAAGGATTTACTACACTACACAGTGGGGCCAGTAGTGGGTGAAATGTAGATTGGGGGTGGACATGCATACACAGTTTTGTGGACTTACTTTCATGGCCTTCTTTAACACTTTGGCATCAAAATAAGCTGGGCATAATGAGGGCCACCATCAATTGTTCAAAATTGCCCGACAGATCACCTTTCAAATCATCTTTCAGATCCTACAAAATAAATGAAGTTGATAAATATAAATCGCTATAGGTGCCAATATAAAGCTTGTCAAAAATTGTTGCAAGTGAAACACAAGCTTCCAACATTCGTAATGTGTCAACCACATTACGATGTGGTTGACACAAGTCAACCACATCGTAATGCATCCGTAGAGTATTACATAACACTGGAAATCAGCCATTGACTGCCCCACAATTATTTTTAACTGAAAAATAATTCATCAGCTGTAAACTACAGCAGCATTATTAACAATAGGTAGTTCTAACACCCAAGACAGTAAAGAATTGAGATCTTCTTTATAAATACCACCTATGTTTGGATCAAGTTGTACTAAGGTGTCCTTAGGAAGAAGACAGAAGACAAGATTGTTAGGTGCAGATTGTCAACAAACATTGATACTTTTCACTGGCTCACTGCCTGGTCCAGTTTTTACTTACAAAGACCAGCCAGGGGGCATTTTCCCCTCTGCCTACTGGCCCAGTATGTCCCTGGGTAGTAAAATCTACAAGCTACAATGTCCATACTCATAGACTCCTAGAGTCTTGAGTAAGGGCATTGTAGCCTGAAATGCGTAAGACTGTGTAACACTATAGGGTGCTCAGTGGTTAGCACTGACGCCTTGCAGTGCTGAGGTCCTGAGTTCGATTCCAACTTGGACACATCTGCAAGGAGTTTGTATGTTCATGCGTGGGTTTCCTCCGGGTACTCCGGTTTCCCCCACAATCAAAAAGACATACTGATAGGTTCTATGTGTCAAATAACTGTGCTTAGATTGTAAGCTCTTGGGGCAGGGCCTGATGTGAATTGAGTAAATAATTGTAAAGCGCTGCGGAATATGTAGCGATATATAAGAAATAAAATACTACATACATACTATTGTGGTGTTTAAACTTACTTTTGTATTGTCGATGTATCAATAAAGAAGGCTTTAAGAAAAGGACATTTGAAAAGTTTTAAGTAGTGGGATCTTACTGTATCTATACTGTAGTTGTACCATTTTTGTTTAAAGAGGATAGATACCCCGTAAGCATAGATAGTATTAGTTTAGAATAGATGAAAAAAAAACAATGGTTCTGTGGGTATCCAATGACCTTGTGTTTCAAATACAAGTATATTTCCTTTGAATCAATATTAGCTCTGCATCATATCTTTCAGAATCAATAGCCCCATCAATAAAAATGTTACCTTTCCACAAGCTGTTGATATCTTTCACTATAAGCTTTTCTGTGCACTGGACCTTTGTGTAAAATGTTGATTACTGAATCCTCATCAGTTCCTACAAAAAAAGTATGGATTCTATAAAAATGCTTAACCAAAACTGTTATCAATTAAATGTACAGTATAACTAAAAAGGAAAATGAGCCATAAGCATGTATGCCTCATGTGTTACATTGTTGTATTACAGTACATGCGACCAGTATATAAGAAAAACAACTTTCAGTGTTCCGAGTACTTGTATCTTAGTAATATATTTTTGAGTGCACCTTACATTTCTATCTACACTAATGTTACTTAGGTGTAAATCAAGCTGTATTTATATCTTACAAAACGTTTTTTTCCTTCCTTCTTTAGTTACTATCGTTGACTGACTAATGTTCAATTGGAAGTTGAGAATAGTATATAATCTACCAAAAGCTAATCAATTACTGGTATATTACATGTGGTGTTTTTGTGTATTTCAACTGGAAACAACTTATTTTGATCTGTTTAAAATACGTCCATACTGTCAAGTGTACTGTCATTATTTAAGTGTTGTAACTATTGCAGCAGTACATGTAACAGTAATGGTTTGTTTATAGAGGTATGAGAATATATATCACTTACCTAGCCTTTAATGCTTCGTAAGCTTCTGCGTCTCTGCTGCACGAATCCTGGGAACTTTTA
Source organism: Hymenochirus boettgeri (assembly GCA_019447015.1). Classification (NCBI taxonomy): domain Eukaryota; kingdom Metazoa; phylum Chordata; class Amphibia; order Anura; family Pipidae; genus Hymenochirus; species Hymenochirus boettgeri. The sequence goes on from CM033469.1 coordinate 150,405,360, forward strand.
CAGTACCTTTGGTGAACCTGTTAAGAAAAGTGTTTTTTGTTACATTCCAATCACATGACTGAGGTCTGCACATTGTCACCAGCAAATTTCACGTGGAACATAAACACGTGAAAAAAGCATAAAGCATAAATACCACTTAGATGGCAATTATTATATATAATGATGCGTCATTGTCACATGTGTCCAAGATTATAAAGTTAATATTCCCTTATATTTCTTTATATCTCTTTAATTCTTTGTGGGCTGTTCATTAGGGTTTTACTGGGATATCATTATAAGCTCATATTAGCTCCTGGAAAGGTTTGAAGGTTGAATGTTTCCAGTGGGTCCTAATGCACCTTTTATTAAATAATCATTGCACTTGCACCAGACAGAAACTGTTAATCTGTGCGAACTAGGCTTTCCATACCTGTTGCGACAACCTGAAATGATGATTAAAAGACAACTATAACCCAAACAAATTAGCACGAGCGTTAGCTGTTGAAATTTTGTTTTTGGGGAACTACCAGTTACCACTTGGATGTTCTGCATGACTATCTTTACTATCATTACTTAAAGGACATTCCACCTCATAAGAATATCTTTTAGAAAGAATGGCCTCTTTAAAATAGTTGATATATCTTAGTTTGTCTCTAGAATTCATACTGTATGCCTGCTATCGCTTCTGGGTGCCTTGTGAAACTGAGCAATTTAGAAACCTGTACTGAGCCTGTACTGAGCCTAGGCATGCTCAGAAGAGGCAGATAGGGGATTAACATTCAGTCATTGGCTGTGATGTCAACTGTCAAATCAAACTGACAGTATACTGCTGGAAGTAACTGGAAGCAGAAACAGAACAGGACATTGTGCAGGATTTCAGGTTAGACTTATATATTTTAGATTTCAAACTATTACCGTTTGGGGTTTTGGGGGGTGATTTACCTGTATGTAAGTTTTCATTTTGGGGCTGGACTTGCTCTTTAAGCATGCATAAAACAATGAGTCGCTGCTGCATTAGCTTGTGCTTTATGACTTGAAACGTTTATTGAGGGACTAATATATTTGGCTCTTTGTATTTCTATTAAGTTTTGTTATGTTTTTTAATAATTTAGTAAAAGAACACTAATATATAATTATGAACTTATATGTAAATTGATCCTCCTATTCCTTAACAACCTTGCACAGATGACAAGTAAAAGAGAACATGACAAAGCAACATCTCACTTCCTTAAAGTAAACAGTTCAGGATGTTAATTACTCACATAGAAGCTTCAGTATGTGTTGTGTTGTGTACATGCAGTTTAAGTGAAAGTTTGATATATCAAGTTTGTGTTCCCAGTGAGTAGGCCAAACACTTGGCTTACACTCTTTACTCTCATAATAATGTGCATTACCTTTTTAAAAACTGGTCTAACACGTTTTCTTTAGGTGGAACATTTAAACTGTGTATTTGCCATAACCAAGTGTAAGCTGCATTTTGCTCTTTAAGCAGGAGCATTTTCCCTGGATAACAATTATACCACATAATAATTGTTCTGTTACTATTATGGAGCTGAATAAGCAACCACTGTTATTTATGAACATTGAAAGTTTCTGGCCATAATTCACCCTGTACCTTTAAGCAAGTGTTAAGGCTACTGTTAGGGATATACATGGCCATAGTTCAATCCGACCAATTTATATTCTGGTATTTTAGATGGGGGATAAAAAAGTTTGTAATAAAAACTTTTGTGCAGTATCTGAATTGGGGAACTTCAGAACAGTGAATGTTTTACCAATTCTACTTCCTAGATAGAAATATGGTAATTGAGAGCTGTAAATGTAGATTTCTAGCCCTGTTAATGTTCTTGTCATAGCATGTCTGCCCTAGAGAAATGTCAGCACCCATTCAGGTTTAGTGTGTGTTTATGTCTGCCTAGAGGTAGATCTCTAGTTAATGTTATCATCTGTGGCCACAAAACAACAGCATAGAAGTGTGCTGAGGGTGTGATGTGTTGGGGCACCCTTATCTGGCCCTAAAGTCATGCTATCCATTACTAGACTAGAATTGTTGTGCCAGCCTCTCAGTAAACTGGGTAATAATATATAGGAGCCAAACCACTATTTAACATTCTTTTTACCAGCACAGATTTATTGGTAGATCAAGTAAAATACCAGCCAGGTGGCTAAACTATACATGTCCCTTAATTGTTGTTATGCCTACTCGCCAATACCTTCCAGGGATATTTGTATGGTAAACTGATACCTTTCTATATCTCACTGGATGCATTTTATTACATACCACACATGATGCCATTCTTGTCTAAAATGTATCTAAAACAAAAAGAGGAAAATGTATTTAGAATAAAAATGACTTAACATTTAAAAATACTTATATCAAATTCTTGCAGTTCAATGTGCACATGCATGGAGAGGCACTGTTTAAATACCACTCGACTATGAGTATCTCAAGTGGGCTGTAAACCCCCTAACAAATGAAAGACTTCAAAAGAATATCAAAGATAGCACTAAAATGTTTATTACCCATTTATGTGAAAACACTGCAATGCTGCCCAGAACAATAGCAATTTTTTTCAAACGTGGTCCTCTGCAGGCATTTAAGTCACACCAAGCCTGTCCGTACCCAGTTTATGTTATGACATTGTTCAGACATGGGAATTCCGTTATTTTGTGCTTGCTGTACGAATGTTTGAATCTTATAAGAAATGGCTAACATCCAGAGTCGTCATGTCCAATTATACAAGGTGGTATAGCAAGGGCAAGAGTTCAGCAGGAAATTGCTAAATATTTGGGAGGGTGTCGGCACAAGGCATTTTTTTCCAATACCCATAGTATACTCACAACTTACCGTTTGTGTTTTCGCACATGTATTAACGGTCGCAAAGTGGTTAATACATTGCGGGAAAGAGTGTAGGTAGGTTACCATTGTGAAATATATTGTATCTCCCTTTATAAACCATACAGAAAACAGTTTGGTCCCGTTATTATATTTTTTAGACTAAGTTCAGATTAACTCTTCTCCTAGTTTGAAGGCAGCATTCAGAAAACCTGGAACCACAGAAAAAATGCCTGCAAAATGAGAAAATAATAGGCACGTTCCTCAGATGCTTGGCAGTGGTAGAAGAATGAGCATATCTTCTTTTTTATCTTCAATGTAAAGTTATTCCTTAAAAAGTATGCTTTGACTTTGGTTTATAGACAGAATCTTCATCCAAAATGCTCAACACCATGAGAACATGTTAAGTGTCTACAAAGCTTTAGGATTTTTATTACTGTATCAACTGTTTTTAACGGGAAACAAAATACACAGCATATTTAGTAGGAAAGTGAACTACAAAGATGGCCAACCTATATTAGTCTAGGCCCAGGGATGGGGGGAAAGGGCGGGGTCGAACCAGACTAGTGATCACGGCTTTCGCAAAGGCTAGGCCCCACTTACGCAAATGGGAAGTAGTCTGAGTTCTGTAATACCCGACATGTTACCTTGGCACACTAGGGGTTCAGACTAGCTGCACTTTGATGACAATCCTGACACTAGTAAGGAGCATTTGCCACATGAGATATTAAGAGCAATTACCTATAGCAGCACCCCTAATAAATACATCCGTACAGCTAGGTTTGACCTGACCAATCATTTGCCGATTTAGTTTCAATCAGCCACAATTTAACAGAACGAATTTATTAATTATTAAAAATGACTGATTTTTCAAAAAAACAAAAACAAATCACAGTGAACCTGGGATTTATCGTGGATAAAATATCAGTCTGTGTGTGCAATACCTGGCCTTAGGGCTAGGCCACACTATTGCGTTTTCCTTGCGTGCGCACAAGTTTTCGATCATTGAAATCGCGGCAACGCACCGAAAACATACGTTTCGGGTGAGATGCAATGCATTTTTAATCGCAATCGCATGCATTTTTCTATATCTAACGAAAACCGCAACGAAATCGCAGATGAAATCATATGCGATTCCGTGTGTGTGATTGCATTTGCGGCGCAGAGTGTGGCTGTGCACACCAACCATATTACAATGTTTCTATTGTCTGATCAGGACAGTCAGATTCCATCAGGGAGTTCAACCTGCGGCCTTCCAGATGTTTGAAAACTACAACTCCCAGCATTCCTGATTTCTTCTGCAATGGAGGAAATGCTGGGAGTTTGTAGTTTTCAAAAATCTGGAGGGCCGCAGGTTGGAACATCCATTTAGTTCATCTGATTCGCAGGGCAATTTCTACCCCTAGATTACTACTACAAACTTTGAACACAGGTGCGTAAATACTTCAGACTAAAAAGCAAACTGCATCTGTAAATGGAGAACCTTGGTAAATCAGTACAGTCTAATCACATGACCATTTCAGTTATTTTCAGAGAAAAGAAATTAATTATTAAAATGAAAGTTAAAAAAACAATTGTTCTAAAAATTTTTCCAAACTAAAATAATTTGCCTAGGCCATGTCCAATTGTATAAACACATAGATTAGACTAAAAGCATGGATAATTTTACATCGGTAATATATTAGCACATCCTAACCTAATGCCTTTCCCATGTAAAAGAACAAGGAAAAAAAGAACTGACAAGAAGAAATTTGACACATGGGAGCTGCCAACTACATACCACCTACCAGAACATCAATTCCTGCTTATATATATCTTTAATTTAAGCAGTAAAAGAATGTGTAAGAAGGAGCAGGAACAAAACAACTTAAAGTTGTTGTTGATACAGAACTCACCCAACTGAGATCCTGCAGGGATGTGAATAACACAGATGCTGACAGTTGCTCTCCTCTCCCTGCACAGAGTAGCCAGAAAGCAAGCCGCACCCTGAGGCTGCCACTTCCTTGCAACACTGTAGGAGGGGAAAGCCAACAGCAAACACAACCACCTCCTACCTCCATACACAAGCCCTCCCTTGTATAAAACAGCTCCATGTCAAACCCCCTCAAGTACCATTGAATCTCTGATGATAGAATAATTACCTACTAACATTGTAAGGGGTAATGGGACCTGTAGCTCAGCTGCAGACCAGAAGTAGTTTGGGAACATCTTGTATAAAGTTAGAATATAGAGCGGTTTATAGTGAATGATTGCAGAGGGTGTGAGGATTGCTCTAAAACAGTACATATCACAGTATAATCATCATGTATTATAATCACCATGTATTTCTTCCCTCCCTCTCTGACTGTGTACCCCAAATAATATTTTTTATTAATGTTTCTAAAATACTGGAAGATAATATGCAAATATGCAGTGTATGGTATTTATGGCACTCGCGCTTTGTAAGGATTTCCTAATTACCTGGGAAATGGGTTTGAAATGGGGCGGCTGCGATCTGGCAACACTGGCTGCACCCCACTTTCCTGTGAAATTCTCTAAACAAACTAAATTCAAAGGGAAAGTTCAGTGAAAATGTCATTATTTTAGAATTCTTAGTTTATACAAACCTATTATTCTACAAATTTTCTTCCATTTTGAAAATCAGTTGAATTTATACCCCTTGCTATTCCCTGCTGTTTACATTAGCTCTGTGGTGGTCTTTCTTTTCCCAGAATGCACTCTACCTTGGAATATTAGTGTGCTGTGATCTGGTTGCGCTATATAAACCCAGGCAGTAGTTGTATTAAAAAGAAAATATACAACTCGTTATACAACTGCCTGCCTGAGTTGTATAGCGCAACCAGATCACAGCACAATACCTTACCCCAGAGTGGCCCATTCCCTGGTTTGTGCCACAAAGACATATCTATCTATCTATCTAATTCTATCTTATCTTGGAATATTCCTAACACAGTAGCGTATCAATGCTACAGCAGCCCCACCGCCGTGGGGGGCTCATGATCAGCTGTTTTTAAACAGACCGGTACCGTCTTTTTAACAGCTGATCGACATACCAACTCGTGAACATGCAATCAGCTGATTGGGCAAGAGGCAGGGGGTTGTCAGGGGCCCAGCCTTCCAAGCCTGCGTTTCGCTCCCTGTCCTGTAATTTCTACTGATTGGTTGTGGATGGGTAAACATGCTCAGATCTCTACAGAGCAACTGATCAACCAGGCGCTGGGTCAAGGGCAAGACCATACAGTCTCATATTAGGTCCTGCAAACAGGAAGTCAGTATTTGGAAGCATTTATATATACAAGACAAAATGCTGAATGGTGCTGGTTAATGGGAATGTCCACCCCCAAAACTAAAATTTACCACTGCTGCCCCACTGTGTGTGTTAAAAAATCCTTACCTTACATCTCTGCTCCAAATGGTTCTCCTGCAATGTCATCCAAAGTCCAGGAAACTGAAGAGTTATTCACCTGACGAAGGGGCCCACCCCAAAATGTTGTGCACATATCTTCACAGTAAATTATTTAAGAAGAATGTGATTGCGTCCCTCATTATGAACTTAACTGAAGAGTAGGAGCCTTTCTTGGTGTAAAAATGTATCTGCCTCATCCCTGTCTCCTTCTGGAGGAACTCTGTCATTACACGTGGAGCTCTACAACCAATAATATAACAGACATCCCACCTGCCCCTTCAGGCTTCCGGGCAGGGTGGGGAAAGGGGGCGCGGTGGCAGGTGCGTGATGTCAATGGGGCAGGGCATGACATTACAAGGGTGGCCACTGTTCTGGGTTGGTGGGAGGGGGTTAGGGGCATTCTGGGGGGCATGGCTCGTAAAGTGGGCATGGTTGGGAGGAGACTCAAGAACTGAGGTAGAATCTCAGACGAACTGGGATTGGTGGTATACCGATATAGTATAATACACAAAAAATATATAATCACAAATAAACCCTTTAATCAGGGGCGTCTCTGGGGGTTTGCCACCTGAGTCCAAATTTTGAATGTCCTAATGCCCAGATCACAGATAGGTACATATAACATGCCCTATTGCCCAGTTCACACATATAGGCACATATAACATGCCCCAATCCCAGATCACACAGACTGTACATAAAAATGCTAATGTCCAGATCACCCAAAAAAACTTTGAAAATACAATTTGCCCAGCTCTGCACACAGATCTAAGAGGGAAACATTGCAGGTCAGGGAGCCCTGCACACGTCACACACCCATAATTTTATTTTCTGCTTACATGCTGTTTCTAAAAAAAAAAGAAAAATTAAAGTGAGCTCTGCTCTGCTGCCTCTCTGATATTTAGCAGGGGCGCCGCCCTGAGCATTTTGCTCATCTTGCCGCATTAGAGACACCCGGCCTTTAATAAAAAATCATATACAACACATCATAAGTCTATATATATCCGTTCTATATAATCTCACCCTAAAAAAATGTCACAATGTAAAATTACCATCCCAAAGAGTGTAGGTTTCTCTGGAAGGTGATTTTACATTGTGATATTTTTGAGGGTGGAAGGAGAGATAATATAGACGTGTATATGATCTTATGATTGGGTTGATATGTTTTTATAAAGGGTATATGTGATTATAACATATATCTAATACTATATGGCTGACCACATTCCGGGCAGCGGAAGACCTTATAAAATATATTTAAAGGGACACTATACTGAAAAAAATTACTGCTTATCTTAATCTTAATTGAATACATGTAAGTAGCACTTACTCTGTTGGCTGTGTGTGTTGCTGTATGCCTTCAATCCAGCACACATTTTGTTTAGGAGTAATCCCCTCTTTTAACCACTCCCACTTCCATCCGACCTGACTTTTTCCCCACAAACAAACTGTCAAGCCTGCACACAGCATTCCAACTGTCGAAACTCTGTCACCATTCCAGCTACAGTAAAACTGCTCACAGAAGAATAGTTTTTGAAAGCAAAGAACTTGATGACAGCTGATACATAAGAAGTTTTTAGATTGGATAATCTAAAGAAATGGGGGCAGATCAACAAAAAAATTAACAGTGGTAGTTGGGAAGAATTATAGTTCCAGTTATGGTCATTTAAAAAAACCTATTTTTCGGTATAGATTATATATATATAAACAGTACTTACTATAACAGTAGCGTATTCAAAGACCTGGTTTTGTAGGTTTTCCAGATTTTAAGTAGAAAATAGAGGATAAATCGCAGATGTGTGAGTGTGCGCCAAATTTTTTTGGCCACGCCCACTTTTAAAAGCCCCACTTTTAAGTTAACGTCCCTTTATATATAACACCCTTAGGTATTATAATGACCTGATGTGCGGGGGCATACCCACTTCTTCAAAGCCCAACTTTAAGGTAACCGCCACTTTAAGGTAACCATTGGTACAAGTAAACCAGTATAAGGCCTTGTTCACACTAGGAGGACCAAAAAAGGATACAGCAGGGGCCTGTCTGCTCTCCATAATGTTCTGCCTCCTTCCTTCTCTCCCAGGAGAAGTTGGCATGACAGTGAAGCCCTCCCTCTCCCACCCATTTTGCTCTCCCCTTCCCAACTTACAACCCTTTTGTAGTGTAGGGCTCCTGTCCATCCTCGCACTGCTAAGTTATTTTTAAAAAAAAGATCTGAAAATTACTTACTTTACTTCATTCCCCCAGCATCCTGTAAGCCTGCAGCCACATCCGATTGGCTGCTCTCAGCCAATTACGGAACGCTACAGGTCTGGCCCCTGCTAGCAGTCCCAGTATAACAGAGGGCTGAGATTTCAGCGCCAGGGAATGAAGCAAAGTAAGTATTGTTAGGATCGGTTTTTTTTTACAAATAAACTTTAGCGTTTTTGGGTGGGATTGGGAGTACCACGATATATTAAAAAATTAACTTGAGGGTGGACATGCCCTTTAAATGGTGTGTTTGAGTCTTTACCCTGATATGATAACTACATTGGTAGTGCCCCAAATCCCATATTCTAAATTACTAAGGGTGACTATAGCAGATAAAAGCTAAATAAAAAACAGATTTCTTTCAAATGGATGGATAAGATAATAGGGTTGTTGTGTCCTTTAAAGTGTATCTCAAATGGGGAATTAAATTTGGGCTATTCAGTTTGAAGAATGGGCGGTAAAGACGCTATGTTTATCCCCGTTCTTCAATAAAAACCTGCAGGAGGGGAATGAAATGAAGTAAACTTACCCGCACTCACGCTCCTTTCTCTGTTCTTCTGACAGGTCGACGAGTTCTTCTACAGTATGTGCATGTGCGTACAGTAGGAACTCAGTCGGGCAGGGGCATAACTGCAGGGGCCAGGGTAACAGACTGTGTTTTACCTCCTGTTCTTCAATAAAACCTGCCGGAGCCAGGAGAGAAGATTCGGAATTTACCCAATCTCGCTCCTCTGCCATGTCCTCTGCCAGGTCCCATAAACTTCAGATGCTACAGCGCTGGATCCTTTAAAGCAAATAATCGTTCCTCAGTTCTGGCTTGTGCTGGGGATGTAACCAATGACTGCAACATGTATCAGATCATGAACTTTTCTCACTTGGCTGGTGTGCTGTGTCAGGTTTGCAGCAATGTATCAGATCAGGGTCAGGGACAGCACTGAATGTATGTCAGTAATTTAGCTGCGGGAACACTGTGTGTGTTAGAGGCAGAAAACCCGGACAACGTGTGAAAAATTTCACCCAGCTCCATATTTAGCATTGAAAAAGAGGACTAATCTGTAATTTACCAATGTCTGGAAACCTTAAGAATAGGACAATTAGCCTTTAAATTGATTTTATATCATTATTTTAAAAGTAAAAAGAGTGCATAAAAAGGTACAGAAATATGCTAGGGTAATTAATGAACATAAAAGTAGAACAAAGTTAAGAGTAAAGGGAATAAATGGCCTCTGTTAATCCATAAGCAAAGTCCATGAAAACTTGGTAATCCAATATTGGAGAATACCAATTTGATACTCCAAGATGGAAGCCAAATAACGGTCTGTCCAGTGTGGCTAGTGATGTTCCTCGGTTTAGATTAAAAAATGACGAAACTTGAGCAAGTCCATTACTCCCAATTTATGCCCTCTATGAATCGGTGAGGAGTTTGGTCCTCCAAAGAGGGTGTGCTGGTTAAGCCCGGAAAGGGTAGACTGCTTTTGGAGGGAAACCATAATATGATTCTGTACATCTCACATACAAAATACAACCATCTCACATACAAAATACGAACCATCTCACACAAACATCTCACATACAAAATACGAACCATCTCACAACAAAAATACAAATGGTTTGTGATCCACAAAACACATACATCCACATACAAACAAAAGATACAAGCATGATTAGTTTATGAGGTTGTATGCGAAAAGTAAAATATCTTAAGGGAACTAAACCCAATTTTTTATAATACCAGATCTGAAAAACACCCCCCCTTAAAAACACCAATAAACTATAAAATGCCACTTTAGTAAACTCTGTTAAATAAATCCAAGCCTGTTAAGAACTGGATGAAGATCTGTGGTATGTGCAGTGTCAGACCACCACTCCTGACCTCAGTCACATGCTTCCTTGCTTTATCTGTCCTGTAAAGGATTGGCTAGAGATTATTAATGGGAGGGCAAAAATCTCTCACTCTTTTGTCCCTTGTTGACATTGATCCTCATGAAAATATAAAACTTCACATAGCAGCATTGATATTACAGATACATAGTGAAATATAATGAGAATAGGGTTCTACCCAGGGCCAACGTATGAAGGAGGTTTAAGCAGTGTCATTGGGACCCCTATATTAGGAAATATGCAGCCAGTATTCTACATTTAGGGAATGGGCTAGAGGGTTTCTGCCTAAAATATTTCAGCCAGGTACAGTAGTGTTAAATAACTTGTTTGGCAATATAAAAATTATTTTTTCCCCCAACAAGTGACACTTATTGTAACATTCCAATAATGTCTCTACAGCTTCTTAATCTGGAATCCTCAAATACAGTATCCCTTAATTAAGTTTATAGGGCTTCCATCCTAGGAATTTTCCTGCATTTGGCACAACTAACAATAGCCCCTTCTTGGCATAGCTCGGTTAATGCAAATTGGATGAGAAGAGAATGTTATTTGGAGTTCGGTGTCAGTCATTCATTTTATAAACACTCAAAATTAGTGGACACAACCACTCCTTCTGGGATCGTCCTTCTCGGGCTGTAGATTGTTCAGTCCCATAATATACCAATCAAAGTAAAAGTGCAAATGGGATTTCCATTTTTACTTGTCAGTTCTTAAATTATATTTTAGGAACAGCAGTACCTGAAAGATGTTGAACAAGAGCACCTGGCCTACCTGAGTCCCAGATAATCCAGATAGAGTGATAGGCATGGGGTGAAGGAAACCTTCGGTATGGGGATATTCATAGGATTGTCCATTATTCACTGCTTTCCATAGTTGAGTATTATATTGTGATTTATTTTAATTTGGCTTGAGGAACCAAAATTTCTGGTTCTTTCTATTCCTCTTTTCTGTGTTTTATTCTTCCTCTTTTTGGACCGGTATCTCCTCCACAGTTTTTGAGCTAGAGACTTGAAATTTGGTACAGAGTGCGGGTTATAGGAGAAGTGTGCTATTACCTAAGCTAGGAATCCGAAGAAGCGTTAAAAAGCGTTATTGGGAAATTTCGGGGACATTTTTTCCCATAGGACTTATAATGGGAACAATCCTTCAATGTGGATGGATATTGTTTCATGTCATAAACCACAACGCTGATACCCCCAACCCCCCACACAGATAAGGTACACCCACCTACTGACCTACCTTTCCATTTCCCATGGAAGCCATACTTAAAGGGTGACTATAGTCAAAAAACTAATTTTTAACCAATCATCAAAAAAGTTAGTCTTTTATCCCCCAACCTGACACAAGTACACAACCAAACTGACCTACCATTCACTATGTGACAGCCATATTAAAGGGTTGTTTTTTTACTTACCAATGGCCTCATCATTGCTATATTATGTTTTAAATCTTGCAGCACAAACACACACATTCCCTTCCAAAATGCGGACCTTTCAAGCCAAATTCAAAGTTTATACTTTCCTTTCTAGTTGTACCTGTTCTGTATTGTAGATGCCTCACTGGACAATGAACAAATGTGGTGGCTCAGTGTTTAGCACTGATAACCTTGCAGTTCTGATGATCTGCACGGAGTTTGTTATGAGTGGATAAGGAAGAGCTCGGCACACTCAAATGAAGATAGCTAACTCAACCTCTGTGCAAATGAACATGCTTTATTTATATATATTCCTGTGCTCAACGGACAGTGCAATGGCAAAAAAGGGCACCTGGCTTCCCCCACAATTCATAAAGACATAGGATAGTTGTGTGAGTCAAATAATGTGCTTAGATTGTAAGCTCTCCAAGGCAAGGCCTGATGTGAATGTATATATGTAATTGTAAAGTGCTACGGAAGATGTATGTGTCAAACAGTGTAGAGAGACAGTAGATTTCAGTGTCATACAGTAACTTCATCCAACCTGACTTTTTCCGACAAACCAACTCAGCCTGCACACAGCACACAGCATTCCAACTGTCAAAACTCTGTCACCATTCCAGTGTCAGTAAAACACTCACAGAAGAATAGTTTTTGAGCGCAAGGAACTTGATTGACAGCTGAAATATAAGAAGTTTTAGATTGGATATCTAAAGAAATAGGGAGCAGATCAATGCAAAACATGAACACAGTGGTGGTTGGGAAGAATTATTGTTCCAGTTATGGTCAATTCAAAAAAACCTATTTTTTGGTATAGATGCTTTAAGTAATGTTAGTTAAAAAAACAATGGCAATTTTTATGTGGGATGATCATCGGTAATGGGTTAAATTCAATTAACAAGTAAATTCCCTAACTAAATAAGAAAGAGAATTGAATATAATTAAGTAATCAAAAATTATTTATTAGTACAAATGTGGTTATGGCACATAGTATTTTGCAGGTTCAATTATATGTGAATATAAAACAAGAAGATGGACGCTGACATATTCCTACAATGTTATACAAGCACCATTAAAAGGTAAATAAAAATTATCTCATAGAATTATCTTTAGATTTTTTTCTTACAACAATAACACGTCAGCAACAATTATCTTAAAAAGGCAATCTTAAATAAGTCAGTACATACAGTAGGTGAGTTGTTCCTGCATTCAAAACTCACTGACCTCCAGTGACTGTTGTGCTAAAATTCTATGACTCTGCTGATGGCGGGAGATGAATTCATCTCCTGCTGTGTTTTCTGCACTCTCTATGGCAGACCAAGGGTATTCTAAGTGCTGCCCTGTATGATATGAAATTCATTGTTCATAACTGTCAGCAAGAGGCTCAGATGAGAAGAGAGGAGAGCAAGGTTATTCCCACACTCCTCGGTCTTGCATTTGAAATTGAATACAATAATTGTTTAGGGTTCCACAAAATAACGGCAATACAAATCCTTGAAAATACAGAGGAGTATAACATGACATATCATAAAAAATGGGCAGCTATGCTTAATATAATCTTCACTTTCGTTTTTCAGTACAACTTGAAAACATTGTTGTGGACCATGGTAATATAAATACAAATTAAGTCGTCAATGTTGATTGCAAAGTGGCCGCAAAACAGTTTTTTCTAGATCGTGTTATTCATTTTTGGCAAAATCACGACTCTTCTCTTTCCAGACCTGAAACAAGTGCTGGCCTGTGTTTTGAATATCCAAGATATAGACATAAATATAGAAATACACAGGCACCCTATACAAGTAGTATGGGAATCAGGTCCAACCTCTCTAAAAAGGAGCACATAACATAGATTGCATAGAGAAAGAAATTGGAAAAAATATTTTACCCTGGTCCGTACCCCAGTGTGTTTTGACAACAATAAAAAAAAGGTTGTCATACTGTGCTACATAGTTATATAAATGTATTAAATGAAAAAAAATTGTGCTCCTTTAAAATTATAGAAACTGTATATATATACCAAATCATGTCAACACTAAGGTGGCAAAATCTATTATGGGGGTAAGCTGGTTAAGGGTGTAATTCTTTAATTGCCACATCCCGCAGTATACAGTACAAAAAATAGTCTACGTTTCTAGAGAAATCAATTAACCCAGCCACTGCATGTGCTCCATAGGGTAAACCCCGATGCAAACAAGATTACCAGATTTTCGTGTAAATTAGAAACATATGCAGAAACAAGTGATATAAAAAGGATCTTAGGATAATACATGACATTATAAAACAAATAACAATAGAACCCTTGAACAGAAACAACAGAGTAAGCAACTCTACAAGAGGCCATGTTACCCCTCTGTACTGGCACTATAGGACCGTCTCAGCTTGTCGACTGTGGAGCCCCCTGTAACCTGTGGGAAAGTCTGGACCTTCTGTGGTAAAGCACTAGATTAGTTAGCGTTTTAATATAAAACTTAATACCTTCTACAGTACTATTAGCTGAGCTCATCCTCCCCCCTCCTTCCTTCACCTTCGGTTCATTTGTAACATTGTATCCAAGTAGAGGGAGCTGAGTTCAGGGTCTCTACTCACTACAATGTTACAAATTACAGCAGAACAACGTGAGGCCACACAATCGCTAGCATTATCGCACGCGATTGTGTGCGAGATTCTTGTGCGCTTTGCATTTGCGTATCCATTTTGCGAATGCGATTTAGCTGTTTTCCGTTATGGAAACGCATGCGTTAACGCACCAAAAATGGTGAACGCATGCATTACCAAAACGCGAACGGACGCACAATCGCATGCACATCAGAAATCACGGGAATTTTCGCGTTCCCGCGATTTCCATTTTAGTCGCGGCCACAATCGTGAGAGCAAAACACGCACGAAAAATTCACTTTTCCTAGGTGGCCTATGCCTAAAAACGGCCCTGAATGGCCGTAAATATGATATGATATATAATACATGCACAAGACATAATATATAATATATAAAGTGCATACATAAGGTGCAAGTGCAAGAACAATTAATAAGTTATGGTATAGTATAGTATTTGAGGTTGAATAAAGACCAGATCCAGTCCAACCCATCTAGCAATATCATCATTTCCTGCCTAACTGTTGATCCAGAGGAAGGCAAAAAAAAGCCCACCAAATTTATGAAGGGGAAAAAAATCCTTCCTGACTCCAAGTGGCAATCGGAAATTTCCCTGGATCAACTCTACTTTATGTATCAATACCAGTAACTTGCAACATTCCTTGTTTGCAGAAACTCATCCAGCTTTTTTTGAAACTGACCAATGAACCTGCCATTACAACGTCCACTGGAAGACAGTTCCATAGCTTTACCGTTCTCACAGTGAATAAATAAATAAAAAAAATGGTAAAAATGAATATGACACCGCGTGTATAGCAATAATTACAATGCATGTATATTATTTCATTATTTACTTATTAAAAAGTATCAGTTATTATTGTTGTGTGAGATTCTGGAGAGCTATCTTTTATTTATCCATTTAAAAAATTTCGACCCGATTGCAGTTAAACCTTTTGGCTGCATTGTATCAAGTGTATATATATAACCAATATGCTTCTCTTTGGAAGATATTATACGATCTTAAAGAGGACATGTGGTCCAAAAATGACTTTAGGTAAATTGATAGGAATTGCTCTCTGAGAGGTTTGCAATATTATAGTTTATTGCATAGTTTTGAAGATATTTACATTTTTGTGTGTGATATGGCAGCAGCATCACCAGGTCCCCTGCACTTCCTCTGCTGAAACCTGTCAGTCAATCTGCCCTGTGTCTCCTCCCCTTTGCAGACCCCCTGGTCCTCCCACTCATGGACCCCATGGTCCCTCAGTTGCAGGCCCCCCTTGGCCCATTCCTTACAGCCCCATGTGGCCCCGCCCACTCGTGGGTGCGTGGCCCACCCACTCGTGGGTGCCTAAGCCCGCCCACTCACGGGTGCCTAAGTCCCACCCGCTCACAGGTGCTGTGGGCCACTCTGCGAGTGGATCACTGAAGTGTTTTCACAAGTAGAGAGAAGGGCTGTAGATTCCCTTACCTCTCTGCAGCTGCAGGTCCTTACACAGCAGAGGGGGGAGGGACTTCCTGTCTCCCTCACACACTGAGGGAGTCTGAGGCTGTGCTCGCTGGGGCACTGTGTAGGTGAAGCCTTAGAAATGTCACATGTCTCAGCCTCCCACCCATAACTTTCAGGTCAGTCATTTCTGTATATCTTGGGCTGTGGAGCACGTAGAGAGGTGGTTGATGGTTCGTTTTAAAGGTAGGAAACTGGCCTTTCATTTAAACTCAACTTGCTTGGAGACCACAGTTCCCCTTTAACCCATTTTGGAAATTGTTATGTGATCAATCACCATACCCCTCACATCTTGTATCAAGTATCTGGCCAACAAAAAATGTGCGGCCACTGGAGGAATCTCATGCCTATCTATGTCGGCCCTTTCATTGGCCACTTATATATCGCTTCTAAGTTTTTTTGAAAGGCCCTATGTCTTTGCACGGGGACTAAAGAAAACTAGTTTAAGAGGCATATCATATGCAAGACATGGGGATAAGTTTTCTTTTTATTGGCACTGGTACCACCGGGCGGCAACCCAATTTGTTTGTGTTGAGGCAACAATATAAATTCTATAAGTGACAGGGTGAGGCTATATGGGCCACTCATACTGTGTTTTAATGGTTCTTGTTATCACTTGCAAACAGTCACAAACCCTATGTGAATTGCCAGCAATGTTTGCTCATATACTGTAAGCAAGGGTAGGTTGCTATGAGTACAATGTGCCTCAGAGGAAGTGACTAATATGTCACAAAATGCGTAAGGCGGTGCCTTGTTCGTACTACCTTCCTCTCTGTTCTCATGTATCCAGCAGTATATCTCTGTGAGTATTTTTACCTTTTATACAAATAAAGATGAAGTTTTAAGCATGTACGTTGTAGATCACTAATCTTTGGAACCCTATGAGTACAATGTGATCCTAATGCCTAACAGGAACCAACATGAAATTATAGCACGCTACTTAGTTTTTTAATGGCCCCAGCTTTAAGGGCCCACTGATAAATATCATGGCCTTCAAGTACACATGAAAGGGAAATTATTGAAATCAAATCAGTTCATTTTCTAAAGGGATATGACTAAATGCAGACTAGATTTTAAAAGGGACAGTTCAGTGGAAATAATCAATATTTGTTAAATTGTTAGTTTGTGTAATGCCGTCTTAATTATTCTACATATTCTCTCATTTTGAAAAATCGGTTGATTTCATACCCTAGCTGTTCCCTGCTGTTGACATTAGTGAGCTGACATTTCAGGTTCTAACGGTCCTTCTTCTTCCCAGAATGCACCACATCCTTGGAATGTTCCTAACAGTATTTCTACTGATTGGCTGTTGGATGGGTCAAACATGCTCAGATCTCTACTGAGCAACTGAATCAACCCAGGTGCTGGGTCAAGGGCAAAACCATAATGGTCTCTACTAAGGGTCCCGCAAACAGGAAGATAGTATTTCGATTGCATTTATTTATACACAGATAAAATTCTGAATTGGCTGATTAAGATCATTGGGATGAAAAAATACTGCTCTTTTTTCTAAAAAGCATATGCATTTGCACTGAAATTCCCCTTTAAATATGGAAGTGAATTAACAGTGCAGTGGGCTCTGCGAGGCTCCAACAGTCAGGGTTGTGGAAAAGAATTTCCGGAATGTGAAGCCAGTAAATAACCTTTTGTGTAGAACACAATTAGTGGCTTCCTGATTAGTGTGTCACATGGTAAAGATAACTGTTTTATGTAGTCATACACAGGATTATGTGTGGGACATATATTGTCTCATTTTACTGGGAATCATGGGTAAAATTACATCAGTTTATTATCCCAGAAACTGCATTGTCAGAAAAATATCTTCTCAGGTCTGCAGCCCTTGCTTGGAATTATTGTGCAATTTTCCTTTACACGCCTTCACATAGCAGAGCACAACCTCCTGACTATGAAAGGAAAAAAAGAAAAGTGTGCATACAGTACCTAGTACGTCTCTATGCTCTACACAAAGTCATGGCCCTTTACTAATATAATATATTGATATAATGTTTTATTAAAGGGCATGTCCACATACATAAAATACAATTATTACTATGTAACCAACCTGAAACACATTGGTATTTCAGCTGAATCAGTCTCATTCTCCTGTTATCACTATTTCAGTAATAAGGGCCTATGTGTCTCGTATCCATAATTCCGCAATTGCACCTGATGTAGTGAGCTTCCCCCGTGAGTAAGCCAATAACACACGTCGCAGGTTGGTACAATGTTATTACCAGAGGAAGCTACATTTAGTGCCTCAGAAGCATAAAACATGTTGAAGGCACTAAATGTAGCTTCCTCTGGTAATAACATTGTACCAAACTGCGACGGTGTTATTAGCTTGGGCAGCAAGAAGTGATGGGAGACTATGCAATAGCATACAAAATGTAGTAAAAGGTGCCACACTACGCAGCTCCATCTTTTATTTGGCCAAATACCTAATGGGAGTGAACTGCGTACCTGTACAGTAAGCATTTCCAATTTCTTTTATTTGATTGCTGGTTCTTGAAGCTAGGATTTCTATTAAGATGCTTTCTGTTGTTCCTGTGCCCTTTGTACCATAAAATAAATAGAATAGAAATATAGCAGTAAACAGACGTTCATCTATATGGCAGATTTACAACAGACTGTCACATGTAAAATAAATAAAAAAAACAGTAAAGATGATCTGTTAAAGGATGATCTGTTAAAGGTGAGAGGCTAGGTGCAAAGGGGTCGACCGATCATGCATTCACCACTATCAACCGGTCAGTCGCCTTGAATCACTTTGGGAAACATCACTGCAGAAGGCATTTTGACCTGACTAATTGTGTGGTCCGTATAACACCACATGATCAACTGAAAATTACCAACATGACCTTTGTCCAAAGGTTCAACAGACATCAGTTCAACAGACATTGTGCCAACCCGCGACCCACGATGTGCACGAAAGTCCGTTTCATACGATAATTGGCCCGTATATGGGCACTTTATCGGCCGAAACAGCCGTTCATTCGGAGATCGTTGCCCAAATGGACGGACGGATCTCTGAATGAGCAACGTTTAGAAATCACCACAATTTAGCCAATCACTACTTACTTTGCCTATTTCCCCCCGACGTTCTGTCACAGCCCTCTGCTTGCATGAAACTGCAAGAAGGGGGCTGGACTGGAAGCCGCGTCCGTGATTGACTGAGAGGCAGCCAAACACGGACGTGGGTTCCGGCAGTACAGAACGCCTGTGAAAACAGGCAAAGTAAATAGTGATCGGCTAAGTTTTTTACAAAGTACTATAGCGATTGGGGGTGGGTGAGGGAGCCCTACACTACAGCAAATATATTTGGAGATAGGGGGAGTCAGAGAGAAATGGGAGGGAGAGGGGGAGAGCTGCACTACTCATGGCAAACCTCTCTCGGAGGAGAGACTGGAGGCAGAGACCTATATGGACAAAGACACGCTCCTGCTGTTAACTTTTTAGGACTTTGTAGGGACATTGCAGGGCAGCCATTTGGAGCAGGGATGTAAGGTAAGGATTTTACTACACTACACAGTGGGGCCAGTAGTGGGTGAAAGTGTAGATTTGGGGGTGGACATGCATACACAGTTTTGTGGGCTTACTTTCATGGCCTTCTTTAACACTTTGGCATCAAAATAAGCTGGAGGCATAATGAGGGCCACCATCAATTGTTCAAAATTGCCAGACAGATCACCTTTCAAATCATCTTTCAGATCCTACAAAATAAATGAAGTTGATAAATATAAATCGCTATAGGTGCCAATATAAAGCTCTGTCAAAAATTTGT
Organism: Hymenochirus boettgeri; assembly: GCA_019447015.1. Taxonomy (NCBI): domain Eukaryota; kingdom Metazoa; phylum Chordata; class Amphibia; order Anura; family Pipidae; genus Hymenochirus; species Hymenochirus boettgeri. Next base: position 150,424,997 of record CM033469.1, read on the forward strand.
TGCAAGTGAAACACAAGCTTCCAACATTACGTAATGTGTCAACCACATTACGATGTGGTTGACACAAGTCAACCACATCGTAATGCATCCGTAGAGTATTACATTAACACTGGAAATCAGCCATTGACTGCCGCCACAATTATTTTTAACTGAAAAATAATTCATCAGCTGTAAACTACAGCAGCATTATTTAACAATAGGTAGTTCTAACACCCAAGACAGTAAAGAATTGAGATCTTCTTTATAAATACCACCCTATGTTTGGATCAAGTTGTACTAAGGTGTCCTTAGGAAGAAGACAGAAGACAAGATTGTTAGGTGCAGATTGTCAACAAACATTGATACTTTTCACTGGCTCACTGCCTGGTCCAGTTTTACTTACAAAGACCAGCCAGGGGGCATTTTCCCCTCTGCCTACTGGCCCAGTATGTCCCTGGGTAGTAAAATCTACAAGCTACAATGTCCATACTCATAGACTCCTAGAGTCTATAAGTAAGGGCATTGTAGCCTGAAATGCGTAAGACTGTGTAACACTATAGGGTGCTCAGTGGTTAGCACTGACGCCTTGCAGTGCTGAGGTCCTGAGTTCGATTCCAACCTTGGACACATCTGCAAGGAGTTTGTATGTTCATGCGTGGGTTTCCTCCGGGTACTCCGGTTTCCCCCACAATCAAAAAGACATACTGATAGGTTCTATGTGTCAAATAACTGTGCTTAGATTGTAAGCTCTTCGGGGCAGGGCCTGATGTGAATTGAGTAAATAATTGTAAAGCGCTGCGGAATATGTAGCGATATATAAGAAATAAAATACATACATACATACTATTGTGCGTGTTTAAACTTACTTTTGTATTGTCGATGTATCAATAAAGAAGGCTTTTAAGAAAAGGACATTTGAAAAGTTTTAAGTAGTGGGATCTTACTGTATCTATACTGTAGTTGTACCATTTTTGTTTAAAGAGTATAGATACCCCGTAAGCATAGATAGTATTAGTTTAGAATAGATGAAAAAAAAAACAATGGTTCTGTGGGTATCCAATGACCTTGTGTTTCAAATACAAGTATATTTCCTTTGAATCAATATTAGCTCTGCATCATATCTTTCAGAATCAATAGCCACATCAATAAAAATGTTACCTTTCCACAAGCTGATTGATATTCTTTCACTATAAGCTGTTTCTGTGCACTGGACCTTTGTGTTAAAATGTTGATTACTGAATCCTCATCAGTTCCTACAAAAAAAGTATGGATTCTATAAAAATGCTTAACCACAAACTGTTATCAATTAAATGTACCAGTATAACTAAAAAGGAAAATGAGCCATAAGCATGTATGCATAATTTAGACCATGCCTGTGCTTACAGAATATGGCACAGTTAAAAAAAACCATTGCCTCGATCCATTTTAATTAGTAATATATTTGGGCACTTACACTAAACAAATTCCTCAGTGTTGACAGCTTCAGCTGTAATATCTGTTTCATTAGGTTGTGAGTCTGATTTGAACTAGTAATACTAAATATGAGCAAATAGAATACAATTACCAAAAACAATGTTATTGTCAACCACAGCGCTGTTTTTATGGCTGCACTGTAAACAACTGTATTTTTTGATCTTTTATAAATACCGTCCATACTGTCAAGTGTACTGTCATTATTTAAGTGTTTGTAAATCTGAATCTCAGCAGTAACAATGTTAACAAAAATGTATATATATGTGGGGTTTGTTTTATAGAGGTCATGAGCAATATTTATAATAATTCACTTACCTAAGCCTTTAATTGCTTTACGTAAAGCTTCTGCGTCTCTGCCTGCACTGAATCCTGGGAAATCTTTTACAGTACCTTTGGTGCTAACCTGTTAAGAAAAGTGTTTTTTGTTTACATTTCCAATCACATTGACTGAGGTCTGCACATTGTCACCAGCAAATTTCACGTGTAACATAAACACGTGAAAAAGCATAAAGCATAAATACCACTTATGATGGCAATTATTATATATAATGATGCGTCATTGTCACATGTGTCCAAGATTATAAAGTTAATATTCCCTTATATTTCTTTATATCTCTTTAATTCTTTGTGGGCTGTTCATTAGGGTTTTACTGGGATATCATTATAAGCTCATATTAGCTCCTGGAAAGGTTTGAAGGTTGAATGTTTCCAGTGGGTCCTAATGCACCTTTTTATTAAATAATCATTGCACCTTGCACCAGACAGAAACTGTTAATCTGTGCGAACTAGGCTTTCCATACCTGTTGCGACAACCTGAAATGATGATTAAAAGACAACTATAACCCAAAACAAATTAGCACGAGCGTTAGCTGTTGAAATTTTGTTTTTGGGGCAACTACCAGTTACCACTTGGATGTTCTGCATGACTATCTTTACTATCATTACTTAAAGGACCATTCCACCCTCATAAGAATATCTTTTAGAAAGAATGGCCTCTTTAAAATATGTTGATATATCTTAGTTTGTCCTATGAATTCATTACTGTATGCCTGCTATGCTTCTGGGTGCCTTGTTGAAACTGAGCAATTTAGAAACCTGTACTGAGCCTGTACTGAGCCTAGGCATGCTCAGAAGAGGCAGATAGGGGATTAACATTCAGTCATTGGCTGTGATGTCAACTGTCAAATCCATAACTGACAGTTACTAACTTATATATTTCACATTTCAAACTATTACAGTTTGGGGTTTTGGGGGGGTGATTTACCTGTATGTAAGTTTTCATTTTGGGGCTGGACTTGCTCTTTAAGCATGCATAAAACAATGAGTCGCTGCATTAGCTTGTGCTTTATGACTTGAAACGTTTATTGAGGGACTAATATATTTGGCTCTTTGTATTTCTATTAAGTTTTGTTATGTTTTTAAATAATTTAGTAAAAGAACACTAATATATAATTATGAACTTTATATGTAATATGATCCTCCTATTCCTTAACAACCTTGCACAGATGACAAGTAAAAGAGAACATGACAAAGCAACATCTCACTTCCTTAAAGTAAACAGTACAGGATGTTAATTACTCACATAGAAGCTTCCAGTATGTGTTGTGTTGTGTACATGCAGTTTAAGTGAAAGTTTGATATATCAAGTTTGTGTTCCCAGTGAGTAGGCCAAACACTTGGCTTACACTCTTTACTCTCATAATTAATGTGCATTACCTTTTTAAAAACTGGTCTAACACGTTTTTCTTTAGGTGGAACATTTAAACTGTGTATTTGCCATAACCAAGTGTAAGCTGCATTTTGCTCTTTAAGCAGGAGCATTTTCCCTGGATAACAATTATACCACATAATAATTGTTCTGTTACTATTATGGAGCTGAATAAGCAACCAACTGTTATTTATGATAACATTGAAAGTCTGTCTGGCCATAATTCACCCTGTACCTTTAAGCAAGTGTTAAGGCTACTGTAGGGATATACATGGCCATAGTTCAACCCGACCAATTTATATTCTGGTATTTTAGATGGGGGATAAAAAAGTTTTGTAATAAAAACTTTTGTGCAGTATCTGAATTTGGGGAACTTCAGAACAGTGAATGTTTTTACCAATTCTACTTCCTAGATATGAAATATGGTAATTGAGAGCTGTTAAATGTAGATTCTTAGCCCTGTTAATGTTCTTGTCATAGCTATGTCTGCCCTAGAGAAATGTCAGCACCCATTCAGGTTTAGTGTGTGTTTATGTCTGCCTAGAGGTAGATCTCTAGTTAATGTTATCATCTGTGGCCACAAAACAACAGCATAGAATGTGTGCTGAGGGTGTGATTTGGGGCACCCTTATTCTGGCCCTAAAGTCATGCTATCCCATTACTAGACTAGAATTGTTGTGCCACAGCTCTCAGTAAATCTGGGTAATAATATATAGGAGCCAAACCACTATATTTAACATTCTTTTTACCAGCACAGATTTATTGGTCAGATCAGTAAAATACCAGCCAGGTGGCTAAACTATACATGTCCCCTTAATTGTTGTTATGCCTACTCGCCAATACCTTCCAGGGATATTTGTATGGTAAACTGATACATTTCTTATATCTCACTGGATGCATTTTATTACATACCCACACTGATGCCATTCTTGTCTAAAATGTATCTAAAACAAATAAGAGGAAAATGTATTTAGAATAAAAATGACTTAACATTTAACAAATACTTATATCAAATTCTTGCAGTTCCAATGTGCACATGCATGGAGAGGCACTGTTTAAATACCACTCGACTATGAGTATCTCAAGGTAGGCTGTAATACCCCCTAACAAATGAAAGACTTCAAAAGAATATCAAAGATAGCACTAAAATGTTTAATTACCCATTTATGTGAAAACAACTGCAATGCTGCCCAGAACATAGCAATTATTTTTCAAACGTGGTCCTCTGCAGGCATTTAAGTCACACAAAGCCTGTCCGTACCCATGTTATGTTATGACATTGTTTCAGACATGGGAATTCCGTTATTTTGTGCTTGCTGTACGAATGTTTGAATCTTATAAGAAATGGCTAACATCCAGAGTCGTCATGTCCAATTATACAAGGTGGTATAGCAAGGGCAAGAGTTCAGCAGGAAATTGCTAAATATTTGGGAGGTGTCGGCACAAGGCATTTTTCCAATACCCATAGTATACTCACAACTTACCGTTTGTGTTTTCGCAATGTATTAACGGTCGCAAAGTGGTTAATACATTGCGGGAAAGAGTGTAGGTAGGTTACCATTGTGAAATATATTGTATCTCCCTTTATAAACCATAACAGAAACAGTTTGGTCCCGTTATTATATTTTTTAGACTAAGTTCAGATTAACATCTTCTCCTAGTTTGAAGGCAGCATTCAGAAAACCTGGAACCACAGAAAAAATGCCTGCAAAATGAGAAAATAATAGGCACGTTCCTCAGATGCTTGGCAGTGGTAAGAATGAATGAGCATATCTTCTTTTTTATCTTCAATGTAAAAGTTATTCCTTAAAAGTATGCTTTGACTTTTGGTTTATAGACATGAATCTTCATCCATAAATGCTCAACACCATGAGAACATGTTAAGTGTCTACAAAGCTTTAGGATTTTTATTACTGTATCAACTGTTTTTAACGGGAAACAAATACACAGCATTATTTAGTAGGAAAAGTGTAACTACAAAGATGGCCAACCTATATATAGTCTAGGCCCAGGGATGGGGGAAAGGGCGGGGTCGAACCAGACTAGTGATCACGGCTTTCTGCAAAGGCTAGGCCCCACTTACGCAACTGGGAAGTAGTCTGAGTTCTGTAATACCCGACATGTTACCTTGGCACACTAGGGGTTTCAGACTAGCTGCACTTTTGATGACAATCCCTAACACTAGTAAGCGAGCATTTGCCACATGAGATATTAAAGAGCAATTACCTATAGCAGCACCCCTAATAAATACATCCGTACAGCTAGGTTTGACCTGACCAATCATTCTGCCGATTTAGTTTCAATCAGCCACAATTTAACAGAACGAATTTATTAATTATTAAAAATGACTGATTTTTCAAAAAAACAAAACAAAATCACAGTGAACCTGGGATTTATCGTGGATAAAATATCAGTCTGTGTGTGCAATACCTGGCCTTAGGGCTAGGCCACACTATTGCGTTTTCCTTGCGTTGCGCACAAGTTTTTCCGATCATTGAAATCGCGGCAACGCACCGAAAACATACGTTTTCGGGTGAGATGCAATTGCATTTTTAATCGCAATCGCATGCATTTTTCTATATCTAACGAAAACCGCAACGAAATCGCACATGAAATCATATGCGATTCCGTGTGTGATTGCATTTGCGGCGCAGTGTGGCTGTGCACACCAACCATATTACAATGTTTCTATGATTCTGATCTGGACAGTCAGATTCCATCAGGGATGTTCAACCTGCGGCCTTCCAGATGTTTGAAAACTACAACTCCCAGCATTCCTTGATTTCTTCTGCAATGGAGAAATGCTGGGAGTTGTAGTTTTCAAACATCTGGAGGGCCGCAGGTTGGACATCCCATTTTAGTTCATCTGATTCGCAGGGCAATTTCTAGCCCCTAGATTACTACTACAAACTTTGAACACAGGTGCGTAAATACTTCAGACTAAAAAGCACACTGCAATCTGTAAATGGCAGAACCTTGGTAAATCAGTACAGTCTAATCACATGACCATTTCAGTTATTTTCAGAGAAAATTAAATTAATTAAAATGAAAGTTAAAAAAACAATTGTTCTAAAATTTTTTCCAAACTAAAATAATTCTGCCCTAGGCCATGTCCAAATCTGTATAAACACATAGATTAGACTAAAAGCATTGGATAATTTTACATCGGTAATATATTAGCACATCCTAACCTAATGCCTTTCCCATGTAAAAGAACAAGGAAAAAAAGAATTGACAAGGAAGAAAATTTGACATGGGAGCTGCCATACTACATACCACCCTACCAGAACCTCAATTCCTGCTTTATATATATCTTTAATTTAAGCAGTAAAAAGAATTGTGTAAGAAGGAGCAGGAACAAAACAACTTAAAGTTGTGTTGATTCACAGAACTCACCCAACTGAGATCCTGCAGGGATTGTGAATAACACAGATGCTGACAGTTGCTCTCCTCTCCCTGCACAGAGTAGCCAGAAAAGCAAGCCGCACCCTGAGGCTGCCACTTCCCCTTGCAACACTGTAGGAGGGGAAAGCCAACAGCAAACACAACCACCTCCTACCTCCATACACAGCCCTCCCCTTGTATAAACAGCTCCACTGTCAAACCCCCTCAAGTACCATTAGATCTCTGATGATAGAATAATTACCTACTTAACATTGTAAGGGGTTAATGGGACCTGTAGCTCAGCTGCAGACCAGAAGTAGTTGGGACATCTCTGTATAAAGTTAGAATATAGAGCAGGTTTATAGTGAATGATTGCAGAGGGTGTGAGGATTGCCTAAAACAGTACATATCACAGTATAATCATCATGTATTATAATCACCATGTATTTCTTCCCTCCCTCTCTGACTGTGTCACCCCAAAATAATATTTTTTATTAATGTTTCTAAAATACTGGAAGATTAATATGCAAATATATGCAGTGTATGGTATTTTATGGCACTCGGCGCTTGTAAGGATTTCCTAATTACCTGGGAAATGGGTTTGAAATGGGGGCGGCTGCGATCTGGCAACACTGGCTGCACCCCACTTTGCCTGTGAAATTCTCTAAACAAACTAAATTCAAAGGGAAAGTTCAGTAGAAAATGTCATTATTTTTAGAATTCTTAGTTTATACAAACCTATTTATTCTACAAATTTTCTTCCATTTTGAAAAATCAGTTGAATTTATACCCCTTGCTATTCCCTGCTGTTTACATTAGCTCTGTGGTGGTCTTTCTTCTTCCCAGAATGCACTCTACCTTGGAATATTATTGTGCTGTGATCTGGTTGCGCTATATAACCCAGGCAGTAAGTTGTATTAAAAAGAAAATATACAACTCGTTATACAACTGCCTGCCTGAGTTGTATAGCGCAACCAGATCACAGCACAATACCTTACCCCAGAGTGGCCCATTCCCTGGTTTGCTGCACAAAGACATATCTATCTATCTTATCTATCTATCTTATCTTGGAATATTCCTAACACAGTAGCGTATCAATGCTACAGCAGCCCCCACCGCCGTGGGGGGCTCATGATCAGCTGTTTTTAAACAGGACCGGTACCGATCTTTTTAACAGCTGATCGCACATACCACTACTGTGAACATGCAATCAGCTGATTGGGCAAGAGGCAGGGGGGTTGTCAGGGGCCCAGCCTCCAAGCCTGCGTTTCGCTCCTGTCCTGTAATTTCTACTGATTGGTTGCTGGATGGGTCAAACATGCTCAGATCTCTACAGAGCAACTGAATCAACCCAGGCGCTGGGTCAAGGGCAAGACCATAACAGTCTCTATTAAGGGTCCTGCAAACAGGAAGTCAGTAATTTGGAAGCATTTATATATACAAAGACAAAATGCTGAATGGTGCTGGTTAATGGGAATGTCCACCCCCAAAACTAAAATTTAACCCACTGCTGGCCCCACTGTGTAGTGTTAAAAAATCCTTACCTTACATCTCTGCTCCAAATGGTTCTCCTGCAATGTCTATCCAAAGTCCAGGAAACTGAAGAGTTATTCACCTGACGAAGGGGCCCACCCCCAAAATGTTGTGCACATATCTTTCACAGTAAATATTTTAAGAAGAATGTGATTGCGTCCCTCATTATGAACTTAACTGAAGAGTAGGAGCCTTTCTTTGTGTAAAAATGTATCTGCCTCATCCCTGTCTCCTTCTGGAGGACTCTGTCATACACTGTGGAGCTCTACAACCAATAATATAACAGACATCCCACCCTGCCCCTTCAGGCTTCCGGGCAGGGTGGGGAAAGGGGGCGCGGTGCAGGTGCGTGATGTCACATGGGGCAGGGCATGACATTACAAGGGTGGCCACTGTTCTGGGTTGGTGGGAGCGGGGTTAGGGGCATTCTGGGGCATGGCCTCGTAAAGTGGGCATGGTTTGGGAGGAGACTCAAGACTGAGGTAGACTCTCAGACGATCTGGGATTGGTGGTATACCTGATATAGTATAATACACAAAAAATATATAATCACACATAACCCTTTAATCAGGGGCGTCTCTGGGGTTTTTGCCACCTGAGTCAAAATTTTGAATGTCCTAATGCCCAGATCACAGATAGGTACATATAACATGCCCTATTGCCCAGTTCACACATATAGGCACATATAACATGCCCCAATACCCAGATCACACAGACTGGTACATATAACATGCTCTAATGTCCAGATCACCCAAACAACTTTGAAAATACAATTTGCCCAGCTCTGCACACAGATCTAAGAGGGAAACATTGCAGGTCAGGGAGCCTGCACACGCTCACACACCCATAATTTTATTTTCCTGCTCTACCTGCTGCTTTTCTAAAAAAAAAAGAAAATTAAAGTGAGCTCTGTCTGCTGCCTCTCTGATATTTAGCAGGGGCGCCGCCCTGAGCATTTTGCTCATCTTGCCGCATTAGAGACACCCGGCCTTTAATAAAAACTCATATACAACACATCATAAGATCATATATATATATCCGTTCTATATATATCTCACCCTCAAAAAATGTCACAATGTAAAATTACCTCCCAAAGAGTGTAGGTTTCTCTGGAAGGTGATTTTACATTGTGATATTTTTTGAGGGTGGGAAGGAGAGATATATATAGACTGGGTATATGATCTTATGATGTGTTGTATATGTGTTTTTATTAAAGGGTTATATGTGATTATAACATATATCTAATACTTATATAGGCTGCCACCACATTCCGGGCAGCGGAATGACCTTATAAATATATTTAAAGGGACACTATACTGAAAAAATTACTTTGCTTTATCTTAATCTATAATTGAATACATGTAAGTAGCACTTACTCTGATTGGCGTGTGTTGCTGTATGCCTTCAATCCAGCACACATTTTGTTTAGGAGTAGTATCCTCCCTCTTTTAACCACTCCCACTTCCATCCGACCTGACTTTTTCCCCACAAACCAACTGTCAAGCCTGCACACAGCATTCCAACTGTCGAAACTCTGTCACCATTCCAGCTACAGTAAAACTGCTCACAGAAGAATAGTTTTTGAAAGCAAAGAACTTGATTGACAGCTGATACATAAGAAGTTTTAGATTGGATATCTAAAGAAATAGGGGGCAGATCAACAAAAAAATTATACAGTGGTAGTTGGGAAGAATTATAGTTTCCAGTTATGGTCAATTTAAAATAACCTATTTTTCGGTATAGATTATATATATCTAAACAGTACTTACTATACAGTAGCGTAATTCAAAGACACGGTTTTGTAGGTTTTCCAGATTTTGAAGTAGAAAATAGAGGATAAATCGCAGATGTGTGAGTGCGCCAAATTTTTTGGCCACTTCTTAAAAGCCCCACTTTTAAGTTAACGTCCTTATATATATAACACCCTTAGGTATAGATGTGCGAGGGCATACCCACTTCTTCAAAGCCCAACTTTTAAGGTAACGCCCACTTTAAGGTAACCAACTGGTACACTGTAAACATAGTATAAGGCCTTGTTCACACTAGGATGGACCAAAAAAGGATACAGCAGGGGCCTGTCTGCATCCCATAATGTTTCTGCCTCCTTCCTCTCCTCCAGGAGAAGTTTGGCATGCACAGTGAAGCCCTCCCTCTCCCACCCATTTTGCTCTCCCTTCCCCTAACTTACAATCCCTTTTCTGTAGTGTAGGGCTCCCTGTCCCATCCTCGACTGCTATAGTTATTTTTAAAATAAAAGATCTGAAAATTACTTACTTTACTTCATTCCCCCAGCATCCTGTAATGCCTGCAGCCACATCCATGATTGGCTGCCTCTCAGCCAATTACGGACACGGCTACAGGTCTGGCCCCCTGCTAGCAGTCCCAGTAAACAGAGGGCTGAGATTTCAGCGCCAGGGGAATGAAGCAAAGTAAGTATTGTTAGGATCGGTTTTTTTTACAAATAACTTTAGCGTTTTGGGGTGGGATTGGGAGTACCACGATATATTAAAAAATTAACTTGAGGGTGGACATGCCCTTTAAATGTGTGTTTGAGTCTTTACCCTGATAATGATAACTACATTGTTAGTGCCCAAATCCCATATTCTAAATTACTAAAGGGTGACTATAGCAGATATAAAGCTAAATAAAAAACAGATTTCTTTCAAATGGATGGATAAGATAATAGGGTCTGATGTGTCCTTTAAAGTGTATCTCAAATGGGGAAATTAAATTTGGGCTATTCAGTTTTGAAGAATGGGCGGTAAAGACGCTATGTTTTATCCCCGTTCTTCAATAAAACCTGCAGGAGGCGGGAATGAAATGAAGTAACTTACCCGCTCTCACGCTCCTTTCTCTGTTCTTCTGACAGGTCCCGACAGAGTTCCTACAGTATGTGCATGTGCGTACAGTAGGAACTCAGTCGGGCAGGGGCATAACTGCAGGGGCCAGGGTAACAGCTGTGTCTTACCTCCTGTTCTTCAATAAAACCTGCAGGAGCCAGGAGAGAAGATTCGGAATTTACCCAATCTCTCGCTCCTCTGCCATGTCCTCTGCCAGGTCCCAATAAACTTCATATGCTACGCGCATGCGATACCTTTTAAAGCAAATAATCGTTCCTCAGTTCTGGCTGTGCTGGGGATGTAACCAATGACTGCAACATTGTATCAGATCATGAACTTTTCTCACTTGGCTGGTGTGCTGTGCTCAGGTTTGCAGCAATGTATCAGATCAGGGTCAGGGAGCAGCACTGAATGTATTGTCAGTAATTTAGCTGCGGGAACACTGTGTGTGTTAGAGGCAGAAAACCCGGACAAACGTGTGAAATTTCACCCAGACTCCATATTTAGCATTGAAAAAGAGGACTAATCTGTAATTTACCAATGTCTGGAAACCTTAAGAATAGGACAATTAGCCTTTAAATGATTTTATATCATTTATTAAAAGTAAAAAAGAGTGCATAAAAAGGTACAGAAATATGCTAGGGTAATTAATGAACATAAAAGTAGCACAAAGTTAAGAGTAAAGGGAATAAATGGCCTCTGTTAATCCATAAGCAAAGTCCATGAAAACTTGGTAATCCAATATGGGAAGAAATATCCAATTTGATACTCCAAGATGGAAGCCAATAAACGGTCTGTCCAGTTGGCTTAGTGATGTTCCTCGGTTTGATGTTAAAAAATGACGAACTCTTGAGCTAAGTCCATACTCCCAATTTATGCCCTCTCATGAATCGGTGAGGAGTTTGGTCCTCCAAAGAGGGTGTGCCTGGTTAAGCCCGGAAAGGTGTATCCTGCTTTTTGGAGGGAAACCATACTATGAATTCTGTACATCTCACATACAAAATACGAACCATCTCACATACAAAATACGAACCATCTCACATACAACCATCTCACATACAAAATACGAACCATCTCACATACAAAATACAAATGGTTTTGTGATCCACATACAAACACATACATCCACATACAAACAAAAGATACCAAGCATGATATAGTTATGAGGTTGTATGACCGAAAAGTAAAATATCTTAAAGGAGAACTAAACCCAATTTTTTATACTACAGAATCTGAAAACACCCCCCCTAAAAACACCAATAAACTATAAAATGCCACTTTAGTAAACTCTGTTAAAATAAATCAAAGCCTGTTAAGAACTGGATGAAGTATCTGTGTGTATGTGCAGTGTCAGACCACACCTCCTGACCTCAGTCACATGCTTCCTTGCTTTATCTGTCCTGTAAAAGGATTGGCTAGAGATTATTAATGGGAGGCAAAAATCTCTCACTCTTTTGATCCCCTGTTGACATTGATCCTCATGCAAAATATAATATACTTCACATAGCAGCATTGAATATTACAGATACATAGTGAAATATAATGAAGAATAGGGTCTACCCAGGGCCAACGTATGAAGGAGGGTTTAAGCAGTGTCATTGGACCCCTATATTAGGAAATATGCAGCCAGTATTCTACATTTAGGGCACTGTGCTAGAGGGTTTCTGCCTAAATATTTCAGCCAGGTACAGTAGGTGTTAAATATACTTGTTTGGCAATATAAAAATTATTTTTTCCCCCACAAGTGACACTTTATTGTAACATTCCAATAATGTCTCTACAGCTTCTTAATCTGGAATCCTCAAATACAGTATCACCTCTAATAAGTTAATAGGGCTTCCATCCTAGGAATTTTCCTGCATTTGGCACACTACACACTAGCCCCTTCTTTGGCATAGCCTCGGTTAATGCCAAAATTGGATGAGAAGAGAATGTATTTGGGAGTTCGGTGTCAGTCATTCATTTTATAAACACTCAAAATTATTGGACACACCACTCCTTCTGGGATCGTCCTTCTGCGGGCTGTACTGATTTTCAGTCCATATAATATACAATCAAAGTAAAAGTGCAAATGGACTTTCCAGTCTTTTTACTTGTCAGTCATTAATTATTTATATTTTAGGAACAGCAGTACCTGAAAGATGTTGAACAAAGACGCACTGTCCTACCTAGTCCCAGATAATCCCTAGATAGAGTGATAGGCATGGGGCTGAAGGAACCTTCGGTAGGGGATATTCATATGGATTGTCCATTATTCACTGCTTTCCATAGTTTAGTATCTTGCTGATTTATTTTTAATTTGGCTTGAGGAACCAAATTTCTGTTCTTTCTATTTCCTCTTTTTCTTGTGTTTTATTCTTCCACTTTTTTGGACCGTATCTCCTCCCACAGTTTTTGAGCTAGAGACTTGAAATTTGGTACAGAGGTGCAGGGCATATAGGAGAAGTGTGCTATTACCTAGCTAAGGAATCCGCAGAAGCGTAAAAGCGTTATTGGGAAATTTCGGGACATTTTTTCCCATAGACTATAATGGTAACAATCCTCAAATGTGGATATTTGTTTCATGGTCATAAACACAAACGCTGATACCCCCAACCCCCCACACAGATACAGGTACACCCACCTACTGACCTACCTTTCCATTCCCATGGAAGCCATACTTAAAGGGTGACTATAGTCAAAAAACTAATTTTTAACCAATCATCAAAAAAGTTAGTCTTTTATCCCCCAACCTGACACAAGTACACACACCAACTGACCTACCCATTCATTCATGTGACAGCCATATTTAAAGGGTTGTTTTTTTACTTACAATGGCCTCATCATTGCTATTATTATGTTTTAAAATCTGCAGCACAAACACACACATTCCCTTCCAAAATGCGACCTTTCAAGCCAAATTCAAAGTTTATACTTTCCCTTTCTAGTTGTACCTGTTTCCTGTATTGTAGATGCCTCACTGGACAATGAACAAATGTGGCTCAGTGTTTAGCACTGATACCTTGCAGTGCTGATGATCTGCACGGAGTTTGTATGAGTGGATAAGGAAGAGCTCGGCACACTCAAATGAAGATAGCTAACTCCAACTCTGTGCAAATGAACATGCTTTATTTATATATCATTTCCATGTGCTCACCGACAGTGCAATGCAACAGGGCACTCTGGCTTCCCCCACAATCATAAAGACATACTGATAGGTTGTGTGAGTCAAATAAATGTGCTTAGATTGTAAGCTCTCCAAGGCAAGGCCTGATGTGAATGTATATATGTAATTGTAAAGTGCTACGGAAGATGTATGTGTCAAACAGTGTCTAGAGACAGTAGATTTCAGTGTCATACAGTAACTTCCATCCAACCTGACTTTTTCCGCACAAACCAACTGTCAAGCCTGCACACAGCACACAGCATTCCAACTGTCAAAACTCTGTCACCATTCCAGTTACAGTAAAACTACTCACAGAAGAATAGTTTTTGAGCGCAAGGAACTTGATTGACAGCTGAAATATAAGAAGTTTTAGATTGGATATCTAAAGAAATAGGGAGCAGATCAATGAAAACATGACACAGTGGTGGTTGGGAAGAATTATTGTTTCCAGTTATGGTCAATTCAAAATAACCTATTTTTTGGTATAGATGCCCTTTAAGTAATGTTAGTTAAAAAAACAATGGCAACTTTTTATTGTGGATGAATCGGTAATGGGTTAAATTCAATTAACAAGTAAATTCCCTAACTAAATAAGAAAGAGAATTGAATATAATTAAGTAATCAAAATTAATTTTATTAGTACAAATGTGGTTTATGGCACATAGTATTTTGCAGGTTCAATATATGTGAATATAAAACAAGAAGATGGACGCTGACATATTCCTACAATGTTATACAGCACCATTAAAAGGTAAATAAAAATTATCTCATAGAATTATCTTAGATTTTTTTCCTACAAAATAACCGTCAGCAACAATTTATCTTAAAAAGCAATCTTAAATATCAGTACATACAGTAGGTGAGTTTGTTCCTGCATTCAAAACTCACTGACCTCCAGTGACTGTTAGCTACAAATTCTATGCTCTGCTGTATGCTGGGAGCATGAATTTCATCTCCTGCTGTGTTTTCTGCACTCTCTATGCAGACAAGGGCTTATCTAAGTGCTGCCCTGTACTTATAATTCATTGTTCAATACTTTCAGCATTAGGGCTAGAGATGAAGAGAGGAGAGCAAGTTATTCCCACACTCCTCGGTCTACATTTGAAATCAATAATTTTTTAGGTTCACAAAATAAGGCAATACAATCCATTGAAATTACAGTGGTATAACATTACATATCATAAAAATACATGTGCAGCTTATGCTTAATATAATCTCATTTCATTTTCTACAACTGAAACATTTTTTGGACCATGTTAATATTAAATACAAATTAAGTAGTCAATGTTGATTGCAAAGTGCAAACAGTTTTTTCTAATTGTTTTCTTCTTTTTGGCAAAATCCCGACTCTTCTCTTTCCAGACCGAACCAGTGCTGGCCTGTGTTTTAATATCCAAATATATAGACTATAAATATAGAAATACACAGGCACCCTATACAGTAGTCTGGGAATCAGGTCCAACCTCTAAACAGGAGCCACATAACATAGATTGCATAGAAAACATGTAAAAATATTTTCCCCTGGTCCGTACCAGTGTTTTTGACAACAATAAAAAAATGGGTTCATATGTGCTACATAGTGGTTATATAAATTGTATTTAAATGAAAAATTGTGCTCCTTTAAAATTATTAAACTGTATATATAGCAAATCATTTCAACACTAAGGTGGCAAAATCTATGGGGGTAATTCTTTAATTGCCACATCAGCAGTATACAGTAAAAAAATAGTCTACTTTTCTAGAGAACTCCATAACACAGCACTGCATAGTGCTCCATAGGGTAAACACGATGCAAACAAGATTACCAGATTTTCGTGTAAATTAGCAACATCTGCAGAACAATTTGATACTAAACAAGGCATCTTAGTAAATACATAGACATTATACAAACAATAAACAATTAGAACCCTTGAAAGTAACAACAGATTAAGCAACTCTACAAGAGGCCATGTTACCCCTACTTTACTGGAACTTATATGACCGTCTCAGTGTCAGACTGGTGGATTCCCCTGTAACCCTGTGGGCAAGTCTGGACCTTCTGTAAAGCACTATATTAGTTAGGTTTAATAAAACTTAATCCTTCACCTTCCCTTTCCCAAGCCCATGATGCTCTTCTTCCTTCAGAAAAGCCATTGGTTATTTCCATTCCAGTTTATTAGCACCACATATTGACATCAAATAAACAGGGAGATTCAATATCCAGGACTCAGGATCCTGGTGGATCCGTACCTTTGGGATTATAGTTCTGACTAAGAGTCAATATGTAAAAGGATAAACTGTCAGTACATGCACCTGAAATATTTACAGTCTTGTCAATGCCCTAATTTAAAAAAAAAAAAAAAGATATATAAACTAAAGAGGGGGCTGTCCTTATTCCTAAACAAAGAAGGTCTTACTAGTATATTCTGGCACACAAAGAACACAAATTTTGCATTTGTTATCTCTGTCAAATCTAGTAAACTGATGACAGTATTCTCTTTTGCTTTTCATTCAACACATCTGTATATGCAGTCACCTTAAAGCTGTTTTCAGACAAAAAGGATAACAACAAGAACACTTGGAAAGTAATAGACATTAGGGAGAATTGAAGGGCCACAACAAAGTCACACTAACTACAAAGCTTTAGCAAGACACGGGATATTGGCTGATTTAATCAAAATATTAGTAAGGGTTTGACCAGCTATCCTGTACCAGGCCATCCTGGTGTCTATCCATGTTACAATATTATCAGCCAATACACAGTAGAGGGAAATAATCACAACTTGTGTGGTGTTTGGCAACGAAATTGGCCGCTATAAAAATCCAACGCAGTGAAGACCAGTTTGGTCCATAATGGTCTTTGTATATGAGCCCTTATTTTAAAAAAGGTCCTTATATTACTTAGCAAGTACAAATGACTAAATATTTAACATTGTCTGTTTTTGAATTGTCTAAGAAAATAAAAATGAAAAAAGTATCAAGGTGAAATGAACTAAATAAAGTATCTAGTCTACTGAGTCAGTACTGACTTCTCTGCCTTTCAGCTTTCTATTTTATAGATCATGGCTGTTCTATTTATTTCATTCCCCCCCATACATTCCTACTTGAAATCCTTCTTTCCCCTGTTTTTATATTTATACTCTTTATTCCCTCATACTGGACTAATCATTATTTCTTCCCTTACTTATCTTGTGATCAAAAGAGAACAAAAACAAATTGTTACACTCAATCCATTATTAGAGCTAAGTAGCTGTTTCTCTGAATTATGCCTGTAAATACTGTCATTATCCCAGTGCTGAAAACTGTCTGTTGCACCCTGCCCCCCTCCCCCATGCTCAATAAAATGCCTATGGTGCTCTCTCTCTATTGCTAGACTCTGCAGAGGGTGTGTAAGGTTCCTCTCCTTGCCACCAGTTATGCTATTCTAATAGAATTGGAAGAGGTATGGCTCTTTAGCTCTATTATTATTAATTGGTCTCAGCTTATTTTTAATTTCCAATGTGGTTATTTTTAATTTTCCCTTCACTTCATTAATAAAAACTTCAGCAGGAAGGCACTTCATAATAATGATAAACCGAGACCCCCGAGTTAATGGATTTAAAGTAATTCACATGCATGTTTACATATTCACACAAGTGAATGTTAAATTAACAGTATAAAACATGGCACCTCATTGGCCTTTGGTGGCAGTGTTTAAAACATGTGCAGTGCATTGTTAGGGCAGCAGTAGGGATCTTTGCCAGTTGTATCTCACACATGGGCATGACGAGGTAGTTCAGTTGTGAGTTGATGCTTGTACTGCACACCCATCAAACACTCAATGATTATGTTTCCCTTTTTTTACCCCAGACTACAAAAATACTGTTACTTTTTCCTTTTGCTTTTTTAAACTTTATAAAATAACCAATTTTCTTTAAAAAACAACAACAAAAAAAACCCATATAAATGAGTACATGATCAAACTTCTGTTCCATCATGTAGATTGTTGTGGACTTCAAGATTGACTTGCTTCACTTTGACTCCTTTTAAATTAAAGGTCTCTTTATTGTCATCAAGAAGATTGATATTCCTGACAGTGCAGTGCTGTCTGTTGAAATTCTTTTCCGCTCGGTCACAGTTTTTCCTTGATACTTCAACCTTCGTGTTGAGCGGATATTCCTCAACCACATCCCTATGTGTTTTCTTTTTATTTCTCCTGCATTTCTGTGTTATAAGGCAAACTGCCAGAAGAATGAGCATCAACAGCATTATAGCTGCAAAGGCACTTCCAACAGAAGCTCCTGTTTGTGAAGAGGAAGTCGCAGAAGTCTCCATTTCTAGGTTTAAAGTCTTCATGTTGGTTCCATTCTTAACTTGATCTCCTTCATTGTCATAAATCAAAGAATCATCCATGGTCAGCCTGCCGTTCTTATCCACAACATCTCTGCGTTTACGTCTCATTTGATAGGTGAGAGAACGCTGAACCCTTGGGCCTGCCATTGTCTCTGGGCCAATAATGTAGATCACCTGTAAATACCATTGATGCCCTGTCTCAACCTAAAAAACACAATTAAAGGGAAATATGTTTATAACATTCCACAAATAAGGTTGTATCAGCGGTTAGCATTGACACATTCACTGCTGGTTTATGGGTTTTAACCCTATTTTTGTTACATTTGCTCATTAGTTTACCAGTATCAGATTTCCTAGCTATCTAATCACTTTCAGCTTCATCAAAACAAAGGAATACATGTGACAATGTAAAGTTGGATGCTATGGATTGTATATAGTTTCTGATAATTTGTTCTTTTTTCTCCAGACACCCAGAGAAAGCTGCTAACCTGTAACAGTGTAAAAAGTATAAAGAAAATGCAAAGTATTAACTTGGGAAGGCGTTCCAAGTAACATTTTCTTAAAGTTACATGTAAAAGTGGATACTTAAAATTACTATGCAGGAACTGTGAAAAATACTGTATATTTGCACTTTATATAGCACTTTAATGCACTTTTGCACTTGTAGCTCTATAAGCACTTTCTACAGATTTATCACACCCATCGTGGGAGGATCCAAAATGCACAATGGGTACTTAAGACCAAGGGCTTTTTACGATCGCGACCATACATTTATGATCGAACGTTTGTTAATTACTGAATGTTTGGTCGTGTAATATCATGCGGTAGGAAACTAATGCAATGGTATTCTATAGGGATCGTAAAGCTATGATTCCATTATTGTAGATTTATGATCAGTCATTTACAATCGCTATAGTGATCATAAATTAACAATCGTTAAACAGATTGGAAATTAACGATAGTTAAAGGCGTGGTATCGCTTATAGATACCACTTTAGAAATGAGTATAGTGTCCCTTTAATGAGGCACTAAATAAAGTTTCTCAAGCAACCTCGGGACGAGTTCAGGTGGGTCCGTGTAGAAGCAAAAGTACCACCTTGTGAAAACAACTGGAACAATGATATAAAAGCACACCAAGAGTAAAAAAAAACAAAAAACTTATACCACAAAAGGCAGCCTCCCTCTTCCTGGCCCGACTCACAAAGGTATTAACTACATTGAAGGTTCTTGGGAAGGTAAATACGCTATGCACTGTAAATGACCAGCGGGAGGCTGAGAAACTTAGAGAAGCCACTTATAAATTAAATAAGATATGGAAATTTGGTTATTTCCATGCTACCATGGAAATTACCCAGAAGTCTCCATTCCTTATTTGCATAATGTGCAAGAGAGAACTAATAGTTAATTTATTAGTGATGTCTGTCTATAAGCAATTCAAACTGCAAAACTAAAGGCACCACACTGATGATGGCTCAGTAAAGCTGAAACTGTTCTGTGGTTGGCTCTCTGGTTTTGCATTTAGCTCATGGAATTCTGTAAAAACCTTTTAATAGGTATAGCATTTCCTAAAGGCTACCTTGGAAATTACCCAGAAGTCTCCGTTCCTTGTTAACTTGGTGGATAAACTGCATCTGAGTATTTCAGCAAAGTAAAGGATTCAGCAGAACAAATATTATAAATTAGATCTTGCTGTGTAATAGAAAAATGTCTTAAAGGACATGTGAACTAGGGCAAACCATTTTTTAATTAATCACACAGTAATAAGGATTAATTACCACCAATTTTAAATCTGCTTTTTTTTCTTCTCTGGCCTTCCTATATCTTGTTTTTTAGCTCTGGGAGTTTTACTGTTTAAAGAGGGTGGGGCAAAAATAGTCAGTAACGAACTGTCAATCACCCAGGCCCTTCCTCTGGCACACTACATGTAAAAACTATCCATTCTATAAAAGTAAAGCTTATTTCTCTGTCACTGTATGGCTAATTGATTCAGCATTAAGATCAGGAAAAGGAATAAGCATTATTAGTTGCTCTGCACTCTTTCTGTGCAGATAAACCCAATCCTACAGTTAGCTGCTGTCTGTGTTAATCAGACATCCCACCCTGCAGTTTTAGGCTTCTGGACAGGGTGGGAAAGGGGTGTGTGGCGAATGGGCCACGTGGGGGCAGGGCGTGATGACACGTGGAGGCGTGGCTAGTGCCCTAGGGGTGGAGGGAGGCGGGTTAAGGGCATTCCTGGGGCGTGGCTGTAGAAAAGGGGCATGACCGAGGAGGAGACTAAAGTCTCCTCTCAGTGGCGGGAGTCTGGGGTGGTCTCGCGGAATGCGGGAGATCACCCCAGAATGAGGGAGACTCCCGGTCAATCCGGGAGAGGTGGGATACCTGGTTAGTTAAGTCCCAATGTAGCACTGTAACTAAAGAAATCAATTACAAAGCCCCACACACACACACACACACACACCTTCAAACTCTACAGCTAAAAGAAAATCTTTTTACTTTACTTCCCATAGCAAAGTAGTTTGACTTTCACTTTCACTATAACACAAAATCACTGGGTGAATGCTATTGGCTGTAATATGTAAGTGAGGCACAGATCATAGCCACTGCACATGCTCCAAACTCCATTTGAGCCTCCGTTTTGGGAGGGGGTGGATATATAGAGAGGAGCTGAAGAGGACATGAGGCGATCTAGTGACAGGGAGCACTGAGAGTAAAAAGGGATCAAGTTCCTGACAGCACTTAAAATGTAGAAATGGATAAAGGCAAGTCATTTTTTCAGTTTAGTGTCCCTTAAAAGGGTATCTCCACTGATGGAAAAACGTTTTTTTTTTCCCCTATATGAAAGTTCACCTTCCCCCAACCCCCCAACCCCCACACAGATACAGGTACACCCACCTACTGACCTACCTTTCCATTCCCATGGAAGCCATACTTAAGGGTAACTATAGTCAAAAAACTAATTTTAACCAATCATAAAAAAGTTAGTCTTTATCCCCCAACCTGACACAAGTACACACACCAACTGACCTACCCATTCATTCATGTGACAGCCATATTAAAGGGTTGTTTTTTTACTTACAATGGCCTCATCATTGCTATTATTATGTTTTAAAATCTGCAGACAAAACACACACATTCCCTTCCAAAATGCGACCTTTCAAGCCAAATTCAAAGTTTATACTTTCCCTTTATGTTGTAACTGTTTCCTGTATTGTAGATGCCCACTGGACAATGAACAAATGTGGCTCAGTGTTTAGCACTGATACCTTGCAGTGCTGATGATCTGCACGGAGGTGTATGAGTGGATAAGGAAGAGCTCGGCACACTCAAATGAAGATAGCTAACTCCAACTCTGTGCAAATGAAGGTGCTTTATTTATTATCATTCCATGTGCTCACCGACAGTGCAATGCAACAGGGCACTCTGGCTTCCCCCACAATCATAAAGACATACTGATAGGTTGTGTGAGTCAAATAAATGTGCTTAGATTGTAAGCTCTCCAAGGCAAGGCCTGATGTGAATGTATACATGTAATTGTAAAGTGCTACGGAAGATGTATGTGTCAAACAGTGTCTAGAGACAGTAGATTTCAGTGTCAACAGTAACTTCCATCCAACCTGACTTTTCCGCACAAACCAACTGTCATGCCTGCACACAGCACACAGCATTCCAACTGTCAAAACTCTGTCACCATTCCAGTTACAGTAAAACTACTCACAGAAGAATAGTTTTTGAGCGCAAGGAACTTGATTGACAGCTGAAATTTTTAGATTGGATATCTAAAGAAATAGGGAGCAGATCAATGAAAACATGACACAAGTGTGGTTGGGAAGAATATGTTTCCAGTTATGGTCAATTCAAAATAACCTATTTTTGGTATAGATGCCCTTTAAGTAATGTTAGTTAAAAAAACAATGGCAACTTTTATTGTGGATGAATCTGGTAATGGGTTAAATTCAATTAACAAGTAAATTCCCTAACTAAATAGAAAGAGAATTGAATATAATTAAGTAATCAAATTAATTTTATTAGTACAAATGTGGTTTATGGCACATAGTATTTGCAGGTTCAATATATGTGAATATAAAACAACAAGATGGACGCTGACATATTCCTACAATGTTTACAGCACCATTAAAAGGTAAATAAAAATTATTTCATAGAATTATCTAGATTTTTTCCTACAAAATAACCATCAGCAACAATTTATCTTAAAAAGCAATCTTAAATATCAGTACATACAGTAGGTGAGTTTGTTCTGCATTCAAAACTCACTGACCTCCAGGACTGGTAGCTACAAATTCTATGCTCTGCTGTATGCTGGGAGCATGAATTTCATCTCCTGCTGTGTTTTCTGACTCTCTATGCAGACAAGGGTTATCTAAGTGGGCCCTGTACTTATAATTCATTGTTCAATACTTTCAGCATTAGGGCTAGAGATGAAGAGAGGAGAGCAAGTTATTCACACATCCTCGGTCTACATTTGAATCAATATTTTTTAGG
The DNA here is from genome assembly GCA_019447015.1 of Hymenochirus boettgeri. NCBI lineage: Eukaryota > Metazoa > Chordata > Amphibia > Anura > Pipidae > Hymenochirus > Hymenochirus boettgeri. The sequence continues at coordinate 150,447,870 of CM033469.1, forward strand.
TTCACAAAATAAGGCAATACAATCCATTGAAATTACAGTGGTATAACATTACATATCATAAAAATACATGTGCAGCTTATGCTTAATATAATCTCATTTCATTTTCTACAACTGAAACATTTTTTGGACCATGTTAATATTAAATACAAATAAGTAGTCAATGTTGATTGCAAAGTGCAAACAGTTTTTTCTAATTGTTTTCTCTTTTTGGCAAAATCCCGACTCTTCTCTTTCCAGAACGAACCAGTGCTGGCCTGTTGTTTAATATCCAAATATATAGACTATAAATATAGAAAACACAGGCACCCTATACAGTAGTCTGGGAATCAGGTCCAACCTCTAAACAGGAGCCACATAACATAGATTGCATAGAAAACATGTAAAAATATTTTCCCCTGGTCCGTACCAGTGTTTTTGACAACAATAAAAATGGGTTCATATGTGCTACATAGTGGTTATTAAATTGTATTTAAATGAAAAATTGTGTCCTTTAAAATTATTAAACTGTATATATAGCAAATCATTTCAACACTAAGGTGGCAAAATCTATGGGGGTAATTCTTTAATTGCCACATCAGCAGTATACAGTAAAAAAATAGTCTACTTTTCTAGAGAACTCCATAACACAGCACTGCATAGTGCTCCATAGGGTAAACACGATGCAAACAAGATTACCAGATTTTCTGTGTAAATTAGCAACTTGCAGAACAATTTGATACTAAACAAGGCATCTTAGTAAATACATAGACATTATACAAACAATAAACAATTAGAACCCTTGAAAGTAACAACAGATTAAGCAACTCTACAAGAGGCCATGTTACCCCTACTTTACTGGAACTTATATGACGTCTCAGTGTCAGACGTGGGATTCCCCTGTAACCCTGTGGGAAGTCTGGACCTTCTGTAAAGCACTATATTAGTTAGGTTTAATAAAACTTAATCCTTCACCTTCCTTTCCCAAGCCCATGATGCTTTCTTCCTTAGAAAGGCCATTGGTTTTCCATTCCAGTTATTAGCACCACATATTGACATCAAATAAACAGGGAGATTCAACAGGACTCAGGATCCTGGTGGATCCGTACCTTTGGGATTATAGTTCTGACTAAGAGTCAATGTAAAAGGATAAACTGGCAGTACATGCACCAAAATATTACAGTCTTGTAATGCCCTAATTTAAAAAAAAAAAAAGATATATAAACTAAAGAGGGGGCTGTCCTTATTCCTAAACAAGAAGGTCTTACTAGTATATTCTGGCACACAAAGAACACAAATTTTGCATTGTTATCTCTGTCAAATCTAGTAAACTGATGACAGTATTCTCTTTTGCTTTTCATTCAACACATCTGTATATGCAGTCACCTTAAAGCTGTTTCAGACAAAAGGATAACAACAAGAACACTGGAAAGTAATAGACATTAGGGAGAATTGAAGGGCCACAACAAAGTCACACTAACTACAAAGCTTTAGCAAGACAGGGATATTGGCTGATTTAATCAAAATATTAGTAAGGGTTTGACCAGCTATCCTGTAACAGGCCATCTGGTGTCTATCCATGTTACATATTATCAGCCATACACAGTAGAGGGAAATAATCACAACTTTGTGGGGTTTGGCAACGAAATTGGCCGCTATAAAAATCCAACGCAGTTGAAGACAGTTTGGTCCATAATGGTCTTTGTATATGAGCCCTTATTTTAAAAAAGGTCCTTATATTACTTAGCAAGTACAAATGACTAAATATTAACATTGTCTGTTTTTGAATTGTCTAAGAAAATAAAAATGAAAAAAGTATCAAGGTGAAATGAACTAAATAAAGTATCTAGTCTACTGAGTCAGTACTGACTTCTCTGCCTTTCAGCTTTCTATTTTTAGATCATGGCTGTTCTATTTATTTCATTCCCCCCCATACATTCCTACTTGAAATCCTTTTTCCCCTGTTTTTATATTTATACTCTTTATTCCCTCATACTGGACAATCATTATTTCTTCCCTTACTTATCTTGTGATCAAAAGAGAAACAAAAACAAATTGTTACACTCAATCCATTATTAGAGCTAAGTAGCTGTTCTCTGAATTATGCCTGTAAATACTGTCATTATCCCAGTGCTGAAAACTGTCTGTTGCACCCTGCCCCCCTCCCCATGCTCAATAAAATGCCTATGGTGCTCTCTCTCTATTGCTAGACTCTGCAGGGGTGGTAAGGTTCCTCTCCTTGCCACCAGTTATGCTATTCTAATAGAATTGGAAGAGGTATGGCTCTTTAGCTCTATTATTATTAATTGGTCTCAGCTTATTTTTAATTTCCAATGTGGTTATTTTTAATTTTCCTTCACTTCATTATAAAAACTTCAGCAGGAAGGCACTTCATAATAATGATAAACCGAGACCCCCGAGTTAATGGATTTAAGTAATTCACATGCATGTTTACATATTCACACAAGTGAATGTTAAATTAACAGTATAAAACATGGCACCTCATTGGCTTTGGTGGCAGTGTTTACAACATGAGTGCAGTGCATTGTTAGGGCAGCAGTAGGGATCTTTGCCAGTGTATCTCACACATGGGCATGACGAGGTAGTTCAGTTGTGAGTTGATGCTTGTAATGCACCACCCATCAAACACTCAATGATTATGTTTCCCTTTTTTTACCCCAGACTACAAAATACTGTTACTTTTCCTTTTGCTTTTTTAAACTTTATAAAATAACCAATTTTCTTTAAAAAACAACAACAAAAAAAAACCATATAAATGAGTACATGATCAACTTCTGTTCCATCATGTAGATTGTTGTGGACTTCAAGATTGACTTGCTTCACTTTGACTCCTTTTAAATTAAAGGTCTCTTTTGTGCATCAAGAAGATTGATATTCCTGACAGTGCAGTGCTGTCTGTTGAAATTCTTTTCCGCTCGGTCACAGTTTTTCCTTGATACTTCAACCTTCGTGTTGAGCGGATATTCCTCAACCACATCCCTATGTGTTTTTTTTATTTCTCCTGCATTTCTGTGTTATAAGGCAAACTGCCAGAAGATGAGCATAACAGCATTATAGCTGCAAGGCACTTCCAACAGAAGCTCCTGTTGTGAAGAGGAGTCGCAGAAGTCCCCATTTCTAGGTTTAAAGTCTTCATGTTGGTTCCATTCTTAACTTGATCTCCTTCATGTCATAAATCAAAGAATCATCCATGGTCAGCCTGCGTTCTTATCCACAACATCTCGCGTTTACGTCTCAGTTGATAGGTGAGAGAACGCTGAACCCTTGGGCTGCCATTGTCTCTGGGCCAATAATGTAGATCACCTGTAATACCATTGATGCCCTGTCTCAACCTAAAAAACACAATTAAAGGGAAATATGTTTATAACACATTCCAAAATAAGGTTGTATCAGCGGTTAGATTGACAATTCATGCTGGTTTATGGGTTTTAACCTATTTTGTTACATTTGCTCATTAGTTTACCAGTATCAGATTTCCTAGCTATCTAATCATCATTTCAGCTTCATCAAAACAAAGGAATACATGTGACAATGTAAAGTTGGATGCTATGGATTGTATATAGTTTCTGATAATTTGTTCTTTTTTCTCCATACACCCAGAGTAAGCTGCTAACCTGTACAGTGTAAAAAGTATAAGAAAATGCAAAGTATTAAATTGGGAAGGCGTTCCAAGTAACATTTTCTTAAAGTTACATGTAAAAGTGGATACTAAAATACTATGCAGGAACTGTGAAAAATACTGTATATTTGCACTTTATATAGCACTTTAATGCACTTTTGCACTTGTAGCTCTATAAGCACTTTCTACAGATTTATCACACCATCGTGGGAGGATCCAAAATGCCCAATGGGTACTTAAGACCAAGGGCTTTTTACGATCACGACCATACATTTATGACCAAACGTTTGTTAATTACTGAATGTTTGTCGTGTAATATCATGCGGTAGGAAACTAATGCAATGGTATTCTATAGGGATCGTAAAGCTAGATTCCATTATTGTAGATTTATGATCAGTCATTTACAATCGCTATAGTGATCATAATTAACAATCGTTAAACAGATTGGAAATTAACGATAGTTAAAGGCGTGGTATCGCTTATAGATACCACTTTAGAAATGGTATGTGTTCCTTTAATGAGGCCAATAAATAAGTTTCTCAAGCAACCTCGGGACGAGTTCAGGTGGGTCCGTGTAGAAGCAAAAGTACCACCTTGTGAAAACAACTGGACAATGATATAAAAGCACACCAAGAGTAAAAAAAAACAAAAAAACTTATACCACAAAAGGCAGACTCCCTCTTCCTGGCCCGACTCACAAAGGTATTAACTACATTGAAGGTTCTTGGGAAGGTAAATACGCTCTTGCACTGTAAATGACCAGCGGGAGGCTGAGAAACTTAGAGAAGCCACTTATAAATTAAATAAGATATGGAAATTTGGTTATTTCCATGCTACCATGGAAATACCAGAAGTCTCCATTCCTTATTTGCATAATGTGCAAGAGAGAACTAATAGTTAATTTATTAGTGATGTCTGTCTATAAGCAATTCAAACTGCAAAACTAAAGGCACCACACTGATGATGGCTCACTAAAGCTGAAACTGTTCTGTGGTTGGCTCTCTGGTTTTGCATTTAGCTCATGGAATTCTGTAAAAACCTTTTAATAGGTATAGCATTTCCAAAGGCACCTTGGAAATTACCCAGAAGTCTCCGTTCCTTGTTAACTTGGTGGATAAACTGCATCTGAGTATTTCAGCAAAGTAAGGATTCAGCAGAACAAATATTATAAATTAGATCTTGCTGTGTAATAGAAAAATGTCTTAAAGGACATGTGAACTAGGGCAAACCATTTTTTAATTAATCACACAGTAATAAGGATTAATTCCACCAATTTTAAATCTGCTTTTTTTTCTTCTCTGGCCTTCCTATATCTTGTTTTTTAGCTTGGGAGTTTTACTGTTTAAAGAGGGTGGGGCACAAATAGTCCGTAACGAAATGTCAATCACCCAGGCCCTTCCTTGGCACACTACATGTAAAAACTATCATTCTATAAAGTAAAGCTTATTTCTCTGTCAATGTATGGCTAATTGATTCAGCATTAGATCAGGAAAAGGAATAAGCATTATTAGTTGCTCTGCACTCTTTCTGTGCAGATAAACCCAATCCTGCAGTTAGCTGCTGTCTGTGTTAGTCAGACATCCCACCCTTTTTTAGGCTTCTGGACAGGGTGGGAAAGGGGTGTGTGGCGAATGGGCCACGTGGGGGGAGGGCGTGATGACACGTGGAGGCGTGGCTAGTGCCCTAGGGGTGGAGGGAGGCGGGGTTAAGGGCATTCCTGGGGCGTGGCTGTAGAAAAGGGGCATGACCGAGGAGGAGAATAAAGTCTCCTCTCAGTGGCGGGAGTCTGGGGTGGTCTCGCGGAATGCGGGGAGATCACCCCAGAATGAGGGAGACTCCCGGTCAATCCGGGGAGGTGGGATACTGGTTAGTTAAGTCCCAATGTAGCACTGTAACTAAAGAAATCAATTACAAAGCCCCCCCCACACACACCACACCTTCAAACTCTACAGCTAAAGAAAAATCTTTTTACTTTACTTCCCATAGCAAAGTAGTTTGACTTTCACTTTCACTATAACACAAAATCACTGGGTGAATGTATGGCTGTATATTGTAAGTGAGGCACAGATCATAGCCACTGCACATGCTCCAAACTCCATTTGAGCCTCCATTTTGGGAGGGGGTGGATACATAGAGAGGAGCTGAAGAGGACATGAGGCGATTAGTGACAGGGAGCACTGAGAGTAAAGGGATCAAGTCCTGACAGCACTTAAAATGTAGAAATGGATAAAGGCAAGTCATTTTTTCAGTTTAGTGTCCCTTAAAAGGGTATCTCCACTGATGGAAAAACGTTTTTTTTTTCCCCTATATGAAAGTTCACCTTCCCCCAACCCCCCCCCTACCTTTTTTCCCCCAAAAATCAGCTCTGTTCCTTTGCAGCAGCCTCTGCAAACTGTGTAGGTCCTGGGGGTGTGTCTGCTACTGTGCTGGGCAGGCTGTCAGTCAATGTGCATCATCACATGCATATTCATGATTTCTGCCACACCCACTTGACCCCAGTGATGCCTGATGTAAACAAAGCCTTTCCTTCCTGTCTCTGTGATCTATTCACAGCTGATAGTGCAGGGAGAGACAGGGGGGGGATTTATAAGGTTCAGACACACAGCTTTATGTAAGGAGACTTTATTTAACAATTGCAAAAGTAATAGAATTTATAGGAAATCAAATAGGGGGAGGTGGTGTGTGTGTAAGGGAGCAGAAGGTGTATTTCAGAGGGGATGCTGGGAGTGTCAATAGATGTATTGCGGGGGGCCTGGGAGACAGAAGGTGTATTTCAGAGGGGATGCTGGGATTGTCACAAGTGTATTGCAGGGGGGCCTGGGAGACAGAAGGTTTATTTCAGAGGGGATGCTGGAATTGTCACAAGTTGTATTGCAGGGGGCCTGGGAGACAGAAGGTATATTTCAGAGGGATGCTGGGAGTGTCACTGCTGTACTGCAGGGGGGCCTGGGGGACAGAAGGTGTATTTCAGAGGGGATGCTGGGATTGTCACTAGTTGTATTGCAGGGGGGCTGGGGGACAGAAGGTGTATTTTAGAGAGGATGCTGGGAGTGTCACAAATTGTATTGCAGGGGGGCCTGGGGACAGAAGGCGTATTTCAGATGGCATGCTGGGATTGTCATTAGTTGTATTGCAGGGGGGCCTGGGAGACAGAAGGTGTATTTCAGAGGGCATGCTGGGATTGTCACTAGCTGTGTTGCAGGGGGGCCTGGGAGACAGAAGGTGTATTTCAGAGGGGATGCTGGGATTGTCACAGCTGTATTGCAGGGGGGCCTGGGAGACAGAAGGTGATTTCAGAGGGGATGCTGGGAGTGTCACAAGCTGTATTGCAGGGGGGCCTGGGAGACAGCAGGTGTTATTCAGAGGGCAGCTGGGATTGTCACTAGCTGTGTTGCAGGGGGGCCTGGGAGACAGAAGGTGTATTTCAGAGGGGATGCTGGGATTGTCATTAGTTGTATTGCAGGGGGGCCTGGGAGACAGAAGGTGTATTTCAGAGGGGATGCTGGGAGTGTCACAGCTGTATTGCAGGGGGGCCTGGGAGACGAAGGTGTGATTTCAGAGGGCATGTGGGATTGCCACTAGCTGGTTGCAGGGGGGCCGGGAGACAGAAGGTGTATTTCAGAGGGGATGCTGGGATTGTCACTAGCTGTATTGCAGGGGGCCTGGGAGACAGAAGGGGTATTTCAGAGGGGATGCTGGGAGTGTCACAAGCTGTATTGCAGGGGGGCCTGGGAGACAGAAGGTGTATTTCAGAGGGCATGCTGGGATTGTCACTAGCTGTGTTGCAGGGGGGCCTGGGAGACAGAAGGTGTATTTCAGTGGGGATGCTGGGATTGTCATTAGTTGTATTGCAGGGGGGCCTGGGAGACAGAAGGTGTATTTCAGAGGGGATTCTGGGATTGTCACTAGTTGTATTGCAGGGGGGCCTGGGAGACAGAAGGTGTATTTCAGAGGGGATACTGGGAGTGTCACAAGATGTATTGCAGGGGGGCCTGGGAGACAGAAGGTGTATTTCAGAGGGCATGCTGGGATTGTCACTAGCTGTATTGCAGGGGAGCCTGGGAGACAGAAGGTGTATTTCAGATGGCATGCTGGAATTGTCACTAGCTGTATTGCAGGGGGGCCTGGGAGACAGAAGATGTATTTCAGATGGCATGCTGGGATTGTCACTAGCTGTGTTGCAGGGGGCCTGGGAGACAGAAGGTGTATTTCAGAGGGGATGCTGGGAGTCACTAGCTGTATTGGAAAAATTAAAAAAAAACCACACCAATAAACAAAGCCAAAAAATAAATAAATAATAAAATACCAATCATCCATCTATCTTCTGGGGGGAACACACACACACACCTCTCCCTCCCGGAGAAGCTCGTGCTGATATCTCTTGCTGCCAGGGGAACATGACGCCTACGTTCCCATTGGCTGTCGGCAGTACAGGCGGGGTCAGCTAGTCCCGACTACGGAAGGGACTTAGTACGCATATCCAACGGGAACGCGCGCGTCGGCAAAATAGGAGGCAGGCGGGCACGTCAGGCAGAGGAATCTTGCAGCAGTACAGTATAAAGGCAACTGATCGGAGCTTATATGGAACAGAGTAACCTAAGATTCCGGGCATGACTTAGTTTACCTATAAACTGCTATAATAGCCAATGTAATTTTTTTCAGTGGAGATGCCCTTTAAGGTTATATAAGGTCTTAAACCATTTGCCAATACATTTTAAAAATATATAATATTTTAATAAAAAGGTTCACAATGCTAGCATGGACAGTATGTAATCCATATGTTATACAAATATCTGAATTGTACACGGAATACACAGAGGTAGAACAGGGTTTTTAAGCAGATATGGAAAACAGCATGAGAAACTGGAAGGTGTGAATGTTTACCTTGTAAAGAGCATCGACTTTCATTGTAAATCCATCTACCCCTGGCAGGCTTTTCATAGACTGGAAATCTGCAGAATCTGATGCAAAGCAGGCATCAAAAGGTACATCGTGGAAATAGTTATCAGTCACCTCTGGTTGATGGCGATCCTAATTAACAATGGTATAGAAAGAATGAAAGTAAATAAAGCGGCACACGCACCTCGCGCCCCACCCTCCCAGGCGCACATATCCTCCAATCTCTCCCACATTGTGGAGGTGAGGTGATGAATGATCCAGCGCTGTGCAAATGTGTTCGATGTCTGTTCATATTTACTGCCTTGAGTATATAAGATGATGCTTAATTACAAATATATCATGCAAGGCATAATTAGATGAGATACAGAATTATTTGAAAAACTTTGCTATTATGTACATAGAGCCCTCCTTCAGATAAAATGCATTTAGCAGGGAGATAGGAGACTTTGCCCTGTGGTGAGCTGTCAAAAAAATCCTTAAGCAGCAGCTAACAGCTCACTGCTTCCCTCTGCTGTTTTCAGATCACACTACCGTAATTATATGTCCAGCATAGGTTTGGACTCCATAAACATTTACAAAAAAACTATTGCTTGAAATTGGCTATTTGAAACTTTTCCAATGAAGTGCTTCTCTAACATTGCACAGTAACATTCATGTATTGTACATTCTATAATAGTAGAAAATTCTATTATAGACAGAATACATTTTAATGAGTTTTGCAACAAAGTCCTCAAAAATAACTATGGCCATGTGGTGTTAATGGCATTATTATATATTGTTTATGAATAATGCACCCCTTTTATGACCATATACAAATTAATACTGCTGGTCATACACTATTTTACATGCAAACTAACTGTTATTTAGACCAGAGGAGAAACTGACACCCCCCCTCTTCTCCCCAATCTTTCACGATCACGTGTAGTAAAGGTGCACACGATCAGCTGTTTAAAACACTATACCGAGACCAGCAGTAGTTTTAAACAGCTGATTGCGTGCACCTTTACTACGCCATCGTGGGGGCTGTAGTTACACCAGACTTATTTAACGACCAACATTATGATTAATATAGTATGATTGCCATTACTTGTTGATGTGTCCATACATTTAAACAATATTCAATGCACTTTACCATAAACGTTGCACTAAAACTACTCAAAAAGTGTATATAGTGCAGACAATGTCAACCTAATTTTGATCGTAACTTCAAAATTGCAATGATAAGTTTGTGATCACTTGAAAGACATGATACAACTAACAAAAAACATTTTTGATCTATTGTTGAATTAAAATGATCTACTCTATACGAATAATAATAATAATAAGAATGATATAAAAAGCCTTCCATCACACCTTCAAAATAAAACCTAAATCACATCTCTAGATAAAATTTGTGAGAAGTTATTGCTGGAAAGGTTCAGCAATGTAACTTCCTGGTTGAACTCTTCCTGTTTTTAGCCATGTGACCAGATAGTAGTCATGAGACCAGCCTCTGCCTGCATTAATAGGCTCCCCCTCTCAACTGTCAATTCCTCAGGTACTTCCTGATTTCCCCAGCAATAAGTCTTTACTGAGCATGCTTCTCCCTAGGGGTGGAGGGGCAGGCAGAGGTAAGGTGATGTCACTCAACCTACTGGAAGCAGGAAGTTTGAAAATTCACCCCAATGTAATTTCTCACAGGCTCCAGCCAGAGATGTGATTGTTGGCTCAGTGTAAAGGAAATACTGCAGGCTTTCATTTAACCCTAACTTGTTTTGAGAACACAGTTGCCCTTTAATGTGGATAAAATGTCCTGTATAATGTCATTAAACTTTTTAGTGACTTCTAATATTTTTATAGTTCACATTATCCCTTCTATACGGATCTGGCTGTAGGTCGCTGTCTGCAAACTCACCAATAGAAGAAACCGATGTTTAAGATGTTTATTAGGTTGTATACAACCATATTGAGGTCCTTCATTGTAAATTGTTCCAGTAGGGTCAAAAAAAGGCACATAACCATCTTTTCCAGTGCAGAGATAAACTTTCTCAAGCTGAAGTTTATAGGCAGAATTGAGGTTCTGGTCAGGATTCCACAGAACTCTACCATAAAGTGTTTGGCCTGTAGAAAAGATTACAGTGTCAAACCAGAGTCAAAATATCATGCAGATTTCACAATATCATTACTATACACAAATTGCCATTACTGCAACAATAAAATATTCATTAAAACAAAAAACTGGTGACTATCTCCTCTTCCTGCTCAATTAGCTTTTTATAAGCTTGAGCCTGTGCCAGCAGTCACAGCCTTGATTGACTGCATGGAGGGAAGAGCCAGCTTACTCTGTCAGAATGGGGACAATAATTATCCTTTAATATCTGGATAGTAATAAAGTAATTATGTCTTTTTTTTTTTAAGTCTTTGGGAATTCAAGTATTTGTTACACTTTATATAAAAGTAACATTTTGTCTCCATTGTAAGCCACATTTTGCATATCATATCTGTATTTGACAGGCTATGGTCTGGTACACACGGTTCACTTTTGTACCTATAATCCAGACACACTACTGGTCAATATACTGAATGATAGTGTGCATGCAAGTCAGAAAAAAATGTGCTACAGCTGTCATTTTGGTAAAAATTTAACCAAACTGTCCAAAAAAACTGTTGTCTGATTTCAACTAATTTCCAGAGACATTTTAACCTGATCAGCTGAAAATCATAGAAATCGTATTTGCTCTGTGAAGATAACATCAGTTATAGGATACAAAAATACAGGATATATACAGGAAGCCGTTTTCTTTTTCTTTATTTGCTTCTTTACCAGATGCATTTTGAATTTGTGTATTTCAAAACAGGCAAATACAAATATAAGCAAGCTTTGCCAAATTATCTCTAGTTTAGCATCATTGTTTATGTTTCCCAAAGATCAGCAATGCCACAGGATCTATCCAATGGAATCTTACCCTTTGAGAAGGCTCCTTTATAATCCATCTCAGCCAGGGACATTTCAGTTTTTGTTGGGTCCATCAAGAAAACCTTTTCATTGTTACAGAGCTGAAACTCTGTGTTTAATGAATATACAACAGGGACTGGGCGGTTTGTTTGCTGGAAAGCAATTGGAATGAGAAACCTAAAGCAGAAAAATTACATTATATGTTAAATAGGAGGCCATAATAATAGGTAAGTAGTAATAATTCATTTTCATTTACTTTCTTTAAACCAATCTAGTCATTGCCATTTAATGTAGAGTGGTGGCTCCATTTGTAGGGTCTCTGTAGTTTTAATGTAATTAGTTACTATCGTATATACTCGAGTATAAGCCAAGAAATTTTACCTTTAAAATCATCCCGAAAGTCTCCCCTCATCTTATACTCTGGTCTGGGCTGATCTGGATGCTTGAAGGAGCAGATGGATAAAAATACATAGCCCTGGGAAAACAAAAGCTGTACTCTGTAACATACAGAATCCTCTTAATTTTGGTGGGTTAGGCAATTATTGTCCTGCTCACTCATAGATCAGCCCAGACTGCAAGGGAAATGGAAAAAAAACGATAGAAGTAACAGGATTCAACAAACAGACTGCACAGAAAGGAATGCATGGCATATCTGTGTATGGGACTTTCTATGGGGCTGTGTATGGGACTTTCTATGGGGCTGTGTATGGGACTTTCTATGGGGCTGTGTATGGTACTTTCTATGGGGCTATGTATGGGACTTTCTATGGGGCTATGTATGGGACTTTCTATGGGGCTGTGTATGGGACTTTCTATGGGGCTGTGTATGGGACTTTCTATGGGGCTGTGTATGGGACTGTCTATGGGGCTGTGTATGGGATTTTCTACAGGGCTGTGTATTGGACTTTCTATGGGGCTGTGTATGGGACTTTCTATGGGGCTTGGTATTGGACTTTCTATGGGGCTTTGTTTTGGACTTTCTATGGGGCTGTGTATAGGACTTTCTATGGGACTGTGTATGGGACTTTCTATGGGGCTGTGTATGGATGGAACTTTCTATGAGGCTGTGTATGGATGGGCTTTCTATGGGGCTGTGTATGGGACTTTCTATGGGGCTGTGTATGGGACTTTCTATGGGAATTTCTATTGGACTTTCTATGGGAAATTCTATTGGACTTTCTATGGGGCTGTGTATGGGACTTGCTATGGGGCTGTGTATGGGACTTTCTATGGGGCTGTGTATTGGACTTTCTATGGGGCTGTGTATTGAACTTTCTATGGGGCTGTGTATAAAACTTTCTATGGGGCTGTGTATGGGACTTGCTATGGGGCTGTGTAGGGACATTCTATGGGACTTTCTATTGGGCGGTGTATGGGACTTGCTATGGGGCTGTGTATGGGACATTCTATGGGACTGTGTATGGGACTTGCTATGGGGCTGTGTATGGGATATTCTATGGGACTGTGTATGGGACTTTCTATGGGACTTTCTATGGGACTGTGTATGGGACTTTCTATGGGGCTGTGTATGGGACATTCTATGGGACTAAGTATGGGACTTGCTATGGGGCTGTGTATGGGACTTTCTATGGGGCTGTGTATTGGACTTTCTATGGGGCTATGTATGGGACTTTATATGGGGCTATGTATGGGACTTTATATGGGGCTTTCTAAAGGACCATCTGTGGAACTATCTATGGAGATGTGAGAAAGTCAACCCTCGTCTTATATACGAGTCAATCAGTTTTACTTGTTTTTCAAGTAAAAATAAGTACTCAGCTTATACAAGGATTGGCTTATACTCTAGTATATACAATATTCAGAAGTATTTTTTCTATGACAGCACTTTAATGTTACCAACACACATTTAAACATCTAATTATCTGCCTACATTGACCATAGCTCATAGAAATTACTGTTTTTTTAAAATTTTAGACGCTTATTGACTTTAATGCAAGTGGGTAGATTAATTTCAGAGTGCCCAATTAGCTGGAGATTTGCCAAAAAATCCCTAGGCATTTTCTGACCCATTCCAATGCTGACGTGGAACATTCATCAGCATAGAAAACAGTTGTTTTCCGCGAACACAAGTTACCAATAAAGGACCAATGGTAACAAGGTGATTGACCCCTTATCAGTGATGTGTGTACCCAGCTTAAGTCAAATGCAATGTTATACATGCAGGTAAAAAAAAACACAAGTGATGAATGACACAAATTTATTCACTGTGATAGTGGAATCAACAAAATGACTGCAACATTGGTTCTGAATTAGAACAGGAAGGTACAAAGCAATAAAGCTGTATGTGAATATGTCCAACCTTTCTGGAGCATGTGCTGTACAAGCCAGAGGTTTATCTCCAGGATCAATCCAAGGCTGTGTGGGCTGCACGGTACAAGGAATCAGAGAGATAGTATATTCTCCTGAATAGTCTTTCCTGAAAGCAAAGGCAAAGATTTAATTTTCGTTCCATGGCCGATTCTATATTGCGCCACAATGTTTAGAGGCACATTCAACTGCACCAAACATTAAATACATTCTTAAGGTTAGTTAATCACTTTAAAAACAGAAACTACTGATTAAAATGATGTATCATTTGTGTTTCTATGAGACTTCTTCACAAACACAGAGCATTATTAAACCATTGAAACATATTCAATATTAACAGGGCCTATCATGCAGGGGAGGATGAAATGGGAAGAGGAAAGACTGGCGGAAAAGGGAGGCATGGTGCTTAACGGGCAAGTTCAATACTCAAATGAAACATTGTATATAGTTAAATCAAAACTGCAATAGTTTAAAAAAATGTAATTCTTACCTGAAATGCTGCCTGTTACCTCTCTTTCTGCTTCCTGGTTCTTCCAGATAGCAGATGTCAGTCAAGGATGTAACAGATGACATCACAGCCAATGACTGAATGCTATTCCCCTAGCTATAAGCTTGTAAAAAGAGCTTGGAGAGATTGAAGAGGAGGTGGAAACTTTGAGAGAGCATAATTTTGCACCCTAACAGATTAGCCCTAAGGCTGTCAATTCTCTTAACTATTGTCGTTTTGGGATTAGGGGGGTGATTTACCTATATATCATTTATTATTTGAGGGGTGAACATGCCCTTTAAGACTTGCTTAATGCATTGTAAAGTTAACATTTTTTGCCAAGTCACTCTAAATCCCACCTAGCCAATCCATATATACAAAGTTCAATCTTTTTGTTTCCTTTGTGTCTGTGAAATAGAGTGGTTGCTCAGCTTGTTAGTACCTGCAAACTGCGCTTTTACAATTTTGTCAGTCTTACCGGCTGTATGAACTAGTCGCCCTCCATAGCTGATATGGAGAATCAAAGGTTTGTGCACTCCAAAGAGGCTGAAGATCAAATTCAATTCCTCCTAAGTGATCTGGAGCCATGATGTGAGATTTTACATCTGGAAGGGTGTGATGTTCCATGACAAATTGACCTGTGTATTAAAAACAAAACATGGGAAACTGTCTTGAAAAACGAATAAAGCTAAAATTCAAAAGAAATCAATCACAACAACCCCCCACCCCCATGTTTTACAATTTAAGGTGAAAAGACTCAATGTTCAAATATGGAATTTAGAGAAAACATGAAAAGAGAAATATACATGAAAAAGGTAATATAGCAAAAATTGTGCTGTGGCGAGGTTATGTTGTGTAAGTAATGTCAGAATCATTTTTAGCAAAGCAAAGTATAGAGAAAATTTAGTTGGTCGGAACTTAAGCTACAGTAATGGTAAATTAAAGTTGTGGGGGTCGATATGCCCTTTATTAATAAACTGGAGAAAAAAAACTATACTAGAAGAAATACAAATATTTAAATCCAGAATGCGAAGAGTATTGCTGTTACCTCTAAATTTGGCATGTGTTTTAAACTCGATAACCAGGCGACCATCTTCACGGATGTAAATCCTTATGATCTGAAGCCTGGCAGAGAGCACGCTGTCAGTCTGAATTCCTGGATTACAAAGCAAGCAGAAGGCAATTCATCAAATGTTCTTACGTTTCAGTACCTTAAAGTAGAACTTAAGTCTGAATGCTTAACTTTTATAAAATGTAACAATCCTGTGCCAAAGACTGCTGCCTTCTTAACTTCATTATTTGAAAAGAAGGTAATGAAAAGAATGATAAAATATATTTTTAAAAAACAAGACAAATATTTAACATATTGGTAATATGTGGTCCCATTTAATTCTACTTTAAATATTAATATCTGTTTTATTTAAACTTAGTATTGCAGTGGATGTGTATCTTACCCACAAATATAATTTATATAGACTTACATATAAACATACAGCATGAAGTGGCTTACTAGAAGTTAATTCCCCCCAGCAAAACTATGATAGGACCCTCGTCCCTGCGTCATCTACAGCGATTTTCTGGGGTGGGGGAGACTGTATCTGTCATAGTAAAATTAACAGGAGGGGGCCCCCTAGTAGTTATGCCCCTGACAGTATGTCACAAGAGTACATCTTCACATTTTTGCAAATATTTTATTATATCATTCCATGCGGCAATACTGAAAATATGACCCTGTGATACAATGTAAAGTAGTTAGTGTACAAAAATAACGCAACAACAGCCATTGATGTCTAAAGCACTTGCAACAAAAGTGAGTACACCAATAGGTGAAAAATGTCCTAATTGTGCCCAAAATGTCAATACTTTGTGTGTCAATCATTATTTTCTACTAGAGCTTCACATGTTGCCACTGGAATCCTCTTCCACTCCTCCATGACAACATCACGGAGCTGGTGGATGTTAGATACCTTGTGCTCCTCCATTTGAGGATACCTCAAAGTTGTTCAATAGGGTTTAGGTTTGTAGACATGCTTGG
Source organism: Hymenochirus boettgeri (assembly GCA_019447015.1). Taxonomy (NCBI): domain Eukaryota; kingdom Metazoa; phylum Chordata; class Amphibia; order Anura; family Pipidae; genus Hymenochirus; species Hymenochirus boettgeri. The sequence continues at coordinate 150,464,170 of CM033469.1, forward strand.
CCAGTCCAGCACCTTTACCTTCAGTTTCATTTTCTAGGCAGAGGTCATCTTCGAGAATGTGTTGTTGGGGGTTGTTATCATGTTGGAATACTGTATAAAAGTTTTCGAAGGGAGGGGATTAGATCATGCTCTGCTTCAGTATGTCACAGTTCATGTCGGCATTCCTGGTTCCCCTAAATGAACTGTACATGTAGCACTCTAGTGCTGGCAGTACAGTACTCATGCTGCCCCAAACCATCCCACTCTCACCAATATGCTAGACTATAAGCAAGACAGACTTGTCTTTGTACTTCTCCCCTGGTTGCTACCACATACGACTGACACCACCAGAACGAAACATGTCTTGGTCTCAATAGACCATAGGACATCATTTCAGTAATTCATGTCTTAAGTCTTCATTAAACTGTTCACGTGCTTTCTTGTGCATCATCTTTAGAAGAGGCTTCCTTCTGGGACAACAGCTATGCAGACCAATTTGATGCAGTGTGCGACATATGGTCTGAGCACTGACAGGTTGAACTCCCACCCCTTTCACCTCTGCATCAATAGTAGCAGCAATAATATGTCTATTTGCAAAAACAACTTCTGAATATGATGCTAAGCACACACATTCAACTTCTTTGGTCGTCCACAGGGAGGCCTGTTAGGAGTGGAACCTGTCCTGTTAAACCACTGTATAGTCTTGCTCACTGTGCTGCAGTTCAATTTTAGGGTGTTGGCAACTTTCTTATAGCCTAGGGCATGTAGAACAACAATTTTCTATTTCAGATTCTTGGAGTTTTCTTTACCATGAGGTGCCGTGTTCAGTATCCAGTGACCAGAGTGTGAGAGCAATAACACCAAATTTAATACACCTGCTCCCCATTCACACCTAGGACCTTGTAACACTAACAAGTCACAACACTCTGTGGAGTTAGGGGTGTACTCACTTTTGTTGCCAACGTTTTGTTTATGGCTGCGTGTTGAGTTATTTTGAGGGGACAGCAAATTTACACTGTTATACAAGCTGTACACTGACTCTGTAACCTTGTATCAACATATCACATCTTGACTATTTTCCCATTAAAAGTATAATAAAATAATTAAAAAATGTGAGGGTGTACTAACTTTTGTGACATACTGCACAAACATCAATTAAAAGTGCAAAGTGTAAGATCATACCAGTTCTCCAGAGAACAGTATCATAAAAGAATGAAAATTCCATTTCTGTGTGGTGCTCTAAGGATGCCCATCCTCTAGGTGCTGTAACGTATATGTATGACACATACAGGGGCACATGAACTGTCAGGAAGGACTGGGCAGAATCCCGGACCTAGCAGGAAATAAAAGTCAAAGAAGAAGAGCATTATTAGAAGAATCACAGAGTCCCATTTATTGTAGGAAAAGCTGGTGGAATACCAGTATGTGGATAAGAAGCTTGGCATTTATTCAAGAAGCCTTGCAAAATACATTTTCAAAAACATCTCATATCTTATCAAGGTCTGTACATTTTTTAACCCGATTTTCATGCTTATGCATTTAAATATCCAGAGACTCCGGATTCCTGCATACAGAATTCATCATTTAAAAATCCACATTTTACTAGCAGAAAGTTTTTCATTAATGCATCTTATATTCTCATTGTTATATTTACATAAAATTTATTTACCTGAAAGTCTGCAGTCACTGCTCCTCCACAAACATCAATGAGCTCAGTCATATCGTAATATGCATCAAAGGTCCATATGCAGCTCTTTAAGTTAAGGTGCTTATAGAGTTGGACAGTCTTTGGTTCTCTTACAGTTGGATCAAACTGGTAAGGACGATCATAGCCAGGGCCGATAGCAATACTGTCATATGTCACCTCATCTAAGAACCCTGCTTCTGTTTAATATATTAAATAATTAAAAAAACACCTTTAAGAAGATGGTTCACTTTTAAACCACTTTTCCACCTCAAAAGAAATGTCAAACTATTTAATTCATGAAAGCTGGGGAAATCACTTCTGTTCTTTTTATCCCCTGCCCAGTACTGACTACATATATTATTACAGTCATTAGGCTATTAGCTGGATATTCTTGCATGATCCGTGTTAATCTAGTTTTAGAGAGGAGGTGGCAGTTCCCTGTTCTCTCTAAGCCACAAGCTTATGGATATGCACCTGCGGTAATGTGGCCTGCACACACAATTTAGAATAGTGTGCACATAAAAAACTGGTGGAATATAGGTGCTGCGTTATGGAGCACATAAATGTAATAAATGTATCTTCACAGATGATAAATATCTGCATTAACAGGCAAGAAAACAATTGGAAAATGTCCTTATAATAAGTATAGCATAACATACCATTTTAAACAGATATTTTAATGACGTACTGCACAGAATCTTGAAAATTCTGTTTTCAGTAGGTTAACCAGGGAAATGCTATAAAAAAAAACTGGAAAATAATAGGGGGCTGATGCAGCAAGAGGTGCAAAATTTGCCCATGTTATTTAATTGCAACAACAATCATATGGTAGATTTTTACTGGGTTACTTTGGTGAGATAAAATAGATCCCTACAGATTAATAGCACAGGCAACATTTTGCACCTTTATGACATGATGGCACCATCCCATTGTAAATGTTCAGTTTTTCATTTTTTAGATTTGTTTTTAAAAATTCACATTACAATAACAGAATGGAATACAGTATACTATTATTAAAGGACAACTAAAGTCTCCAGACAACATTATCCCAATAGACTGAGCACATTCACAAACATACAACAATCTATGTCTCACCTCTCCATTTGCTGTGGCCATTGGGGGATTTATGAAAATAACCTGTGAGTACTAGGGGTCAGCTCCCACAATCCACCTTAGCTGGGTAAACCCCCAGTTAAGTGTCTGTGTACAGGTACATGCTCTGTAGTGCTAAAAGCAGAGTTTGTACCTTTAGGCTAACAGAGATAGTATATTGGTCTTTAGTACATGTAGAATCTTGGAACATAATAAAAACAAAAAAAGGAAAGTCTGGGGTATTCAACTTGTGACTTTCTGAACAGCTTATTTCTAAACCTGGTGCCTTACCCGGTGCACCAACACTGAATAAGCAGAGAGTACATTTACATTTGGAAGCTTTTTTTTTGCTAGGAAAAGAATAAAAAAAAATGGCATATGGAAGTCCCTGATAAGACTTTGAAAGCTGCTAGTTATCCTGCAGATTATCTACCAGCAACTTACACTGACTGGTAAATAAATTGCAGGGTAACAAACAGCTTTCAAAGTCTTTTCAGGGACTAACACATTGGTGTGAGACATCTGTATAGAAAATGCTCTGTGCATAGAGACAGTGAATATTGGGGTCAGGGGGCGTGGTTCTTCATGAGCTGTGGGTTGTACAAGCAACAACATGGAAGCCTTCTTAGTTACAGAATCTATTACTTACATGTACTAAATGCAACTTAATAGAGAAGAATCTTACAATGTATAGGTGTTGGGAAAAAAACTTTCACATTAGGTTATAAAAATCATTTAAAAACCTTTAAATCATTATTACCTGTTATGCCACGAAGATCACGGATAGTAACAAGGTTGGAGCATACATGTTGGTGTCGGTAAACAGACTCAGAAAGAAGAAAATGAAGATTGTGCAGTGGAATAGTTGAGATAAGAGGCAACATGCCATCTTGATGTGGAATTTGTACTGATATGTGAATTCTTAAAAAAACAAGAAAAATTAAAGGTGAGATAAGCACTGTTGAATAGATCTGAAGAGAATTTCTAAGCTGGAGCAAAAATACTAGTTCGTGTATATGATTGGAGAATAAAGAGAAAGTATCATATTGGTTCAGATTTGTGCTTTGTTTGGCCTAGTTTTAGAAAGACCTGGATCTAAAGTGGCTTTAAGGATGTAAAGCCAGGTTAAACTGTAGTATCATTAATTTAAATGTTATCTACAATCTTGTCCCATAGTAGTTATTTTGAGTACAACAGACCTATTAGGATGTTCCTTGTGTTTGACATCCAGGTACTTCAAGGTGGCAATGAAAGACTGGGCCTGAAAACCTCTGGCTGTTCCAGCTACTACAGGAGTATGACAGATTGCACTATCAGTTCCTATAGTTACAATATTGCTTCTTAGTGGTGTTCCAATATGTCCAGCTTTATCAACAGCTTTGGCCACACATCGTACATGGAATCGTCTACTGAAGTAAATGCTGTCCAGTACCTTAGGGTGGGGATAATGAAACATGTTATTTACATCTGCCTTCAATACTCATGTATCTGATACAGTATTTTAAGACTGTCAATAGTGTTTACCCTACATATATAAGGTAGGGGAGGTGAAAATGTCATTGTCTCTACATTCTCCAATTCAGAGTTCCGCTGCACCTTCTTTATACACCATAAGTTGTAATGGAAACATACAAGCTGCACAGGACTATTTCTGATTTATTTAATAATTCACAACTACATGTTTTGGACCTCCAAGTGCCCAAGATGTTCTTGAGAAAGGACACTAGGAGGTCCTAAAAACAGCATTTTTCACAGCATTAGTCCTTTGCAGCTTGTATCAGACCATGTTTTTGATGTATTAACAATGTTTTAACTGCCATTATATGTAATGTTGCAGAAGACAGATTCAGTAAGCTCAGTCAATGTTCATTTAAATGGAGACTACACACACCTAGACAAGATCCATAACTGTACATTTCATATTAAAATACTTTGCTGGACATACCATGTGATTGACCCCAGTAAACGGTGTTGTATCAGTGATTGTCTCAAAGGGAGATCTAGCACCATTAGAGTCTGTTGGTGCTGCTACTTCCCAGCTGAATAAGATAGTGGACTGATTGATGCCAGCTTCCTCACAACGCTCTTTCATTATGGAGTATTTGGGAAAGTGAGAGTCACATGGGGTCACACACACCAATGGATAACCAGGAGATGGGGACTTCTTTACACCTTCTTTGGTGACCTCTTCGACATGGTCATAATCAGCCAAGGATACCACCTGCAACCAAGCACAATAAGCTGCTTGACATTATGAAACCCAAATTCTATTGACACAATGAAACATAATGACATTCTATTTTTAGAAAAGAAAAACTGATAAATTGTGCTGCAGTGTGGATAGACATGCCCTTTAGTAGTGGCAAGTAATTAAAAGTGTTTTAGTTAATCAAGTAAGTTCTATAACCATTATTTTATTGCTTCACAGGGCAGAAATACATGGAATGCATTTCATTCTATCAAACTATTACAATTACAATTTTACAAAGTTAAAATTGATTCAATTCAGTCTATTTCTAATGTATAGTAATAATAATTAAAAATGACTATGTATGAATCTTTATTTGACACATGCTTCCCCATTCTCTCCTAAAGCACATATTGAAACATGATAATGGCAAATGTGTTACACTAACAGAGGAGGAAGGAAAAAGTGAATACTACCTAGAAAACATTGGTAAAGTGTTGCACAGCCGCTTTGTACACTTTAATTAGTTTAATAATATTTCTTTGGACAAATTATTCTCTCTTTTATAGTTGTGCAGGTTTAATGGCTGTTTTACAGAGTTATTTTGTGAAAACATAATCTGAAAGTATTTTTCCCCTTCATTCTGCTCTCAGTTCCACTGCCTTTCGCATATGAATTGCAGCCCCAGAATGACATTTATTTTGGGTGGTGCTATATTACTAGAACCCTTTCAACGTTGAATCTTTTGGGAATAGACCTATTGTGATGGTTTGCATAGATACATGGGGCTATTCTATGATAAACATTAAACAATATGTTCTATACTATGAAGTTGTAATTTTACTAGAATTAATGTACAATTTCCACAAGATATATCAATACAATAAATACATGGCATTAAGCATGCCTACATTTTAAATAAACATATTACTTTAGAGTAGCCATGCCCAATGTTTACTTAAAAAGACTATCTAAAGAAAGTTTCTAATAAACATACTTTTGCTGACTATATTTCAGCTTGAAACCTGTACTCACCATAGGTGGTGATGGTAGAATTAGGCTTCCTGCAGCCTCCTGATCCAAGATAGTCACTGTGGCAGTGGTGATGTCACCAAGCACAGCTTCAACAGGATCATCTGGCCCAAGCACTAAGGAAAATGATTCATGCCACTCCCTGTCTTCATTTGATAGAATTTCCACCTTAAACAAAATATGGTCTACACCTGTAAAATAAATTATAATTGTACCATGCTTTGTGCATACTGCTTGCAGGTTATAGCAAAACAAAAAAAGTAGAATAGCAAGCAATATTGGTTGCTTATCAACAAAAAATAAAGCAACAGGACAACTACAAAGCATTCTGCAAAAATACTGCATAGGAGTTAGAATTATATGGAATCCAGACTAGGAATAACAGTCAGCAAAGGACTATTCCTAGCAGGTAATGTTGTGCACTACATCTAATATTGAACTCAAACAAATTTGACAGATAATTAAATGGACAAATTAACAAAACCATAATGAAGCCTGTTATTGTTATTTTGTATGAGGGAAATGTTGGATGTTAATAGTTAAGAAAACCCTTGAAAGAAGGGTTTTAAGAAAGATATATAGTTTGGACCTTTAAATACCATATGGATAAAAGGAACTAATGCTTGGGTTATAGGGCTATATAAAAACATATATCATAAAGAAAGTGAAAATATGTAGTCTGTAATTGTTAGGACCCACTCTACTCTATGGAGTTACCACCCTGGTGCAAGATACAGTTTTAAATCAATGTCCATAATACAATTCCATACAATCAGATATTGTCTATAGGTTTGTATATCAGCCCTACAGTTCTTATGTTTGAGTAAGAATTCTAGTACTCAAGTTTTCCAGTATCTACCAGGCCAATATTTAAACACTGGGTTTATTTTGACAAGTAGAATTTTGTATTTCTATTTATGACTTAGACTTACCGGGGCTAAATTTGAGAACACGGCTTTTTGGGTAGTAATCTACGCCAGACTGGGCAGATCCATCCCGAGTACTGCAGCGGACCTTTGATGTCCTATTCTGGTCTCCTTTTCTAATTACTTTAATGTTTAATACAGCTACTCCATCAGGTCCCTGAGGTTCCCTTACTTGATAAGTAGCCTCTTCAAATTCAATAGTGGGTGCTGGGAAAAAAAAAGAAAAAAAGTTAAATAAAATTCACTTTTAAAAGTCATTCTTACCCTAAAGACAAAAACTTTGTTTCTATCCTCAAAATGTTGGAAGAGCTTTTAGTAGCTGTCATATAGGGCACTGTCAAACAAGGAGGAAGTAATAGCAGGAGGAATATGTTTTTTTTTTAAATTTTTTTAAAGAAACATGTTTTACATTAACATGATATATGGCAGTTTTGTGAAAAGTAAGTATTGCATTTGGCTGAGTGATTTTGTAAAACAAGAGGTAATAAAAACAAATTTCTAGTTTTATGTGAAGGTTTATTGCAGTTGTAAATAGCTTCATTAAGCACAGAACGAATTGGAAGAAATTGTGAAAATCTGAGATATAAATTTGAGGGAGTTTTATTAGTTATCACACTGAACTGAAATACATCTAGCACATCTATTTATACAGAATGTATATACGCTAAATACTCCAATGATAAAAGGTTCCGACAAATCACTAATACAGGCCTAACTCTAGGTAAAAATACACCAACCAATTATTACAACACCCATTACCCACAGAGACAAAAGACACTATGTCATTACAGAAAGTTTAGGCTAAAAACAATAAAAAGCTTAGCCTTTACCATATACAGTACATTTTGGCAGATAAAAAGGATATCTACATATACATCTGTCACCATCATATAACCATTGTGTATGTCAGGGGTTCTCAAAGGGTGTGCCTCCAGTTGTTCAAAAACTACCAGCATTCCCTCTGTAGTTGAGACATCAGGCGCACCGTTTGAGAATCCCTGGTGTATGTTACGCAACTTTCTAGTCTGAAATGTTCTATTAATCTGCTGATCTTGCTTACTGACAAGAAAAGCCACTGCTACTGTAAGCCTTCCTTATGGTGGCCATAGAGGCTAGGATATTCTGATATTGTAAGATCATTGGATCGTGTATGGATGATTTACCAATAACTTCCCCATCGGACCAGTTAAAAAAAATGTTGGGCCGTCCGGCATTCCGACCGTATGACTCGTGGATCGTACAATCTGATTTTAGCTTCTATAGCCATCATAAGTTTTCCCTTTCTCAGATCTGATCTTAAGGAAGTTTAAAGAATATGAATTCTCTCTAAAGACCTCCTTTCAGACAACATGGAACTAATCACCAAAACAATTTGATAGTATTACACATTACTAATGACTGCCAATACAACCTAAACATTGTTAGTGTCCTAGGGTTGGCCAAAAACATTATTTTATAATGGGAATACCTACTCCTTTTAAATCAAAGAAACCCAAATCTTGTATAAAATCCTATCAATAATTAAAAAAAAACATAAATTTACCAAAAAGAGAAAAAAGAGGACTGTGACTGTAAAAAGGATAAGGCATGCAGTTTTGTACCTTTATAAAGGTCACAGTGCACCTATATATATTCTGTTACCCTATAGCATGCGCTCATATGGTAATTTAAAATTCATTACACATTTGACAAACAAATCAAATGCTTTATAATGTGACACTTACCATCCTCATCATTTGTAATAGTAATTGTAGCAATATCATTTTTACCAATTCTCGCTCCACTCCAGTGATTTCCAAGAGAATTGCTAAGATAAATCTTAAATTGTTCTTCTGGTTCAAAAATGGAGTCGTCATTTATTAACACGGTGCAATTTTTCACCTGCCACCAAAAATTCAGAAAAAATGGTTACTTTGCTAATATCATTAAAGGAATAGTTCACTCTCGAATTGAACTATTCCTTTAATATACTGATTGAAGATCAGGAGGTTAAGAAGCAGTGCCTTACCTCCCGATCTTCAATCAGTATTGCAGGGCCCGAGAACGAAGATGGGAGCTAACTTATCTTTTACGCGATCCACCGCGGCCAAGCTGGAATCTCCGACTGCTTCACTCTCCTTTACAGCCATAGCGCACATGCGCGTAATGCGTGCTATGGCTGTACTAGGAGATTAATTGTGTTAAATGGACATTCTATAGTTTTCACTGCAAAACATTCTCTAGTAGTAAAGGCATTTTGAATTAATTCTAATAATTAATTAGTGGTCTCTTGGTTATATAGACCATGGGTTGCTCTTGTTTAATTAAAAATAGCCCAAATCGCTTGGGAACTTGACCTTCAGGAACACTTGTACCACTCCCAATGGGCCAACACCAATACAAATATAAATAAGGGAAGTGTAAATGTAGCACTGAGACAGACTACTCTCAAAAATTCATAGAGCAAAAATATTTCCCATATTCAGCCCTTTAGCTTTAAGAGGTTGTAACTTTTAACATACTTTGTGGTCTAGAATGTTTGATTTACTTTTGAAGCCCAGTGGAGACAGCAATGTTTAGACATAGAGACTGTAATACACAGAAGTTATTTAATTATGATTAATGAGCGAATGTTTCATGTTACCCAATATTTGGTTCATCTCATTTTAAGACAAGGCTACTTTGGATTTACAGGCTGTATGCTGGATTTACCAGTGTAAGACTCTGTCAATCTGTATTTTGATAAATCTATATGCAACAGTATAATATTGCTTAGTGATAATATATTGCGATAATAATCACATGTCATACTGTTTTCTCTTTTTTATTGCACGGCTTTATTTTTCTATGTTTATTTGTCTGTTAAAAAAATCAATAAAAAATATTGAATACTAAAAATAGCCCACTAGCAGTTTTGTAACTTACTTTTTCTCCTTTCAAAAATATGAGACGAGAATCATCAGAGTTTCTCCTTTCTTCAAAATCATCCATAACCTGTGCAGTTTGAGACTGTGTATAGCATCGTACTGAAGATTCATAGCTCAAGTCCCCAGTACGTAGGACAGGTACATGCAAGGCTCCATCCTTCTCTTTTACTGTAAAGACATCTTTACCAAACTGCATGCTGGGTACTGCAAACAAAGAATTAGATTGTTTGCACGGTGTTTGCATTGCAAAAGAAATAATGCAAATACAGTACCCCCACACACAAAAAAAGTGTAAGCCCCTGCTATGTATTAAGCAAGTATAATTTTAGTTGCTTACAAGTACCATAATTCACACAATACAATGTGTTGTTTAAATAATGTTTTAGAGTATATAATAAACATAAACATAAAAAATAATAATATATGAAAGATAATTAGGAATTGTCTGTTTAAGAAATCTTACCATCCTGGTAGGTATCATTTATGGTGACAGTAGCATGGAATGGCTTGGTAAGTTCAGCCCCTTGTGCAGAACTTAGGAAAACCACAAATGTCTCCAAACCTTCAATCACAGGATACTGGGTGTCATCCATTATAGTCATAGTGCAGTACTAGAGAAAAGACATATGTAGTCTTTATAATACCAGAAAATCTAAATGTCACATCTATATTTGACATGTACATTTTAAGGACACGTTCATTCCAAAATGAGCCATTTTTGTTAATAATTGCATGCCAATAAGTGCAGTCGTTAAAATAGAATTAAGCCTTTTTATTTTGCAGATATATGTATATGTACCGTATATACTCGAGTATTAGTCGAGGTACCCATTTTTACCTAAAAAATGAGTAAACCTGATTGACTAGAGTATAAGTCGAGGGTAGAAATTATGACCACTACTACCTTCTGATTCTGTATTGTTTTGAGGCTTTAGATGCTGGATTTCAGGTTAGTGACTCTAGTATAAGTTGAGGTGGGATTTTTAGGCTTTTTTTAAGGCTTATACTCGAGTATATATGCGTTTTTTACAAATATGAGACATTTAACATGATTGTGATTTTGAGACTTAGTTTCCAAGTACATATTTATTTTTAAACATGTTTGAACTTTCTCATTATGAAATAAAAAAACAAGTTAACCAATGAAATTTGAAACAAATTAATAAGAATGTGGGCTTTGGTTTAATTCTTCACAGAACTAAGTAATGGATTTAAATCCTCTGCTACATCTGCAAGGAGTTTGTATGTATTCCTTTTGCTTACCTGGGTATCTACCACAATAATATCGACATAATGATAGTGAATGATTAAGCTGAATATAAAGGATCATATAATATATTCAGAAATATATTTAAGGATTACTTATGCACGCCTATCATTATGATGATTGAATTGTACAACAGTATCTAAAAAAACCTACGCATTTTTTATGATAGGGGCTAATTCATCATATCGCATATAGCTTAAATACAGTTTGGGGAGAAGATGGCTAGAGGGTTGGAGGAGATTTTAAACTAGGTATGAGGGGGGTTTAGAACAGGGTTTCTCAAAGGGTGTGCTGGGGCACACTGGTGTGACTTCAAAACACCAGTGTGGAAATATTTTTTACCAGTAAGTTACATTTTTGTTGTGTTATAACTCTACAATAACATTTTAACAAAGTCAATGTAGTGTAACTTTACACTACATTAATTTGTATACAGATATACACTGTAAAGTGCATAAAAAAATATGGGTAATTACAACTTTAATTCCAACATAAGTAAAACAGGGGAGCCTTGAGAAAAATTTGCCTTTCCAAGTGCGCCACAATCTGGAAAAGTGTGAGAACCACTGGTTTAGACTAGACTGGAGCAGACAGAGGGGAAAGGAAACAGGGGGCTAATTAGATAATGGAGGGAGGAGAGTATAGAGCAAAAGAAGGAGGTATGAACATCCAAGTATGGAAATAAATTGATTGAATCTACAATAAAATAAAAATATTTAAATGGCCACAATGAAAGATGTATATAAATTCAATGTAACTGGCAGAACATCTGTAATGCTGAAAGGCTTTACAGTAAAGAGGTACCTCAATGGTTTTTCCTGGTCTAAATTCTATCTTCTTGGAACTTGGGATATAATCAACTCCTGGTGTGGCAGAAGGTGGATCAGAAGGTCTTGTTGCACACCACACAGATGTGGGAACAGAAAGATCAGGTCCGCTTCGAATAACGGGTATCTCAATGGTACCTGAAATAAAATCCTACAGATGTAACCAAAACAGTGATCAAATAAAATTTTAAAAAAGGAAAAGGACCCCCCCCCCAACACCCTTCATACCAATTATGGTATACTTAAAGGGCATGTCCACCCTTATGATAAATTTTTGCCATATGATAATATACCTTCCCCCAGCCCCAACCACCATAAAATAATTTCAAGAAAGTGCCCCGATCTTTACTTACCTTCCCTCTCTCCTCCGCCGCACTACCCGGCCTTCTGCTTGCAAGACACTGCAAGCAGGGGGCAGGACTGGCAGCCACGTCCGTGATTGTCAGAGAGGCAGCCAATCAGAGACGCGGCTGTCGGCTGCTCAGAATGCCGGGGGAGAGAGGGAAGGTAAATAGAGTTCGGGGGACTTTCTTAAAAATCTTTTAGAGCGGTTGGGACTGGGGGAAGGAATACTAATATATGGCCAAGGGTTTTTATGGTAGGGGGAGGGACATGCCCTTTAAAAGAATGTTTGGCTAATTGTGACTTAAAGAAAACAAGTTTTATTTTCGATTGATCAGATAATGAACTATTGTGTAACAAAATTGTTTGGGCTTTTAAATCTGTGGGCTAGCAAAAGGTTTTCTATGATTTCAAATCTGATAAATATTCCTACCTGCATCCTCGCTGACAGTGAATGTAGCATTTGCCAAGGTGACTGTGGAAGCATCATTGGGACCTTCAATCACAACACTGGCAACACCAATGCTACCTACTCTTGCATTCCCAGATGTATCAGCCAGAGCTATTTCAAATTCTTCTTCTTCCTCATAATCACTGTCATCAATAAGTTTGACATCGCAAGTGGACATTGTGACTCCAGGCCCAAAGATGACACGGTTTTCATTGGACATTCCTCTGGACTTGAAATCAGAGCCTGATTCCAACGCATACAGACTGCTGCCTTTGGCTGACTTTGACATGGTGTAGCAAATGGCAGATACTTTACTTGCTGGGTCACCTGTGACAACAGACAATTAAGTACTTTACCTGTGGATTCATTAGCAAGCTTAAAAATGTTAGAATAGAAGCATAACACAGGATCGCAATCTGTGCAATTCTGTGCATGTTTATACCGACAGTGTACGTACATTTGGTTGTGTGTGTTTATACTGACAGAGTACATATGGTCTTGTGTGTGTATACTGACAGTGTTCATATGGTTGTGTGTGTATACTGACAGTGTACATATGGTTGCCTGTGCTATAATGGCAGTGAATAAAATTGTAATAAACATCAGATCAGCACCAGAACTCATATTTACAGTTCACATCTGTCCTTTAGACTAATTTTGTTATATTCAATAACCTTTTATCACATTTACTGTGCCTTACATTAGAATTACACATTTTATCCCACAGCTAACACAAAAAAGGCTGGCTTTATGTTTAACCAAAAATATGTTTCCACAAAGATCCACAAGATGGTGCTAATGGCACATACTGTATTTTATTTCAAAAGTAATGTCATGCTTTCTATCAAATATAAGAACAATCCAAAGGAATACTTGCTACTCCTTGTGGTAGAACACAAGTAGTAGAGGAGCACTTCATTTTTATCCAGCTATAAGATACTTTTTTATGTTATTAAATATATATTAAAAAATAACTATACTCTAAAAATTAACTTTATAAAAATGGAAATTACCTGGGCAGGGAAGTAGGATTGATTATTACTACTTAACAATATTGTTTCGTTGAGGAGCTACAGCAGGCAAAGTTTTCATTTGCCAAGTTAGTTAAAGATAGTGCTGAAGCCAGGAGGAAGACCGGCAGAATCAGTTTTCTTTGGCAGATGCTCCTCACAGAAACAATTTTGGGAGGTACAAAAATACAATGCATCTCAAAAGTTGAACCAGGAAACCAACAATACAATGATAGACCCGCATTAAGTTGGATGCATTGAACCATCAGTTTCCTATTACAATACCCTTGTAAAAGTGGATGATGAGAATTATTTTATAATTATAAAATGTGAGCTACATCCGGACTGTGTATGGAATGAAAATAATTTGCCTGGATACAAAATACTGTGAATCTTCCTGTTAGTGTTGATATTTACGCTTAACGTTATTAAGGCTTCCTTCTAGAATTTACTAGACAAAGGAAAGGTTTGTTTTGCCACTTGCTCAGTTTGACTAGCAATAATAATGTCACCACAATGTTTACTGACTGATAATGTTCTACTTATGAACTGGGGAATCAGCAGAAATCAACTAACCCAACATCTGCATCACTAGCCTTGATAATGAAAAATAAAAGCTTCAACATATTTCACAAGGGAACTAATTTCACACTAATATTTAAGAATAAAATAAAAGCCAAGCAGAAAGGGAAAGCAAGGTAAAAAAGTACAAATGCTAAATGTGATGTACAAAAAACCCACTGATATTGTAAAACCCATTCTGTTGCACAGTAAATGCTTTAAGTTTGCCTCACTGTATAAGCCATTGTCCTAAACCTTACTGATAACTACAAGGACATAAATGAAAAAAAATCATGTTTCCATCAATATCTTTTTACCATTTCATTTATTTGTTGGAAAGTATTATTTTAAGAAATTAGCATTTGATTAACGTCTGTTTAACTGGGTAAAAGAAATGCAACTGTGGAGAGGAAATAGGCTGGAGAAGGAGAAGAAGAAGATGCAGAAAACATGTCAACAGTGAGTGGAAAGCTGCACAACATATAAAGGAGCAGAGTGAAACATGGGTGGTGTAGTAGTAACAATAATTTGCAAAATACAGTCATGAGACTTAAGGGTTATTCAATAAAAGCAATCCAGAAGGTATACAGTCCTCTGCACTCTGTCCAAGTATGGGTGCTTACGCCTCAAAAATCCAACCCTTAGTGGATCAAGTACATCAGAAGCAAACAAAGTAAGGGTCACACTCCAATAATTACTCCAGGTGATCACCTCAAACAGATTCATGGGTAAAGCTAAAAGGAACCTATCCCTGTCCTCAATTGCAACTGCTGCACTTTGGTATCAAGGGGACACCATTTACCATCCCAGTAAAGGGATCCCTGTTAAACTTACAATTAGCCACATGTGACGCTCCATCTGTCATCTACATGTTGAAATGCCCCTGTGGTTGGTTTATGTTGGGCCAGACCACTAGACCAGTCAAAAAAACGAATACGGAAACACAGGGTATATTAAAAACTTTTGTGGCTATACTAATTTAGATCTGCTGTGGCTAGACATTTCCACACGATGGGCCATAACCTTAATCAACTAGATGGGCAGTGTTAGAAGTCGTTGAACTTCCTAAAGAGGGGGGGCATGGTACTTCCCTCCTACAGAAAGAGACCATTTGGATAAAGAACTAGACTGTCCTCCCTAATGGTCTAAATGAGAACATCAACATTGGATGCTTGTCTAAAATTATATTCTCTTTTTCTTACAGATATTGACCGTCTGCCATGAAATTTATAGCCTTGGATGGGTAAGCCACACTGTAGTCGTATTGCTAATGTTCATATCTGCAGACATAGTACCTATAGAGATTATAGTCTATTATCGTGCTACTATAACTTATTCCTCTGGCCCTTCTTGCCCCTGTGGGCCCGCTCATCTGTGTTTTTCCTTATTATGATATCTCTGTTCTGATAGGCCCATTGGCAGTTGTCAGATATTTTAATATATTCACTTATGTTGTTGTCTTGTCATTTTATCATATATTGCTTACTCTCCTTTTTTTTTTTGGATGTTCTCTTCACTGTTGGGATTCCCCCTAGGATTGGATTCCCTACCTGGGACACTTATGGACATTGACCAATACTATTGTCTGGACACTGGGGGGTGGGACTTGGTGATTGATGTCACTTCCTTGATATTGCTATATGAGATTGTTTTTTTAGCACTGTGTGTTACACTTGATAAGGGTGTTTGGACCCGAAACAGGGTGTGTTTAATTTCTATTAAAGCACCTTTGCACTTGAATAAAATGTGTTTAATTTGCTATTAAAGCACCTTTGCAACTTGCAGAATCTGGTCCGTCCTCTACCTACTTTCTGATACGTTAATATTCTTGTGCTCTTGGACAGAAGCACCTATAGAGCCCTTGGACCTGCCGTTTGGTACAAGACCAGGACATTATTCATATTTGATCACCTGAGTAAAATGTTGTGATATGATGTGTGGTCACAAATAAAACTTATTCAGGGAGATTTAATAAAAGTTCTTATCGTTTAAAACGGTGCTAATTTTGCCCCAACCAATCATATTATTTAACATTTGAAAGCTAACATCTGATTGGTTGGGGCAAAATTAGCACCATTTTAAACGATAAGAACTTTTATTAAATTACCCTGATTAATTATTGGAGTGCGACCCTCTACTTTGTTTGCTTCTTATTCAATAAAAGTTTTTATCGTTAAAAATGGTGCTAATTTTGCCCCAACCAATCAGAACTTTAATTAAGTCTCCCTGTTTATCTTACATATGTATAAATATTTATGTAATGTCAATTTACTACACTTTCACAACTATAATAAAAAATGCATTTTTTAAAATTTTTAATCAGTGACAAAATTTGATAAGGGCAAACCTTTTCTTTCAATGGGTACTGCAAGGAGTCCTGCACTTTCATTGGCTCTGTATATCTTCTTATCAAACTGCAGAGTGGGCTCATCTTCTGTGTCATTGATGTTAACTATAGCTTTAGTGATATGCCCTAGCAGGGCGTATGCAGGCATGCTGAGCTCCACTGCAAAACTCTCTACGTTCTCATATACCTGGTCATCATTTATAATGATAGTGCAAGCTTTGGTGTCCTCTCGCTCATCAAATTGCACCTAAAAAAACCCAAAATGAACAGAATTTGGATATGCTTAATATAAAGGAGATTTCTGGGAAATAGCCTACTGCATGACATTTACAGGGAAAAATACTTAGCACTTATTGTTAATCTTCCACTTACTGTTTTTAACATACAGTGGTTGATGAAAGTATTCAACCCCCTTGAAGTTTTCCACATTTTGTCACATAATTGTCACAAACATAAATCAATTTTATTGGAATTCCACGTGAAAGACCAATACAAAGTGGTGTACACGTGAGAAGTGGAACGAAAATAATAATACATGATTCCAAACATTTTAACAAATCAATAACTGCAAAGTGGGGTGTGCATAATTATTCAGCCCCCTTTGGTCTGAGTGCAGTCGGTTGCCCATAGACATTGCCTGATGAGTGCTAATGACTAAATAGAGTGCACCTGTGTGTAATCTATTGTCAGTACAAATACAGCTGCTCTATGACAGCCTCAGAGGTTGTCTAGAGAATCTTGGGAGCAACAACACCATAAAGTCCAAAGAACACACCAGACAGGTCAGGGATAAAGTTATTGAGAAATTTAAAGCAGGCTTGGGCTACAAAAAGATTTCCAAAGCCTTGAACATCCCACGGAGCACTGTTCAAGTGATCATTCAGAAATGGAAGGCATATGGCACAACTGTAAACCTACCAAGACAAGGCCGTCCACCTTAACTCACAGGCTGAACAAGGAGAGTGCTGATCAGAAATGCAGTCAAGAGGCCCATGGTGACTCTGGACGAGATGCAGAGATCTACAGCTCAGGTGGGGAATCTGTCATAGGACAACTATTAGTCGTGCACTGCACAAAGTTGCCCTTTATGGAAGAGTGGCAAGAAGAAAGCCATTGTTACAGAAAAGCATAAGAAGTCCCGTGCAGTTTGCCACAAGCCATGTGGGGGACACAGCAAACATGTGGAAGAAGGTGCTCTGGTCAGATGAGACCAAAATGGAACTTTTTGGCCAAAATGTAAAACGCTATGTGTGGCGAAAAACAAACACTGCACATCACTCAGAAACCACCATCCCCACTGTCAAATATGGTGGTGGCAGCATCATGTTGGGGGTGCTTCTCTTCAGCAGGGACAGGGAAGCTGGTCAGAGTTGATGGGAAGATGATGGAGCCAAATACAGGGCAATCTTGGAAGAAAACCTCTTGAAGTCAGCAAAAGACTGGGGGGGAAGGTTCACCTTCCAGCAGGACAACGACCTAAACATAAAGCCAGGGCAACAATGGAATGGTTTAAAACAAAACATATCCATGTGTTAGAATGGCCCAGCCAAGTCCAGATCTAAATCCAATCGAGAATCTGTGGCAAGATCTGAAAACTGCTGTTCACAAATGCTGTCCATCTAATCTGACTGAGCTGGAGCTGTTTTGCAAAGAAGAATGGGCAAGGATTTCAGTCTCTAGATGTGCAAAGCTGGTAGAGACATACCCTAAAAGACTGGCAGCTGTAATTGCAGAAAAAGGTGGTTCTACAAAGTATTGACTCGGGGGGCTGAATAATTACGCACACCCACTTTGTAGTTATTGATTTGTTAAAAATGTTTGGAATCATGTATGATTTCGTTACACTTCTCACGTGTACACCACTTTGTATTGGTCTTTCATGGAATTCCAATTAAATTGATTCATGTTTGTGGCGAGAATGTGACAAAAAGTGGGAAAACTTCAAGGGGGCCCGAATACTTTAGCCAACCAGTAAACTGTAGTAATAAGGGTAGCTGGCAGGACAGTAAAAGTTATTTAAAGAAGCTAAAGGACCATTAGGGAGATTCAATATGGGTCAAATCTGTCTAAAACCTATGTTAAACTTAAGTAATATCGGGTTAACGTGTGTTTTACATGGATTTTAAGGCACAGCACCATTTCCAAATGTTTTTGGAAATAGTGCTGTGCACCCGATACAAAACCCCTTTCGTTAAGTTTTGCGCTACCTCGTAGTGTGAATCTTAAAGGGGTTCTGTAGGGGGACTTAATTGCGTTGCTACCGGAATGTCTTACATTTACGCAATCCCATGATGCAATACCATGTAGTCGTGTTTACACTTGGTTTTGTAAATGCCGAAAGGTAAGTAATGCAAAAATTTATATTGAATCTCCCTGCATGAGTTAGATATCCTTTTTGTCAGCAAGAATAAAATTAAAAAAGAAAATTATTCTATCAAAGGGCAAAAGAAAGGTGGGCATTACCGGTTTTCCCTAGAAGATAATATATAATTTCATCACATCATAAGAATGAACAACGACACTCCTAACATGCATTTACATAGTTTATTGTAGACAAACTTTATTCACCGAGAAGGAAACCTAACAAGAAAACCCCTCTGTAGTACTACCTGCTTTATAATAAGACTACAATTCTCATTTCATGCTCCTATTTAAGCCTTGGAAGTGGGAATTGTTGTTTCCTGTTTAGGCTCCATTAATAAACACAAACATATTTTCTGGAAAAACAAACCAAATGTGCATGCTCTAGAGGCGAGCTCGTGTTTACATGTACATTTCAGTTCACCTGTAGAGTGTTTGCCTGAATGCTTTCTTCTAATTGTTATGCTAAGTGCATTCTATATTTTTGTTCATTGCCAGAATGTATTTACCTGTCCTGCATATTCCACATAGTCCTGCTGCCCAGGATTCAAGCCGATGCTGGAGCTTGACATAGCAGTTCCCTGTTCTGTAGACATAGCACAATTGCATACTGGTTGAGATTTCCACTCCTCTTCACAGTGACACTAATGTGCCTGACTTTTCACTCACATTGTAGCTAATGACATGCAAAAATATAAAGATTACTGGAAAATTAGAATTGTTTACTATGACAGTTAAAAACATCTGGTTTGTGAAAGATAGGGGCAATATAGAGAAAGACACTTTTGCTCAATCCCCCCAACTCCTACTCTGAAATGTATTGTGCCTCTCGTACATTGTGTGTCTTAAAAGTGAACTGTGGTATCCATTTAAGTGGTGAATTACTACCTTTAGAATGATTCCAAGATCATGCTTCAAGCTGCAGTCTATTTAAAGTTACAGCAGTAAAGTGTGTTTTTTCTGCTAGCATTGTGAGTTGTGACATCACCAGCAACACTGGTCTGCCCCCAAATTTAAGGTTGCAACATGCCCACTGCTAGGATAGAGCATCATCAGCTGAATCACAAGCCCCACCCCCATACTTCTTAATACCGGTAATTTTTAAAGCTAGTCCTCACTGCGGTATATTTTTTTTTCCCTCACTGCGAAGTCCAAAAGTAAAGGACGAGAATGGTTGTAGGTCTGTAACTAGCTCCAGAAAAGATTACTTTTTAGGTAAGCTTATGACAAAGCTTTTAACACATGCTTGTCACAGAGACAGGGCATCTGGCAGTAAAACTTTATAAGCCTATAACTTGTACCTGAAGTTGGAGACATCACCCTAGGCTTGTTTGAAATTTTGAAAGGTTAGAGAGAGAGAGAAAGGTATGGC
Organism: Hymenochirus boettgeri; assembly: GCA_019447015.1. Classification (NCBI taxonomy): domain Eukaryota; kingdom Metazoa; phylum Chordata; class Amphibia; order Anura; family Pipidae; genus Hymenochirus; species Hymenochirus boettgeri. Next base: position 150,484,518 of record CM033469.1, read on the forward strand.
ACTTGTATTGAGACCACAGTTACTCTTAACACTGGCTATGTATTATCTAAAATAACAAGTGAGAGCTTACATCAAATGAATGATGGACTAGGTGTACTAACCCTGAACCTTTCACGCATATGTGTCCAATCCATTTGATAGAAATGGACCAGCAGGTATCAGCATGTAGTAAAGTTTAAACAACTTACCAGAGGATCAGTGTGGCATTGGGGCTTGGGCACTTTACAGTACTGGAAAATGCCAATTACAGGCTGTTCACCCTCAAAACAAAAAAACTGCCCCAATCCCACTTATATATTTTGCACTTTATTACCTGCATTACTAATTTTTATACGATGTTTAAGGATAATTATTGTCCCCATTCCAGCAGAGTAAGCTGGCCCCTCCCTCCATGCAGTCAATCAAGGCTGTGATTGCTGACATCAATCAATCAAAACAATGATTGACTGCTGTTTTACCAGCAGCCTTTGCACATGCTCAAGCATATAAAAGCTCTTAGAGCAGAGGGAGGAACAGAAAGGAATATAACTTACCGTATATACTCGAGTATAAACCGAGTTTATCAGGCTGTAAAATCAGCCTGAAAACGAACTCGGTTTATACTCGAGTCAGTACTTACTTAAGCATTCGGCAGCAGCACACTCATTCCCGTACTGGCGCGCCGGCTGACGTCACTGCCGCGCGCTGATAAGTGACGTCAGCCGGCGCGCCAGTACAGGAATGAGCGCGCGGCTGCCGAATTGCTTAAGTAATGTACAGGCACATATTGTGTAGTGTCCAGACAGGTCAGGAAGCCCCCATGTTACCGGATGCACATGGAGAGCCCACAGATGGATGCAGAAAGAAGGTACCCTTTGAACTGGATGGAGGGTGAGCGTGTAGTGTAGTGTTTGAAACTACAACTCCCAGCTAATAAAGCATGCTGGGAGTTGTAATTTCCAAACATCAGGAGTGCCAAGGAATGAGAATTTAGAATGTCTTTTAAATAAAAAGCAGAATTCCCATACAGAATAGCCATATCCAGTGTGGCTATTACTGTATGGGAATTCTGCTGTCCATTTAAAGGGCAACTAAAGCCTCAAAAAATACAAATAAGAAGGCAGTAGGTTATATCTTCTACCCTCGGTTTATACTCGAGCCAATTCATTATTAGTTTTTTCATGTAAAATTGGGTACCTTGGTTTATACTCGGGGCCGGTTTATACTCAAGATATATGGTACCATAATATATCTGGCTAAAATGCATGTAATAAACTGGAAAATAGCAGTTGCAGATACAATCAAGTCACCAGTTTTTTTTGTTTTTTTTTTAGGGAGAACATGACCTTTAATTTTATTGATCTGCGGATGTTTAAGCTCCTTTGATAGTGTACTTGGCCAACTTGTTGGCATTTTCTAGTTTTGTTATTGCTACTATAATGTAAAGACTGCAAAGCTTGAAACCAGCTGCAATCACACAGTAGTTTTAGCATACTGCAACTTTATTTGGACCATCACCATAATATGAACAACAAAATGCAGTCCACAAATCACTGTACTGGGTCTATGGTAGGCTGAATAAAATGATAGAAGAATCTTCAAGGAATTTTTTCTGAAAGGATTTGTCCCTCTGCATAATAAATGATGGTTCTCTCCTTTAAGAAGCTATAATTTTTGAGAGAAACGTTGTCACTGGGAGCACTGACACATATATCTGGATTTATTTGTTAGTGACAGCATTTCTACATGCAGTATTGATTCACAGAGTCTTTAGGAAAAAAAGCGTTAAGACCAGGCCTATCAGTTTTGTTTTTAATGGTCTTAAGTTGAATTTATAGAGAGGAGTTGCTCATTTTATGGATCTATCCAATTACTTATCTAAAAAAATTCATATTGCCTGTTTTTCCACAGCATACTGTGCTTTTTTTTAATAACTACTCTGTTGATTTAAGCAGTGGTTAAATGGATTTAAAAGGAAATAAATAAATATACTGGTAATATGCACTAATTAAAAAAAAATAAAATAATTTGAGTGACCCTAATCTTTCTCTTACTCATTAATTCAGGACACATAATAGGATCACATTCGATCAAATCCTTGCAGCATCCTCTAAGAACCCACTCAGGGGGTAATTAACAGATGGCAGGTTGCCTAACTAAAGGTGCCCATAAATAAGACTTACTGCCAGACCGATAATGCTTCAATCAATTTTACCGGAAACCGCCTTGTGGATCTTCTTGCGGCCGACATACGATCTGTTCCCATTCATTTTGCGATCCTATGTCTGTTGCAAAGAAGTTCCAGCAAGGTGGTTCTGGCGAAATTGACTGTATGTCTGGCAGGTAAGCTGTATGTATGGGCACCTAACAGTAAAGAAATCCATTTTACTTTTGCCTTTAAACCTAATTATATTTAAAAGATAAAAATGTTACTTTGTCAAATATTGAGCTGAGTAATATATATTGATGGTTTAATTTAGACATGATTCATTATAATTATCATAAGGTTGGACTTGTTACTGTAAGCCAAATATTTTCCTGTTTTGAATTCTGTATGAATTCATTAGAATGGTATCATTGTTCTTTCAAAGTATACTGTACCAGTAAAGGTACAAAAACAATAAAGACTGATGGGCAGTCATAGACATAGTGATTATCGGCCGATACCCAGTATCGATGTTATCGTTGTGGTGGGTATCCATCCTATTTTTAAATTGAGCTTGCGAAAATGTCATGCGGATCGAGATATAATCTGCAATCGGCTGATAATACTGATCCGTGTATGATCACCTTTAATGGCATCTATAGTGAAATTATTACATTGCACTAATCCGAAATAAAAGGCTAGTGTATGCTGCCTTATTCCCACCTTCCTCTGTGGCTCCGTGTTTGCACACAGTCTGATTTACTACAGAGCTCCCCATCCTTCAGAAGCCGTGTGAAACAAGCCGCTCATGCGCATTAACCTCCCCACACATCCACTCTAACCTTTGTAACAAAAAAACCCCCTCTGTATGTAAGCCTTTAGAGATCAAGTGTCTCTGTTGTTCTGGTGACACTTGCTACATAAGGAGCGGGAGGGGGGTAAGTTAGGAGAGTACCGAGCCTGCCTAACACGCAGCCCGATCTCCATGACAGGCAATAAATAGTGAAAGCTTGGTAGGGGCTTTCTGTTGTATTTCCTCCCCTTAATTCTGTTTTTAACCCAATATTTGCCAGCATTTGTAGAGCAGGAAGGAGACATTGGGAGACTTGCTATAAACTTGTGTAAGCCTACACACTACATTTGACATGCTATTATGGGATTTGATGGACAGTTCAGCAGGAGTAGTGATTGATATCTTGATTGCTTTTAACTTCTATATCTCGGGACAGGAGAAAAAATAAAGGTACTCTGGGGTGGGGGGAATTATAGAACAAAGAAACAAAAAAGAAAAAAAAATTAATTTTCACACTAAACAATTGACCTTTAGGTCAATAATTGAAGGCCGCCAGAAATGTATATTGATATTCTTTACAAAACAATAATAGGTCATAATTGGTGATGATGACCAACATAACTGCCTGACAGCTGAAAAAAGGAATATCACAACAAATATACTGTAATAGATAGAAGATATAATAATATTTGCTGTGTGCATGGCTGCATTTAGGTAGCATTTCCCATTAAGAACCCACAATGATGAAAAGACCGAATCTGTCTAAATTAGATATTTAAATGGAAACTGTGTACTTCAAGTGGTTGACAATTAAAAGCCATGCTTGTTTTAAAGGAAACACTAAACTTGTTTTTTAAATTATTTCCATCCCTTTCTATTATTCACAGGGAGGTGAGAACGCTTAGTCCCACTCCCTGTGAATAATAGGATGCTCGGGGGACTAGAACTTACCTCAAGCGCTCCTCTGCAGCTGCTTCTACACTGACAGCCGCTCTGTCCCGACAAGCACCTATCTAAGGCGCATGCGCGCCAATACAAAACAAAGGCTCTTGGTGGGACAGCGCAGTGTCAGTGCAGAACGAGCTGCGAGTGGGCACGGAAAGATAAGTTCCATTGTCCCCTGAGCGTACTATTATTCACAGAGAGGTGGGAATAATCATTCTCACCTCTTGTGATAATAGAAACAGATGGAATATACTTTAAAAAATGATGTTATGCAGTTTAGTGTTCCTAAACCAGAATTATTAAGCACATGAAATCTGTAGCTATTTTTCACAGGGAGGTGAATAATAGAACGCCCGGAAAACAATGTAAAGACTTATCTTACCAGCACTCCTCTGGCTCCTTCCCAGCTGACAGCATGCAGTCCCTATCACAATCCTATCTTTTGTATTGGCGGAAAATAGGAGCTCAGTCGGACACAGCTCCATCTTGGGAAGAAGTCGAAAGGGGATCGCGGTAGGTAAGTGTATTCCCAGAAAGGTGAGGAAAACGCAATCTCACCTCCCTGTGAATAATAGATACAGATTTCCTGTGCTTAATGAAGTACATAAAAATCGGTTTAGATCCCTTAAGAATTTAGAGAGCAGTTCACTAAATGATGTTACACTAAACCCATAAATATCTTGTAAATGATATCCTTATAAATGGTGCTTAGCTATATATCAATTACAACTAGTGCTAAACTATGTCACTTTTGTAACATGACTCTCTGGAGCTGTATATTACAGGCCATAATGCCCTCTAACTTTTAACATCAACATATTTAAAGCCACCTTAGAGTTGCTTACCTAACATGTGTAAAGCTAATGAGAGACCACTGATATGGAACATGTTGCCACTGACCACATAGGTTTACTGTCTTTCACAAGAAACTTGAAGTTGTCCATCATCCTTGTACTTGTCATTATGCAGAATATATTGAATCAAGCCCAGATTTAATCCTCTGGAAATGTAAAGTCAGTTGTAAGTAATATTTTCACAGCACACCAAAAAATGCTATGACAAACAAAGCCTGTGGAAAGCTAACACCTGTCAGTGGATTAAGGGTTGATTCAACCTCCCCATTTGTTGTATTGAGAATCTAAAATGCTAGGCTTTAACCCCTAAGCGGTACACACAAAACAGTGATTTGTCCGGGCCAACCACTCGCTTGTGGTGAACAGTTGTCTGGACAAAAAATGTTGTTTACCCCCCAAAAAATTATGTGTTTACCCAGCCTAAGAATTAGCAGATTGTAGAGACTCATCAAAAGTTGCAGCTCTGTTTACCCTTCCCTGCAACAGTGACCCACTTTGTCTTTGCACTGATTGTCCTCCTCCCTAATAAGATATCAATGTTGCTTCTTGTAAGGTAAAAATATGCACAACAATGAAAAATAGAAACAATTGAATCCCATTATATGTACAATACTTATTAATGGGCAATGATCAAAAATCTTTAAAAAAAAAAAAACTACTCTAAAGCCTCAGAACACTAAATTATTTTTTTAGGCTGAGCACCTTGACCTAAAAGCAGTGATCTGTGTCTCACCTATTTTGATGTGGGCGCTGGAAAATGTCCTTTACTAAAATAGGGCTTCTGTTTAAAAGCATTCCAGTACCACACAGTTTTGTTACTGATCATTATGTTTCTGACACGTGCCTAGCTACAGAAGGAATCTTGTTACAGCAGGTCAAGACCAATAGCAGTCTCCAGCAGCTAATCTTTACAGTTTTTTAGGGAGAGGTTTTCAGAATAGGCAGTATAAACATTTGACAGACAAAATATAATGCTCTGATGTACATAGCATATACATAAATTATATAGGATTGGTAGAGGTCCTCTGCACAACCCTCGTAACAGGCAGTCACCCCAGTGCCTCCGATAAGAGGAACAAACAGTCAGAGAAGTCGGAGCACACAGGATTTTTCAAGATGATATCTAGGTTTATTACCATGAGAAAATCAACGCGTTTCGGCCATGTTGTGGGCGGCCATCGTCAGGATTCATGACGGCCACCCACAACATGGCCAAAACGCGTTGATTTTCTCACTGTAATAAACCTAGATATCTTCTTGAAAAATCCCATGTGTACTCCGACTTCTCTGAATATACCGTATATACAGTGGTTTTGCAAAAGTATTTGGCCCCCTTGAAGTTTTCCACATTTTGTCACATTACTGCCACAAACATGAGTTTAGGTGGACGGCCTTGTCTCAGGTGGGGGAATCTGTCCATAGGACAACTATTAGTCGTGCACTGCACAAAGTTGCCCTTTATGGAAGAGTGGCAAGAAGAAAGCCACTGTTAACAGAAAAGCATAAGAAGTCCTGTTTGCCACAAGCCATGTGGGGGACACAGCAAACATGTGGAAGAAGGTGCTCTGGTCAGATGAGACCAAAATAGAACTTTTTGGCCAAAATGCAAAAAAAGCTATGTGTGGTGAAAAACTAACACTGCACATCACTCAGAACACACCATCCCCACTGTCAAATATGGTGGTGGCAGCATCATGCTCCGGGGGTGCTTCTCTTCAGCAAGGACAGGGATGCTGGTCAGAGTTGATGGGAAGAGGGATGGAGCCAAATATAGGGCAATCTTGGAAGAAAATCTCTTGGAGTCAGCAAAAGACTTGAGACTGGGGCAGAGTTTCACCTTCCAGCAGGACAACGACCATAAACATAAAGCCAGGGCAACAATGGAATGGTTTAAAACAAAACATATGCATGTGTTAGAATGGCCCAGTCAAAGTCCAGATCTAAATCCAATCGAGAATCTGTGGCAAGATCTGAAAACTGCTGTTCACAAATGCTGTCCATCTAATCTGACTGAGCTGGAGCTGTTTTGCAAAGAAGAATGGGCAAGGATTTCAGTCTCTAGATGTGCAAAGCTGGTAGAGACATACCCTAAAAGACTGTCAGCTGTAATTGCAACAAAAGGTGGTTCTACAAAGTATTGACTCGGGGCTGAATAATTACGCACACCCCACTTTGCAGTTATTGATTTGTTAAAAATGTTTGGAATTGTGTATGATTTTCGTTTCACTTCTCACGTGTACACCACTTTGTATTGGTCTTTCACGTGGAATTCCAATAAAATTGATTCATGTTTGTAGCAGTAATGTGACAAAATGTGGAAAACTTCAAGGGGGCCGAATACGTGTACGTGTGTGTGTGTGTATGTGTGTGTATTGTTTTTATTTACCTATTTTTTTTCAAGAAGCATGGGGTCATCCTTAGAGAACTGGAACAATATCAAAAAAAAGTTTTGAATCACACTCAGGACTTGTTAATGCAATCCATGGTTGGTGGAAAAAATGATTGACAATAAGGATGAATTGTATTATTTAATAAGACTGGAACGTGCTCCAATGTGCGTGTATTCCAATGTGCAGAAAGCTATTCTAATGTTAAAACCTGTTGGTGAGTCAGTTTCTTTTTTTGCCCTGAGGAAGAAGTTGAATGTGAAGATTTGCCAACCACCTGGTACACACATTGACTGTTTTAAATGTTGTGCAACAATTCCTATTCTCATGCTACTTCTTAAATCAGGAAGCACACACTTCTTACCCAGATCTGTGATAAGTATGGGTTCTTGTAATGGGATCTCTGAAACTGGAACATTACTTTTCCCCACACGTACTTTACCAGGCTTTCGTTGTTGTCTTAATTTTCTTAGCTCGCATTGTTTGAAATGAGAAGCAATATGGGTTTTCCTGTGTCCAGAAGTACGAAACTTTTTGTCACAATGTGGACAAGAAAAAGGTCTAACACCTAAAGGTTCACGTAAAAACAGCAAAATATATGAATGCACATTTAGGTTAAAAAACATTTTTAATACGCTTGGCAAAGCCCTGTTTATTTATAGCTTTGTAAATGTGTAAAAAGTGAGCATGTCGAGTAACTGCCACACTAGTCTAACAGCTCTATGTAAGGCCTATAGCAGCTACAGGATAATGTTTATTTAACTTTCAATGATACCCTTTTCCCATTTTGAAAATTCTAGGTACTTGTGTAGTATCTAAGATATATATTCTCAACTTTAGACTTCAAGAATATGTTGTTTACAAAAAAATGTTAAAAGAAATATAAATATAAGTCTTGATTTTGTAGATTATACCAATGTTTATACTTAAATAATCTGCTCCCAGAAAGTATATGAGTGACTGAATGTAAAAAACACTTTATACTTTTGGAAACTTGTCCATCAATAACATTAACAACGGCAATGAATTATTTTTATAGTTTTTACCTTTTAGCAAAAGGGAAGGTTCCAAAGCCAATAATAAGCAGGGGAAACCCAGCTGCCATTGAGGAAGGCAAAAAGAACCATATTGCAGGATTCCGGTATTCTTTTTTTTTGTTTTGTTTTTTAGCAGATACAAAAGAAAAGAAAAGTTTGGGGGGGAGGACCAAACCACATGGTTTTCCATACATGTCCACTGAATAAGTGTCTATCATAAGAAAGCAGCTGTTTAAGGGATACGTCCACCCCCAAACTAAATTTTTATATGTTGTAGGAAATTGCTGTAAACCTCAACCTCGCGGGGTTTACAGCACTCAAAGATCTCCTCAAATGCACTTACCAGCCTTCGTGCCTCCACTGTCTTCTGCTTAACTTCCGTTTTCAGTGCGCGTAAGTCAAGCAGAAGGGGCTTGACCACTCCGGGGATTGGCTAAGGCAGCGGAGGAACGAAGGCTGGTAAGTACATTTGGGGAGATCTTTGAGTGCTGTAAACCTCACGAGGTTGAGGTTTACAGCAATTTTCTTACAATATATAAAAATTTAGTTTGGGGCTGGACGTACCCCTGAAACAGCTGCTTTCTTATACCCTTTAATTATACTTTCAGAGAATACAATAAACTGTAATATTATTATGCTCCAGAAAAGTGGACATACTGTGCCCCCCCACACAGTTACTAGTTGAAGACAAAATTAAACTCTGCCAATTATTTATCATCCTTTACAAAGAATTTTTTCAAAGGATCTCACTAATTCTTTAAAAAAAAAAAAGAATAATAATCATAATTTGAGAAACTTACCTGTATGCAAGCGGATGTGAACTTTTAAGCTTCCTGAAGTTGAAAAGCTCTTCATGCAGAAGTCACACTTAAATGCTTTTATACCAGTGTGAGTCTTAATATGGGCAGTAAGGGTGCTTTTCACTGCAAAGGCTCGGAAGCATTGCAGACACTTGAATGGCTTCTCATGAGTGTGAATACGAATGTGCCGAACCAGATCACTGGGTTTCTTAAATTCCTTAGCACAATATGTACATATGTGCCAGCGGACTCCACTTTCTTCCCGAACAGAACCTAAAAATAATCATTGCTACTTCAACCAATTTGCTGAATTATCACAATTAATGCAAGGCAACATTTAGAGTTTTATAAATGATAAGAAATGTATTTTGATTTGCTGAAGTGATGCATTTCTCTAAAAAATATTTTATAACAAAGCAGACATCCTGACCATATAAATGTGCACTTTTAGTGTAACTCTACAGAGGATGGAATGTAGTGTCATGCAAAGACTCAAAGACCTAAAACCATTCATGTGTTATTCTGACTTGTTGGATTGCCCTCACCACGTTGTTAGGACGACTGATAACATGAAGAAAATGTAAAGGGCTAGGTAACACACAGGCATACATCTAATCACTTCTGTTTGGAATTAGATGTATGCCTGTGTGTTTACATTATATGTACATTATACAGTTCCTCATGGATTTTTCTCTTCAAAAGATAACTATTGTGTATAAAGTTTATTTAAAAAAACAGTTAAACTGAAAAGTACATGGGGCAGGGTTATAGGATTGATAATTCCTAACTCCTAATATTTTTTTTCTGTGAGGAGCACCAGTCCAAAGAAAACGGATTCTGCCAGTCTTCCTCCTGATTATAGGAATAGTCCAGGACTAATCTGACAAATGAAAACTGTACGTGCTGTAGCTCCTCAACAAAACAATATTGTGAGGTAGGAATAAGCAATCCAACCTTCCTGCCCCAAGTACTTTCCATTTTTATACAATTAATTTTTATATATAGATATCCTTTAACAGGAATGATAGGTAAAATCCCATCAATTAAGTTTGATTTTTTGTTAAAGAAAAAGGTTTGACAAAACGATTTCTGCCTAGACAAGAAAAATACAGTTATCATTTGGTACCAGAGCTTCAACTCGAGTCTCAGAGAGGAACTGCATAAAAATCCGAAAACTGTAAAAAGCTTAAACTTGCATGCAGTTTGACATACAATGAAATTCAACTGTTTGTTAGGTTAAAATCAGTTACTTTTTGTCAGTTTAAAAATACCACATAACAGCTGCTTACTGTTAGATACCCTAAAGCTTCATACACACGATCGCAGGTGCCGACCCATTATGCAAGATGTGTATGCAGTGTCAATAATTGTGCCATATATGGGCACTTTAGCAAAAAGCAGTTCGGTCTGGAATCGTTGCCCTACCAGCTGGGCAGATCTTTAACCTTGTTTCAAATTATCTTGAGTCACAGGTAGGTATACTGCACAGAATACTGGCTAGTGACTGCTTACACATTTAGATGGCCAGTACTAATGCCCTATGTTGAGTGAACTACAGGTTGTGTGGTTGGAGTATTGCCACTTGAGTGTATTGAGTTTGTTGTCCCATACAAGCTAAAAGTATATATTTAGTCCTGCAAATAGCTTTTCCAGAGCTGCAAAAATATAGTTGGTGTATATTACCAATAAAAAATCCCCAATAAAATAACATGTTGAGTATTTGCAGATTTTTTTTATAAGTGAAGTAAAACAACTGAGTTTAAAGGTTATCTCCACTCGTGATAACAAATTTTTGCCATTTAGTTATAATATATAATTTCATCACATCATTAAGAAATGAACCAACGACACTCCTAACATGTATTTACATAGTTTATTGTAGACAAACTTTATTCACTGAGAAGGAAACCTAACAAGAAAACCCCTCTGTAGTACTACCTGCTTTATAATAAGACTACAATTCTCATTTCATGCTCCTATTTAAGCCTGGGAAGTGGGAATTGTTGGTTCCTGTTTAGGCTCCATTAATAAACACAAACATATTTTCTGGAAAAACAAACCAAATGTGCATGCTCTAGAGGCGAGCTCGTGTTTACATGTACACTTTCAGTTCACCTGTAGAGTGTTTGCCTGAATGCTTTCTTCTAATTGTTATGCTAAGTGCATTCTATTATTTGTTCATTGCCAGTAATGTATTTACCTGTCCTGCATATTCCACATAGTCCTGCTGCCCAGGATTCAAGCCGATGCTGGAGCTTGACATAGCAGTTCCCTGTTCTGTACGACATAGCACAATTGCATACTGGTTGAGATTTCCACTCCTCTTCACAGTGACACTAATAGTGCCTGACTTTTCACTCACATTGTAGCTAATGACATGCAAAAATATAAAGATTACTGGAAAATTAGAATTGTTTACTATGACAGTTAAAAACATCTGGTTTGTGAAAGATAGGGGCAATATAGAGAAAGACACTTTTGCTCAATCCCCCCAACTCCTACTCTGAAATGTATTGTGCCTCTCGGTACATTGTGTGTCTTTAAAAGTGAACTGTGGTATCCATTTAAGTGGTGAATTACTACCTTTAGAATGATTCCAAGATCATGCTTCAAGCTGCAGTCTATTTAAAGTTACAGCAGTAAAGTGTGTTTTTTCTGCTAGCATTGTGAGTTGTGACATCACCAGCAACACTGGTCTGCCCCCAAATTTAAGGTTGCAACATGCCCACTGCTAGGATAGAGCATCATCAGCTGAATCACAAGCCCCACCCTCATACTTCTTAATACCGGTAATTTTAAAAGCTAGCCTCACTGCGGTATATTTTTTTTCCCTCACTGCGAAGTCCAAAAGTAAAGGACAGAGAATGGTTGTAGGTCTGTAACTAGCTCCAGAAAAGATTACTTTTTAGGGTAAAGCTTATGACAAAGCTTTTAACACATGCTTGTCATAGAGACAGGGCAGTCTTGGCAGTATAACTTTATAAGCCTATAACTTGTACCTGAAGTTGGAGACATCACCCTAGGCTTGTTTGAAATTTTGAAAGGTATGAGAGAGAGAGAGAGAAAGGTATGGCACTTGTATTGAGACCACAGTTACTCTTAAACACTGGCTATGTATTATCTAAAATAACACAAGTGAGAGCTTACATCAAATGAATGATGGACTAGGTGTACTAACCCTGAACCTTTTACTGGATATGTGTCCAATCCATTTGATAGAAATGGACCAGCAGGTATCAGCATGTAGTAAAGTTTAAACAACTTACCAGAGGATCAGTGTGGCATTGGTGCTTTGGGCACTTTACAGTACTGGAAAATGCCAATTACAGGCTGTTCACCCTCAAAACAAAAAAACTGCCCCAATCCCAACTTATATATTTTGCACTTTATTACCTGCATTACTAATTTTTATACAGATGTTTAAGGATAATTATTGTCCCCATTCCAGCAGAGTAAGCTGGCCCCTCCCTCCATGCAGTCAATCAAGGCTGTGATTGCTGACATCAATCAATCAAACAACCAATGATTGACTGCTGTTTTACCAGCAGCCTTTGCACATGCTCAAGCATATAAAAAGCTCTTAGAGCAGAGGGAGGAGCAGAAAGGAATATAACTTACCGTATATACTCGAGTATAAACCGAGTTTATCAGGCTGTAAAATCAGCCTGAAACTTGAACTCGGTTTATACTCGAGTCAGTACTTACTTAAGCAATTCGGCAGCAGCACACTCATTCCCTGTACTGGCGCGCTGGCTGACGTCACTGCCCGGCACTGATAAGTGACGTCAGCCGGCGCGCCAGTACAGGGAATGAGCGCCGGCTGCCGAATTGCTTAAGTAATGTACAGGCACATACTGTGTAGTGTCCAGACAGGTCAGGAAGCCCCCATGTTACGGATGCACACTGAGCCCACAGATGGATGCAGAAAGAAGGTCCCCTTTGAACTGGATGGGAGGGTGAGGTGTAGATGTTTGAAACTACAACTCCCAGCTAATAAAGCATGCTGGGAGTTGTAATTTCCAAACATCAGATTGCCAGGAATGAGAATTTAAATGTCTTTTAAATAAAAGCAAATTCCCATACAGTAATGCCATATCCAGTGTGGCTATTACTGTATGGACTGCTGTCCATTTAAAGGCAACTAAAGCCTCAAAAAAATACAAAATAAGAAGGCAGTAGTGTTATACTTCTACCCCTCGTTTAACTCGAGCCAATTCAATTTATTAGTTTTTTCATGTAAAATTGGGTACCTTGGTTATACCGGGCCGGTTTATACTCAAGTATATATGGTACCATAATATATCTGGCTATAAATGCATGTAATAAACTGGGAAAATAGCAGTTGCAGATAACTGTCAAGTCACCAGTTTTTTTTGTTTTTTTTTTAGGGAGAACATGACCTTTAATTTTATTGATCTGCTGTGATGTTTAAGCTCCTTTGATAGTGTACTTGGCCAACTTGTTGGCATTTTCTAGTTTTGTTATTGCTACTATAATGTAAAGACTGCAAAGCTTGAAACCAAGCTGCAATCACACAGTAGTGTGAGCATACTGCAACTTTATTTGGACCATCACCATAATATGAACAACCAAATGCATGTCCACAAATCACTGTACTGGGTCTATGGTAGGCTGAATAAAATGATAGAAGAATCTTCAAGGAATTTTTTCTGAATGGATTTGTCCCTCTGCATAATAAATGATGGATTCTCTCCTTTAAGAAGCTATAATTTTTGAGAAAACGTTGTCACTGGGAGCACTGACACATATATCTGGATTTATTTGTTAGTGACAGCATTTCTACATGCAGTATTGATTCACAGAGTCTTTAGGAAAAAAAGCGTTAAGACCAGGCCTATCAGTTTTGTTTTTAATGGGCTTAAGTTGAATTTATAGAGAGGAAAATGGAAAAAAAGTGGAAAAATATTGCCTGTTTTTCCACAGCATACTGTGCTTTCTTTTTAATACTACTCTGTTGATTTAAGCAGTGGTTAAAATGGATTTAAAAAGGAAATAAATAAATATACTGGTAATATGCAATAATTAAAAAAAATAAAATAATTTGAGTGACCCTAATCTTTCTCTTACTCATTAATTCAGGACACATAATAGGATCACATTCGATCAAATCCTTGCAGCATCCTCTAAGAACTCACTCAGAGGGTAATTAACAGATGGCAGGTTGCCTAACTAAAGGTGCCCATAAATACAGCTTACCTGCCAGACCGATAATGCTTCAATCAATTTTACCGGAACCGCCTTGCTGGATCTTCTTTGCGGCCGACATACGATCTGTTCCCATTCATTTTGCGATCCTATGTCTGTTGCAAAGAAGTTCCAGCAAGGTGGTTCTGGCGAAATTGACTGTATGTCTGGCAGGTAAGCTGTATGTATGGGCACCTTAACAGTAAAGAAATCCATTTTTACTTTTGCCTTTAAACCTAATTATATTTAAAAGATAAAAATGTTACTTTGTCATAATATTGAGATGAGTAATATATATTGATGGTTTAATTTAGACATGATTCATTATAATTATCATAAGGTCTAGTTGGACTTGTTACTGTAAGCAAATATTTTCTGTTTTGAATTCTGTATGAATTCATTAGACTGGTATCATATTGTTCTTTCAAAGTATACTGTACCAGTAAAGGTACAAAAAAACAATAAAGACTGATGGGCAGTCATAGACTTAGTGATATTATCGGCCGATACCCAGTATGGGATGTTATTCGTCCTGTGTGTGGTATCCATCCTATTTTTAAATTGAGCTTGCGAAAATGTCATGCGATCGAGATATCATCTGCAATCGGCTGATAATACTGATCCGTGTATGATCACCTTAAATGGCATCTATAGTGAAATTTATACATTGCACTAATCCAGACATAAAAAGGCTTAGTGTATGCTGCCTTATTCCCACCTTCCTCTGTGGCTCCGTGTTTGCACACAGTCTGATTTACTACAGAGCTCCCCACTCCCCTTCCCAGAAGCCTGTGAAACAAGCCGCTCATGCGCATTAACCCTCCCACACATCACTCTAACCTTTGTAAACAAAAAAACCCCCTCTGTATGTAAGCCTTTAGAGATCAAGTGTCTCTGTTGTTCTGGTGACACTTGCTACATAAGGAGCGGGAGGGGGGTAAGTTAGGAGAGATCCGAGCCCTGCCTTAACACTGCAGCCCGATCTCCTATTGACAGGCAATAAATAGGTGAAAGCTTGGTAGGGGCTTTCTGTTTTATTCTCCTTCCCTTTAATTCTGTGTTTAACCCAATATTTGCCAAGCATTTTGGTGAGCAGGAAGGAGACATTGGGAGACTTGCTATAAAACTTGTGTAAGCCTACACACTACATTTGACATGCTATTAGTGGATTTGATGGACAGTTCAGCAGGAGTAGTGTATTGATATCTTGACTGCTTTTAACTTCTATATCTCGGGACAGAGGAAAAAAATAAAGGTACTCTGGGGGTGGGGGGAATTATAGAACAAAGAAACAAAAAAGAAAGAAAATTAATTTTCACACTAAACAATGACCTTTAAGGTCAATAATTGAAGGCAGCCAGAAATGTATATTGATATTCTTTACAAAACAATAATAGTGTCATAATTGGTGATTGATGACCAACATAACTGCCTGACAAGCTGAAAAAAGGAATATCACAACAAATATTATCTGTCCAATAGATAGAATGTATAATAATATTGCTGTGTGCATGGCTGCATTTAGGTAGCATTTCCCATTAAGAACCCACAATGATGAAAAGACAGAATCTGTCTAAATTAGATATTTAAATGGAAACTGTGTACTTCAAGTGGTTGACAATTAAAAGCCATGCTTGTTTTAAAGGAACACTAAACTTGTTTTTTAAATTATCTTTCCTTCCCTTTCTATTATTCACAGGGAGGTGAGAACGCTTAGTCCCACCTCCCTGTGAATAATAGGATGCTCGGGGGACTTAGAACTTACCTTACCGCGCTCCTCTCGCAGCTGCTTCTACACTGACAGCCGCTCTGTCCCGACCAAGCACCTATCTAAGGCGCATGCGCGCCAATACAAAACAAAGGCTCTTGGTTGGGACAGCGCAGCTGTCAGTGCAGAAGCAGCTGCGAGTGGAGCACGGAAAGATAAGTTCCATTGTCCCCTGAGCGTACTATTATTCACAGAGAGGTGGGAATAATCATTCTCACCTCCTTGTGAATAATAGAAACAGATGGAATATACTTTAAAAAATGATGTTATGCAGTTTAGTGTTCCTAAACCAGATTTATTAAGCACATGAAATCTGTAGCTATTTTTCACAGGGAGGTGAATAATAGAACGCCCGGAAAACAATGTAAGACTTATCTTACCAGCACTCCTCTCTGGCTCCTTCCCAGCTGACAGGCATGCAGTCCCTATCACAATCCTATCTTTTGTATTGGCGGAAAATAGGAGCTCAGTCGGGACACAGCTCCATCTGTTGGGAAGAAGTCGAAAGTGGATCGCCGTTAGGTAAGTGTATTCCCAGAAAGGTGGGAAAACGCAATCTCACCTCCCTGTGAATAATAGATACAGATTTCCTGTGCTTAATGAAGTACATAAAATCGGTTTAGTATCCCTTTAAGAATTTAGAGAGCAGTTCACTAAATGATAGTATACACTAAACCCATAAATATCTTGTAAATGATATCCTTATAAATGGTGCTTAGCTATATTATCAATTACAACTAGTGCTAAACTATGTCACTATTGTAACATGACTCTCTGGAGCTGTATATTACAGGCCATAATGCACCTCTACTTTCTAACATCAACATATTTAAAGCCACCTTAGAGTTTGCTTACCTAACATGTGTAAAGCTAATGAGAGACCACTGTATATGGAACATGTTGCCACTGACCACATTAGGTTTACTGTCTTTCACAAGAAACTTGAAGTTGTCCATCATCTCTTTGTACTTGTCATTATGCAGAATATATTGAATCAAGCCCAGATTTATGTCCTCTGGAAATGTAAAGTCAAGTGTAAGTTAATATTTTCACAGCACACCAACAAACAAAGCCTGTGGAAAGCTAACACCTGTCAGTGGATTAAAGGGTTGATTCAACCTCCCCATTTGTTGTATTGAGAATCTAAAATGCTAGGCTTTCACCCCTAAGGCTGGGTACACACAAAACAGTGATTTGTCCCGGGCCAACCACTCGCTTGTGGTGAACAGTTGCTCTGGACAAAAAATGTTGTTTACCCCCCAAAAAATTATGTGTTTACCCAGCCTAAGAATTTAGCAGATTGTAGAGACTCATCCAAAAGTTGCAGCTCCTGTCTTACCCTCTCCCCTGCAACAGTGACCCACTTTTGTCTTTGCACTGATTGTCCCTCATCCCTAATAAGATATCAATGTTTGCTTCATTGTAAGGTATAAAATATGCACAAACAATGAAAAATTAAGAAACAATTGAATCCCATTATATGTTCACCATTTGACCCCTTTCCCCCAGTAAATCAGTAAAGTCTCAGAAGTTTTTCTTTACAACAAACTCCTTTAAATTAGCATTGTGAGGCATTATAGTGAACTACTTCAATTCCCTATAGGTGGGTAAGGATATTCATTCCTGAAATGTATTTAGTTTGTTTTCTGTTCTCTAGAATCAATCTTTCAAAATGTATGAGATTCATGAAATATATTCACATCAGATTACAAGTTCCTAGGCAGGGCATATTCAGGCAATTCATATATCGAATTAGATTACATGTACCTAGGTGGTCCTTATATGTGGCAAATTACAATTCAAATAACCAATAACTAAGTAAGAACCAGTGAAATGGGCATTGGAGATCCCAATTCCCAGCTACCCTGAATGGCACTGACAATGATTTGCATACACTGCATGAATTTGCTATGAATCTGCAATAAATCAGTTTTTTTAACAGTTTCTTGTTTCCAAACCCTGTTCTATACAATATTACTTACATATATTGATTTCACATACATGTATATTTTTTCTTTCATCTTATTTATAGTTTTGACGTAAAACCAGTTTAATGATAAGGGTGTATGAAATTCATAAATATAGCACTTACATGCAGACATCTTATACAGGCTGCGTTACATTTTTCTTTAGATTAATTATTTTTGCTTTTTGATTAAACTGTACAGCTTGCGGGATAGAGAATATGCATTTTTTTCTTTATAAAGATTTATTCTTCTTTTGACAAAAGGAAAAATAATTGTAAGAGAAACTACTTAAAGTTGCTACATTTCCTCTAAAACATTTATAACTCCACCAATATTTTAAATACAAAAGAGGAAGGTGTCATTGGGCACCGAAATGTCACATGCTAATAAACGCAGCATTTGTTTAAGACTGGTGTGCACTCTGGACTCTTCTCTTTTGGCTATATTATAACCATTGGCTATGGTACTGGGAGTAGCACCCCAATGCTAACATCTGTAGATAACTTTATTTCTGGCACTCCTGATTCTAGATATCTTACCTGGAACCCCTCTGGTCTCTCGCTGCTCTCTGACACATTTTCGCAATGCAGCTGTCAGTCAGTCATGTTGACCCCACGGCCAATGACTAACATTGCTCTCCTGTTTTATGGCTGCGAAAGCTCACAAAGCTGTAAAGAAGGTGTCAGAGAGCAGTGACGGATAGAGAGTTAAAGTAAGATATTTACACTCAGAGGGAAAAAGGTAAGTATTGTAAAAACAGAGTTGGGGGGGGGGATATCTGAAAAAGTACTTGAAAATACCTGTACCAATACAATAATTAGTGGTGTTCATTTAGAATTAGTGAAAATTATTGTACATTCTATTACTATTATTCACAGATATACCTTCTACTGTATTTTCATCATATAAACTGATATGGCCATACACGCAGCTATACACATCTTATTACAGAGAGTTGGAATTTTCCAATGAATTTTTCTGTTGGTTCGACAGGTCAGGATGCCAAGAGCAGTAGCTTGAAAGCATCGCAACCTATCTATTGACACGCTGATACTGCAGTGTGGATGGGCACCTTTAATAGTCACCATTACAGACTTTTTCCGCCATTTAAATTAGTTTGTGTATAAAAAAAAAGGTGCATCCCCAAATTCCCATGTTTACAATAAGAACCAGTGTCATCAATAGCTGCTCAGTGTGTAGCATTAGAATATAATATATAAGTGGCCTGGATTATAAAGGGAGCAACAGTGGAATATCCTTATAAAAATCACTCAACTACGTAGTTGAGTGATTTTTATAAGAATATATACCACTGTTGCTCCCCATTCATTTGCCGTCCTCCTTCCGCACCTTCCCTGTCAACCCAGCAATAAAAAAAATATCGATATAAACACACAGACCTTTACTGTGCAGAAAATCCTTCTCAGTCCTCCATGTGAAATGTATCTCTCACCCGGTAACCTTTTAAATCCTGCCAGCCATGATTCAACTTCAGCCTCGTTCAGTCCATGCAAGTGACGTTAAACAGAGCGGCTGTTCCAGCGTACTGATTTCCGCTACGACTTCGCTGAAGTTGTCAGTACACTGAAACAGCCGCTCTGTTTAACGTCACTGCACGGACTGAACGAGGCTGAAGTTGATCATGGCTGGCAGGATTTAAAAGGTTACCGGGTGAGAGATACATTTCACATGGAGGACTAGAAGGATTTTCTGCACAGTAAAGCTCTGAGTTTTTCATCAATCTTTTTCTTGCAGGGTTTGACAGTAAAAGTGCAGGGAAGTAGATGTAAATGGAGCAGGAAAATTCCAGAAAAAAGACTGTTAAAGTTAAAGTCTGGTATGTATTCATTTCTATTTATTCATTTACCAATTTTATGGCAGGGCTGACAGGGAATATACCTTGTTTAATTACTTAGTGAAAGGATAACAGCTGGTTAGGGATTTAAAGAGCATGTCCACCCTAAATGTAAATTTTTGATATGCTATTCCCCATGGGCTCCCAGCACCAACCGCATTAATTTTTTTTTTTTAAGCCCCCCAAACTCTACTTACCTCCCCTCTTTCCTCCGACGCGCTCCCGGCCCTCTGCTTTCGAGGAATGCAAGCAGAGGGGCGGGACCGCAGCGCGTCTGTGATTGGCTGAGCGGCAGCCAATCACGGACGCGGCTGCCGGCAGCTCACTCCAGCGTAGGAAAGCAGAGAGGTGTAAGTTACAGTTTGGGGAGCTGTATAAAATAAAAATCATGCGGTTGGGGGGGGGGACATGGGGAAGGCTGCCATGAAGGGGATTTATGCTAGGGGAGGGATAGCAGAACGGGAGGAGAGGGAGGGAGAGGGAGGGGGAGGAGGGGGGAGGGGGAAGGGCTGCAGTACGCATGGCAATGATCTCGGGAGGCCAGGTAGCAGGCAGTGTCCTATAGGACCTGCTAGCCCTGGGGGTCATTTTTTGGGACTTTGGGGGGGGGGACTACAGGAGAACCCTATGGAGCTGGGATGTGAGGTAAGGATTAATACACACTACATGGTGGGGCCAGTAGTTGGGGGGATTATAGTTTTGGGGGTGGACATGCCCTATAAAGAGACTAGCCATCAAATTAAATTTTTTAAACTTATATATTATAAGAAATAATACGCCCCATTACAGTGTAATATAATGTTTATAAAGTCACCTCGGAGTTCTCTGTCCTGTATAAAAGCACTCGACCTTTGGTCTCGTGCTTTTATATGGCAGGGAACTCCTCGGTGACTTTATATCATTAACACTGTAAGGGGCGATATCCCTTATATAATTTTTTTTTGTATTTTCCTGACTTGCTAAAGCAAACAGGGCGCTATCACATGCAGTGGCAGAACTACCACCCCGCGATTGCTGGGGGGCCTGGAAGTTAAGAAGGTCCTCGATCAGCTGTTTTTAAATAGCTGATCGCGCATATAAAGT
The DNA here is from genome assembly GCA_019447015.1 of Hymenochirus boettgeri. Classification (NCBI taxonomy): domain Eukaryota; kingdom Metazoa; phylum Chordata; class Amphibia; order Anura; family Pipidae; genus Hymenochirus; species Hymenochirus boettgeri. Next base: position 150,505,337 of record CM033469.1, read on the forward strand.
AAACATATGTGCGATCAGCTGTTTAAAATACCTGACTTCCAGTTTGGTTTTGGTCTATTAAACAGCTGATCGCACAGTGTTCTCCCCAGGGTCTTTTAGCTGGGCGGCCCACGGCTACTTTTTTATGCCACCCGGCTGGAAATTTTTTTTTGAAAGAACACTTGTGATTTAAAAGTATTTAGATGTAGGTTAATAGGTGTACCAATAGGTCAGTAAAAACTCCACCCAAAACTGCCCAGTCCAGACCCCTTTTTACACTTTATTAGTGTAACACAGTTAACTAGCTTTTCCAAGATCCCTAAGGCCACAAAATGGTGGCACATGTGTTGTGCTGCCATCTTACATTTGGGTTAACTTCAGATGTTGTGGCACTACAACCCCTGCAGATGTAGCCGAACTACAACTCCCTGAGATGTTGCCGCACTACAACTCCCTGCATTCTACAACCACGGAATGCTGGGAGTCATAGTTTTCAAACTTCTAGTTGGACGAGAAAGTTAGACATCCCTGACCTATATAATGAGCATAAGGCAGTGCACATTTTTCCCCACCACCAAATTCCCCCTCCCACCCCACCCGGTTACTTTTTCATGCTACCCGGCTGGAAACAATTCTGGGGAGAACACTGTCGCAAATCACAATCGCAACGAGCGTTGCCGCGTTTTCAATGATATAAAAAAACGCAAATGCATGCGCAAACGCAAAAAAAGCGCATCAGTGTGGCTAGCCAAAGTCTTCAATATCACAGCTACTGTATTTTAAAATAAAAAAAAAAAATGCAGAAAGAGACCACAGTACACAGTTGTAGTAGCTGTATACAGGAAAAGAGCAGAATTAGTGATAGCACGCAGTGGTGTAACTAGGCATCACTGGGCCCCCCTGCAAAACTATGATGGGGCCCTATCTGTGCTTCATCCACAGTGGTTTTCTGGGAGGAGGGTATATCTGTCATAGGAAAATAAGAAGATAGGCCCTTGGCTCCTGGGCCCCCCTGCGGTGGCTCCCCCTGCTTCCCTGTAGTTATGCCCCTGATAGCACGTATTGGTAAATCTTCCCTAATACATTCAACAGATCCCTGATATCAGCAGGCATGGTTATAATATAATGCAGTACTGGTTTAAACAAAGAAATACATAACCAATGCCTTCCTACCTTGCGTAAACAAAGTGAGTGGAATGCCAGGTTTTAATTTGCTCTCCAGATGGCCATGTGATGGTCCGCTCAGAATTTCATAAGTTAACTGTTTGTCCTCTGTGTCGGATCCATAGTCATTAGCTCCTTCTTGGTAATAAAATTAGTCGCCTGTCAATAGAGCACCCAATGACATTAAGGGACTAAACTTGGAAAACACATTTTTAAATTGCATATTAATGGAAACAAATATTTTTTCTTAAATCATCTTAATCATGATTTTTTCCATATTTCTTTAACCTTTTAGATTTCAGCTGTCAATCAAGTCCTCTATTAGCATAAACTCTGCTGCTGATAAAAAAGTTACAGAGAGGGCAATATCATTTAAACTGTATGGTGGGAAATTCACCTCTCCAAAGTGCTGGCTGATAGTGATTACTGAGCATGTCAGAAAATACAGATAGGCAGGTCAGATAAAGGGGAGGTGCCAGAAAGGAGGGAGGGGATACTGAGCTGAGCAAAACAAGTACTGGATTAAAGACATGCATGAGGCAAAGAGAATTTTTCAGTAAAGTTTCCCTTAAACCTCCGAAAAAACATTTTTCAAGTTGCAAATCACTACATGTTACTTTTACTAAAATGACATTTTAATTCAGGTAATAACATGTGTGGATATCAACCCTGCAGCTTCTTCTGCTTTCATTACTTGATGAGGTCCAGTAAGTTGGCCACAGGTTTCCCTATCTAGAAAAGTACACAGAACTGTTCCTGCTGCATGCTTAGGGACATCCTAATATTCAAGCTTAGGGTCCTTTGGTTAATGTTGGAAAGAAAACCCCTTGGAATTGGAAAATCATCATGCCCAAGTCCACCAAACTTTGGTTTCAAATAATAACAATGATACCTTGCCATCCATGTATTCCAGCCACTGCAGACCAAGGTTAGTTACAATTCTTGGGGTTCCATCATCTACTGGAAGAATGTCAATCTTAAATCTCTGAGGGGCCGCAGTAACAATTGAGTTGAAAACAATAATACATAAGAAAAATGATCACTATTACAAATGTATATATTTCTATGGTACCCCTAGCATTTTGTAACATAACTAACCTCTTGTGTCCTCCTCCACAATGAAGAATGGGTTTGTACCATCAGAAACAGTAAAAGAAAACGGTCCTTAAGAGTGTTACTTCCATCATGATTGTGCTAATCCTGTTTGATAAATGTCATCCATGGTAAAAGTACTGGTCTGGCGATAGCTTTGTCCATTGACACTCTTCTCAATCACACCGTAACACGAGGAGGTTGAACAATTGTAAACAGGACCGATTCTGCCTATACAGTCATTAGAACTCATTTAGCTATTTAAAGAGGCATGCTTTGTATGTATGTATAATGTTAAACAGTTGTGCCTTAATGTCCACAGAAATATTTTCACTCATATGAAAATCTCACACATCTTGAAGGAGAACTAAACTTAGTTATTTAATACCAATATGAAAGCTTTACTTCCCCGACCACCTAAACATAAATTCTTCCCTATTTAGGTGCATCTAAATACATGTAAGAAGTAGATTCTGGAACTTAAAGATTTCATGGTTTCCAAAGGTTTAAACATTCTGTTGTGTAGGTTACCTCTGCCCATCCCCAACCGCTATGTTGTTTAGTAAGAAAAACCCCAGAAACAGACTTACCTCATTCCCTTAGCATTATGCATAGCCGGCAGACATGTTTGTCATTGTCTGACTCTCAGCCAATCACAGTCGGGCTGCCAGTCTAGCCCGTTTGCCACTCCGGCAAACAGGGAGCCAGGAGGCAGAGCATCAAGGGATCGATCGCTGGTAAGTCTGTTTCTGGGCGTTCTATTTATAAATGAACATAATGGTGGTGGGCAGTGGTACCCTACACGACAGAAAGGGGTTTATAATTGAAAGTGATGCTTTGTCCAGAAGTGGGGTGTGGCTTTTCCAGAACTGCGAGGGGCTTTATACACATCACTGGTAAAATGCCCACAGTGGCAGTATTGATGCCCACAGTGACTTGTAAATGATGCCAACATTAATTTTTGATCTGCAGGGCTGACAAACAGGATTTTGATCAATGAATGTCAGTAAGAAGGAAGGGGAGAAATCATAGTTGCATTATGTTGTGCAATGAAAGTCACGACTTCCCCGCTAGTACCTCACAAAAATTATAGTTTTTTTACAAATGGCATTTTTGGCAGGCCTGGCTTCTGTGCTCCAGGTACATGGAAAAATCATGTGCCTCAAGGCACATGATGCCAGAAAAAAAAAAAAAAACATTTCCTAGCATCAAAACTGCTGATTTCAGCAGAACCCTAGCCCCGACCCACCCCTGATCACGACTCACATCTGCGCCGAAAGTTTCAGGGGTCTGTCGGAGCTCGGAGGTCTGCTGAAAATCGTACATGTGTACAAACCTTTACTCTGTCAGTTAATCCTACAATGTTGGTAAATAAATTGTATTTAAATCCAGGTAAAAGACAGAAGAGTGGAAAAGTAAAATGAGGATTAGTAAATTCTAAAATTAGCCTATGCATGTAAAAGGTTTGTCTTTAGATATTCTACAGGGAGATTCAAATGCTCTTGGCAAATCTCTGTACGGGATTTACTAGAGGCTGCGTGGCTCTGGGTGAATCTCTCGTACGGGATTTACCAGAGGCTGCATGGCTCTGGGTGAACCTCACCCACCCGTATTTAATGACAGTTATAGCTGGCGTTAAATACTTATGCGCTAAGACCGCGCAGCTCTGGTAAATCAATTTTGTGCGGCTATGCGATTACCTCTCTGGTACTCGTTTAGCCGCCGCAAAGCGAGACATAATGTTGCGCTAACCGATCGTAAATCGGATAGCGCGACAATAAGGGGAGAAAGGAGCGCTGCACGGCTTCAGCGCTCCTCTGTGAATTGCCCTCATAGTATCTAGAGAATTTAACAGAATGTACCTTTTTCTTAGAACCTTATCAACCTTCAACCAAATACAAGTCAAATACATTTTATTCAGATATTGCTGCACAGAATATCTTATTGCTGCGAAATTGTAATTACAATTATTTCCCTAGAAATCTACAGTGGAATAATTAAACCCCAGCGTAGGAAACAAAGTCCATAGTTGGAGACATGATAATAAGGTCATACACGCAAAAGTGCAACAATATAATTGGACAATGAAGTGATTGGACTGATCATTTATTCATACTGATAACAGATTCTGTCAGTTGATTGCCATTTGCAACCACACACAGTATGGTTATTGTACGATTCAGAGTACCGCACAAATGGCATCATGCTCTTATAGCCAATTTGTAATACAGAATTTTTTTTTTAGAATGTCTAACCACATCTTGAATAACAGAACAGACACATCTTGTGTTGGCAGCCCTTACCTCTGTATCAGCATCAATGCCTTTATTCAAACTCTGTGATGGTTTTCCTCACTCCTTCCGCACTCTCATGCCCACATTCTGTAACACTGGCAGTGAGTCATCCACTTTATTTATGGTGATATAAAATGTTGAGACACCTTACAGAAAAGAATAAAAGATAACAGTAGATAAGAAGATATATTGCCCCACATGAAAACACAAATACTGGAAATCTACAGAAGATGATTACAGTGGTCAATTATACCATTAAATTGTAAAAATTAGGTGATTAACATGATAATCCCTAGACTTATCCTGTTCAAACTTACCATGGGTGCCTCTAGGGTTTTTGCCACTGAGACAAACTTCAATTTGCTGCCTAGGCACTGGCTTATGGGTGCAAGGCAGCTAGCCATTTTGTCATTTTGAACTTTTGTATCATATTAGTACGTTTCTTTACATGGACATTTATCCACACCATAATTCCAGAAGAATAAAGAATATTGTCCAAAAGAGCCTGCTACCATGTCAAGGTGATAGACTCTTTTAACAGAACCCTAGTTACCTAATAGTCTAACCTAGCTTAACCTAACAAACTATCTAAAGCCCGAGAGTGGCACTGAGTAATGAGTCAGAGGAATACAGGCGCCACAGGATGTTTTCTCTCGAGTGGAGACTGACTGTGAGTGTGTAGCAGAGGCTGGCAGGACACTACATCTTGGAAGAAAGTTATTCTATCTTCTCTGGAGGGGGGGGTGCTTAAAAAATAATTACCAAAATATTATTTTCTTTTTTTTTTACTGGCCTGGCTGCTGCCTCTCTGCCGCTGAGGGTTTGCCTCACATTGCATCATTAGAGACATGGCCCAGAGTAAATCCGTATATTACACTGTGGGTAGCGTTTATTTCTATAATACATAAGGCCAGCAGAAAAAAAACTGTCCACTACCACTGTCCTCCCCTTGCTGTATTGGTCATTTACTGGAACTGTTTCTCCATGTCCTCTATAAAGCTGTTTCTATCTGTGTAAATCAAAAAATCCTCTGCAAAATTTAAAGCAAAATCTAAATACAGACAGTAAGACACTGGCACCAAATATAAAACTGTACAAGAAAGTGAGAGGCTCCCCCCTTGAGCTGGGATCTTTCTGCTGACACAGATTTGAAAATTAACTGTACCTTTGGCCAGTGAACAGGCCAGCATACAGGAAAACTGCTAAAGAACTAAACTAAATTAAAGGAAAACACCCTTGGCCATTGTTTATCAAGCCCTTTAGACTGGGTACACAACATCAGATATTCTTGGCCGAATAACCGATAGTGATGTGTATCGTCAAACGGGCGGAAATATGTGATTGTGTGTGGTGCGGTGGCCGTGACTGAGCCAGTCGCCGTTCTTCAGAATTGGACGAACGCGGCGATCAGGCCTGGTGGTAAATCATGGGCGATTGTGTTTATGTGGCACTAATTTGTGTTTTTTTGGATACAGTGTGTTGTCAATAATTCAATTTGATTTATCGATTGATCGATTTATTGATCGATTACAGTAAAAATAAATTTCCCATGGTTAAAGGGAAGTTGAGTGTGATGGCGCTAAAGGAAAGTTGATGCAATAAACGCTAAAGGAGAAATTGATGCATACTCGCTAAAGGGGAAAGTGATGCGATACGCGCTAAAGTTGGTGCATTCCACCTTAAAGGGAAGTTGTGTGTGACACGTGTTAAAGGGAAAGTTGGTTTCATGTGTTAAAGGGGTAGCTGATTTGATTGCGTTAGGGAAGGTTGGTGTTATACGCATTAAAGGGGAAGTTGATTTGATACGTTCATATCAACTCCTTTAACCTCACGCCTATCATATCAACTTCCCCTTTAATAATAGGGTAGAAAACCTCCCATTCATTTATTTTTGAGGTAAATACCAAAACATTATTTGCCCACAAATTGGACATTTTGCAATATTGCACAACAATAACCCCCTAGATTTAAAAGTACTGAAATCAACCAAAATTATTAGAAAGCTACACACTTACGTTAAATTGGCTGCCACCTCTGTCCCTGTGTACTCCACCCAGGGTAACCAAAATAGTAAAATGCAAAAACAGATGCAGGAGTTGGACATAAGTGGCAACACACAGTGTTTGCAAAGAAGGCTGTTTATTCAGCACACACATGCATGTTTCGGAGACATGATAAAAAAAACCTTCTTTGCAAACACTTGTGTGTTGCCTTTAAATCCACCTCCTACTCCTGCATTTGTTTTGCATTTTACGAGCCGAAATTAATTAGACACACATGTCCCCCAAAAAACACAATTAGATGCCACACTGACATAAAATGAATGCATGCAAAACAAAATGACACATGCAAAAAAAAAACCAAACATTGAAGTGTGCAAGAAGTTCTCAGGAACTTAACTGCATATATAGTCACATTGATGAATAACTGCAGCTCAATGTCCCAAATATTATTTTGCCACAGTGTTAGCCCTTAAACATCATTGCAGTATATACATAGAAGCGGAACTCTGCTAATCCAGTCCATGTTTTACTTAAGTGTAATACAGCTAGCAGGGCAGTCCTGAATATTCTACAATATCATGTAGCTGTGTCTTGCGCCTTTGAAATTAGAGCAATTAGAAAAATCATCTTATTCCTGTTGTACAGTTTTTGGTCTCAGATAAGGTACTATTAAAACATGCTCCCTCCAGAGCTTTCAAGCTCTACCACAAGCACAAAACCTTCTGACCTGTCTGAGCAAGGTGGGAGGTTACTGAATAGAGATGATTGAATCCTATCTGTTTTCGGATTTTCGAACGTTCAAATTGTTTTGAAAACCGGAAAACATAGAAGGAGGAGCGCTGGGCACATTTCCGAAGTCATGCTAACCGATTAAATATCAGTAACTGCATCTTTAATCCCATCTTTGCGGCTGCACTCTCAATTGAGTATCGCGTTTGTGCTAATTAACGCACATTTTAACGAAGCAAATAGCTGGCATTAAAATCATGGGTGAATAAAGCTATTTTGAGGTACGCATTAAGCATTTGGAAAATTTTAAGGTTCATGATTTCAAATCAAAGGCTTTTCACTACATATTCATGAATCACGATCTCTTAGCCAACTAAACCTTGCTTTGTTGTAAAGAGACTTTGGTTGGAGTGTGCAAGAAGCAGTGTACACTGGAGGGCCAAGAGATTAAATTCTAGGCAGGTACATTGCGCACTATCTTTTCTCAATTAAATGTTATATAATTTACAGGGCAATTCTATATCGCCTGTTTACAGGCAAATTACCGTAAAACCCTACACTACCCGATGTATTAGAGGGTGTTGTTTAGAGGGGGAATACCAGCATATTAAATAACTTCCCCTTTAACGCGTATAACCCAACTTTCCCTTTAAAGCATATCACTCCAACTTCTCCTTAATGCAAATTGCATCAGCTACCCCTTTAAAATGGATCACACTAACTTTCCACTAATGCACGTCACACCAACTTCCTCTTTAGCGTGTATCGCATAACTTTCCCTTAGCTCGTATCACACCAACTTCCCCTTTAGCGAGTATCATATCAACTTCCCCTTAGCGAGTATAGCATCAACTTCCCCTTAAGCTCATATTGCATATCTTTCCCTTTAGCGAGTATCCCATCAATTTCCCATTAGCATGTATCGCATCAATTTCCCCTTTAGCTCGTATCGCATCAACTTCCTTTAGCGAGTATCATAAACTTCCCCTTTAGCACGTATCACAATAACTATCGCAACACAGTGAATTAACACGGACCACTGCGGGGTATTATTCAAATAGATTTATAGACCTGGCACAATAAATCTATTTGAATAAATCCTGGAATTCTCCGTGTTAATTCACTGATATATATATATACCTTTTTGTATGTGCTTGAGAAAAGGACACAATCCTGAAATGTTGCACTGCTACTACATGGCTGTGTATTGAGATATTGAGAATTTAAAGGGCATGTCCACCCCCAAAACTAAAATTTAACCCCTTACTGGCCACATCAGTAGTTTAAACAATCCTTACCTTACATTCCTGCTCAAAATAGTTCCCCTGCTGTGCCCCTCCAAAGTCCAGGAAACTGCTGTGTGGAGCAGTGTGTGACTCATGCTGTGCCTGAGACTTCCTCAACCTCATCAAGGTGAGGCATGCTCAGTGCAGCCCTCCCTGCTCTCAGCCAATCAAGGACGCGGCTGCCAGGCCCCGCCCCCTGCTTTCATTCCATGCAAGCGAGGGCTGAACACTGCAGCGGAGGAGAGAGGGCAGGTAAGTAAGAATCGGGGGACTTCTAACAATTATATTAATGCGGTTGGGGCTGGGGGAGCATGCCCTAACACATATCAAAAGTTTAAATTTCGGGGTGGACATGCCCTTTAAATGTTTTATCTGAAAAATGTGTGTATACGGCTATTTTTCTGCTTTTCTACTATTTATATACATCATACAGTTTATCGATATATCAAGTATTATATATCAAGTATATATTATTAAGAGTCACTATACTCATGTAGCAAAGGATTCTCAGAATTTGGCAAGCAGTTTATGGAAGGATAGACTGGGGGAGGAGCCATAGATTGTCAGTAACGCATGTGTGTAGTATTCCTTTAAATAGTCACAAAAGTTTTGGTAACTATGGTAACCATGATGTCATCAAATATTTCATATAAATAGAGAGGGATTTGCTGGGTTCAGCATACTGTCAGAGCGCTTACACGGGAGTCATTTGTGATCACAGAAACGTGAAGACTTTTTTCCTCGAAGGAGAGATTATTTGGTGCAGTAAACTAGAAAAACTGCTAGCCATTCACCAGGCATCACAATGTTTAGACGACGTGGCCCTAGAGTTTTTCTGTGGGCACTACAAAGATGACCCTGAGTGAACGTTCAGCAAAATGCACAAAGCAAGGTTGACCTTGAGTACCCAAGTGAGGTTTCAGGAACAGCGATTGGCTAATTCCCGCAATCAAAGGTTTTCAGCAAATGAGAGAGAAGACACATCAGAATTGCTGAGAACCCATCTGCCCGGATAGTTATAGCTCCTAATCGTAAAGAAGGAGAAAGGGCCAAGCAACAAAAAGTGCAGAAAAACTCAAAATGGAGAGAATCAGGAGGCATAAAAGACATTGATGGAGAATTGGCATTCCTGATGAGCAAGTGCATTTAACTAATTTGTTTGTAAAGATTTAATAAAGTTTTTTATTCATTAAAGTATTAGTATTGTTTTCATTCCATACTTACTGACTTGCTAATACCATCTGTTTATTATGTTTGGTGGAAATTAGAGATTGATACTCAATCAAAACATTTAAAAAAGAATTGCAGATATAAGCCATACAAATGGCCGCAATGGCGATCCACAGGAAAATGTCAGATAAGGCTGGGTACACAGCAGGCCAAGACAAATTTCTGTCGGCCGCAGCCAACAGTTCACACGACCAATCGCCCCATGATTTACCCCCAGGCTTAATCACCCATTCGGCCGGTTTGTTTGATGACCAAGCTTGGTCGCGGCTATGCACACCACAATCACATATTTCCGCCCGTTGACCGATACACGTCACTATCTCATTCGCCCAGAAATATCTGATGGTGTGTACCCAGCCTAAAGGGTTTGATAGAACAATGACCAAGGATGTTTTCCTTAATTTTGTTTACTTTTTAGCAGTTTTCCTGTATGCAGATGTCTGTTCACTGGCCAAAAGTTACAGTAATTTTCAAATCTGCATCAGCAGAGAGATCCCAGCTCAAGGGGGAAGCCTCTCACTTCTGTTACACTTTTATATTTATGTGGCAGTGTCTTAACTGCTGTAATTTAGATTTTGCTTAAATTTTGCAGAGGGTTATGATTTACACAGATAGAAACAGCTTTATAGAGGACATGGGAAACCGTTATTATACAACCTCAGTGTTCTCTATACTATATAGCTATAAAACTAAATATCAGGTGTACTTTTAGTGTTAGCAGACCATCTTTAGGTACGATTAATGAATTTGCAAAAATACTCTTATACAAATTTTGCCAAAAATTTAAATTTTGATCTAATTTGGCAATATCTAGAAATGTCATGCTAGTGACACACCGGCCCCAGCTTTGATACAGAGCTGTCAGTTTTAAATGTCTATGGATCGGCAGAATTTTCCGAATTTTGAAAAAGTTGAAAAATAATCAAAAATCGCATTTAAAAAATTGCAGTGGAAAATTAAAAAATCAAGGACAAAAAGTTAAAAATCACGTAGAAAATTGAAAAATATGTGTGGTCGAAAAGTGTGTTGAAAATATGAAAATCACAGTTGAAACACTGGATAGTTCAGTTTCAATTGAGTTGTTGAATTGGACTTTTGGAATTTCACTTGTTCATGGAACGCTAGTAGAGACAAAAACTATCAGGGTTATTCAATAAAAGTTCATAAAAAAAAATCATTTAAAATGGTGCTAATTTGCCCCAAACCATCAGATGTTAGCTTTCAAATGTTAAATACTATCTGATTGGTTGGGGCAAAATTAACACCATTTTTAAAGATAAGAACCTTATCTTGAATCTCCCTTAGTGTGTTGAGAATTTTGAGTTGTGCAAGCAGTGCTGGATTTACATCTCAGGAGCTGATAGAAACAATGTCTGGTGCCTAATCCACGGGACACACACCCAAAAAAACATAATAATTGTACCACAAGCTACATTGTGCGCTACATTACCATAGCGTCTTTACACTTTTTACAGTACTGGAAGCCGATAAAACCGGACCATATATGGGAACATTGAACTATCATTTCTTATAAAGAATTTATGGAAAATTCACTCCTGACAATTGACAATTAAGGAAATACAATTAAAGGAAATCTGCTATATTAGATTCAAAAACCATCTCTTACTTTAATCCATCACAATATTCTGGGACATCAGTAGTATACCATTTTTAAAGTTTTTTTTAAACAAAGAGTTGAGGTTATAATTAAGGTATCAAGGGAGCACTAGAGTGAACAAGCCCAGTTATTGTACAGTTATGGCCTGGCCCTGCCGCATCAAAATATACATTTACCTGCTAATGTAGATATAGGTTGCATCAAGGAGGAGGTTGCAAACTCTACAGGTGCTGTTAGCTACGCATTTTTACAGTGCGTTTACGCACTAAATGTACATCTTTATAGTAATAAGAACATGAAGATAAGAACTCCCAATGTTTACATTTTTGTATTTGTTAAAAACTGTTCTTTTAGGTCAGTCTCTTGTATTATTCTGAAGCATGTGGCAGATTGACTCCTCTTATAACATTCTTTCTAGATATGATAAAGTAGCTTAAAGGGTATCTCCATTCCTAAACTAGTTTGGTGCGCATACAGAACAAACTCCATCATTACGTCAGAAGATAAGCAGAGGAGCGGAGATCGAGTAAGTTCTGTATCTTCTAAAGACTGGACAGTCCTCATTGTATATTACTATTACTATTATTGTACGTTATAAGATAAACTACTTTACCTCCTGTCCTTCAATTAACTGAAATCAACTTAGTTTAGGCAGGGAGATACTCTTTAAACTATGTAAAAATGCTTTAAAAACATGATCCCCAGTAAAGTAAATACATTTCAACTAAAAGCAAAAAAATAAAATGGTTTTGAACAGAATTCTACTGTATTTTCTGCATTATACTGTCTAAAAATGTTAAATGTTGTCACTGATATTAATTTCCAGCTAACCTGCAGTTTTTATGGATTGTACAAGAACAATAAGTTAAGTCTGAAGTCCTAAGAAGGTGAGGCAAATCTAAAATAAGAAACCAATGTGCTGCCGACAGATTAGATGGATGCTGATATCACAGAGTAACTAGATGAGGTGGAAATATTACTGCCTGGGGAAAATGTCTTATGCATATTTTATATTCTGAATGATGGGTAGAAAAATATAATAAGAAAGTCTTGTTTGATAGAGACAAAATAAAATGTCCTTCCACCTCATTGACTCCATCTGAAACGGAAAAGGTGAATTCATCTGAATGCTTTTCCTCAGGGCTGTGTGAATATACTGTATATTGTGCGATTCCACATCAGCCTGGCTTAAGCTGCTAATTCTTCTACCTAGAAAGAAATAGAGAAGCGGCTTAGCAATGTGTCCCAGATTTCATTTGCACTTTCTAATCTCAAAAAACCAATCTGTGCTTAATACAAACAGGTGTTGAATTTAAATGCAAAGTAGAGAAAATTGATTATATACTCATTCCAATATCTAATTAATAACATATCAGCCGCTAGGTTCTGAAACTTAAACCAGATATAAAGAAAGCACATAATAAATGATTTACTGAGCAATGACTGCATTCACTAGAAACTGATGCCAGAGAAGCAGTGTATGTATGCAGCCCACAGCAATTATTATTTAAAGGCGCGAGCACTATATCAACTACAAGACTAAAGCTGGGTACACACAGTACCGATAAAGCCCCGATACTGTCGGATCCGTACGTGTAACATACTTTCCCGAGCAGAGCGCACGGCCGCCAAAGATCGGGTCGGCCCAAAGCTTGTCGCAAAAGAGGGAAAATTTCCCGTTGCCGAGGGAACACAAAAGTCCTGAGCGTTCTCCCTATGCTGTGCATAGAGAGGGCGCACGGGAATGTGTGAGCCCAATCTTTGAAAGATGACACAGACAGGATTTGCAAGAAAAAAAAGGGTTCTTTCAAAAATCGTGATTTATAAAAAGTTCTATTGTTAAAACTGGTGCTAATTGTGCCCAAAAACAATCAGATGTTAGCTTTTAAATCTGACTGGTTGGGGCCAAAATTAGAACCATTTTTAAACAATAAGAACTTTTATTAACCCCCCTGTATATGAATAAAGCATAGAATACAATGTGTAAAAAAAGTAATTGAAAAAAGGGTTTTAATTAATTATTCTCTAATTTTCTATTTCCCTTTCTAAACCTGAAGAAAGGGGTTGCAACCAAAACTTGTTTTGATTAATGTAGTGGTTAAACAATAATATATATTATTTTTTCCCTATATATACCTGTACTCATTAATCATCAAAATATAGACATCCTTGAGGTCTTTTTACTAGACAATTTACCCTTATCATTAAATTAGAATTGCTGAAACCAGTTTTCTATTTTAAAGAACAGAGAATAGCCCAGCACACTGTGTCAGGTGGTACCTGGAGTTCCAACGTGTCAAGGTGGCCAAGACTAGGCTGTTTAGTGATACGGAAAAGAAGTTCTCTGGGTTCACTGTCTGGTCTGTGGCTGAAAGTTGTGAGTGGTAATTTTTTTCACAGAATTTCATCCAGAGTTGACCTTTATTAGCAGTAATAGATGGGTTGGAAGTTTGTCTTCTGTGAAATTTTTAAAAAAGGGCACATACATTGGTTATATGTGATGTCTCTATTAACTGGTTACAAGATTTATACACAAAATAATCAACGCTTATGGATTAAAAGGTAGAATACATTTATAGGAAAATATATATAAAAAAAAACCGAATGGATATAACTTGAAATAATAATGTAAGTAGATTTTTACCTCAACAAAATTCCAAAAAATACTTCAATAGTAACAGCAATCAGCAACTTTTACTTTTATCATGCTGGACATTACGGCCATTACAGCTTAGGGGAATGGGTTAAAGGGGATTTAATTCCCCTTTAACATTTACTTCTCCTTAAAAATAATGACAGAGAAGGAGAATTTGAATATTCAAAGAGAAGAAAACTCTCTTTTTTTATAGAGAATTAACAGAAAAATTGAGCACCTGAGCAAATTATTAATAAAACAATAATATTTTCTACCCCGGTGTGGTTCAAGTTTCATTATACAGTCATGCTTAAAGGAGAACTAAAGCCTAATAATAGATTAAGTCAGGTAATTCACCAGTATTGAAGAAGATGAACTGTATTATTTAAACTCCTAAAAGTTGTGATTAGGAAAATTTTGTCACATTGGGGTGTTGTTTCTCCTGTTATTCCTAGGATTTGGGGCTCGTGCTTCCTTTGGCACATGTTTAAAAGACTTGAAAGGGGATGACGTCACCACCGCAAAATAACATTGGGAACAGGAAGGAGAGGCAATGTGTATGTTTGGATTATTGAGTAATGAATATAGTAGGAATTATAATGTTAATATATATGGTTCACGTCCGCATTAGAACTCTGATACTAAGAAAGCAACATCTCTTGTGCGGGCAGGCAAACTAAACAAGTAAAAAAATAAATAGCTCTTTATTTTTATTGGTATTTAATACAAACTAAAATTTACTGGAAAGGTATTTAACCTATAATACTAATGTAGAAGGAATGATCATCAGTTGTTTTCTTCGAAACCACCACATCAAACTAAAGCAAAGTCCCACCAGGGTCAACTTTTCATGTTTATACTGAATGTGCCCTGCAAAAAATACAGCAATGTAATAAAAAGTTTATTTCCAGGTGTTAATGTGCTGACTCCAAGCACAGAGCACAGCAATCGTTTTGTGTCAGCTCTTATAACCTTAGGCAACAAAGTTATTTCCACCTAATGACAAAAGAATAATAATTATGTGATAACTTGGAAAAGGAAAATAACTGAATAATGCTTTTACTGGAATAAAACTCTGGTAATTAGACCAACTTGTGAAATATTTTGCTTACATTATTTAAAGAAGAATTATACTCATGAAGGAGGGGAAGATGCTGGAAAACTTCAGTTACTGCATATAAAGAGGAGAATAGATTCAAGGAAAAAAAAAAACATTATTCTCCTCTTTTACAAGGCCACGGTAATTGGAATATGCTGTGCAGTTTTGGAATCCATATACAAAAGGGACATCTTGGAAATGGAAGAGTTTTAGAGAAGGGCGACAAGTTTCATCTTCAGCTTAGGAAAGATTATTTACAGTGAGAACGGTGAAACTGTAGAAACTGTCTTCCAGCAGATGTGGTAATGGCAAGTTCACCGAATAGCTTAAAAGTGGGCTAGATAAGTTTCTAAAACTAAAAAATATTGAGAATTAGGTATTAATCATATACTGCAGTTCTGGTTGATCCAGGGTATTTTTCCGATTGACATGGAGTCAGGAAGGAATTTCCCCCCTTTTTTAGGTGTTTTTTTGGCCTTCCTCTGGAGTGGGGGAGTCTAAAGAGTTAAACTGCCTTCCCTTTTTTGCAATATTACTAATGCAGTCAGTGGCGTTGCTAGATATCACAGGGCCCCATAGAAAGATTTTACATGGGACCCCCCCACATAAAAAACATTTTGGGTGCAGTTTAACCTAACCCCAGCATAGTTCTGCCTCAAAACCCAGTTTTGATTTTACTTTAATGGGAGCATGTTTAAAAGTTTAAGTTAAAATGAAAATGGGGTTTGTGGGGCTGAAGTACATGCCTGCAAGGACCTGTACGGGCCCCGTTTGGTTCACGGACCCATAGCAACATGCTATGGTTGCTATAGTGATCCCTACGCCCCTGAATGCAGTGTTGAGTATATTTCCCTACAAGAAAGACCCTAACCATAAAAGGGTCAGTCTAATCTGATTAAATTTCAGCTAGGCTGTCCTAACTACCACCACAATAAGTCCTAATAAGCATAGGTTAGTCCTAATAAGTATAGGTTAGACAACCTGTCTTCATTTCAACTTTTAATTAAACAGGAAAACGTTATTGTGTTACCCTACCTTAATAATATCCATCTGCGTAAAGCTACTAATTGGTCCATTTACTGATATAGCTGCAAGATTGTTCTTTGACATTTGTAACCTTCCAGCAGATGGATCTTTCTTATAAAGAATCTGAGTTTTGCATCATCAGAATCTATATCTGTCCCCTTTAAATGTTGTTCAGATATTGTAGCTGTAGATCCTAGTATTGGGGAAGAGATAAATCATTGGTTTTAAATTCTTTGCGAAGGGCGTTCAAACTAACAAATAAGTAGTCTTTAAAAACAGTTAAACAGTGGTGAAATAAGTAGCAATGGTTGCACATGAAACTGAATGCAGATAAATGTAAGACAAATGCCGATTCAAAAAATAACACAAAAATCAGTGTTAGTGGTTTGTTAAAAAAAGTTTCAAATTGGTCTATTTGGATTCAGGAACATATCTCCATTGTTATTCTGCTGTGTCAAGTTTTTGAAATCGGTTCTAGAAAAGGAATATGACAAAGATGGTACCATGTAGGAGTAAAATGAGCATGGTGCCTTTCGTCTGCCTTTCAGGTAAATAGAATGGAGAGGATTCTTTTCTGTCTTTTATCTCATTAAAAAGAGAAAAGTCAGTTACAAAACTGGTTGGAATTTTACATTATATATAATAATGAATAAAATGACTAAATATTTTAAAATGTTTGTTTGTACAAACTCAGTAACTCTGGAAATTCCAATTATTATGCATAATATACCTGCTGAAATTGTAGGCCTCTGGTTTAGCTATTCGTGGGGGCTCTTTCCTATGTGCTCTATAGAAATCTCTACCCTTCCATTCTAGTGTAGACTCCACTGAGAGGGTGAATCTGAATTCATCAGAGTGGACAGCATATTTTCTGGAATGTACGCGATCAGCTATCTAATACATCCTGGTAAGTGAAGGTTGATCCTTGGTAAAGAACCCGCCCATTATCTAAAGGCTCTGAAATAAAACTGCCTTCTGCGTAGAGACCTATGAAAATAATTCATTTTTTCTGTAATAAAACAGAGATTTAAAAAAAATTTCACAGTTACTACAAATTCTCTTTAAACAAAGTTTAAATTGGTTTCCAAATATATTCAACACACACAGTGTCTGTAAACATAGTTACATCTACCATTTAATAAGCTTTGAATTTTTTCTACATAATTAGCCATTCCCAACCTATACTCAATATATATTACAGTACAATATTATCCTGAAAAAGAAAAAGTCATTACCCAAAGCCGACACTGCTATGTTTTGTGAATGGTGTTCAAATAGAGTAAACAGATGAGGTGACAAAGCAAAATTTTTATTTTGATAACCAGGAACCCCCAAAGCCTCAACTTCGCAATACTAACATAGTCTCCAGGACATCCACTAGAAGGATTTTCTTGATCAATGGCGGCAATCATTATGAATAAAAGGTTCCTGGGGTTGGAGACCTTTAACAAATACAGTTTAGGGATTTATATTCTGTATGATAGGATAAGAAAAAACAATAGTACATGGATAAATGTAAATAAAGTTGCAAGGTAAAGATGTTTAGGATGAACAGTTTAGCAGCTTGTTCCTCCTCTGTCTTATATTAATTTAGTATAGAAGAAGTGGTGGCTATTTGTATTTCTTACTGCATTATTTAGAAACTTAAAACCTTTATTGCACACAGGTAAAGTAACTCCGGAAATCTGTGTGATTTTACAAAAAATATCACATTTAGTGCAAATGGATGGAAAATAGAAAAAGCCGACTAGTGCCTTTTTATTCAATGGATCATGGACACATTACTGCCAATAACATGTGATTTGGAGTTAACGCTATAAGTTACTTAAACAATAAATACATTACTATTATAAGGAAATCATACCATTTGAGGCATCTTAGTTACAATAAAAGTAAGCTCGTTATCTGAGTATCAATATCCTGGACAGACAAACACGTGTTTTTAATAACTGCTCCTAGCTGTAATGACTCTTAGTGGCTGTGATCTCAATCTGTGGGTTCATCATCTTACCTCTAGAAATTGAAAAACAAATGCATAAACATTTAAATAAAACTATGTACCATTAATAATGAATTGTGAATTTGAAACTGTTGATACCCAATATATTCTGAAAAGTCCACACATTTAAAACATTTCTGTAAACTAGATTGTGATCAAAATAAAAATTAAAAGAGACTGTAAAAACTATTTAAAAGGACAAATATAAGCACAGAGCACACACTGAACCAGTAGGCAGAACACCTTGATTTAAAACCAGTATCTGTGTCTTACCCTCATTTTGATATGGGCCCTGCGAAATTACCTAAACTATAACATATGGTTTGGGCTTATGTTCATGCATTTAGTATCACACTGTTTGGCCAACTACCATATGTTTGCACATGCTCAGTCCTTAGCTATGGCAGAAACTTGTTAAAGTTGGTCACACCCATCAATACTCTCTAGCCAATCCTTTTACAGGAACATATAAGAGCAGGAAACATAGACTGAGGTCAGGAGGTGAGTCTGACACGAACATACAACAGATACTTCATCCAGTTCTAACTGCCTTACATTACTTTAATATAATTTAATACCTGAAGTGGATTTATAGCTGATTGGTTTTTTTAGGGGGTTGTATAACCATTGGCTATGGTACTGGGAGTAGCACCCCAATGCAAACATCTGTAGATAACTTTATTTCTGGCACTCCTGATTCTAGATATCTTACCTGGAACCCCTCTGGTCTCTCGCTGCTCTCTGCCACATTTTCGCAATGCAGCTGTCAGTCAGTCATGTTGACCCCACGGCCAATGACTAACATTGCTCTCCTGTTTTATGGCTGCGAAAGCTCACAAAGCTGTAAAGAAGGTGTCAGAGAGCAGTGAAGGACTAGAGAAGTTTAAAGTAAGATATTTACACTCAGAGGGAAAAAAGGTAAGTATTGTAAAAACAGAGTTGGGGGGGGGGATTATCTGAAAAAGTACTTGAAAATACCTGTACCAATACAATAATTATGTGTGTTCATTTAGAATTAGTGAAATTTATTGTACATTCTATTACTATTATTCACAGATATACCCTTCTACTGTATTTTCATCATATAAACTGATATGGCCATACACGCAGCTATACACATCTTATTACAGAGAGTTGGTAATTTTCCAATGGAATTTTTCTGTTTGGTCCGACAGGTCAGGATGCCAAGAGCAGTAGCTTGAAAGCATCGCAACCTATCTATTGACACTGCTGATACTGCAGTGTGGATGGGCACCTTTAATAGTCACCAATTTACAGACTTTTTCCGCCATTTAAATTAGTTTGTGATACTAAAAAAAGGGTGCA
Source organism: Hymenochirus boettgeri (assembly GCA_019447015.1). NCBI lineage: Eukaryota > Metazoa > Chordata > Amphibia > Anura > Pipidae > Hymenochirus > Hymenochirus boettgeri. The sequence continues at coordinate 150,524,817 of CM033469.1, forward strand.
TCCCCAAATTCCCATGTTTACAATAAGAACCAGTGTCATCAATAGCTGCTCAGTGTGTAGCATTAGAATATAATATATAAGTGGCCTGGATTATAAAGGGAGCAACAGTGGAATATATCCTTATAAAAATCACTCAACTACGTAGTTGAGTGATTTTTATAAGAATATATACCACTGTTGCTCCCCATTCATTTGCCGTCCTCCTTCCGCACCTTCCCTGTCAAACCCAGCAAATAAAAAAAATATCGATAAAACACACAGACCTTTACTGTGCAGAAAATCCTTCTCAGTCCAAGTGATTTTTTCGATTGGCCTTCATCTTGGAAGACACAAACTTAGAACTTACCAAGTTTGTTATCATTCCCAACGATGATCATTGTCGAGAATAGAAAAAAGTTTAAAGTGTTCTTTTTTCCCCCCCAATAAAACCACACCAGTGCTTCTGTTCTGTTATGAGGCTGAAGGTATGAAGATTACAAAATTATATATATATATTATAGTTTTTTCCAAATTTGAGGGGTGTTTCATTTGAAAATGTGAAAGCTGTTCAGACTACTACAATAACTAGATTGCAAGCAATACAGGGAAGGGGACTCTTTCCTTATTTTGCATCTTTCAAGCAGATGTATACTTATTAGTGTACATTTATGTATTTCTTAGTTTATATAAATATAAACAAACATACATAAATACATGCATACAATAAAGATCAGTTTGACTTCTGTTCTGCAATTGCCCTTATCTGTTTTTGAGTTAGTTGGTGGCCATGTCTCTGTGTACAACCATGCATCAACATACCATTCGAATCAGGACATGAGGGAGATTGATATTTAGTGGGTATTTTATTTGTTAAATGAGTTTAGGAAAGACTTAAAACTTTGAATATTTTTCCCCCTTCATTTTTTTTAGTCACCATGCATTCTATGGTGAACTGCATCCTGAAATTTCATATATGTATTAAAAAATAAACTGAAATGTAGCTAAAAGTATGTAGATTCAAAAAATGTATACTTTGGTGGTTGAATTTCCTCTAATTGCACTTGTGTTTGTCCCTTTTGGAGTTGGTGGTGGCCTTGTCTATGTGTACACCCATGCATGAGGCATACTGTTTTATTTAGTAAAGGGTTAGGTTTTTACATTTGTGCTGGTTTCAAGCTTTCTGCGACAGTTTCTGTGTGGAATTTACCTTTGATTTTTTTTATTTTGTTTTTTTTGGGGGGGGGGCATTGTAATCGATCCAGTTAAGTTATGGAATTCCGTTATCTTGTTAAAATACACTTTGTGCTAAAACAATTTATAATATTTCCCATTTACTGAGGGGGGGGGGTCCTGTTGTAAAATTTGTCTTGACAGATTGAGGGCAAAATTCTGAATATTTTTTATTAAATGCAACAGAAGCTTAACATTTTGCTAGTAAAAGATACTTTTTACTGTGGAAATTGCCTAATGTCTAATACAATATATCAAATATTTAAGGGACTAACTAAAACCATAATATTTAAAAGAAAGTGTTTGCTGGGTTTTTTGCCTTTTGTATTCATGACATACATGCATGCATAAATGAGCAGTTATATTAGGGATGGCCAACAATGACCCACTTATACACAGAACAGGAAGTCATAATGCATCACCATCTGGTGAAAACACAAAAAAGGTGTCACTGACCATCTTTTTGTTATGTTTATTACTGTGCTTTAACTCACCTTGTCATAAATTACTTTGACTATTAAAGAACAGCTGGGACAAGTAGCAACTTCTTCTCCATTCTCGAGGTCTTCCTATAAGAACATTAGCATACCGGTAAATACATGGAAGTATATTTATTTTTAGTGAATTATATGAATACCTTAGCTACAATGCAAGCAACATCTGTTATGCATATTGTGCCACATTCCTTCGAATTCTTGTACAAGTCAACCTTAAAGGGCATATCCACCCCAAACTAAAAATTTTGCCAACTGCTGGCCCCACTGTGTAGTGCAGAAAAAGGCCTTACCTTTCTCCTCTGCCCCTTATGCTTGCCCTGCAGTGCCTTGTGAAAGTACAGGAAACTGAAGAGTAGGAGCCTGTCTATGTGAAAAGGTTTCTGCCTCCTTGTCCTCTAGCACACTGATGTTGGCTGTTTTCCAGACAATAGATAGGGACGCCTGGGAACCCTGCTTGGCCCTTGGAGTAGAGAGTTGGAGAATTGCACCTATTTGGATGGGATTGTCCCTACTGCTGGGACAAATTCCTGTTTGAAATCCCGTCCAAATACCGGTCCTGGAAGCCCTGGCCTGTTACAACCACTCCCCGCCTAGTTATGCCCCTAAATCCTCTTCCACCGCAGCTCCACCACCCATGATTTCATGACTTCTCATGAAGTCAGCCGCGTCTGTGTCAATCACAGATGCGGCTGACGTCATGGAAAGCGCCGCGGGAATGAAGAGCTGTAAGCATAGTTGGGATTATTTTTAAAAAAACAATAACACTGCATTTAGGTCTGGGCAGGGGGCATCTAACATACCCTAAACAGATTTTAAGCTAGGATGCAGGGTGACCACGAATGGATCCGGAAGGTGGGAGGGGGAACAAAGGGAGGCGGAAGGCACGGCTTGAAGTGACATCAGCGAGCTTGGGTTACAGTTGAGATGCTCCTGGTCTGCAAAAAGCATGCTGTAAAAACATATACATCTTCAAATTGGCTGTACGGATTTTAATGGGGGATGGCTTGTTTTAACATAGTAACATTGTAATTGAGGTTGAATAAAGACATACCCCCATCAAGTCCAACCTATTCACTTTTCCCCCCTTTATTTAAACACTTCCTAACATTTGATCCAGAGGAAGGCAAAAAACCCAGCTAAAAAAAAAAAAAAAAAAAGGGGGGGGGGGGGGGGGGGGGCTCAAAACAGAAAAAAAAAATAATCGCTGGATCAGCCAGATCTACAGTATATGTATAAATACCAGTAAATCTCAATATTTTTTAGTTTTAGAAACTTATCCAGGCCATTTTTAAAGCTATTCAATGAACTTGCCATTACCACATCTGCTGGAAGACAGTTCCACCGCTCACACTGTAAAGAAACCTTTCCTAACCTGAAGATGAAACTTCTTTTCTTCCAACCTTAAAGGATGTCCCCAAGTCCTCTGATATGACCTATTAGTGAACAATGCACCAGAGAGTTTATTGTATGGCCCATTAATATATTTGTATACGGTGATCATATCCCCACGCAAACGCCTCCAATGTAAACAGCCCTAACTTGTCTAATCTGCCTAAATATTTAAGCCCCTTCATAATTTAGTTGCCCTTCTTAAAGCTAGAATCATGGCCAATAACATAAAATTATAGTTTTGGGGGTGGACTTGCCCTTTAACCACTCCCACTTCCATCCAACCTGATTTTTCCCCCCCACAAACCAACTGTCAAACCTGCACACAGCATTCCAACTGTCAAAAATTCTGCCACCATTCCAGCTACAGCAAAACTTCTCACAGAACTCTCCCGACCACCGCTATGCTTATGCATCCTCTCATCCTATTGTGCCTGGACTATTGCAATCTACTACTTACTGGTCTTTCTGCTTCCCACCTTTCTCCCCTTCAGTCTATACCTAACTCTGCCACATATATTGTTTAGCTCTCTAATAAACCAGATCCCAATTTTCCTCTGTACTGGAAAATAACCTGGCTCCCCTATAAACAGCGCATTGTATACAAAATCCTTCTAACATTTAAAGCCCTTCGCTCTGCTGCTTTATCTTGTATTTCTTCTCTAGTGTCCCCATATGTTCCTGCCCGTACTCTCTGTTCATCGCAGAAGCAGCTCCTGTACAGACCCCCTACTCGTACTCTCTCTCACGTTTAAACTCTCTCTCTTGTGGCTCCCATCCTCTGGAATTCTATTCTACTCTCTCTTTAAGTCAAGAAACCTCAATTAGCAGGTTTAAATATAGTCTTACATCCTACATATCTAGTAATCAGCACAGTCTATGATTGTTTTATTTGCACTGCATACGTCTCACTCCAGCACTTATACCCACTCCATTTTATCTGTATATTACCTACCTAACTATATTGTAAGCTCTACGGGCAGGGACATCCTTTCCTCTTGTGGCAAAGCTCTAGCACTTCTATTTATATAACTTATATATTAACGTACTGAACTATCTATGTATTTATCCCCCTTGTATGACTTTTTTAACTTAATTGTATTTTATTACTGTACAGCACTGCATGCCCAAGTGGCGCTTTATAAATAAACTATGCATACAGAACAATAGTTTTTAAGAGCAAGGAAATAAATTGACAGACGAAATGTAAAATGTTTTAGGTTGGATATCTAAAGAAATAGGGGGCAGATTAACAAAAACAATGATACAGTGGTGGTCGGGAAGCATTATAGTTTCCAGCTATGGTCAATTTAAAATAAACCTTTTTTTCCCGTATAGATGCCCTTTAATAGCCATCTTAGATTCATAAATGTATTCTTTTTCTTGGTCCTGTAGATGGTAGTCTATGACCTGAGACTATAGGTAACATGTTCACAGTCTCTTTTTTTAAAACTGGAAGTCTGTGCTATCTTTGTTGAAAAATGATCTAGTAGATAACAGACGTAGGCCTCATACATACATGTTGGGTAAAACTTGTTTAGAGCATCCTTAGTAGTATAAGGAAGGGGTTTAAATTAGGAGACTGCAGCACAGGAGAACAATGCCCCTCACTCTCCAATCAGGAAGGACGGATCTCTAAACAATGTTGGCAGATGCCTCCTTGCACGCTAGGTTGTTGCCCAGGAACTATCTAGCATGTTCAGTTGCATTAAACAGTACCAGGTGGCAACAATTTAAACAGGAAAATGTATTAAAAGGGGTTTATTAGTATTTTTGGAATCCTCTATTCATAAAAGTAACACCACAGAACTGAAGAGTTGTATAGTGTCAAACGTCATTGTAATTTAGTTATTCCTGTAGGATTAACAGATGGACCAGCATCTGTGAGGCTTCGGTCACACTAGTGTTTTGGTGAGATTTCCTGCAGAAACATTGCACCAAGACGATCTGCTCATAGTAGTGAACAGCACCGTTCATACTATTGAGCTGCGATGTTGTGCGTTGTGTACTGCATGCAGCATTTTTGTGCGGTAACACATTTGAATTGCAGCCGCCACTGTGTGTTAATGCAGAGGAACATTGCACGAAATCACAAATGCGAGATGTTCCACTGCACAAAAAAAAAGCTAAATACGAACGAAGCCTGAAGGTCTCGAGGATGCTCCCCATCCCCTCTGTGTAGATTAAAAGAGGCAGCTCAGCAGTATCTGTTGGTCAGGAGTAAAGTTGAGCTATCCAATACTTAGCCGACCAGTAGTTTGGTGGATAGACACATGCACATATGATTTAGATTTTCTAACAGTCGATAATTCAAATGCTCACAAATCAGTAAAGTATGATTAGTTGGATGGTGATTCTTCTATTATGCAAACCTTGTCTTGTGTTATAGATCCATTAGGGAGTAAAGTCAAAAACTTCCAGATTCAATTGTTGTCTTAGTTGTAGTTTATTTGGCATTGAACTTCTTTATTGTGTTACATCATCTCTGGAACACAATGTCACCAAGTAATTTAAACCAGACGTGATGAATCCATATACTCTGATAGACACATTTATCGAATAAAAAAAAATCCAAGTTCTACTAATGCCTCTAATGTCTCCTCCTCAGGTATAACCATTCTCCCCCACCCTTCTACTAGTCCCCCATTTACCTTGGTGATAGCGAACCTGTCACCACACGGACACGGATAGTAGTAGGTCTCTGTGTCCTCGTCATACTCAAAGTCCTCAATCTCCACCTCGTCATGGAACACAGACATTCCCCACTAGAGATGAAATCCAGCCCTCCACGCCGGTACTACCGGGTACTCTGACCAACTGTCTAAGGGAACATATGCTGATGTCATTGTCATGTGGCCATGAAGGAGGCGTTTACAAAGAGTCGACCCTTTAAACTGCGTGTATTCTGATTGGTTAAACAGTCTAAGTCAGGGCGGGCAGGGAGGAGAGGCGTGTCCTATGACAGAAAGGCTGGGGAGTTGTTAACGTGCGCAATGCTGTTTGTAGTAATACACAGACAAGGATGTGTTCAAGCATTTAGGACGCTTGGTGGTGTGCAGGAAGCATGTTAACCTTAGGGTCAGTATTCACTCCACCCCTCTATAGATTTGCAAGGTTCCATTTTGATTGATTTAGGTTTCCAATAAAGAAGCCTGGTACAAATGATGAATACCTGACAAATCTCTGTAGTATATTGGCACCATTTAAAATGCAGATTGGCCATTTGTTTTTAATAAGAATTATTTGTTATTTTTAAGTACTGTGCCTTCTATGATATCAATTAAATGATGCTGCTCTTGATAAAGCTGCAGCAAGGGGATATAACGCTACAAATATTGTACAAGGCACAAAGTCAATTTGCAAAAAAAAAAAAACAAAACAAGGCTTTAGGCTTAAAGGGACAGTTCAGTGGAAATTTTCAATATTTGTTAAATTGTTAGTTTGTGTAATGCCTTCTTAGTTATTCTACATATTCTCAATGTTGCAAATTGGTACACAAATCGTTTTAATAATTTTACACAAAAATTTTTATAAGAAGCGTATTATGCACTATTTATGTAATAATTAATGCACTATTTATAATATTTATTATTGAGCACTTTGTAACTATAGAACTTTCCTACCCTAAAAGGGTTAGTGAATCAATTAAGGCCAACTCCCTATAGGGGTGTGGACTTAACCTATTTAAAAATCACTGTAGTCACTTTTTGAGGCTTGAGAAAGGTGCCCTTGCCTGAAACGTTGCCATGCTGTGCATGAAGGGGTAAATAAAATAAAATTTGAACACTTTTGCACAAGAACCTTGGAAGACTGTTCCATTTTTTGTACTTACAATTGAATATTGAACTTTTGCGGCAGAGAAGTCGGAATTGAGGACCCCAGTAATTGGTCATTTGGATTCATAATTTTGATATACAATACTGGACACCTAATATGTATGTTGAACTAATTGGTGAATAACTATTAAAACAAATAAAAAAAAAAAAAAATGTTGGCTCATTTACAAAGGTTTAAAAAAACAATCAATACTTTTTATTTATACTCTTTATTTATAACCAGAAATGGATTTACAAATTGTTAATGAACCCAGCTGTACTTTTAGTTGTTTTACATTTTTAACCCATCCATAAGGGCATTTTAATAGGGTATGTACAGTGTAAAATAGAGTTATGGGTAAAGCTAAACTTTCCAAAGCAGAAACACGTCAGTTTGATTATCAAAATACGTAAAAACAACAAAATGAACCGGATTTTGGAACTTTAATCATTTTGGCAGGGTATCCCAGCCGTGAGGTTCCAACTACCTCTTTAAAGGTGATGCTCAGGACAAATAGATTCATTAATTATGCAAAAAATGTACGCATTAAAGGATAACTGTATTGCCTCAATGCATTTTTTTTAATAATTGCTTTAGAAAGAGTAAAGGTATGCAGAACTCCCCATACATTTTTTTCCTGATTTCAAGCCTCTCTCTGCCTTCAATTAGCCTTGCTGTGAAGGGGGTATAACAATTCTGTCTGCCTCTGTCACTCAAAGCTAGCAAGCCAGAAAACACTCCTCCGTCCATCCTTGATCTGCTTGATTATGTAGGCTGTATCCTAGCAACAGGACATTTCAAGTTTCTTTGACTGGCAGCGGAGGAGAGAGGTTGTAACAGACATTCCCACCAGCCAATGACAAGTGATGTTAATCATGGCCCTGGGCCATCTAGGAGGCGGGCTTTTAGCACTCTTTTTGCTGTGTGATATCTAAGGGAGGGCAGCACGACTGTTAATGTGAGTATGTGATTTCAGCTGCTGGAAGTTTGGACATGTAATGAGGGTGATATTTTTTTTAATATTGCATACTGCATTGCCATGGTAGGTTACTCTGGGTGCTGTTTGGTCACTAAGACAATGCCGCGTCTGCTTCACCCACCTATAGACAGGGAGCTGTGATCTCTTAACTCCATATCCTGGGAGAAGCGGACATGGCATCGTCTTAGTGACCAAACAGCACACAGAGTAACCTACCATGGCAATTTAGTATGGGGGAATCAGGAGGTGAACGGCAAGTCGTGAGGTGATTGATGGTCCACCCAGTTAACAGCGGGGAGACGAGTAACATCAGTCCTGGTTAAGTCCCACCACTTCATCAGAGTTAGCGTGTTCACACTGCCGAGGGCCCTGCAGGTTAGTAGTTGTACCAACTCTATCTTTCTATAGAGAGGAAAGTTTGAAAGAGCAGTTGTCCAGACACAGGTTTTGAACATTGTATGTACTTTTAAATGGAATAACCCTAGAACTGTGTACGGATCCACTTAAGCTGGGATTGTGGCAATTTTGATAATAAAAGAGATACATGTTCTCCTAAAACAGAGACACTGTGAAACTTTCTATATTTATTTTGTATCCATTGTATACATGTGCTATACAATAATTATTTTAATTTGCCCAACAATTGTTATGTTCTGTATACACAGAATGAGCAGTCTGTAGGTGCTGGGTTGAGTGGACTTCACTCACTGGTTTTAGGCAATAAAATAGACACATTTTAAAAAGATATTTTATTGATATAGTGTTTTGTTATTTAATTAACAAATAACATCATTAGTGTGTGATTCCATGAGTGCTAATTAGGGACACTGGAGTTGTTTCTTAACTCGTACATTTTTTGCATGATTTTCAAAATACATTTGCAAACATTTTGTCCCTTTCGTGTTGCCTTTTTCTCCCCAATTGTGTTCTCGTAGCAAGGACAAGATTAATCGCCAGTAGGGAAGTAAGCCAGCAAATCAGGGAGGCATGCTTCATAGCACGCATCCGTTATCAGCCCGGATACTCTCGTGCCTTGCTCTTGCATTATTTGGTCTGTTTTGGTGGCTGTGCTAAAGAGTCAAAGTAAAACACAGAGTGAATTACAGATCTCTTGTCCAAACTAACAGGCAAGAGATCTGTAATCCAGTCTGTGTTGTACTTGGACTCTGAAGCACAGCCACCAGAACAGTGCTTGCCTCCTCTCCAAATAACACGTGAGGAAGGAACGAGACTTGCTGAATGACTTCCCTACTGGCAAGAATCTTGTCTTGCAAATCTCCTGTGTGTGGCAGGTCGCACCAGCATCGTTCTTTAATTTAGCAGAATGGATCTCCAACAACACATATGGGAGCTGCCACACATGTATGATCATCACCCGAAATGGTAGTTTTGTCCAGCACAACTGTATGTCTGTATGAAGAAAAAATTTCTTCAAACTATTTTTGTTCGACCATAAAAGAATCACAGACAATATTTCTTCCATTGAAGACCACAGGATTGCCTGAAGTTTCCTGGCTTGTCCAATCAAATGTCATTTTACAAACATTTGACCTACATCAGCCATAAATTACAGCCAATGTTTTTCCCCTATCAACCAAAATTCCACTTGCTTCAGTAGATTGGTATGAAATATTGAAATGTGTACACAGCCTTACATTAAAAATGACAACATTACTCCAGTAATTTGTGATGCATCTTACTTTTGGACTGGTGACATAATGTAAGCCTTTTGTTAATTAAGCAAGTATAACATTTCCCAAAGGGTTCAGATGTCTTGCCATTGGCAATCTTCAAAATAAAATCAGGAAATAACTTACTGGTCACCATCAACAATTATTTCTCAGACTGTAATGAGTGAAGTTGTATATTACTTGTATGTAGTAGGAGTTCCCACAGAGTGCCGCAGAATTTGTACTTTCCAACTTAGCGTTCCACACAACCTACTTTATTCAGTAAAAAAATATTGGCTTTGAAATGTACAAGATGCACAGAAATAAGAAACTAGAGCTCTGAAAGTACTTGTTCATTCAGCAAACAACTCACTACATGTTTCGGACTAAAGTGTCCTTTCTCAAGAAAGCAGGAAGACCAGTAAGCAGGTTACTATAATACTTCTATGATAGAGAGAGCATGTATAAGAATAGCGGTAGTCAGATAATAGAGAACCTATCGATTTGTGCAATATTGCAAAGAAAAAAGCAACAGGTTTTAACAACATTGTTAATGTGGTTATAAAAGGAGAGAGAGGAATCAATAATAACCTCTAAGCAATGTGACAACTGAATAGGGTAAATGGGTCTGTTGACAACAGCAATAGAAAAGAGTGTCATAGTACCAGGTTTAAGCGGGAAAATTATTTAGTAAGGTTATGTATCCACAATTGCAATATTAAAAACTTGACATGTCCACGTCTCTTGGCTATTTTCCCCTTGGGTGCATTTTGAAACAAATTATAAAATAGGAGACAATGTCTAATCAAGTGAAAATCCTATATATGGCAAAAGATGGCACCTTTTACATTCAAAATTTAACCAATTGGTCACCTCAGTTCCTAAAGGTTGGTTAAGGATTGTTAAAATAAAACAAACACGCCTGCTCTCAATTTCTTAAAAATATTTTGGTGGCATTACATTTTCATAAAATAATATTTCTCCTCCATTACCACATGTCGTCTTTCTACAATTTTCAATAAAAAAAGTGATTTTATACAGCATACCAACTTTTTGGAAAACCATAAGGGAGATTTAATAAAAGTTCTTATTGTTTAAAATGGTGCTAATTTTGACCCAATCAGATCTTATTTAACATTTGAAAGCTAACATCTGATTTGTTGGGGCAAAATTAGAACTATTTTTAACAATAAGAAGTTTTATTGAATAACCCTCTGTGTGTACACATAGTGATATTATCAGATAATCACCAGATCCTACTGATTTGCTACAATAAACATTTTAACGACACAGGACAGTGTATAACATTGTACTATCCTATAGATGGGCTATAGTATGGGCACCTTAAAAGGGACACTAAACTGGTAATTATAAGTATCTAAAATCTGTTTCTATTATTCACAGGGAGATGAGAATGCTTATTCCCACCTCCCTGTGAATAATAGAACGCCAAGGAGTACTGCCGAACTTACCTTACCGGCGCTCCACTTGCGGCTGCTCCTCAGTTGTCAGCTGGGCTGCCCAATCGCATGCCTATTTTTTTGTATTGGCGCGTATGCGCCGAAGAGAGGCCCTCGGTTGGGACAGCGCTCCTGACAGCCGAGAAGGTGCCTATTAAAGCGCCGGTAAGTTCGGCAGTGTTCCCTGGGCGTTCCATTATTTACAGGGAGGTGGGAATAAGCATTCTCCCTGTGAATTGATATACTTAACAGTACATAAAATCTTTTTAGTGTCCCTTTAAAGGGACACTATAGTGAAAAATAAACTCTTATCTTAATCTATAAATTAATACAAGCAAGTAGCACTTACTCTGAGGCATGTGTGTTGCTGCATGCCTTTAATCCAGCACATGTTTTGCTTAGGAGCAGTATACCCCTCCCTCTTTTAACAACTCCCACTTCCATCTGACCTGACTTTTCCCCCCACAAACCAACTGTCAAACTACACACAGCATTCCAACTGCCAAAACTCGGTCACCACTTCAGCTACAGTAAAACAGCTCACAGAAAAATAGTTTATGAGAGCAAGGCACTTGATTGACAGCTGAAATGTAAGATGTTGTAGACTGGATATCAAAAGAAATAGGGGGAAGATCAACAAAAAATGGTACGGTGGTGGTTGGGAAGAATTATAGTTTCCAGTAATCGCCCATTAATGCAAACCTGTAAGCTTTAATGTAAACTGAGTAATGTTATACTAACACTGTCAAATTACTATAGTTTAAATCTAAGATGTAAATAAGTAAATACACAGACTACCTACATTATTTATGATTCACTAGAATAACATTTTTTAATTCCCTGTTAACTTTCTTTGGTAAATTGTTATTTTTTTTTTTAAATTTCAGGCACAAGTACAGTTACCATTTTATTACGACTCATTCAAAAAAAATGGCAAACCGAGTGTTTGATTTTTAACTTTAATTTTTTCTCCTTATAACAATATTTATTATAGAAAGGTATAATGTTAAAAATATACATAGAAAAAATTAGAATATATGTATGGATAAAAAAGACCAAATTAATCTAAAAAAAAAAAAAAAAGTATTTTAGAAATGTATTAATTCCAATTTATGATTGTCATTACCTGCACTAACCGACATTCAAATTAATGGGCTTATGAACAGAGCCACTATGGCAGTACTCCACACTAACAGGGAGATTCAATAAAAGTTCTTATCGTTTAAAATGGTGCTAATTTTGCCCCAACCAATCAGATGTTGGCTTACAAATGTTAAATAAGATCTGATTGGTTGGGGCAAAATTAGCACCATTTTAAACAATAAGAACTTTTATTGAATCTCCCTGTAAGTGCGCAGATTTTATATAGCAATTCAAGTTCTTGGTAAATTGGCTTAGTTTGCAAAGAACTAACAGCAGCCCTGGAACACCACAGCAAATCTATATTAAATAGGTTAGAGGTACATTAAGATAGTATTTTTGACCACCATGTCTGGGTAAATGAGGCTGAAAATGTTTAACACTGCAAAGCTAAAACAAAGATACTTCTATAAACACAGATTAAAAGTATATTTATTTAGCGCAGTGATCTAAAACAGATATATCTGCAGCTTGTTTTTTTAAGCCATAAATGCAAGGTAATTGTGCTAGCACATGTGAAACGGTTAACTGTTAAGTTGGGTACACACTGGACCAATGTTTTAAACATGTTGCAACACACAGTACTGACGGGTCTCCCTATATTGAGTATAATTAAGATAATTTGGGACAGTCCCACTCTCTAGCAATCAAGGCTAGCTCGCTATAATACAGTACAGGGGAGCAGACCGTGACCGAGGGAGGCTTTCAGTAAGTACTGAGCAAGTATCGGAAATGTGTGTTTTTCTAGTAAACACATAGCTTTACTATTCCTAGACTTTAATTTTTAAAAATTACATTAAAAGGAATCAAAATCTGTTCCGTTTCCCTTTTATACAGAATTATAGCAAAACCACAAATATTTCCATGTTTTTGCAGCTGAAAGACGTTTCTTTGGTTCCATGTCGTAGTAGTTTAAATGCCTCAAAGGTCCAGCCTCACAGAAAGGTAAGGAATAAACTAAAGCATTTGTAGTATAAATTTATGGGTGTTGACAGTCTTACATATCCCACCCTTTCTGTTTTAACAGAGGGAAACCAGGAAAATAGAAAATCTGCTGTGGATTGTTTTACTTCCAATTAACATTTGTCAACTACATGAACCTGAAAAAATAAAAACAGCATGAATTAAAAAATAAGCATGTAAACTTTCTATCTTACTTCGAAGGGTTGTCATTGATAAATAAGCAACCACAATGAATACTGTATAGATACAGCCATACAATATGTGTGCATATGTGCAATATGTGTAGGTAGAAAATTCTTTTAAAGGGTCCCTAAAACACAACATTTTTATGGCCTTTCTCCGAAGCTGTCTGGAGGACCCAGGACACGCAGGGGTTAAGTGAGCCACCTCCAGGAGCGGACAGTTGGGAAAAGAAGTTACAGTAATAAAAACCATACAAACAACAACAGGCAAGTAGCCAAACTAGGAGGGTTGTGCCTGGATCCCCTGACAGCTTCAGAGAAACGTATTTTTTGGCGAGTACAAAAAAATTCCCTTTTTTCCTTCAGCCTAGTCAGGGGGACCCAGGGCACGCAGGGGATGTCCCAAAGTCCCACTCATCAATAAGGGAGGGCAGTAACTAACTCTACAACTCCGCTGCTTGTATAACTTATCTACCTAGAGTGGGCTCTGAGGAAGCCACAATGTGGAATCTGTAAAATTTTGAACATGAACATGCTGATAGAAGATCAAGTTGCCGTCCAACAAATCTGGTCCACTAAAAATCCTTTGTGAGCCGCCCATGAAGCACCGAGTAGAGTGGACTGCAACCCGCTCATGAGGAGCAGCCCCTGTAATCTCATAGCACTGGAGAATTACAGAACATATCCACCGTGCCAGGGTCTGCGAAGAAGCACTATTCCCTCAGCGGGGCCAAGTAGACCTTGAGAGTTCTTACTACATCCAGTCTGCTATCTTTAGAAGAGGATGGGTGAGGAAACAAAGTCGGAATCACAATGTCCTGATTAAGGTGAAAGGAAAAGACCACCTTGGTTAGGAAAGAAGGGTGTGGACAGAGAATCGCACTATCCTCCTGAAAAATTAAACAGTCTGGATTTACAGCTAGAGCCGCCTACTTAGAAGAGCTTCAAATAGAAGAAATGGCCATCAGAAAAAGGGTTTTCCAAGAGAAAAGGAGCAGACTGCAGAGCCCAGAGAACCAGGCAGAGGTCCCAAGGCTGAACCAGCGAATGTTTAGGGGTACGTAAGTGTGCCACTCCCTGAAGGAGTGATGACGTCACATTTGAGGGCTAGACGTCTGTGGAAAAAGAAAAAGATAGACAGAGCAGATCCTTGGACCATTAAAGAACTGAGGGACAATCCTTTATCCAAACTGGACTGCAAGAAATGTAGAAACCAAGCAAGAATAAATCGGTGAGAGTGAAAACCCCTAGAATTACACCAAGATATGTAATACTGCCAGATTCTGTTGTATATTCTAGCCGAAGACAGTTTCCTGGCCGCTAGCATTGTTAACACAACCGCTGGAGGAAACCCTCTCTTACTCAACAGCACGGATTCAATAGCCACGCCACACTGAGACGTTGAAGCTCTGGGTGATGGAGCGGCTCCTGTGACAGAAGGTCTGAACCCAGGGGAAGCAGAAAGACTGGTTCCACCGCTAATCTGAGAAGGTCCAAGAAACAGGAGCGGCTCAGCTACTGGGGAGCCATAAAGAGGACCATAACACCCTCCATCTTTACCTTCTTTAGCATTCTTGGAATCATGGCTATCCGATGAAAGGCATAAACCAGGCAAAAAGACCACTAGAGCGTCTATTAGTAGGGCTTCCAGGTCACAAGCCTTGGAACAGAAGGTTGGAACCATGCGGTTTTTCCAAGCAGCCATAATGTCCATTTCTGGCCTTCCGCACCTGAGAGCAAGTTCTTTGAAAACTTCCTGGTGAAGGGCCCACTCTCCAGGGTCCAGATAGTGTTGGGGTGTCCAATGTGAGAGAGCAATGTGAGAAGATTGCTCTGAGCTCCAACACATTGATAGGCGGACAGAACTCTTCTGGGGACCACAGACTGTGGGCCTGATTGAACTCGAATACAGCCCTGAAGACTCGCATCCATGGACATGACCGTCCAGGGGAGGACACAGAGCAATCACCCTGCCCTCCAAAATTGCAAATGTGAAGCGGAAGAGGAATAATGTCTAATGACTCCCGAGTTCTGTCCCATGAACTCAAGATATGTATCTGAAGGGGACAAAGCTGCTGAAGAGACCATCTTGCCCACAGTCGCATTGCTTGTCGTACAGATATACTTGGAACCCTCATTGCTTGGAGCTCCAATATCCTGAGGGATATTACTTTTTCCTGAGGTAGGAAGATCTTTGGCAGGGTAATGTCGAAAATCATGCCTAGAAATTGCATGCGTCAACTGGGAAAGGGAGATGACTTCTTCAAGTTGAGCCATCTGAACTGGGCTAGAACTCGGTAGCACACAGCCACTTGGTCCCCGAGCCAGTTCGAAAGGGGACGCTTTTAGAAGTATGTAGTCTAGATACAGCATAAAGAAAATTCCTTGTAGGCAAAAAAAAGCCACCTGACATATCATGACCTTGGTAAACACTCGAGGGGCGGTTGCTAGCGTGAATGAAAGAGCCGTGAATTTGAAGTGCCTTGACCCTAGAGCAAAATCTGAGAAATTGATCATGTGGCCAGATCAGAATGTGTACATATGTCCTGGATGTCTAGGGAAGCTAAGAAGTCTCCCTGCTCTATAGCCATGATAACAAATCTGAGGGATTTCATTTTGAAATGCTGTGTTTATACATAAACATTTAGAGCCTTCAAGTCCAATACTGGACAAAATGTCCTTCTTGGGGACTAGGTAAAAACCTGCAAAACCTCCTGTCCTGCGGGACTGGAACAATCACCTTGGCTTTAAACAGGGACTGGATAATCGAATTCAAGGCCTTTAGATGCTCAGGCGCCTAGTAGCATCCTGGAAGGGAAAAAAGCGGAATGGAAGAAGGGAATGAAAATAATCTTGAGAAATCACATTTAGAGTTCAAGAATCTGTGAAATTAAGCACCCATTAATTGTGGAAAAAACGTAGACGACCTCCCACTAGAGAGAGGGGGGGGGGGGTAAGTTGGAGGGTCTGTTTGAGCCCCGTCCATTTGCCCATGATGCCCAAAATCCAGGCAGGCAGAAAGGAAGGAGAGGTAGATGGGGAGTCCTGTTGAGTTCTGGAGGCACGAGATAGGCAAAATGAGGTTGGATGCCTTAAAGGTGATCCTCTACGATGGTGAGGTACTTTTGCCTGCTGTAGCCTGAGCTATTATTTTATCTAGGTCTGGACCAAACAACAAACACTCCAAAAAGGGAACGCTGGATCGGCTGCCCATGACTTTAGCCAGAGTAGGAGCGAGCTATCAACCTTCCTGACTCCAGGGCAGCATCACCTAGGTAGATGACCGCAACTAACAGTTGCTGAATGATATCCAGCAGGGCTACCCTATTGTGGTCCTCATGACATTCCTGGTAAAGTTGATTTACCCAGACCTCCATTGATTTGGTCACCCAGGCCCTAACGAGGTCTTTAATAGAACCTCTATAGGACGATCAGTTGTAATACTTAATTTTTCTTAAATTCCTAAATCAACAGATTCTGTCGTGAAGGTAGATTGAGGTTCAATTTCAACAACATTTGATTCTAGCTCACGCGCTGCATGAGTCACACAGTGGAGCAGAGTAGTCGGCTGGCAACTTGTCCTGACAAGTATTGCATTTATAAACATTGACTGATGACCCTTATATATATATATATATATATAATCAACGGACCTGCAGTATGTAAACCAGCAGGATAGGAAGGATTCCCAACAGAAAAAATGGAAAGGCAATTCCCAGAGGGAAAGGGAAAAATAAAGGTGCCAGACAGCTATACACAGAAAAGAGTGAACAAATATATCTTATTTGAAAAGGAGTCAGGCAAGGTATGATCCAACCAGGAGGAGGGAGAAAACACCAGTAGCGGAGGAGTAGCAGACAAAAAAAAAAGTCAGCAAGAACATCTCGAGGAAAGGAGGAAGTACCTCCCCTGCCAGCCAATGAGCATCCAGACCAGCCTATGCAGCACAAAGCCAGGCAAGAATGGCTGGGTTCCTAAAAAAGTAGGAAGGGGAGAGAACCGTGTAACGTTGACCCCTTCCATGTTCAAGAGTACGGAGATTTCTCTCTCATGCCAAACAACGATCATTGTGGGCTGGAAACCTGATTTCAATACCGGACATGCAGGGAGAGTCAAACTCCTTAAGCGGACACTTAGAAAACTGAGGGAGGCTTCTGGTGCACAGGATATGAGGTAGGAGCCTCTTTTTTAACCTCTAAGTGTCCACTCCTGGAAGTGGCTCACTTAACCCCTGCATGTCTTGGGTCCCCCTGACTAGGCTGAAGGAGAAATATTCATTTTCAGCTCCTATTTTTAATTTACAACCCAAGCATACTGTTTCAAAGATGGTCACTGCTGGTGCACTCGACAGCTCCCCATATGTCACAGTCCTACCTCTATGGAAAGTCATTTTTTATAATTATGTTTACAGCAGTTTAGTGACCCTCTTTAAGCTGGCCATATACCACTCCATTAGGTGCACCAGATTATGCAGCCACGAATGGGATTGATTAACAGAAACATGATGAGGATTCAAATTTTGATAGATTCTAATTAAATTAAAGCTATCGATCCATGTATGGCCAGACTTAGTTAGGAATGAGTAGAAAGGCCATACCATGTATGGGCTACCTAGCACTTTGAAGGAGATGTTTATTTAAAAGCCTAACATACCTTTTATTACACATGGCTTTGATCATAAAAAGCTGTGTTATGTGTACAAGATCTTAGGTACAGTAATTGAATAGGATTTTTTGGAAAATGTGGCAAAAATATGAAAAAAAAAAAAAGATTTTGGGTAAAAACATCACTTACGTTTTACGGTCTTTTTTCAAACTAGTATTTGCAACACTTCCTATGGCCTGGGCTTGTAGCAGATCTGCAGCTGCCTTTCTATTATTAAATGCATTTACTTCTTCTTGAAGTTCTTTCTTCTTTTCATCCAGGTTTGCCCTCTCCTCTTGATGAAGTCTCTTAAGTTGTTCAAATCTGTTCTGTAGCTGAATGCAAAAATGTAAATGATAGAATTGATATATTTAAGTGATGGCAGGCGAAGAGTTAGCTGTATCTGATTAGCAGCATTGTTGAAAAATCATAAATATTGCATATTTGTCTTCTCAATTTCTTTAAGTAACTTTTTTTCCCTGATCAGGCCTGCATAAACAGGTCAGAAGGATGTCAAATGACAGCAGGGGAGGACTGGCTTAGTAGGCTGAGGGACAAATGCCCCCCGGGCTGGTCTCCAATGAAAAATTTGGGCTGCCAAAGCTAATAGTAATTTAGGAGCTCAAAACGGCACAGCACAAGCCTCTAGCTCTAATGGGCAAGGAACCGAAAACTCTTCCTCTGCTGCTGAACTTCCGCTGATTAATAAAAGCAGCACAACAATGAATGGAAGGGGGTACTGAGAGTACTGAGACTGCAAAAAACTTTTATTGCGACATGTTTCGAATCGCAAAGGATTCTCTTTCTCAAGCAATAACAAACACATGTGAAGCATACTTTTATAACCCAACCCCCAATTCAATTAGTGTGTGCAACACATCAGTGCAACAAGGATAAAGTCCAATAGTATCCCAGTGGGCTTCTGTTTCTTGAAATCCACGTAGATCCAACGAGTGTAGAATCCACTTGTTCTATAATCTGTGTGCAGGTTTTCCATTTTTTTTAAACCGTGAGCATAATAACAAAGTGCTAGTGTGTATCTATTTATAATATATAAGTGGCCTGGATTATAATGGGAGCAACAGTGAAATATATCCTTATAAAAATCACTCAACTATGTAGTTGAGTGATTTTTATAAGAATATATACCACTGCTGCTCCCCATGCATTTGCAGTCCTCCTTCTGCTTTATTCAGCCCATTCCCCGTCAAACCCTGCAATTAAAAAACATCGCTATAGCACACAGACCTTTACGGTTTGAAAATTCCTTATCTTAGTCCTTCGTTTAAAATCCGTTTCTCCCGGTAACCTGTTAAAACCTTTCAGCCGTGACACAAACTCCTGCAGCCCCTAGGATGACGTTAAGCAGAGCGTGCATGTCAGCGTACTGATAACTTCCCCTGCACGCTCTGCTTAACATCATCCGCAGGACTGCAGGAGTTTGTGTCACGGCTGAAAGGTTTTAACAAGGTACCAAGTGAGAGGGATTTTAAACGAAGGACTAAGATAAGGAATTTACAAACAGTAAATGTCTGTGTTATGTGTTATATTAATGTTTTTTTATTGCAGGGTTTGAAAGGGAAAGTGTTTTTTAAAGGGGAAGGAGGACAGAATGTAAAGGGAGCCGGGAATTCCTGAGGAAAGGCTGCCAAGAGGATGTCTACTAACAAGTCAAAATCTGGTATGTATTCATTAATCTATTTTATTTTCAGGGGGTTACTGTGTATTTAGTTTAATTATTTACTTAAGTGATATCGGCTGGTTAGGAATTTAGTAAAGAGACTAGCCAGTAAATTCATTTTTTTAAACTTATATATTATAAGAAATAATACGCCCCATTACAGTGTAATATAAGGTTTATAAAGTCACCTCGGAGTTCCCTGTCCTGTATAAAAGCACTCGACCTTTGGTCTCGTGCTTTTATATGGCCAGGGAACTCCTCGGTGACTTTATATCCTTATATTACACTGTAAGGGGCGCATTATCCCTTACATAAAAACAATTGCTATTGTGCATCTAAGTATAATATAATATAACCATGGTTGATTAAAATCCCTTATGTAAAAAATGATTCTGAAGTGAGAGTGCATATGTAAAGTTAATAAACAATTTAATACAATAAATATACAGAAAAGTTATAAACCGATACATATTTATCATACTGGAGTTTTCCCCAGTGTCCAACACACAACTAGAATTCTAAAAGATATATAGGTGACAACTTGTCTTAAAGGGATCTTAAAGGGCATGTCCACCCCCAAAACTCAAATTTAACCCCATACTGGCCCCACTCTGTAGTGTACAACAATTCTTACCTTACATCCCAGCTCCTTATGGTTGCCATGCTGTGCCCCTCCAAAGTCCAGGAAAGTGTAGTGTAGAAGGTCTGGGTGACTCATACTGCGCCTGTCTCAGCCTCAACCTCGACAAGGTTGAGGCATGCGCAGGAGAGTCGTCGTCCCCTCCCGTTTTTTCCTCCCTCCCCCTAGTGTAAAATCCCCATTGTATATTAAACATATTGAT
This sequence comes from Hymenochirus boettgeri, assembly GCA_019447015.1. Taxonomy (NCBI): domain Eukaryota; kingdom Metazoa; phylum Chordata; class Amphibia; order Anura; family Pipidae; genus Hymenochirus; species Hymenochirus boettgeri. Next base: position 150,545,289 of record CM033469.1, read on the forward strand.
CCCCCAGCCCCAACCTCCGTAACATAATTCATAGAAAGTGCACCGATAGTTACTGAGCAGCTGGCAGCCACGTCTCCCTGAATGGCTGCCTCTCTGCCAATCAGGGACGCGGCTGCTGGTCCCGCCCCCTGCTTGCATTTCCGTGCAAGCAGAGGGCCTGGAGACTGCCGCGGAGGATAGAGGGAAGGTAAGTACATATCGGGGCACTTTCTAAGAATTTTATTACGGCGGTTGGGGCTGGGGGATCAATATGTATAACATATAAAAACTTTAAAAAAGGGGTGGCCATGCCCTTTAATAATAGACATACAGCAGTTCTTAAAAAGATAAACTGATTAAAAGGTTACAATATCAAAGGGGCTACAACCATGCTCATGTAGTTAAAATGTTTACTAGAATACTGCAGGAGTTAGATGTATCATTCCAGTATAACCATTGCCAAAATTTAAATGAGAACTAAACCCAAAAAATCTAAGTTTAAGTTAGAAAGTACTTGCCTCAACATCCTTCTCACCATGGAATATTCCACTCAGTGGCCTTTTCTTTACCTCTATGAGCTCATTTTAGGTTCTGTTTGTTCCCCAAAGCTGAAGCTGACATTTTCCCTTGCCTGCCAGTACTTTTGCCTTGATTACATTTTCAGCACCTGTGTGATTTCCACTCCCACTGCTTAACCCCTATGATGTAGGAATATATTAAATCATCAGTATTCAAATTGGTGGTGCAAAGAGTTTCACTAATTAACACTTACCTAGTAGCGGTGTTGTAGTGTGATGTATATAGGTCACCTATGGCTTTTAGTCCACCGAATCCAATATATAAACAATAATGCAGGTGAAACATACCAAGAAACAGGTCTGTAGCTGTGAATATTGCAAGTTTATTGCAAAACATGCGTGCTACATGAGGAAGGACAAGTGGGTCAGAAACGTGTAGCATGCATGTTTTACAATAAAACTGCACTATTCACAGTTACAGACCTGTGTCTTTGTATGTTTTTTCACCTGCGATGTATTAAGTGTTGGAGGGCCATATTTAAAAAATTGCGATACTGCGGGTTTTTGTTACTGTACGATTGTGGCAGTAGTATACCATAACATGCGGTAATAAACTACCATAATGATATTCCACGGGCGGTCGTAGATTTACGTTGGCTATCGTTCATTTACAAGATTTACGATAGTGATCATAAATTGATCACCATAACGATTCGTTATTAGTGGAAAGTGTAGCTTCTTAAAGGAGAATGTTGGAGGGTAGGAGTGTGCTTTTATAGGAACCACATGGTGCAGAACTGTAGGGGGAGGATAGTGAAGTGAACCTGATCTTAGCACAGCTCTGTGCAATGCATTTCTCATCAGTGTACCTTATTAAAGGGAATGTTGGAGGGTAGGAAGTGTGTTTTTGATTCAACTGTATAAAAACAACAAACTGTAGTACAGAGCTAAGCTAAGAAATGCATTACACAGTGAAATGCATTGCACAGAGCTGTGCTAAGATCAGGGTCATTAAATTATTGTAGGAGGGTATGTCATTTGCAGCTCTGCACCATGTTGTTTATATAAATGTACATATTAATAGGAATTATTGGAGGGAATGCCAATTAAAGGGGCACTGTTAGAGGGAACGCAAACATGTTCTATAAAATTAATGCAGCAGGAGGGCTGCCTGTGGGAAGTTTTGCATAAAGAAAATCACTCTTCCAACTAGGGTTCCCACCTTTGCCTATAAGACCCGAGCACATATACAGGCCTATGTATTAAAAGTGCTTATCGTTAAAAATGGTGCAAATTTTGCCCCAACCAATCAGATTTTAGCATAAGAACATTTATGACATAGGCCTGATAATATGTACACAACAAAAGGTTGTTAGTGTTTTCTTTAGAAGCATGATGCAGGCCGATACAGTTTGTATTTAATGCAATGGTACTTAACACTGCAACATGTAGATTTAATATGTGTTTGGGTCTTAAAGGCATAGGTGGCCTTTGCCTTTACACTACTTCCAGGCTCCAACATTCCTCATTAAAATGCATTGCACAGAGCTGTGCTAAGACCATGTTCACATCAATATGCTGCACCTGCCGCTCTGAGCTGTTTTGTTTTTATAAGTGTATCTATGTAAAGTTGTCAGTTCAATTCTACTGGGGTTGCCACCTTTCCCCCCACTACATGTGATGCATTTCCGTGTGCTATAGGAGTGCATGCGATCACCATTTATTTGTCTGTACTGCATGCTTTCTGCTAGGGTCCAATTGTGGAAGTGCAACGCCTATGCACGGAAGCGAGCACAATCGCACATTATTGCGATCATGCGTCCTCCCTTGCACTTAAGTGGGGCTACAGCCTCAGGAAATTGCTTAGTTCCATTGCATTAAATACATGCTGTTTGGCTAAACTGAAATCAATGCAGCTTGCATTACACTTCTAAGGGCTAGGCCACTCAAGCACGTATTTCAGGCGACTGCAATTTTCCAATTGTATTGAAATCGCAGCAACGCACCAAAATTTTGTGATTTCGGGTGTGTTACGATTCACGCATGCGTCAGCAATTTGGTGCCGCATGCGTTTTCATAATGACAATGGACAAATTGCAAACGCATGTAAATCGTGTGCGATTCAGGTGAGTTGCTGTGTGGCCGTGCCCTAAATGTACATTTCAGCTATACACACACTAATATAAATGGTAGAGTGCAGAAATAAACACATACAAAGACACAGTCTTGCAGGAATGCTCACAAATATAAAGGGTTAACAAGTTGCTTCCTAAATACATATGAAAAGGGTTAACACCTTCCCCCACTCTATTTGAGCAGGAAAATCTGCTAATAATATTCACTGCTATCTCTGATGATTAGCTGGGAGACACTGGCAGGTGGGGACTCTGAGTTCAACTTTTACATGTAGCTTAGCATAAGGGGAGTGGGAAACAAACACAAGCTAGTTAGCATGTGCAGAAGGAGTTTTGGTACCTGGACCACCAGGAAGAGGCAACACTAGAAGCAAGCCGTGACATCATAGATTGCCAGTACTCAGAAATGTTCTATAAATTATTTCTACAGTAAGAAGCTGAATTCAGAGGAGAGAAACAAATGGTTTTACAAAGTGACAGTTATAGAGTCTGTGGAGCTGCCTTTGTATTTTGGGTTTAGTTCTAATTTAAACAACTTGTTAGAGGAAAGGTTTAATAGAACAGGAGTCGTTCAGGCCAACTGGTTGCATGCTGTGTAACTTTTTTATCCACAGCCATTCCTGTTGTAACAGTTTCTGCCTAATATTTCTCCCTCTCTGAGGTAATTGTACCTTTGATAACACACACCATTTCAATAGGGTAGCTTGATGTTTCTGTTCTTGGAAAGGTCTCGCTACAGAAGTATCAGAGTGTGTGTTTGCTTTATAGTTACATATATTGCTCTTATGTTCCTTTATGCGTAACTTGACTGCTCTGCTAGTCTGCCCTACGTAAACTTTTGCACATGGACATTTTAGCTGGTAAATTACATTGCGTGTCACGTGTAGAAGTGTGCATCATTCTAATTTTGTGGCCCTTTGTTGGATGACATATGTCTGTACCTTTAATAATAGAATTACAGCAGTTACATCCTAAACAAGGGAAAGTACCTCTACGCTTTGTTTCCACTTGTATTTTCTTACGTGCCAATAAGTCACACAACTTGTCCCTTATATTTGTACCATGTTTATAGCAGAAACCTGGGTTTTGTTGAAACAAATGGCCATATTTTGTGTCAAATCTAAGAATGTCCCAATTCTTTATAATAAAAATAAACTCACTTGTATCTAAATTTGATGAATTTAGTAACAGCATTGAGAAAATTATTAGTCTATCTAGGGATCTGTGCTACTAGGTCTTTAGCATTGTTGATAGCATCTTATAGCCCCTTTGTAAAAGCCTATCCGTTAGATTCCTAGCTGCAATTTCATAATCAAGGGGATCAGACGTAATGCGTTTTACACGCATAAATTGTCCTTTTGGTACCCCTTTAAACATGTTTGGATGGTGATAACTGTCCACATTCAAGAAGTTGTTCCTGTCTGTTGGTTTTCTGAACACACTAGTGACCAATTTCTGTTCCTTGATCTCTATTAAAACATCCAGAAACAATAAAGATGTCTGAGAAGTTTCATATGTGAATTTAAAAGTTGCATGTGCTGCATTGGCTTCTCCCATCATTCTATTGAATATCTCCAAGGGACCCTTCCAAAGTACTAAAATGTCATCCACATATCGATGGTATGCCAAAATGTGGGTGGCACAAACTGGATTGTTTATAAATAACTGGTCCTCTAAACATTTAACGTACAGATTGGCCAGAGAGGGCGCTACAGTATTGAAGTCCCTTGGAGTTGCCAATAGAATGTGTCCATGAATTTAAAGTAACTTTTAGGCAACACTATTTCCAAACAATCAATATGAAAATAAACCTTATGAGTAAGGAGGTCTGTAGCTAATCGCTCCTCCTCTATCACTTTAATACAATCAGATTGGGGTATGGAAGTATATACAGCTTGAATGTTTATACCACTTCTGGGCAAATTTGTTCCAGTGCTTCTAATTGTTTCAATAAATCAGTCGTATCTCGTACACAATTCGAAATGTTCGCAGCTAAAGGTTGGAGATAATCAATATACTGTGATAATGGTTCTAAGACTGAACCAATGCCTGAGACAATGGGACTTCCAGGTGGATTCTCCAACCTTTAGTACACTTTTGGAAGTGTGTACAACACCGGGATTTGGGATGTGTTGTTTCTAGGAACTTCGCTTCTTGCTTAGAAATAACACCTTTCAGAAGTGCTTCACCGATTAGATTATCTACCTGCTGTTTTAACCGATAGTAGGGTTAATATGGGAGATGGCATAGTGGTTCGTATTGGAAAGTTGCGATTGAATGTCTGTCAAGTACATATCAGTATCCATAACGACTATGCCACCACCCTTTATCTGCACTGCGAATTGTCAAATTCGGATTATTTTGTAATTTCAACAATGCATCTCTTTGTTTTTTATTAAGGTTGTCACCATATTTGGTATAAATAGGTACAAACAAATGTATTTCTTTAGACACAACATTAGAAAATACAGTCAGAGTCCAAAGTGATATCTGCTTTAAATGCATCCTCTGTGTTAACCACTGCTGTGCTGTCATTCATAAAATACATTTTTAGTTTGATTGTTCTTAAAGCGTATCTCCACTGTTAAAATCAATATAGCCTTCAATAGTAGGGTTATTAAAGTTAGCCACCTACCCTGAATTGCAGCCTCCTCAGAGCAATACAGCTGACGATATTTAGCTTCAGATGCCTGTACGCATTACAGGCATTCAATCCGCGTAATTTTTGATCACGCCAGTCAGAGAACCTCCTGACACGCGTGCACAATTTTGCGCATGCAGCAGACTTCTGTAGTCGGGAGAAAGTGACCTCAACTTTTCGTCCGTCAGCCAATGGGAACATTAGCGTCATGTTCCCATGGCTACCAGTACAGCGTCATGTTCCTATCAGCGTTCGCTCTCGCAACGAGTACACAAGAATAAGAACAAGAACAGAGGGGGGCTGTCACGGAGGGGCTGTCGCGGATGTTGTAACCTTTTAACGAGTTTATATTTTTAAGTACCGCTATATGTCTTTACCTTTAGGACAAGTTGTCACCTATTTATATCTTTTAGAATTCTAGTTGTTGGACACTGGGGAAACCTCCAGTATGATAAATATGTATCACTTTTCTGTATATTTATTGTAGTAAATTGTTTAACTTTACATATGCACTTTATTCTCACTTCAGAATCATTTTTTACATAAGGGATTTTAATCAACCATGGTTTTATTATATTATACTTACATGCACAATAGCAATTGTTTTTATAAATAGATACACACTAGCACTTTGTTAATATGTTCACCATTTTAAAAAATGGAAAACCTGCACACAGATAAGAGAACAAGTGGATTCTACACACATTGGGTCTACGTGGATTTCAAGAAACAGAAGCCCACAGAGTTAATATTGGACTTTTTCCTTGTTGCACTGATGGGTTGCACACACTAATTTAATTGGGGGTTGGGTTATAAAAGTATGCTTCACATGTGTTTGTTATTGCTTGAGAAAGAATACTTTGCGATTCGAAACATGTCGCAATAAAAGTTTTCTGCAGTCTCAGTACTGTCCAGATCCTCCTTCCATTCTTTCTATTTATGTGACTTTGTCTGTTTGGCTGGAGCAGTTGGAAGGTGTGGGGTCTATTAAATATACCTGGTGTTACGGACGCAACTACTTTGCTTTTGATACGGAATGTCTAAAGTTGATCAGATTATTTACGGACAGTCTGGGCAGTACACTGAAGGAAGGAGTGCAGAGCAATATATGGGGTTCTCAGGGATATAACCACATTTATTATTAGTCAGCCCTCCAGATCATTACCCAGTGTTGTAAGCCCTCAAGATCATTAGCCAGTGTTATCAGCCCTCCAGATCATTAGCCAGTGTTATCAGCCCTCCAGATCATTAGCCAGTGTTAGTGCATGTGTCCCATTTGAGCTAGTTAGTGGCCACGTCTCTATGTGCATCCACGCATATGGCATACCGTTTGACTCAGAACATGTGGGAGATTGATATTTAGTTGGGGGTTTTATTTGTGGGGAGCATTTCAAAGTTTTGGGGCTGTTTGAAATTACAGAGCACTTTGATATTTTTTTTGTAATTACACTGGTGCATGCGTCCCATTTGAGCTAGTTGGTGGCCACGCCCCTGTGTGCATCCACGCTTTTGGCATACCGTTTGATTCAGGGCATTTGGAAGATTGATAATTGACAAGTTTTTTTTACATGACATGGAAATTTGCCATGATTTTTAACTTTGAACTGTATTTTTATAAATTTTTCCTGAAAATCTGGTAAGAAAGCGAAATTGTACACAAAACTGCACCCACACCATTGGTGGTATGCATAAAAGAATCACACCATTGTGTAGCTGAAGGTGTGTAGAGTCCAAGAATATATAGTTTTGGGGGGTATTTCTAATATAGAGGGGTGTTTAGTCTGACAAATCTGAAAAGTTGCTGTAATTGGGCCACTGTTCATTGGCTCACATTGTGGCTAGTTGATTCCACGTCTGCGTGTGTAACCATACATAGGGCATACCGTTTGATTCAGGACATTTGGGAGATTGATATTTGGTAAATTTTTTTTACATTACTTGGGATTTTGGCATGATTTCTACCTTTGAGAGTGTTTTTTTTCAAATTTTTTAGAAAATCTGCTAAAACTGTGAACTTCTACGAAGAACTGCGCCCACACCATTGATGGTACGAATGAACAAACTACAGAATTTCGTAGATAAAGGTGTGTGGATTCGAGAAATATATGGTTTGTGGGGGTTGTTTTGTGGGGAAAAATTGCAGACTGTTCAAATTCAGATTTGACTGAATATTTTTGCTGTTTCTGAGCCATTGTGCATTGTTTCACTTTGTGTCTTTTGGCTTCCACGTCCACGTGTGTAACTACACATATGGCATACCGTTTGATTCAGGACATTTGGGAGATTGATATTTAGTAGCTTTTTTTTACATTCCATGGGGTTTTGGCATGATTTCTACCTTTTGAAGTTGTTTTTGTTCATTTGTTCAGACAAATGCGAATTTCTACGAAGAACTGCGCCCACACCATTCATGGTATGAATGAACAAACTACAGTGTTACGTAGCTGAAGGTATGTAGATTCTGAGAATATATAGTTTTGCGGGGGTATTTCCAAGTTAGAGGGGGGTTCAGTTTGAAAAATCTGGGAAAATGCTGTTATTGGCTCACTGCGCATTGTTTTACATTTCGACTAGTCGCTTCCACATCCGTGTGTGTAACCACACATATGGCATACCGTTTGATTCAGGACATTTAGGAGATTGATATTTGGTAAGTTTTTTTTACATTACATGGGGTTTTGGTGTGATTTTGTAACTTTGAAATGTATTTTTCTCTATTTTTCCAGAAAATTGTGTAGAAATGCGAAATTCTACGAAGAACTGCGCCCACACCATTGATGGTATGAATGAACGAACTACAGTGCTACATAGCTGAAGGTGTTTAGATTTCAGGAATATATAGTTTGTGGGGGGTATTTCTGAGTTACCAGGGTGTTTTGTGGAAAAAACTGCAGACTGTCCAAATTCGGAGTTGGCTAAATATTTTCGCTGTTTCTGAGCCATCGTGCATTGTCTCACTTTGTGGCTTTTCGCTTCCACGTCCGCGTGTGTAACCACACATATGGCATACCGTTTGATTCAGGACATTTGGGAGATTGATATTTGGTAACTTTTTTTTACATTCCATGGTGTTTTGGCATGATTTCTACCTTTTTGAATGTTGTTTGATGTTCATTTTTTTTGAAAATCTGGTAAAAGTGCAAACTTCTACGAAGAACTGCGCCCACACCATTGATGGTATGAATGAACGAACTACAGCGTTACATAGCTGAAGGTGTGTAGATTTCAGGAATATATAGTTTGTGGGGGGTATTTCTGAGTTGGGGGGGTGTTTTGTGGAAAAACTGCAGACTGTTCAAATACAAAACTGGCTAATTTTTTTTTTGCTGCTACTGACATTTGGCACTGGTCACGCTCTGGGTTAGTTGGTAGCCATGTCTCTGGGTACACCCATGAATGTGGCATACCGTTTTATTCGGGAGGGGTTAGGCTTTCATATTTGAGATGCGTTTGAACTTTCCTCCAAAGTTTTTAGCTGAAATTCGCATTTGATTTTGTCTCTGATTTTACAGTTGAGGAAAAAAAGGAAAATGTGAGAAAATAACTTACAATTGGACGAAGAGCTGCGTCCGGGTATCTGCATTTTGATCGAAACTAACCTCACTCATAAAATCCTGCGGGTGTGTAGTTTCTAAAAATATCTCACTTGTGGGGATATTTTAGTTAATTTGGAAGATAGTGGTTATACATTTTAATTTGGTGTAATATTCTTGAAGGTGCAGTTTTAGTTTGGGGGGGTCTCCTGTACAGGAAAAGTGGGGTACCTACATATATCTGGTATCGTTGTACTCGGGAGTATCAGAACTTTCAGTAAAATTTCCAGAAAACTTACAAAATTCTGTTACCATGTTAAAAGTAGACTTTGTGCTGAAAAAAACAATGTATAATATTCCTGATTTACTGCAAGGTTTACTACTGTAAAATTAGTCTAAAGCGATTGAGGGCAAAATCCTGAAAATTCTTCTGGCAGTTAACGCAAAAAAAAATGAAAATCTCCTGGCAGTGAAAGGGTTAATCATATGGATTTTGTTTTTCACCTGATAATAATTGTTGACATTTAGATCAATATGACATCAGTCATCTTTAAAAAAAAATGTATATTAAAAAAAAAATGTATATTAAAAAAAAATGTATATTAAAAAAAAAAAAAGAATAGTAGTATATGCGAGGCAAAAAACGTGTGAAAAAGACTTGATGCTTATAAAAACACATTTTTATTGTGGCTTCTTTTTTGTGGCTTGAAATCACCAGAAGCAATCATAGCAGATGTTTATCACTTGATTATTGTTCTTTCTGTCTTTCTGTTCCCATGGTTCTTTTTCTTTGGAAGAGCCATCTAGTGGTAGTATGCAGAATATAATTGCAATACATTTTTTGGTTAGTAAAAAAATAAGAGAATAAAAGTAGAATTGTGATACCATTTATTGGCTAACTAGACAACAAAATTAGCAAGCTTTTGGGAGTCCTAAGCCCCCTTCATCAGGCTGCATGTTATAAAAGAAACGGAGAAATCACAAACTTATATACACATAGGAACAGTAAAAATCAAACACCAGTGATAAGTTGACCAGATACAGATGGGGGGGGGGGCAGTAGAGGAGGTGTGAAGTGGGCACAAGTGTCTTTTGAAATGGAAAGTGTCCTTTGAAATGTATTAAACAGTACAAGACCGTGTCCTGGTGAGTGGCTTTAGTCTGGGTGGTGATTTAGAATAAAGCTTCGTACACACGTGTGATTGCGGGTGCAACGCATGATGTGTACGAACGGCCGTTTTGGCTGATTATCGGCCCGTGTATGGGTGTGGAACTCCAAGGTGACATCTAATATCCTCACTTACCCCACCTCAGTTTTTTCCCCTCTTCAGTTCTACCTTCAGTTGCATTGGCTGCCACCAATTCCTGTGTAGCCTGTTTGTTGAAACCTATTTAATTTATTTCCCCTTTCCCTTGCAGTCTGGGCTGATTTGAGTGAGCAGGACAACAATTGCCTAACCCACCGAAATTGAGAGGATTCTGCATGTTAGTGCACAACCTTGGTTTTCCCAGGGCTATGTAATTTTGTCCAGCTGCTCCTTCACGCATCCTGATCAGCCCAGGCCCGAGTATCAGCCGAGGGGAGACTTTCATGGTTGATTTTAAAGGTTACATTTCTTGGCTTATACCTGAGTACATACAGTATTTAGCCAATAACCATTAAATGTTGATTGTGATATTAAAGGACAACTCCACCCTCAGAATAACATCCTTTAGAAATAATGGCCTCTTTAAAATATGTTGATATATCATACTTTGTCCTATGAATTCATTACTGTATGCCTGCTATGCTTCTGGATGCCTCATTTAAACTGAGCAATTTAGAAACCTGTACTGAGCCTGAGCATGCTCAGAAGAGGCAGCTAGGGGAATAGCATTCAGTCATTGGCTGTGATGTCAACTGTCAAATCCATAATTGACAGTTGCTAAATGGAAAAACCAGGAAGCAGAAACAGGGGAAACAGGACAATGTGTAGAATTTCAGGTTAGACATATATATTTCAGATTTCAAACTATTACAGTTTAGGGTTTTGGGCGGTAGTTTACCTGTATGTAAATTTTAATTTTAGGGCTGGACTTTAAAGAAGCCATTATTAAACAAGTCATACATACTAATATGTTGGGCATTTATGTGGTTTTAACTGCCTGATAATTGGTCTTTTAAAGGATACATCTAGACCTATTCATTTGTAGCAGCAAAACATGCAGATTGTAATTTCTACAAATCACTATTAAGCAGGGCCGAACATGGGACTATTTTTTTCCAATGGAATATCCAGTAGTTTTTTAGGAAGAATGCACAGGGTTGTGTGTAACCTGATCTACTATAAATGACAGACAGGTTTCTGTTAAACCTTTGTCAAAATCAGTACTGCTCTGACCTGATGAAGAGGGTATATCCCTTGAAAGCTTGAAATAAACTGTTAGTCCTTAGAAAAAGTATCACAGTACCGTATATACTCGAGTATAAACAGTTTTTCAGGCTGTAAAATCGGCCTGAAAACTCTGCCTCGGTTTATACTCGATAGTATTATTTACTATACTATGCTATTATTTATACTCGTCAGTAACTAACCTTAGCAATCCTGCAGCCGGTCGCTCACTCCCTGTACTAGAGTGCCGGCTGACGTTAATGCCTGGAGCCGAGTAGTGACATCAGCTGGCACGCCAGTACAGGGAATGAGTGAGCGGCTGCCGGATTCCTCAAGAAAGTTACCTTACAGACTGCTTTTAGCGGTAGAATAGAGATGCACACAGAGGAGAGCCCACAGATGGATGAACACCGGAGAAAGCCCACAGAAGGTACCCACTGAACTGGGTGGGAGGGTGAGGGTGTAGATGTTGGGTAACTACAACTCCCAGCTACATAAGCATCCTGGGAGTTGTAGTTTCCAAACATCTGGAGTGGCAAGGCTTTAGTTGTCTTTTAAATGAACAGCAGAATTCTCATACAGTAATAGCCATATCCAGTATGGCTACTACTGTATGGGAAATCTGATGTCCATTTAAAGGGCAACTAAAGCCTTCTGAATCTGTATTGTTTTTAGGCTTTAGTTGCCCTTTAAATGAACAACATAATTCCCTTACATTAGTCCCATACAGTAATGGCCATACTGGATTTCGCTATTGTTGTATGGGACTACTGTATGGGAATTCTGACGTCCATTTAAAGGGCAACTAAAGCCTCAAAACAATACAGAATCAGAGGGCAATAGTAATCATCTTTTCTACCCTCTGTTTATACTCGAGTCAATCACCTTTATTAGCTTTTTTAGGTAAAATTGGGTACCTCGGTTTATATTTGGTTCTGTTTATACTCGAGTATATACGGTACTCTTATTTTTAAATATCTATATATTGAACTAATATGGCACTATACTAATTTTCTGTCATCTTTTAAAGATGTTTGCAGTGTGTAACATTTCAGCTGTAGCTTGTAAATGAAATCTTCACCTTTTTTTCACCAAAGTCTAGAAACTGCACTTTAAAGGGTATGTCCACCCCAAAAACTATATTTTAACCCACTACTGGCCCCACTGTGTAGTGTAGAAAAATCCTTACCTTACATCCCTACTTCAAATGGCTTCCCTGCAATGGCTGTTTATTGTCCCAAAAAACGAAGACCAGGAGCCTGTCTGTGTCCCAAATCGTCTCTCTTTCCTCCGGGAGAAAATTGACATGCGCACTAAAGCCCTCCTCCTCTCCCTCCCGTTTCCCTTTCCCTCCCCCTAACTCCAACCTCCTTTTCTGTAGTGTAGAGCTTCCAACCCCTAACCGCTGCAGTACTTTGTCAAAAAACTTAGCCGATCACTCACTTTGCCTGTTTCCCCCGGCGTTCTGTACAGCCGGAAGCCACATCCGTCAATCACGGACGTGGCTGCCGGTCCGGCCCCCTGCTTGCAGCTTCATGCAAGCAGAGGGCTGTGACAGAACGTCGAGGGAAAGAGGCAAAGTATGTAGTGATTGACTATGTTTTTAGATAGTACTATAGCGGTTGGGGTTGGGAGAAGGAGCCCTACTCTACAGAAAAAAATATTAACATTCAGTATTTACAACTGTCAAGGGCTTGTTTTTGTAAGAGATTTGTCTAGTAATTTAGCCACACTCTTATGGTAGGAAATAGAGACTTAATTGCCCAATTGCACAAAACCTTTTTTGGACATTTATTAAATTTTCAAAAAAATTGCTTTTCTTTTATTGAGAATTGGTCACAGACTATAAAAAGGATGGTATGATACCTGAGGGTTATTTTCTTCTAATCTTTTTATTTGGTAAACCAACTACTATTTGTTGTTAGTTTTGTCAGTGGTTGCATTGTGCTTAGTTCAGCCTGACAAAAAGCCAAAGCTTGTAACAATATCCTTTATGCATCATTTATTAGGATTAAATAAAAAAGAAACCTATGTTGCTGTAAATTTGTTCATCTTTAGGGGTCGCCATGTTTATTTTTTGGCCAGTGGGCATGTGTGTCTAGTGGTTTGGTATTGTGGCTACTTGTTTATAACATTGCCAGGGTTTTATATAACATCATTGCCAGTGTAATGTCTGGTGTATTTTCACTGCATCCCCCAGAGGACAACTTAATTGTAAGTAATTTCTTCAGTATCACAATATCAATAAGCTGATAACATTAAGGCATAAGCATTGTGTACCTACCCTACATAATTTTTAGCCTATACCTTTTGGTCAACTGAAACTCACATGGTATTGCAATGCAACTTGTGTTTGTCACATATGAATATATTGTAAAGAAGACACTTCTACATAATAATCTATGTTTTACAGAATATTTAGATGCCCATCATATGTGATAAACAGATAAATAAAAACCTTATGCTTAAGGTGTAAACATGTAAAGTGTTGTCACTTGCATGTTTAAACTTTCTTCTCATTCTCTTACTTCACTTCCTGTAACTGGCATGTAGCGGCCTCAACATCTACCCTGTGGCGTTTTACATGCATTTGTGTATTTGTCTAGGAAGTTACCTTGTGTGCTGTTTTTTGAGAATGTAATAAATGTAAGAATGTTTTTTTAAGCAACGCACCTTTAAAAATAGATGCTAGAGTGTATAAGGTGATGTTTACGTATTGGTAATAGGTGTGTTTAAGATAAGCATCAGAAAGGAATAGAGCAAGTGTTTGCTATTTGTTGTTTGAACAGGAAAGTCAAGCAGCTGAATAATTAGAGCAGACTCCAAACATTATTTACTGTATATACAGTGTGTACATTTTTATAGTTTATAGTTTAATAGTATTTGAGGTTGAATAAAGACATATGTCCATCCAGTCCAACCCATCTAGCAATATCCTCATTTCCTGCCTAACTGTTGATCCAGAGGAAGGCAAAAAAAAACCAAAAACAAATTTATGAAGGGGAAAAAGATTCCTTCCTGACTCCAAGTGGCAATCGGAAATTTCCCTGGATCAACTCTACTTTATGTATTAATACCAGTAACTTGCAACATTCCTTGTTTGCAGAAACGAATGCAGCTTTTTTTTTAAACTAACCAATGAACCTGCCGTAACAACGTCCACTGGAAGAGAGTTCCATAGCTTTACCGTTCTCACAGTGAAAAACCCTTTCCGAGCTTGAAGCCTAAACCTTTTTTCTTCAAGTCTTAAGGGATGTCTTCGTGTCCTCTGACATGTTCTATTTGTGAACAATGCCCCAGATAGATTATTGTATGTCCCGTTAATGTATTTATACACAGTAATCATATCCCCACGCAATCGCCTTTTCTCCAGCATACATAATTGTAACTTTTCCAGTCTCTCTACATATTCAAGCTCGCCCAATCCCCTTATTAATTTAGTTGACCTTTTCTGAACCCTTTCCATTTAAAAGATGTCCTTTTTGTACACAGGATCCCAAAACTACATTGCATATTCTAAATGAGGCCTTACCAATGCTTTGTAAAGAGTCTGTGTGATCTGACTGGTTGGTTGATCACACACACACACCACACCACACCACACACACACACACACACACCACACCACACCACACACACACCTCCCCATACCACACACACACACACCCCCATTGATCAATTTTTCAGACACAAAAAAAATCTTTATTAAAAACAACAAAGTTCCCCCTACTTACAGTAGTGTGGGAAGAGGGTTTTTCTCCCCTGTCTCTCTCTGCATGATCAGCTGTAAAAATTAACTTAGAGAGTCAGGGAGGAAAGGATTTCTTACTGCAGCCAAGTGGGTGTGTCTGCTACCAGGATGATGCACATTGAGTGACAGCACTCTCAGCACAGGGGAAGACACCCCCAGGAACCTGCACAACTTTCCCATGCTGCTGCAATCAAACGAAAGTGAATTCTGGGGAAAAAAGGGTAGGGGGGGGGTGGGGGGTGGTGTACTTTAAAATAACCCCCCCCCCCCAAAAAAAAAATGCTTTTCCCTCAGTGGAGATACCCTTTAATATTAACCTTAT
Source organism: Hymenochirus boettgeri (assembly GCA_019447015.1). Lineage (NCBI taxonomy): Eukaryota > Metazoa > Chordata > Amphibia > Anura > Pipidae > Hymenochirus > Hymenochirus boettgeri. Next base: position 150,560,540 of record CM033469.1, read on the forward strand.
TTAGTTCTATCTGTACCATATCCTCGGTTAACCAAAGTGCACTTAAATCTTTTATACCATTATTGCTACTATACGCTATGATATCTGTACTTTGATCTTCTATAGTGTATACAGAGGGGAAAAAAATATTCAAGACATTTGCTTTATCACCATCCTCCGTAACTAACTTATCCCGATTAATTAATGGTGCCACACCCTCAGTCCTCATCTTCTTACTATTAATATGCTTAAAACATTTTTTTAGGCTTGGTGATGCTTTGTTCAGCTATGCTAACTTCATTATTAATTTTAGTTAGTTTTATTGCTTTCTTACACTCCTTGTTACAGTTTTTATAATCCCTAAAGGCCCTTTCCGTTCCCTCAGCCTTAAAGGTTTTAAATGCCTTTTTCTTCCTTTCCATTTGCCCCTTTACATCAGAATTCAGCCACATGGGTGCGGATTTTTTTTTTTTACGTTTATTTCCCAAGTGTATTAATTTAAATGTGAACTCGCTTAAAATCCCCTTGAACACAGTCCACTTCTGTTCATTACCTTTACCTGATAATACATTATCCCAGCTGACATTCTGAAGAGCTGCTTTTAACCTGGGAAAATTTGCCTTCCCGAAATTCTTTGTTACCCCAGCGCACTTTTCCTTTCGATAACAACGTCCAAACGCCACTATTTCATGGTCAATATTCCCTAAGCCTCCAGTTACCTTTATATCTATAATGGGCTTCACAATGTTAGATATTACCAGATCCAACAGAGCTCCTTTTCTAGTAGGAACCTCAACCACCTGTGAGAGAAAATTATCCTGCAGCAAATTCAGGAACTCATCGCCTTTTTCTGTGGTGGCAGTTCCACTACACCAATCAATGTCAGGATAATTAAAGTCCCCCATAATGAGCACACTCCCCTAACTAGCAGTCCTTGCCAACTGCATATGAAGTTTACTCACCTCCTCTCTGCTAGCATTTGGCTGCTTATAGCAGACACCAACAATGACATTACCCCCTTTCCTGTTGCCTATTTCCACCCTTAGGGCCCTATTTATAAAAGATTGATATCGTTATCGAAAAAATAACGATCATTATCGTAAAATAATGATTGGTATTTTCTGATAACGATCGGTATTTTACCTATCTACACGCTGCTTTCCTCCTGGGCTATCTATCCCAGTGAGACTGCTAATACCCCCCACCCCCCCCCTAGTTTAAAATCTCCTTCAACTCTCTAGCCATCTTCTCCCCTAAAACAGCTGCACCGCTATCAGTGAGGTGCAACCCATCCATACTAAAGAGCCTGTAGCCGACCGCAAAGTCTGCCCAGTTCTCAATAAACACAAACCCTTCTTACTTACACCACTCTCTTAGCCACGCATTAATGCTCCTAAGCTCCCGCTGTCTCCCTGGCTTAGCACGTGGCTGCGGTAGTATTTCTGAAAACATTACCCTGGAGCTCCTTGCTTTTAACTTGGCCCCTAGCTCTGGGAAATCATGTTTAAGGACCTCACTTCCTCCTCTAACTTTGTCATTGGCACCAATGTGAACCAAGACCGCACTGTTACAAATCAATGTAATAATGTCTGTAACAGTGTTAAGGAAAGATGGCAGTTTAGTACTGCTAATATTGAAACAATAACAAGATTGTTGTGTGGTGTGCTGTTAAAAATAACAATCATATCCAATTATTATTAGATGACATGGAAACTTGTTTGCTAATATTGCCAGTGATTGTGATCTTATCATTAAATATATATAGTAGATACATAAAAATAAGATAAACTATTTTATCATTTCTGTTTGAAACTTACCGTAACCTAGCAAACCTAATATTCCTTACCAACACATTTATTCAAATATCAATAAAAGGAATCATTTATTCCCCTGAAAATGAATAAGATATGTATGAAAACACAAGTCTACCTATACTGCTTCGAAGGTCAAATCATAAGAGTCAGTTGGTAGTGTGCACTTATTTCAAAACAAATTCTCCAACCTACTGCACTACCGGAGTGAACCTTTTATTCTGCTCTTTATAATAAGCCGTCCATTCACATCTTACAATTGAAGTACCATGTCACACACACAACCTATCGGTATGGTTTTGTGATTGAGAGGAAACAGGCATCCCCAGAGGAAACTCACTCAAGGACAAAGAAATTATACAAACTCATTAGACATGTAGCCAAGGGGGGATTTGATTTGAAACCTGGACTCAGCATCGTAAGGCATCATCACTAATCACAAAGCCCCATGATGGTTTGTACGTAAATGGTAACTGTGTGTCACTGCTTAAATGCTGTGGTTTCTGTTGCAAAAATGTTGAGACTGGTATTTCTTCTGAGATTTCTGCATCTGACAGATGATGGGCTGATACAATCTAGTTGAAAAGAAGTGAATAATTGGTTCCTAGTTTTCCCTCAATGGTAAACATTAAAACTTTGTGCGGCAAACCTAAAAGGAGGCCTTGTACACAAACTGTACTGATTATTTAATTTTAAAATAGTGTATATTGATTAGATCATGTGATAATTGGCTTAACGGATATGGAATTTATAGTACAATCTGTATCATTTTGTGTATGCCTTCCTTAGGCAGTTGATGTAATTATTTTGTGAACCTTTAGTAGGGTGTTAAGGTGCCCATACATCTATAAGATGCTGCCGGAACAGCTTCTCCCAATCTTACATTCGACCGACATGCGATCGCAAAGTCCCATTCATTTTGCGATCGCATGTCGGTCGAATGTAAGATCGGGAGAATCGGTTCCGGCAGGATCGAAGGAACATCGCGTGAGCGCTCGGTCGGGTAAGTAAAATCTTATAGATGTATGGGCACCTTTAGTATATCCAGGTTTTAATTTCCCAAGCATAAAAAGTGAGGCTTTGAGTATCCACAAGATAAGCCTCAAACTCTTTTTCAAGCAAGGCTTTCTTAAAAGAATAACTAGTACAAAGCACGGGGATTACTTACAAATACACGATTCTTCCAGCTACTGAATAAAGAAGGTTTCTTTCATATTTCCCTTAGAATGGCTACTTTCCAAGTTTCTGAATATTAATTACAAAATGTGTTGTTAAATGAGATTATATTTATCTAATTTCAGGATTTGGGAAGTATTCAATAATTGCTAGTTATGTTCGTACTTAAATCCACAATTTTATAGACGTTGCAATTTGTCTTTTTGTACACAAACATATGGGTGTGTGGGTAAAAATAATTATATGTCATTTTTTCCAGTGAGTTATCTTGAGTAGATCTAACCTCAAATAAACCAGAATCAGAGAGATATTATTGCTCCTGGAATTTAGCCATTCCTGGTTCAAGAAATAAAGGCTTTAAGGCAATCTGGATTTTTGTGTGGAGTCATAAAAATTATCCCTTTTAGACCATTATTTTTTTTTCTAAATGTGTAAATGTTGATTTATTTGATATTTGGACTGGTTTAATAGCATATGTAATGGCAGATCTTGTATCTGTTTTGTTCAGTTAGCATACTGGCTGTATGTATAGTGTGTAATTTTGTCTTTAATTTGTTGTCAGGGTTTTACATTTGCACAGCAATTTTTAAAACCTGTTGCAGGTGATTTTTTTGTAGTAATATGAAGGTTTTACTGCTTCAATGGGATATTTTGGGGGGCTTAAAGGTTACAAGATGTTTTCTTAGTTTTAAAGCTGGCCATACACGAGGCAGACATAAGATAGATCAAAGATATCTATCTAAGGGCTAAAAACATAATATTACCAGTAGGGATTCTTATCTTAAGATGTTCCTATCTGGCCCATTCATTTTGTGATCTCAAATTGATTGAAAGGGCTAATCTGTCTAAAGTCTAAAGGTGGCCATACACTACAAAAGGTTATTGCGATTGTAACGCCAACAGATACTTTGATAGAGAGATGATAGATAATGTTAATGTACATAGATGTATCATACATATTGTTCGACATTCAATTTGATTGGTGATAAATGTCTAATGTTGTCTAATGTGAGGTTACATTACATATAGTCAGAACATCAAAAAATACTACGATCATTTAACCTATCAATGAAATGATTTTCCCTTAATCGTAATTACGATCTAATGTTGGCATAACAAGATCGGGAAAAGATCTAATTTTTGGGAAAACAATTGAAATTCCTACTCACATGTCGGATTGATCAAAATATCAGCCCAGTGTATTCGCATTTAAAGCAGAGCAACTTAAGAAAAGAGTTTTTTTGCTAGTTAGAGAGAAGAAACAAGAATGCAGCATGCTAGCACACAAAGCCTTGCGCAAGGGCCAGATAATTAATTTTAGGCAAAGCATTACTTGTTTGCTTAGGCACCTCTTGGTTAAAGGGCATGTCCACCCCCAAAACTAAAATTTAACCCCTTACTGGCCACATCAAGTAGTTTAAAACAATCCTTACCTTACATTCCTGCTCAAAATAGTTCCCCTGCTGTGCCCCTCCAAAGTCCAGGAAACTGCTGTGTAGGAGCAGTGTGTGTGAATCATGCTGTGCCTGAGACTTCCTCAACCTCATCAAGGTTGAGGCATGCTCAGTGCAGCCCTCCCTGCCTCTCAGCCAATCACGGACGCGGCTGCCGGTCCCGCCCCCTGCTTTCAATTCCATGCAAGCAGAGGGCCTGAACACTGCAGCAGGGGAGAGAGGGCAGGTAAGTAAGAATCGGGGGACTTTCTAACAATTATATTAATGCGGTTGGGGCTGGGGGAGCATGCCCTACCACATATCAAAAGTTAAATTTTGGGGTGGACATGCCCTTTAATCCAAAAACAAGGAATTAGTAAAGGTTGTCATTGCAGATACTCAAAAAATCGTCATATCTGACAGGATTTGTAAAATGCTGGCAAGTTGTGGGGGCCCAAAGACAACTGTCTATGCTGACAAAATACTGCCGTTGGCATTGTTGTCAGACATTCCCAATGGCAAAATTTTAATTGGCCAGTATCAACCTTTTCTTGAGAAATGTAAGAGTGACCTGATACGATTGTTCCCGTGTATGGGCGCACAGCCATCTGATCCCTATACCGCAAATGAAGGATCGGTCAGGGCCATGTATGTGGTTACCACCGCATGGAATAAACCGTACATGTAATTGTTTGATAGCAGATTTAAGCTAATATCTGCTATTGTATCCCTTCCATTTGAAATAATAATGTTCTACAATGCCTTAGGGGCCTTTCTGCTGCCATGGTGAAGTTACTACAATGTAAGCATTTGTTGCTTGCAATGCTGTAGTCCAGTGATGGCGAACCTTTTAGAGACCGTACCCAAACTGCAACCCCAGACCCAATTTTTTTTTATTGCATAGTGCCAACATAACAAACTGAATACTGAGGTTTTACTAGAACAAATTAACTCAAACAGATACAGTGGAGAGAATCGATTATAGATTACAAGTTAAAAGGGGAACTGTGGCCTCCAAACAAGTTAAGCTTAAATGAAAGGCCAGTTTCCTACCTTTTAAAATGACTACCTCTCTACGTGCTCCACAGTCCAAGATATACAGAAATAACTGATCAGAAAGTTAATGGGTGGGAGGCTGACTTGTGACATTCCTGAGGCTTCTCCTGCACAGTGCCACCGGCGAGCACAGCCTCAGACTTCCTCTCTGCAGTGTGAAGTCCTGACAGAGAAGGTAAGGGAATCTACAGCCCTTCTCTCCCACTTTGTTCTAGAGTTCTCACTCTATCTAAAAAGGCTGATTTCACAGAGTTTTCTCTGTGTGTGTGTGAGGGGCGGCATGGGGGGCCTGCAACTGGAGGGGCCATGGGAGGGACCAGGGGGGCTGCAAAGGGCAAGAGGAGACACAGGACAGATTGACTGACAGTTTCAGAGCAGGAAGCAGGAAGTGCAGAGGACAATGGAAATAAATTGCAAAAATTCTCAGAGGTTCAATTCCTATCAATTTACCTAAAGTCATTTTTGGACCACAGTTCCCCTTCAATAGATTATAGGTTACATATTAACCTTTACATTACCACACAGGTGTTTAAGATCCAAAAGAGTGACCATTAACCCCCTACATTACCAGACAAGAGTTTGAGATTCAAAATATTTCCTCAATCAGAATTGAACTTTAAAGCATAAACATAAAATCAATGTAATTTTATTTTTGTAAAAAAAAAAAATACCCATTCCCGGGGCTTGTCTGGGTTCTCCACCATCATGTGAAACTTAGTGGATCGCAGCAGTATTTTATGCAGGCAGTAGAAACACCCCCGGTCCCCTTCAAACTATGAAGGGGAAATACAGCAGTACATTAATCTGAGTGATTTGACATTCCTCTCCTCCTTAGCTTGCTGTGACTGCCACTGGACAGAGCAGGACAGAGAGCTAATGCGCAGCAGTTTCTCACTTACTACACTTCCCCCTTCTTTCTTGTGTGGTGGAATGTGCAGAAGCAAAAATACACAAGATAAAATATGAAGAGAATAAAAAAATAGACACGTGGCTACCGCAAACGATTTACCAGTGTGATTGTGGCACTTTTATGTTATTTGCCTGGTGTCATTCTGTCAATAAAAGTACATTTCTTGGACCAAATGTTTTTTATACATTTTCCTACATCCTGAGCGCAGAATGCTGGAAATTCTTTTTGGCATTAAAGGACATGTTCACCCCCAAAACTCCTGTAATGTCCCTGTAAAGTCCCAAAATGTGACCACCAGGGGCCCCCCCTCCCTCTCCCCCTGTTTTCCTCTCCCTCCCCCTAGCACAGAACCCATTTTCTGTAGTGTATGGCTCCCAACCCCAACCGCTATAGTTATATTTGCAGAAACTCCCCCGACGTTCTGGATAGCCAGAAGCCGCGTCTGTGATTGGCTGCTCCTCAGCCAATCACGGACGCAGCTGCCGGTCCGGCCCCCTGCTTGCAGTTTCATGCAAGCAGAGTGCCGTGACAGAACGTTGGAGGAGAGAGGTAATGTAAGTATAGATCGGGGGAGTTTCTGCAAATATAAATATAGCGGTTGGGGCTGGGGGAGGGAGCCCTACACTACAGCAAAAAACTACAAATGGGGTGGACATGCCCTTTAAAGGACAATTAAAGGTCCACCCATTAAATGTAAATTTTGATATAGGTAAATCACCCCCAAAACCCTAAAAATGCAATAGTTGGAAATCTGAAAGATTAAAGACTAACCTGAAATGATGCGCAATGTCCTGTTGCCCCTGTTTCTGCTTTCTGGTTCTTCCAGTTATGGATTTGAAAGTTGACATCACAGCCAATGACCGAATGCTATTCCCGTTGCTGAAGGGGCATGAACAATTATAGCCATTAACACACACTAGCCTTTAGTTGTAAAAAAGATGGAAAATCTGCCAGCAGTGGTGATGGAGGAAGTGGCGGTGGATCGTGGTCTTGTAAGGATAATTGCTCATTCTGGGAGCATATTTGACAATTTGAAGCAAAATGTAACAGGTTTTGGGGGGTCCTGCAGAACATATACTTTTTTTGAAGAGGTGGACATACCCTTTAAATGCAAGCGTTTTCTTCTAACTACCCCATTACCACTATCTGTATGTATGTTTTAAAGCCCATTCAAAGGTCTGAGTTCTAATGAAGACTTTAAATTAGACAGAACAGTGCAACACAACAAGGTGATTACCTTACTGGTGCTCCACTCGTGGCTACTACTCAGCTGACCTATCTTTTGTATTGGCGCGCATGTACCAAAGATAGGCGCTCGGCTGGGACAGCATGCCTGAACAGCTGAGAGGGAGCCGAGTGGAGCGCCTGTAAGGTAAGTGTTGCTGTGTTCACTGGACATTCTAATATTCACACGGAGGTGGGAATAAGCAGTCTCACCTCCCCGTGAATCATAGATACAGATTTCATGAACTTAATGAAGTACATGAAATCTGTTTAGTGTCCCTTTAAAAAATTTTGGAAAACATTTTTTTTATCTTAATTTATAAAAGTTAATATGTATAATTCTAAATGTATTTTCTTTATTTTGCAGGATGAATAAAGTCTTTTACGTCTGAAGACTATTTAATCTTGAAATGGGGAAGTAAAAGATTATGAAGGCATTTCTTTGGTTTCTGAGGTACTTGCTTAATGAAGACTGGAATCCACTAAGAATGAGAAGAACACTCCGATATCTAAATGAGCTCAGAAGGGTGCGAGGGGAGTGATGATGGCAAAGAACAAAGAGCCCCGTCCCCCGTCATACACCATAAGTGTTGTTGGTTTATCTGGTACTGAAAAGGAAAAAGGCAACTGTGGAGTTGGAAAGTCATGTTTATGTAACAGATATGTTCGTCCAAAAGCTGATGAATATTACCAAGAGCATACCTCTGTTCTTAGCACAATTGATTTTGGAGGGCGTGTTGTCAACAATGACCATTTTTTGTACTGGGGTGACGTAACACAAATTGGGGAGGATGGGGTGGATTGTAGGTCCAACATCATTGAACAAACTGAGTTCATTGATGATCAGACTTTCCTTCCGCACCGCAGTACTAACCTTCAGCCCTACATAAAACGAGCAGCAGCTTCAAAACTGCAGTCAGCGGAGAAACTTATGTACATCTGCACAGATCAACTTGGCCTAGAGCAGGATTTTGAGCAAAAGCAAATGCCTGAAGGAAAATTAACCATAGATGGTTTTGTTCTATGCATTGACGTTAGCCAAGGATGCAACCGAAACTTTGAAGATCAACTTAAGTTTGTGAATAACCTTTATGTTCAAGTAGCAAAAGCAAAAAAGCCCATTATTATTGCAGCAACAAAATGTGATGAGTGTGTGGACCATTACCTTAGAGAAGTGCAGGGATTTGCATCTAACAAAAAAAATTTACTTGTAGTGGAAACCTCAGCTCGGAATAATGTTAATGTTGAATCGTGTTTTACAGCATTAGTTCAAATGATGGACAAAACAAGAGGTAAACCCAAAGTCGTTCCGTACTTGGATGCCTTAAAAACACACAGGCAGCTTGTCATCTCAGCTGGTGATAAATTTGACAAGCTTATTGTACAAACTGTGCGGGATTACCATGCAACATGGAAAACTGTGAGTAATAAATTGAAAAATCATCTTGATTATGAAGAATACATTAATTTGGAAGGAACAATAAAGGCAAAAAATACATTTTCAAAACACATAGACCTTCTTAAGCAGGAACACATTCGAAAAAGAAAAGACGAATACCTTAAAACACTACCAAGAACTCTTAACACATTACTGCCAAAACTTGAAGAAATTGAAAATGTTAGTTGGGCAGAAGCTATTCAGATTCTTGAGAAAAGACATGATTTTAGCCTGTGGTTTGTGATGCTGGAAACTGTTCCTTGGGATCAGACAGACCATATTGATAAGGTAAATGACAGACGTATTCCCTTTGACCTCCTCTGTACCTTAGAAGCTGAAAGGATCTATCAAAGCCACGTTCAACATCTTGTTTCTGAGAAAAGGAGAATAGAAATGAAAGAAAAGTTCAAGAAGAACCTTGAAAAGATGCCCATCATTTCACCTGGTCAACCCTGGGAAGAACTGATGTGTTTTTTTTTGGATGATGAAGCTTATAAATGTATCAGTGAAAATGATCGGGTGGATGTGTACCGTAAACACCAGCGAGAGTTAATTGAAAAGGCCAAAGAAGAATTTCAGGAGATGCTTTTTGAGCATTCTGAACTGTTTTATGATTTGGATCTAAATGCCACTCCCAGCATTGATAAAATGAGTGAAATTAATGCTGTTCTTGGTGAAGAGCCAAGATACAAAGCTCTTCAAAAACTTGCCACTGAAAGAGAATCCCTTCTTCTTAAACACATAGGATTTGTTTATCACCCTACTAAAGAAACCTGTCTTAGCGGTCAAAGCTGTATGGACATTAAGGTAGAACAAGTACTTGCCAACAGTCTTCTGCAATCTAGTCTTGGTCGCATGAATTTTTATCAAGACAGCTCTAACCTTGATCGAGTTAATCTCCTTATTCTTGGAAAAGATAGTCTTGCACAAGAGATGACTAACGAAATAAAGACACAGTCAACCGATGATGAATTTGCATTGGATGGTAAAATATATGAATTAGACTTAAGAACAGTGGATGCTAATTCTCCATATGGTTCAACCCAATTATGGACCATTGGTTTTAAGCCACATGGTTGTTTCTGTGTTTTTAACTCAATTGAGTCACTTAATTTTATTGGAGACTGCATTGGCAAGATAAGATGTGAAGCTCAGGCTAGGAGAGATAAAGATATTGCCAACCTTCCATTTGCATTAATTTTAGCTAATCAGCGAGACTGTATTGGCAAAAATCTGCCAATCTTAAGGCATCAAGGACAGCAGCTTGCAAATAAGCTTCAGTGTCCATTTGTGGACATTCCTGCTGGCACATATCCACGTAAGTTTAATGAAACTCAAATAAAACAAGCACTAAGGGGAGTCCTGGAATCTTTTAAGCACAACTCTGATATTACAAGTCCAATTCCTACGATCAAAGACCATTCAGAAGCTGACTTGAGAATAGTAATGTGTGCCATGTGTGGAGACCCATTCAGTGTGGACCTCATTCTTTCTCCTTTTTTGGAGTCCCGCACTTGCAGTGCTGCTCAACCTGGCCAGACCAATACACTGATGCTTGATAAAATTATTGGTGACAAAAGGAGGAGGATACAAATAACTATATTGTCTTATCATTCCTCTATTGGAGTGCGAAAAGATGAACTTGTTCATGGCTACATTTTAGTATACTCTGCCAGAAGAAAGGCTTCAATGGGAATGCTACGGGCTTTCCTTTCTGAAGTTCAGGACACTATACCTGTACAGCTGGTTGCAGTTACGGATAGCCAAGCTGACTTCTTTGAGAACGAGTCTATTAAAGAATTAATGACTGAAGGGGAACATATTGCTACTGAAATTTCTGCAAAATTCACTGCTTTGTATTCTTTGTCTCAATATCACCGTCAGACTGAAGTTTTTACCCCATTTTTTAGTGATGTTTTGGAAAAGAAAACCTCAATTGAGAATTCCTACGCAGCAGAGAGCAGCAGGGAGGCAAGCCAACAATGTGAAGATGTTTTTATTCATTCATCACGGGGAAACTCACCAGCATATATCTGCTATCCAGATTCAGAAGATGATACCGAAGCACCGCCACCTTATAGCCCTATTGGTGATGATGTACAACTTTTGCCAAAATGTCCACTGGACAATGAAGGGAATGAGTATCCTATACATAGTACTCCACTTAACTGTCATGACCATGAGCGCAACCATAAAGTGCCTCCCCCAATAAGACCCAAACCAGCTGTACCCAAGCCACGAGTGAATAGGTTAGATCCAAACCTTGTAAAAACCATTGAGGCTGGAATTAGTAGGAATCCAAAAAAGCAAACTTCACGCAATCCACTAGCGCATACAGAGGATTTAGTTTGTTCAGATAATTATGCAGAACCAGTTGACACATTACATAAACCCAAAGACTTTAGCAATGATACCTACGCAGTTCCAGATGACAGTCAAAATCATGGTAGATTACGCTGGTTTTTTATTCCTCAAGGAGATGAAGAGAATGGCATTCCAGACAGAACACCAAGAGGGCAAGTAGAACGGCGACCCTCAAAATATAAGTATATGTCAAAAACCTTGTTCAGCAAGAGCAAATCTTACAGATATAGGCGGGCACATTCTGATGCTAGTGATGAAGAGGCTCTAACTGCAAGTGGAAAAGATCGTAAACGGAAACCAAAGCACAGACCAAGTGAGGAGGATCCTCTACTCTCCCCTATTGATACATGGAAGGGCGGTATTGATAACCCAGCAATCATGTCTGATCAAGAGCAGGAGGAGAGAAAAACAAAGAAAAAAACACCCAAGGTTAAAGAAGACAAAAAGGTAGGTTTCATTTGCTTTTCCAGCAGTATATGTTATTCTCTTGAAATAAATTAATCTACATTATTGATAATTACAGGGCAATTGAAGCCATAAACATGTCTTACATGACACAATCATTTGAAAAATTCCTGTAGAGTATGCAGATATGTCATGAAATTGTCATTTACACAAAGTGTGTGGCGTGCAGGAATGATTTGATTAAATTTGTTCCATTTTCATTATCGGGCTGGCGAAATTTTGCCGATAATATTTTTGTGCAAGAAACCAATTATGGCCAAAGTTCCTGTGCGCTTGCTTCTCCTATGCCAGTCCTATATCTCAACACATGCAATATGCACCAGAATTGATGATCGCATGTGATTTGGGACAGTGCATGCATTGGGGCCAGCCATTGCTAAACGCAAAAATTTGAATCGATACAGTGGGGCCTTATAGTACAGAGAGTCTTGCAGTTATTGTCTCCTCTCCTAGCTTGTTTAGTTCAGGCATGCTCATTGCAAATAACTGAGCAGCTGATTCTCAAATCAGCTGCTTAGTATCTATCTGTGCAAAATGGAAAATTTGGAAGTAGAGAGGGGGAGGGCTTTTATCATATTTCTAATCCAATGTTAGGATAAAATTTTAAATCTTATTTACATGATTATAATTTGAATTCCAAGCAAGTCTTAGCTTTTTGCTGGAAAATATAGTTGACTGAATTACTTTAGATGCAAACAATGCAAGGATTGTGGAAGCACTCCAGTTAGGCTAATTTACAACTGCATTTAGCGGAAGTGCTACTGATCTGGTCAAACATTTATACAAACATAGAAAAGATAATCAATGCACATTCCTAGGCCCCATACAATATAATATTATCTGCACACTGGCATACTTTATAAACAAAGAGGTTTTAGTATACATTACTGTGATCACATGAATGAAAAGCCTTCCAACCACCATGTGCACTGATTATCTTTTCTATGTTTATATGAATTACTTTAGATGCTGTAATTTAAAGTACCATAGCCACATATTACTGTTTTAATTAAACAATGTAGAACTATTTTTGAGAAAGGAGAAGCTTTCCCAAAATGAATGGGATTTTGCGACCGCATGTCGGTCAAATATACGATCGGGAGAAGCGGTTCCGGCAGCATCGATGAACATTGCGTGAGCGCTCGGTTGGGTAAAAAACAGCAAATAGATGTATGGGCACCTTAAATTTATTTTTGTTTCTATCATGTTTCTAGCAAAATGAGATTCTACATTTACTGATATCCCCGTTAGCCCTTGTGGCATAGAGGTAGAAAGCTTTCTTTTTAGCAAGACACAGTATAAAAGGTTGCAGATTTGATTCCCCATACTTATATTTTTTACTGAAATGTTACTATTCTGTTTCTTACATCCATGCTAGCAAAGAAATAAATTGCAAAGATTACTTTTCTTTTTTGTAAGAAAAGCAAACGCATTTATCATTGTTAGGGACTGGAGCATTTGTAATGTTTTTACACAAACTGCACTGAAATCTGTGTTCTGTGTCAGAGGGAGGAATGATCTCTGAGCTGTAACATAATTGGCTATCAGCTTCCAGGAAGCAAAGCTGAAACTTCCTGTGAAGCTGGATGTTCCCAGATAAGGTGAATTATGGGAGCTGACCCCTAGTCCCCACTGGTTATTTTCCTCCGAGATTTGCTGCTTCCTCCTGCTACATTAGTCTCAAAGGGGAATGTTCGTTTGTTCCGAGCATGCGCGGAACAAATGAATATTCCATTTTGAGGCTAATGCAGCAGGAGGAAGCATGCATTCACCATTTTAAAGTACAGTCGCATGTTAGTTCGTATCTCAGATGAAGCAAACGCAGCGGAATCGCACACGCAATCCCGTAATGCGTTTGCGGTGCAGTGTGTCCGTGCCCTGAGTGTAACTTTACAAGCCTATAACTTAAGTATCAGGGAAGCTAGAGACATTATCCTAGGCTTGATTGAAAGGGTAACTGGTCTCCAAATATAGGACCAGAATTTCAGAATAGTATTCAATATTTCAGCTGGAAGTGACTTATGGAACATATAAGGAATATTACTTACATTTTTAATAGATATGCACTCCATGTTATGTAATGTATAAGGGATAATGCACATCTTACTGTGCAATTTATTCTAAATAATACTCCCCTAATCTAAAAGATAAGGATATTAAGTCACCAAATAGTGCCAAGTACGATGCCCTATATTTTAAAGGAACATTAAACTGATTTCAAGTTGTTTTTTTTACAATACGAACTACAATTAGGTTGGAGGTAGAGGAGCCTACTTCTCATTATTACCTTAAACGCTGTCGGGGGGCTGTGGAAGATATTATTTTTGATGCGGTTTGCAGCTCTTCCACTTCTTCCGCACAGAGGATTGTTGGCAGGGGGAAGCTGTCTGCTACCGGACAAAAGAATTCTTCCGCAGATCCTCACTATCTTCTAAGGTAATAATGAGGGGTAGGTTATTTTGTTATATACATTCCACCGGTGATGTAATGTCAGTCAGGGCACTTTTGGGGTAAAATTTATCTCCACTCTTATTCATCCCAAAGGTGTTCTAGTAAGTCGATGTCAGGGCTCTGTGCAGGCCAGTCAAGTTCCTTTACACCAAACTCATCTATGTCTTAATCATGGACCTTCAAATTGGCCCATGGGCCATCTTCAAATTGTTCCCACAAAGTTGGGAGCATAAAATTGTCCAAAATGTCTTGGTATTGAGAGCAAATGAGGGAGAGCATGCCCTTTTAACAGATTTTGTTTACAAATGTCTCCGGAACCCTAGCTCATTGGGAATGGCCAACCATTGCATTTTCAGCCCATATATACACATTGTATCTGTATGTTACCCGCCTAACTAGATGGTAAGCTCTACGGGGCAGGGATCTCCTTACCTCTTGTGGCAAAGCTCTAGTACTTCTATTTATATATTTACTAGCAAAATTGTGCATGTTGGTGCACAATGGAAAATGTGTGTGTGTTTTGCTATGTGTGGATATAGATAGAATCTTTACACAAGTATATTTTAAACTGTTACTCGGACAGTCACCAGCTTCTAGAGGAACCAAATAGGGTAATCCTGCAGGTCTGAGAGTAGACCCCAGTGTTCTCCCCAGGGTCTTTTAGCCGGGCGGCCCACCCGGCTACCTTTTCATGCCACCCGGCTGGAAATTTTTTTTTGAAAGAACACTTGTGATTTAAAAGTATTTAGATGTAGGTTTAATAGGTGTACCAATAGGTCAGTAAAAACTCCCACCAAAACTGCCCAGTCCAGACCCCTTTTTTACACTTTATTTAGTGTAACACATGTTAACTAGCTTTTCCAAGATCCCTAAGGCCACAAAATGGGGGCACATGTGCTTGTGCTGCCATCTTACATTTGGGTTAACTTCAGATGTTGTGGCACTACAACTCCCTGCAGATGTTGCCGAACTACAACTCCCTGAGATGTTGCCAAACTATAACTCCCTGCAGATTTTACCGAACTACAACTCCCTGCAGATGTTGCCGCACTACAACTCCCTGCATTCTACAACCACGGAATGCTGGGAGTCATAGTTTTCAAACTTCTAGTTGGACGAAAGTTAGACATCCCTGACCTATATAATGAGCATAAGGCAGTGCACATTTTTCCCCACCACCAAATCTCCCCATCCCACCCTACCCGGCTACTTTTTCATGCTACCCGGCTAGAAAACAATTCTGGGGAGAACACTGGACCCGCCAATCCTCCTACACTGTGTGGTTGAAACTAAACATGGTAGGTGACGATGGTACCTCGTATATTATAGCAGAAGGTACCTCACAGCATCATGTTATTGTAATAGCATTGCCCTTATAATGTAATATATAAACAAACATTTCTCAATCCCAGTTTACCTAAAGAAATGGATTTATCCTTTATTTACTCTTTACTTTTTATACAGATCTAATTGAAAAAAAGTTGCTTCAGAGCAATTTTTAATAACTGATGACTGACCTGACTTGGTATACCTGCCTGGCTTTACCACTAAGCAAAAGGCTAAGGACTTGCAAGCGAGCACCTTCATCCCAACCATTAATAATGGCTGCCAATTCAAATTGTTCTAGCCAATCAGTCCACTCCCTAGTTACCCCATCATGGATCAGATTAAAAAATATTGCAATTGGGCCTGGTAGAGATACTGAGTCTAATTGGGGAATTTCATCTGCAGGTACAAGAACAGGAGGATTTAAATCAATACTATCAGTAGCAGCCTCCATAGCGTAATACAGCGAACAAATGTACAAAGAAAAGAGGGAGAATAAATGGTATTACCAGCACCGCTGCCACCAATTTGTACCAGATCACTGATTTATGGAAGGATTATGGGTAGCATGGCACACAGTGGGTTACTTTGGTGGTCTGGCACACAGTAGACAGTGCACATAAACAGGTTCCCCACATAACATGTGCAGTAATCAGGGGTGTCCCTGCCTATGGTGCACCACTTTATATATTGACCGGGCCTGTATATTGTGTGTCCTTGTAAGTTGGTGTACACTTATCTGTTGCCTCGGAGTTTGTATCCAATAAGGTAAATTCTGTCCAATAATCTGTCCTCTCAACAGGTGGTAACAGGATCTTATACACAGGATCTTGTGTTGCAGTCAATATCTCTCCATAAAACACACCACAATCCACTTTCACTTTCTCTCCTCCTATCATAGAGAGCAGGGATGTCTTGTATTTTATTACTCACTGACACCACCTGCAGGCTGGAGGTGGTATATAAGGAGCCTTGGTGTATATGTCCATTACAATACACATCATATCCTGTGTAGCAGACAGAAACTTTTTTGGGATAATACTTCCTTTCACATGGAGCAGACACGAGTGTGGTTTAAGCTGCCATTTGACCATTCCATTTTAAAATGGGGATCTCGGCTCTGTAAGTTTATGCATTTTTGTGTTGTACTGAAGTCAATAAGTCAGTACTATACTTTATATATATTTACTGATGGTCATTTAAATGGTAATAGTGAGATAGTACACACATACATATACACTTTTCCTATGTGTAATATCCTATAACCCCCACCACATTGGTAACTCCTAAAAACTCAATGCAATCTCTTATGAAGATATAAATATATTTATATAATATAAGGGATGTACTGAACTGTCTCTGTATTTGTTCCCCTTGTATGATTTTATTGTATTTTGTTACTGTACAGCGCTGCGTCTCCAAGTGGTGCTTTATAAATTAACTATGCATACATACATATTCAGCAAATCCTGTCTGATCCAACAGGATTTATCGAATGAAGGGCCTTTAGTCCCTTAGAATCATGTTAGCTGGGAAGTCTGTTACTCCAGAAGGTGCTTGGGCACTCTGATTGTAAATAACTACATTAGTTCCATTTTGGAACTGTGTGGACAAATTATACATGATGCTGATGACCGAATTCCAAGCATTGCGCTGTGTGTTGCAATCATTATACGTTTGTGGGTTAAAGGGGCAAATACATAAGCTTTTCAGAAAAAAAAGAGTAGTATTTTTCCATCCCAATGACCTTAATATGCTAATTATGGCCGTTATGGTCTTGCCTTTGACCCAGCGCCTGGGTTGATTCAGTTGCTCAGTAGAGATTTGAACGTGTTTGACCCATCCAACATCCAATCAGGAGAAATTACTGTTAGGAACATTCCAAAGAAGTGTGCATTCTGGGAAGAAGGAGGACCGTTAGAACATGAAATGGAAGCTCACTAATGTCAACAGCAGGGGAATAGCAAGGGGTATAAATTCTGATTATTGAAAATAGAATTTATAGAATAACTAGGTATGCACAAAATAAAGGACCGTTACAACTGTCAGCTCACTAATGTCAACAGCAGGAAACAGCAAAGGGTATGAAATCAACTGATTTTTCAAAATGGGAGAGAATATGTAGAATAACTAAGAAGGCATTACACAAACTAACAATTTAACAAATACTGATCATTTCCACTGAACTGTCCCTTTAATAACCTATATATGCAACATTATTTTGCTATTTGTTCCTGACTGTCCATCAGCTGACAAAAACAATATGTTTCTGATTAAAATCTTTTTCGGTTGTTATCACTATATTTTACTTTTTTTAACAAAATGTCTGAATTACCCTAAGTTTTCTATTCAGGGCTGTTCAGCGTGTTTAAGAAAAACAAGTGGCAATGTTAACCTGGCTGTACACATGCGACTTCGGTCTCAAATTCACATCAGATTTAATCAGAATATAGTTGTTAGTTTGCCAATTGCAGCAGGCCACTCTTGATACAACAAGACAACTTAGAAAATTGCCAATAATGGAACACTAAAAGGACAATGGGCCTAATTGAATAGCTGAAAGCCCTAACCATATAGCAGATATTCACTGCTATGTTTGCTGTAGAGCGAACACAGCACCCTAGCTGCTATTCCTTCTTTCTTATATGGAAAGACTTACCTTTCACAAGTGGGCGGGCACGATGACACTGGGGCAATATTGGCCAACTCTCACTGCCCATCTTGGCTGACGCTGCATGCTTTTAATTAGAGCAGGTGAGGTTGGTATAAGAGCAATAGTACAATAGTGACTGTGAATGTAAATTGTAAAAGGGAAGGAAGGAGAACTAACTTTTACCTTTCCTGTAATTATAGAATGAACTAGAACTTTGGAATTTAAAGGGAAACTGTGGTCTCAATACAAGTTAGGGTTAAATATAAGCCTTGAGTAAAACATTTTTTTTGAACTCTGGATCATATATGTAGGACTTGTTAGAAGTTACCATATATTGAATGAAAGGCTTAGCAATATGACTTGTGAAAGTTGTTGAAGCTGTACTCTCAACTGTCAATTTTTTTTACAGCTAATTATTTTTTACAGCTATACAGCAAGTCTTCAAACCTTGAATTCGCTTTTCTCCGCCTGGTTAAAATTTAGGAAGATGCAGCTTAACTTTTTGAAAGCAATAAGTTTGAACATTATCCACAATAGAATTTCTCACAGGCTGCAGCCAGAGATGTGATCCAAGGCTTATTTTCAAGGAAAGACGGCTGGCTTATTTACCCTAACTTGTTCAGAGGCCATAGTTGCCCTTTAAAGTACAGTGGTCCTTAAAAGATCCATATGTTTTTAGGGAAGTTTATAAACTATACAATTACATGTAAGAAATGAACATTTATCCTTTCAAATTTTATACAGTGATGTAAACTGCAGAGAATAACTTAAAATCCTCCCCAACAAACTAAGGTTGCAATAATGGCAATTTATATGCAGTGTTTAGTTGTCTATATGGGTGCAGCAAAAGATACAATTTTGAATTTTTATTTTTTGCGGTTTCAGAAAAAAAAGAACAAGCCATTCATTCCTCCAACTCGTCGGCACTGGGAAAGTAACTACTTTGGAAAGCCACTACAGGAGTTGGTGAGCTCTGAGAAGCCTATTCCTGTGTTTGTTAAAAAGTGTGTGGATTACATTGAGGAGACAGGTAGGAAGCTGTTTGTATTATTTCATTTTACACAGTGATTTCAACTTTTAAAAAATTATATTAAGTGGCAATTAAAGAACTGTTATCCGCAATAAGAATTTCTTTGGGCATTCTTTTGTTCTTTTTTTTTTCCACTAAAAGTACTGTACCAATATGTAATCGTATTTCTAAAAATGAACATCAGTAGAAAATGTAAAATTTGAATTACAAATTAAGGTCAATTAAACTACTTAACGCATATAAAATTCTCATTAATCTTGAGCTATGCTGGTGATTTTTCAGCATGCCCTCAGAGTCCCTGTATAGATAGACAAATATATAAATAAATTAAATAATACTCTATATCGGGTCAAATATCACACAAACAGAGAAAACAATTCTAAAAAGCAAGGTTATGTCTATTTATTTCTTACTGTTTTTACAGTTTAGTGTGTAAGTGACTTCTCAGAGTTCTAATGGATCATTTCTTTATTTACATCCTCCATTTCAGTCACTTCCCATGTGTTTTACACTAAATTGAGAAGAGATGAAGGCGTAAAGTAGCTGTTAGCTTTGTGTTAAATATCTGACACTGTCTTGTTTGATCTCAGCCCAGTCACAGGTTCCAAATATGGAAGAGAAGAAGCATATAATGCACAATATAAATAAACAGAAGGTCCGAGATCAAATATTTCCATGAGTACTGCTTCAGACTATTTGTGCTGTTTTAAGTGGTATTGAAAACGCTTGTTAAAAGGAAGCTGCAGCTTTGTACAGTAGAAATGTTATAACATGCCCATATATTATATATTAATATATATAATAAAATATATAACATATTTTATATACTAGTTATAACGAAGTGAGTCTGTCTAATAATTTAGACCCATCCCAATTACCCACATATGTGAAGACTGTGCACGCAACTGTCGACCCACAACCTAGCCTGAAACCTTTTACAGTCCTCCCAATAAACCGGTTTAAAGGACAGGTATACTCAACTTTCCACTGTTCCACACCTGAATAGTACCCAGGGTGAATACCTAAAGTCCTTACCCCTGGGTATTATCTATCAGCTGGAATACTTACATAAAGTTTCCCTTGCTAATACGGTCTGCTCTGCCACTGTTGGTGACAGTCCACAATGTTACCAATGGGCAGAAACACTAAAGGTGGCCATACATCTATGAGATTTTACTTACCCGACCGAGCGCTCACGCGATGTTCCTTCGATCCTGCCGGAACCGCTTCTCCCGATCTTACATTCGACCAACATGCGATCGCAAAATGAATGGGATTTTGCAATCGCATGTCGGTCAAATATACGATCGGGAGAAGCGGTTCCGGCCAGCATCGATGAACATCGCGTAGCGCTCGGTCGTGTAAGTAATATCTCATAGATGTATGGCCACCTTTACTTACAGACATTCGGTAAGGACTTAGAGGTTTAGGTCCTCACTCTGGGTTCTATTAATAGGTGCAAGATGAGGAGTGTCAAGGAGGTGAGTATAGATGTCCTTTAAAAGGGACTTAATATCTATGTAATTGGCTACAGAGGAACAAAAATATTGTCTTCTAGAGTTGTCTGACTGACCCCTAATAAGAGAAAATAATTTCCCTACACCTGGTATAACAAGAACATTTTTTTTCTGTGGACTTTATTGTTTTAATGTTAACTGGATTGTCCTGTAATTTTGTTCCCGGTACCATGTTTATTCTACTTGATTTGTTGGGTTTTTTTTTGGTACTCTGGGTGTCACAAAGTTCTTTTTTGGTAGATCTTTTCTTTTATGTATATTACTGCATATTTTTTGTGGGGGAGGGGAGTGGGTTTGCATGTCTTAAGTCGGTATGTTAGATAAAGCAGTGACTATTAATGGATTTTTATAGGGATAGTTTGACTGTTTTTTTTGGCAGTTTGCCTTTAAATGTGGTTTTCTTTCTAGCCACATCTGGAAACCCTTGCAGTCTGTCTTCTCCCCATGGATAGCTATTTTGTAAATTTACATCAATTTCATTATTTCAGTACTGTGTAAAGCTTGCAGTAAACAACTGTTTTATTGCTTTTGATTCAGATGTTCACATCTTGGTTACCGTATATACTCGAGTATAAACCAAGACACCCACTTTTACCTCTAAAAAGGAGTAAAAGTGATTGACTCGAGTATAAACAGAGGGTAGAAATTATGAAAGTTCTTATCATTTAAAATGGTTTTATTTTGCCCCAACCAATCAGATATTTAACATTTAAAAGCTAACATCTGATTGGTTTGGCAAAATTAGCACCATTTTTAACGATAAGATCTTTTATTGAATAACCCTGACTGTGTCTGACATACAATTTATTATGTAATAGTATATCTACAGTTATGAAGTATGATCCCCCTTCCTAGAATACATATATATTTACTGCTTAGAATTTGGGAATGCTCTGCCCTGAAGCTAAAGGACCAAAGCGTAACTTTTTCAGTTAAAAACCCCACTCTATAAAAGCATGATTACTCACTTGGTGCCCAGAGGTGGTAGTTTGTTAAACAAACACACAAACAAAAATACAGTACACTGTTTCTCTTTGAAACATACAAAGAGAGCATTATTCCCACTGCATACTGGTAAATTGTATACTAGTTTACTCCAGCCCCTGGCATTTTAACATTTCTTTTTTTTTTAACCTGATTGAAGCATTTCTTTACCTTTGGGGGAAAACTCATGCCATTCATTCCATTTTTGTTCCTGAAGTATCCAAGCAGATCGTAACAATGTAAAGAGCTTGTAGACAGTTGCTTTTATAAAACACTTATATAAGATCAGTCATTGTGCATTTTGTAAAGCAGCTTGTATCCTATTAACTTAAAAATGCCTTTGTACAAGAAAACAGAAGAAACACTAAAAGTATGTTTATTTTTTTTTCTTTTTGTTTTTTTTTCATCATTAATTTTCAAAATATCCGAAGTCCACCCTTTGTAAATTATATTTTATGTTTGTGACCTTTTCATTTTTCACCTCAAAATATTAAGCTAAATATAATTTGCTTACATAGATATTTGGCCTCACAGATCTATAGTAACAACTTCTGAAACAAGCATCCTAAGTGCAAAACCCATAGATTTATATTATTTATGGGTGTTTTTTGTTTGTTTTTTTGGGAAAATGTCAACATCCCAAAAAATTTTTTTCTTGGAGAACATCATAATTAAAGCACATGTCCACCCTTAAAGGAACTGTAAACCAAAAAAAAAAGTGTTTGCCAATCTTTTCTATTATTCATAGGGAGGTGAGAACGCTTATTCTCACCTCCATGTGAATAATAGTTTGCTCAGGGGACACAGACGAACTTACCGTATATACTCGAGTATAAGCCGACCCAATTCCTATTTTTACCTCAAAAAGTAAGAACCCATGATTGGCTCGAGTATAAGCCGAGGGTTGAAATTATGGGAACTCTGCGGTCCATAAAAAAGCCTCATTCCTTGGCACTCCAGATGTTTTGGAAACTACAACTCCCAGCATGCTTTATTAGCTGGGAGTTGTAGTTTCCAAACCCCTTTAGTGCCAAGGAATGAGGCTTTTTTATGGACAGCACCCCCCAGGAAAGGCCCAAAAGCATTCCCCCTTAGAGAGCCCCCCAGTTCAGGGATTGAGGTGGTAAATCTTTACAAAATCTGCCAATGATATAAAAAAACGCAAATGCATGCGCAAACGCAAAAAAAGCGCATCAGTGTGGCCTAGCCCAAAGTCTTCAAATATCACAGCTACTGTATTTGTTAAAATAAAAAAAAATGCAGAAAGAGACCACAGCTACACAGTTGTAGTAGCTGTATACAGGAAAAGAGCAGAATTAGTGATAGCACGCAGTGGTGTAACTAGGCATCACTGGGCCCCCCTGCAAAACTATGATGGGGCCCCTATCTGTGCTTCATCCACAGTGGTTTTCTGGGAGGAGGGTATATCTGTCATAGGAAAAATAAGAAGATAGGCCCTTGGCTCCTGGGCCCCCCTGCGGTGGCTCCCCCTGCTTCCCTGTAGTTATGCCCCTGATAGCACGTATTGGTAAATCTTCCCTAATACATTCAACAGATCCCTGATATCAGCAGGCATGGTTATAATATAATGCAGTACTGGTTTAAACAAAGAAATACATAACCAATGCCTTTCCTACCTTGCGTAAACAAAGTGAGTGGAATGCCAGGTTTTAATTTGCTCTCCAGATGGCCATGTGATGGTCCGCTCAGAATTTCATAAGTTAACTGTTTGTCCTCTGTGTCAGGATCCATAGTCATTAGCTCCTTCTTGGTAATAAAATTAGTCGCCTGTCAATAGAGCACCCAATGACATTAAAGGGAATCTATACTTGGAAAACACATTTTAAAATTGCATATTAATGGAAACAAATATTTTTTCTTAAATCATCTTAATCATGATTTTTTCCATATTTCTTTAACCTTTTAGATTTCAGCTGTCAATCAAGTCCTCTATTAGCATAAACTCTGCTGCTGTATAAAAAAGTTACAGAGAGGGCAATATCATTTAAACTGTATGGTGGGAAATTCACCTCTCCAAAGTGCTGGCTGATAGTGATTACTGAGCATGTCAGAAAATACAGATAGTCAGGTCAGATAAAGGAGGTGCCAGTTAAAGGAGGGAGGGGGATACTGAGCCTGAGCAAAACAAGTACTGGATTAAAGACATGCATGAGGCAAAGAGAATTTTTCAGTAAAGTTTCCCTTAAACCTCCGAAAAAACATTTTTCAAGTTGCAAATCACTACATGTTACTTTTTACTAAAATGACATTTTAATTCAGGTAATAACATGTGTGGATATCAACCCTGAAGCTTCTTTTCTGCTTTCATTACTTGATGAGGTCCAGTAAGTTGGCCACAGGTTTCCCTATCTAGAAAAGTACACAATGACTGTTCCTGCTGCATGCTTAGGGACATCCTAATATTCAAGCTTAGGGTCCTTTGGTTAATGTTGGAAAGAAAACCCCTTGACTGGGAATTGAAAATCATCATGCCCAAGTCACCAAACTTTGGTTTCAAATAATAACAATGATTACCTTGCCATCCATGTATTCCAGCCACTGCAGACCAAGGTTAGTTACAATTCTTGGGGTTCCATCATCTACTGGAAGAATGTCAATCTTAAATCTCTGAGGGGCCGCAGTAACAATCTGAGTTGAAAACAATAATACATAAGAAAAATGATCACTTATTTACTAACTGTTATATTTTCCTATGGTACCCCTAGCATTTTGTAACATAACTAACCTCTTTGTGTCCTTCCTCCACAATGAAGAATGGGTTTGTACCATCAGAAACAGTAAAAGAAAATCGGTCCTTAAGAGTGTTACTTCCATCATGATTGTAGCTAATCCTGTTTTGATAAATGTCATCCATGGTAAAAGTACTGGTCTGGCGATAGCTTTGTCCATTGACACTCTTCTCAATCACACCGTAACGAGGAGGTTGAACAATTGTAAACAGGACCGATTCTGCCTATACAGTACATTAGAACTCATTTAGCTATTTAAAGAGGCATGCTTTGTATGTATGTATAATGTTAAACAGTTGTGCCTTAATGTCCACAGAAATATATTTTCACTCATTATGAAAATCTCACACATTTCTTGAAGGAGAACTAAACTTAGTTATTTTAATACCAATATGAAAGCTTTACTTCCCAGACCACCTAGACATAAAATTCTTCCCTATTAAGGTGCATCTAAATACATGTAAGAAGTAGATTCTGGAACTTAAAAGATTTCCATGGTTTCCAAAGGTTTAAACATTTCTGTTGTGTAGGTTACCTCTGCCCATCCCCAACCGCTATGTTCGTTTAGTAAGAAAAACCCCAGAAACAGACTTACCTCATTCCCTTAGCATTATGCATAGCCGGCAGACATGTTTGTCATTGTCTGACTCTCAGCCAATCACAGTCGCGGCTGCCAGTCTAGCCCGTTTGCCACTTCCGGCAAACAGGGAGCCAGGAGCAGAGCATCAAGGGATCGATCGCTGGTAAGTCTGTTTCTGGGCGTTCTATTTATAAAATGAACATAATGGTTGGTGGGCAGTGGTACCCTACACGACAGAAAGGGGTTTATAATTGAAAGTGATGCTTTGTCCAGAAGTGGGGTGTGGCTTTTCCAGAACTGCGAGGGGCTTTATACACATCACTGGTAAATAATGCCCACAGTGGCAGGTATTAGATGCCCACAGTGACTTGTAAATGATGCCCAACATTAATTTTTGATCTGCAGGGCTGACAAACATGGATTTTGATCAAATGAATTGTCAGTAAGAAGGAAGGGGGAGAAATCATAGTTGCATTATGTTGTGCAATGAAAGTCACGACTTCCCCTGCTAGTACCTCACAAAAATTAGTTTTTTTACAAATGGCATTTTTGGCAGGCCCTGGCTTCTGTGCTCCAGGTACATGGAAAAATCATGTGCCTCAAGGCACATGATGCCAGAAAAAAAAAAAAACATTTCCTAGCATCAAAACTGCTGATTTTCAGCAGAACCCCTAGCCCCGACCCACCCCTGATCACGACTCACATCTGCGCCGAAAGTTTCAGGGGTCTGTCGGAGCTCGGAGGTCTGCTGAAAATCGTACATGTGTACAAACCTTTACTCTGTCAGTTAATCCTACAATGTTGGTAAATAAATTGTATTTAAATCCAGGTAAAAGACAGAAGAGTGGAAAAGTAAAATGAGGATTAGTAAATTCTTAAAATTAGCCTATGCATGTAAAAGGTTTGTCTTTAGATATCTACAGGGAGATTCAAATGCTCTGGGCAAATCTCTCGTACGGGATTTACTAGAGGCTGCGTGGCTCTGGGTGAATCTCTCGTACGGGATTTACCAGAGGCTGCATGGCTCTGGGTGAACCTCACCCACACGTATTTAATGACAGTTATAGCTGGCGTTAAATACTTATGCGCTAAGACCCGCGCAGCCTCTGGTAAATCAATTTGTGCCGGCTATGCGATTACCTCTCCTGGTACTCGTTTAGCCGCCGCAAAGCGAGACATAATGTTGCGCTAACCGATCGTAAATCGGATAGCGCGACAATAAGGGGAGAAAGGAGCGCTGCACGGCTTCAGCGCTCCTCTGTGAATTGCCCTCATAGTATCTAGAGAATTTAACAGAATGTACCTTTTTCTTAGAACCTTATCAACCTTCCAACCAAATACAAGTCAAATACATTTTATTCAGATATTGCTGCACAGAATATCTTATTGCTGAAAATTGTAATTACAATTATTTCCCTAGAAATCTACAGTGGAATAATATAAACCCCAGCGTAGGAAACAAAGTCCATAGTTGGAGACATGATTAATAAGGTCATACACGCAAAAGTGCAACAATATAATTGGACAATGAAGTGATTGGACTGATCATTTTCATACTGATAACAGATTCTGTCAGTCTGATTTGCCATTTGCAACCACACACAGTATGGTTATTGTACGATTCAGAGTACTGCACAATGGCATCATGCTCTTTATAGCCAATTTGTAATACAGAATTTTTTTTTAGAATGTCTAACCACATCTTGAATAACAGAACAGAACACATCTTGTGTTGGCAGCCCTTACCTCTGTATCAGCATCAATTGCCTTTAATTCAAACTCTGTGATGGTTTTCCTCACTCCTTCCTGCACTCTCATGCCCACATTCTGTACCACTGGCAGTGAGTCATCCACTTTATTTATGGTGATATAAAATGTTTGAGACACCTTACAGAAAAGAATAAAAGATAACAGTAGATAAGAAGATATATTGCCCCACATGAAAACACAAATACTGGAAATCTACAGAAGATGATTACAGTGGTCAATTATACCATTAAATTCTGTAAAATATTAGGTGATTAACATGATAATCCCTAGACTTATCCTGTTCAAACTTACCATGGGTGCCTCTAGGGTTTTTGCCACCTGAGACAAACTTCAATTGCTGCCTAGGCACTTGGCTTATGGGTGCAAGCGCAGCTAGCCATTTTGTCATTTTGAACTTTTGTCATCATTTATTAGTACAGTTTCTTTACATGGACATTTATCCACACCATAATTCCAGAAGAATAAAGAATATTGTCCAAAAGAGCCTGCTACCATGTCAAGGTAGATAGACTCTTTTAACAGAACCCTTAGTTACCTAACTAGTCTAACCTAGCTTAACCTAACAAACTATCTAAAGCCCGAGAGTGGCACTGAGTAATGATGTCAGAGGAATACAGGCGCCACAGGATTGTTTCTCTCGAGTGGAGACTGACTGTGAGTGTGTACTGCAGAGGCTGGCAGGACACTACATCTTGGAAGAAAGTTATTCTATCTTCTCTGGAGGGGGGGTGCTTAAAAAATAATTACCAAAAATATTATTTTCTTTTTTTTTTACTGGCCTGGCTGCTGCCTCTCTGCCGTCTGAGGTTTTTGCCTCACATTGCATCATTAGAGACATGGCCCAGAGTAAATCCGTATATTACACTGTGGGTAGCGTATTATTTCTTATAATACATAAGGCCAGCCAGAAAAAAAACTGTCCACTACCACTGTCCTCCCCCTTGCTGTATTGGTCATTTACTGTAACTGTTTCTCCATGTCCTCTATAAAGCTGTTTCTATCTGTGTAAATCAAAATCCTCTGCAAAATTTAAAGCAAAATCTAAATTACAGACAGTAAGACACTGGCACCAAATATAAAACTGTAAACAGAAGTGAGAGGCTCCCCCCTTGAGCTGGGATCTTTCTGCTGACACAGATTTGAAAATTAACTGTACCTTTTGGCCAGTGAACAGGCCAGCATACAGGAAAACTGCTAAAGAACTAAACTAAATTAAAGGAAAACACCCTTGGCCATTGTTCTATCAAGCCCTTTAGACTGGGTACACACCATCAGATATTTCTGGCCGAATAACCGATAGTGATGTGTATCGGTCAAACGGGCGGAAATATGTGATTGTGTGTGTGCGGTGGCCGTGACTGAGCTCAGTCGCCCGTTCTTCAGAATTGGACGAACGGGCGATCAGGCCTGGTGGTAAATCATGGGCGATTGTGTTTATGTGGCATCTAATTTGTGTTTTTTTGGATACATGGTGTGTCAATAATTCAATTTGATTTATCGATTGATCGATTTATTGATCGATTACAGTAAAAAATAAATTTCCCATGGTTAAAGGGGAAGTTGATGTGATGCGCGCTAAAAGGAAAGTTGATGCAATAAACGCTAAAGGAGAAATTGATGCAATACTCGCTAAAGGGGAAAGTGATGCGATACGCGCTAAAGTTGGTGCATTCCACCTTAAAAGGGAAGTTGGTGTGACACGTGTTAAAGGGAAAGTTGGTTTCATGTGTTAAAGGGGTAGCTGATGTGATTTGCGTTAAAGGGAAGGTTGGTGTTATACGCATTAAAGGGGAAGTTGATTTGATACGCTTCATATCAACTCCTTTAACCTCACAGCCTATCATATCAACTTCCCCTTTAATAATAGGGTAGAAAACCTCCCATTCATTTATTTTTTAGGGTAAATACCAAAACATTATTTGCCCACAAATTTGGACATTTTGCAATATTGCACAACAATAACCCCCTAGATTTAAAAGTACTGAAATCAACCAAAATTATTTAGAAAGCTACACACTTACGTTAAATTGGCTGCCACCTCTGTCCCTGTGTACTCCACCCAGGGTAACCAAAATAGTAAAATGCAAAAACAGATGCAGGAGTTGGACATAAGTGGCAACACACAAGTGTTTGCAAAGAAGGCTGTTTATTCAGCACACACTGCATGTTTCGGAGACATGATAAAAAAAAACCTTCTTTGCAAACACTTGTGTGTTGCCTCTTAAATCCACCTCCTACTCCTGCATTTGTTTTGCATTTTACGACCGAAATTAATTATTGACACACATGTCCCCCAAAAAACACAATTTAGATGCCACACTGACATAAAATGAATGCATGCAAAACAAAATGACACATGCAAAAAAAAAACCAAACATTGAAGTGTGCAAGAAGTTCTCAGGAACTTAACTGCATATATAGTCACATTGATGAATAACTGCAGCTCAATGTCCCAAATATTATTTTGCCACAGTGTTAGCCCTTAAACATCATTGCAGTATATACATAGAAGCGGAACTCTGCTAATCCAGTCCATGTTTTACTTTAAGTGTAATATACAGCTAGCAGGGCAGTCCTGAATATTCTACAATATCATGTAGCTGTGTCTTGCGCCTTTGAAATTAGCAGCAATTTAGAAAAATCATCTTTATTTCCTGTTGTCACAGCCTTTTCTGGTCTCAGATAAGGTACTATTAAAACATGCTCCCTTCCAGAGCTTTCAAGCTCCTACCACAAGCCACAAACCTTTCTGACCTGTCTGAGCAAGGTGGGAGGTTACTGAATAGAGATGATTGAATCCTATCTGTTTTCGGATTTTCGAACGTTCAAATTGTTTTTGAAAACCGGAAAACATAGAAGGAGGAGCGCTGGGCACATTTCCGAAGTCATGCTAACCGATTAAATATCAGTAACTGCATCTTTAATCCCATCTTTGCGGCTGCACTCTCAATTGAGTATCGCGTTTGTGCTACATTTAACGCGACATTTTAACGTAAGCAAATAGCTGGCATTAAAATCATGTTGTGAATAAAGCTATTTTCGAGGTTACGCATTAAGCATTTGGAAAATTTTAAGGTTCATGATTTCAAATCAAAGGCTTTTCACTACATATCATGAATCACGATCTCTTAGCCAACTAAACCTTCTGCTTTGTTGTAAAGAGACTTTGGTTGGAGTGTGCAGAAGCAGTGTACACTGGAGGTGCCAAGAGATTAAATTCTAGGCAGGTACATTGCGCACTATTCTTTTCTCAATTAAATGTTATAATAATTTACAGGGCAATTCTATATCGCCTGTTTACAGGCAAAATTACCGTAAAACCTACACTACCCGATGTATTAGATGGGTGTGTTTAGAGGGGGATATACACAGCATATTAAATCAACTTCCCCTTTAACGCGTATAACACCAACTTTCCCTTTAAAGCATATCACTCCAACTTCTCCTTAATTGCAAATTGCATCAGCTACCCCTTTAAAATGGATCACACTAACTTTCCCACTAATGCACGTCACACCAACTTCCTCTTTAGCGTGTATCGCATCAACTTTCCCTTTAGCTCGTATCACACCAACTTCCCCTTTAGCGAGTATCATATCAACTTCCCCTTTAGCGAGTATAGCATCAACTTCCCCTTAAGCTCATATTGCATTATCTTTCCCTTTAGCGAGTATCCCATCAATTTCCCAATTAGCATGTATCGCATCAATTTCCCCTTTAGCTCGTATCGCATCAACTTCCCCTTTAGCGAGTATCATATCAACTTCCCCTTTAGCACGTATCACAATAACTATCGCAACAACAGTGAATTAACACGGACCACTGCGCGGGTATTTATTCAAATAGATTTATAGACCTGGCACAATAAATCTATTTGAATAAATCCCTGGAATTCTCCGTGTTAATTCACTGATATATATATATACCTTTTTTGTATGTGCTTGAGAAAAGGACACAATCCTGAAATGTTGCACTGCTACTACATGGCTGTGTATTGAGATATTGAGAATTTAAAGGGCATGTCCACCCCCAAAACTAAAATTTAACCCCTTACTGGCCACATCAAGTAGTTTAAAACAATCCTTACCTTACATTCCTGCTCAAAATAGTTCCCCTGCTGTGCCCCTCCAAAGTCCAGGAAACTGCTGTGTAGGAGCAGTGTGTGACTCATGCTGTGCCTGAGACTTCCTCAACCTCATCAAGGTTGAGGCATGCTCAGTGCAGCCCTCCCTGCCTCTCAGCCAATCACGGACGCGGCTGCCAGGCCCCGCCCCCTGCTTTCAATTCCATGCAAGCAGAGGGCCTGAACACTGCAGCGGAGGAGAGAGGGCAGGTAAGTAAGAATCGGGGGACTTTCTAACAATTATATTAATGCGGTTGGGGCTGGGGGAGCATGCCCTACCACATATCAAAAGTTAAATTTCGGGGTGGACATGCCCTTTAAATGTTTTATCTGAAAAATGTGTGTATACGGCTATTTTTCTGCTTTTCTACTATTTTATATACATCATACAGTTTATCGATATATCAAGTATTATATATCAAGTATTATTATTATTAAGAGTCACTATACTCATGTAGCAAAGGATTCTCAGAATTTGGCAAGCATGTTATGGAAGGATAGACTGGGGGAGGAGCCATAGATCTGTCAGTAACTGCATGTGTGTAGTATTCCTTTAAATAGTCACAAAAGTTTTGGTAACTATGGTAACCATGATGTCATCAAATATTTCATATAAATAGAGAGGGATTTGCTGGGTTCAGCATTACTGTCAGAGCCGCTTACACGGGAGTCATTTTGTGATCACAGAGACGTGAAGACTTATTTTCCTTCGAAGGAGCTATTATTTGGTGCAGTAAACTAGAAAAACTGCTTAGCCATTCACCAGGCATCACAATGTTTAGACGACGTGGCCCTAGAGTTTTTCTGTGGAGCACTACAAAGATGACCCTGAGTGAACGTTTCAGCAAAATGCACAAAGCAAGGTTGACC
This sequence comes from Hymenochirus boettgeri, assembly GCA_019447015.1. Classification (NCBI taxonomy): domain Eukaryota; kingdom Metazoa; phylum Chordata; class Amphibia; order Anura; family Pipidae; genus Hymenochirus; species Hymenochirus boettgeri. Next base: position 150,592,450 of record CM033469.1, read on the forward strand.
TTGAGTACCCAAGTGAAGTTTCAGGAACAGCGATTGGCTAATTCCCGCAATCAAAGGTCTTCTCAGCAAATGGAGAGAAGACACATCAGAATTGCTGAGAACCCATCTGCCAGGATAGTTATAGCTCCTAATCGTAAAGAAGGAGAAAAGGGCCAAGCATCAAAAAGTGCAGAAAAACTCAAGAATGGAGAGAATCAGAGAGGCTATAAAGACATTGATGGAGAATTGGCATTCCTGATGAGCAAAGTGCATTTAAACTAATTTGTTTGTAAAGATGTAATAAAGTTTTCTTATTCATTAAAGTATTAGTATTGTTTTCATTCCATACTTACTGTACTTGCTAATACCATCTGTTTATTATGTTTTGGTGGAAATTAGAGATTGATACTCAATCAAAACATTTAAAAAAGAATTGCAGATATAAGCCATACAACTGGCAGCAATGGCGATCCACAGGAAAATGTCAGATTAAGGCTGGGTACACAGCAGGCCAAGACAAATTTCTGTCGGCCGCAGCCAACAGTTCACACGACCAATCGCCCATGATTTACCACCAGGCTTAATCACCCATTCGGCCGGTTTTGATGACCAAGCTTGGTCGCGGCTACTGCACACACACAATCACATATTTCCGCCCGTCTGACCGATACACGTCACTATCGTCATTCGCCCAGAAATATCTGATGGTGTGTACCCAGCCTAAAGGGTTTGATAGAACAATGACCAAGGATGTTTTCCTTTAATTTTGTTTACTTTTTTAGCAGTTTTCCTGTATGCAGAATGTCTGTTCACTGGCCAAAAGTTACAGTTAATTTTCAAATCTGCATCAGCAGAGAGATCCCAGCTCAAGGGGGAAGCCTCTCACTTCTGTTTACACTTTTATATTTAGTGCCAGTGTCTTACTGCCTGTAATTTAGATTTTGCTTTAAATTTTGCAGAGGGTTATGATTTACACAGATAGAAACAGCTTTATAGAGGACATGGAGAAACAGTTATTATACAACCTCAGTGTTCTCTATACTATATAGCTATAAAACTAAATATCAGTGTACTTTTAGTGTTAGCAGACCATCTTTAGGTACAGATTAATGAATTTGCAAAAATACTCTTATACAAATTTTGCCAAAAATTTAAATTTTGATCTAATATTGGCAATATTCTAGAAATGTCATGCTAGTGACACACCGGCCCCAGCTTTGATACAGAGCTGTCAGTTTTAAATGTCTATGGATCTGGCAGAATTTTCCGAATTTTGAAAAAGTTGAAAAATAATCAAAAATCGCATTTAAAAATTGCAGTGGAAAATTAAAAAATCAAGGACAAAAAGTTAAAAATCACGTAGAAAATTGAAAAATGTGTGTCGAAAAGTGTGTTGAAAATATGAAAATCACAGTTGAAACACTGGATAGTTCAGTTTCAATTGAGTTTGAATTGGACTTTTGGAATTTCACTTGTTCCATGGAACTGCTAGTAGAACAAAACTATCAGGGTTATTCAATAAAAGTTCTTAAAAAAAAAATCATTTAAAATGGTGCTAATTTTGCCCCAACCAATCAGATGTTAGCTTTCAAATGTTAAATACTATCTGATTGGTTGGGGCAAAATTAACACCATTTTAAAAGATAAGAACCTTATCTTGAATCTCCCTGTATGTGTGTTGAGAATTTTGAGTTGTGCAAGCAGTGCTGGATTTACATCTCAGGAGCTGATAGAAACAATGTCTGGTGCCTAATCCCACGGGACACACCCAAAAAAACATAATAATTGTACCACAAGCTACATTTGTGCTACATTACCATTAGCGTCTTTCACACTTTTTACAGTACTGGAAGCCGATAACACCGGACCATATATGGGAACATTGAACTATCATTCTTTATAAAGAATTTATGGAAAATTCACTCCTGACAATTGACAATTAAAGGAAATACAATTAAAGGAAATCTGCTATATTAGATTTCCAAAAACCATCTCTTACTTTAATCCATCACAATATTCTGGAGACATCAGTATACCATTTTTAAAGTTTTTTTTGTAAACAAAGAGCTTGAGGTTATTAATTAAGGTATCAAGGGGAGCACTAGAGTGAACAAGCCCAGTTATTGTACAGTTATAGGCCTGGCCATGCCGCATCAAAATATACATTTACCTGCTACTGTAGATATAGGTTGCATCAAGGAGGAGGTTGCAAACTCTACAGGTGCTGTAGCTACGCATTTTTTACAGTGCGTTTACGCACTAAAATGTACATCTTTATAGTAATAAGAACATGAAGATAAGAACTCCCAATGTTTTACATTTTTGTATTTGTTAAAAACTGTTCTTTAGGTCAGTCTCTTGTATTATTCTGAAGCATGTGGCAGATTTGACTCCTCCTTATACACATTCTTTCTAGATATGATAAAGTAGCTTAAAGGGTATCTCCACTTCCTAAACTAAGTTTGGTGCGCATACAGAACAAACTCCATCATTACCTGTCAGAAGATAAGCAGAGGAGCGGAGATCGAGTAAGTTCTGTATCTTCTAAAGACTGGACAGTCCTCATTTTGTATATTACTATTACTATTATTGTACGTTATTTAAGATATAACTACTTTACCTCCTGTCCTTCAATTAAACTGAAATCAACTTAGTTTAGGCAGTGGAGATACTCTTTAAACTATGTAAAAATGCTTTAAAAACATGATCCCCAGTAAAGTAAATACATTTCAACTATTAAAGCAAAATAAAATTGGTTTTGAACAGAATTCTAACTGTATTTTCTGCATTATACTGTCTAAAATGTTAAATGTTGTCACTGATATTAATTTCCAGCTAACCTGCAGTTTTTATGGATTGTACAAGAACAATAAGTTAAGTCTGAAGTCCTAAGAAGGTGAGGCAAATCTAAAATAAGAAACCAATGTGCTGCCTGACAGATTAGATGGATGCTGATATCACAGAGTAACTAGATGAGGTGGAAATATTACTGCCTGGGGAAATATGTCTTATGCATATTTTATATTCTGAATGATGGGTAGAAAAATATAAATAAGAAAGTCTTGTTTGATAGAGACAAAAATAAAATGTCCTTCCACCTCATTGACTCCATCTGAAACGGAAAAGGTGAATTCATCTGAATGCTTTTCCTCAGTGCTGGTGTGAATATACTGTATATTGTGCGATTCCACATCAGCCTGGCTGAAGCTGCTAATTCTTCTACCTAGAAAGAAATAGAGAAGCGGCTTCAGCAATGTGTCCCAGATTTCATTTGCACTTTCTAATCTCAAAATAACCAATCTGTGCTTAATACAACAGGTGTGAATTTAAATGCAAAGTAGAGAAATTGATTAATATACTCATTCCAATATCAATAATTAAACATATTCAGCAGCTAGGTTCTGAAATCTTTAAACCAGATATAAAAGAAAGCACATAATAAATGATTTACTGGAGCAATGACTGCATTCACTAGAAACTGATGCCAGAGAAGCAGTGTTATGTATGCAGCCCACAGCAATTATTATTTAAAGGCGCAGCACTATATCAACTACAAGACTAAAGCTGGGTACACACAGTACCGATAAAGCCCCGATACTGTCGGATCCGTACTGTGTGTAACATACTTTCCCGAACGAGCGCACGGCCGCCAAACGATCGGGTCGGCCCAAACGCTTGTTCGCAAAAGAGGGAAAATTTCCCGTTGCCGAGGGAACACAAAAGTCCTGAGCGTTCTCCCTATGCTGTGCATAGAGAGAGCGCACGGGACTGTGTGTAGCCCAATCTTTGAAAGATGACAGACAGGATTTGCAAGAAAAAAAAGGGTTCTTTCAAAAATCGTGATTTAATAAAAGTTCTAATTGTTAAAACTGGTGCTAATTTTGCCCAAAAACAATCAGATGTTAGCTTTTAAATCTGACTGGTTGGGGCAAAATTAGAACCATTTTTAAACAATAAGAACTTTTATTTAACCCCCCTGTATATGAATAAAGCATAGAATCACTGGTAAAAAAAAGTAATTTGAAAAAAGGTTTTAAATTAATTATTCTCTAATTATTCTATTTACCCTTTCTAAACCTGAAGAAAGGGGTTGCACCCAAAACTTTGTGATTAATGTAGTGGTTAAACAATAATATATATTATTTTTTCCCTATATATACCTGTACTCATTAATCATCAAATATATAGCTACATCCTTGAGGTCCTTTTTACTAGACAATTTACCCTTATCATTAAATTAGAATTGCTGAAACCAGTTTTCTATTTAAAGAACAGAGAATAGCCCAGCACACTGTGTCAGGTGGTACCTGGAGTTCCAACGTGTTCAAGGTGGCCAAGACTAGGCTGTTTAGTGATACGGAAAAGAAGTTCTCTGGGTTCACTGTCTTGGTCTGTGGCTGAAAGTTGTTGAGTGGTAATTTTTTTCACAGAATTTTCATCCAGAGTTAGACCTTTATTAGCAGTAATAGATGGTGGAAGTTTGTCTTCTGTGAAATTTTTAAAAAAGGGCACATACATTGGTTATATGGTGATGTCTCTATTAACTGGTTACAAGATTTATACACAAAATAATCAACGCTATGGATTATAAAGGTAGAATACATTTATAGGAAATAATAATAAAAAAAAACCGAATGGATATAACTTGAAATAATAATGCTAAGTAGATTTTTACCTCAACAAAATTCCAAAAATACTTCAATATGTAACAGCAATCAGCAACTTTTACTTTTATCATGCTGGACATTACTGCCATTACAGCTTAGGGGAATGGGTTAAAGGGGATTTAATTCCCCTTTAACATTTACTTCTCCTTAAAATAATTGACAGAGAAGAAGAATTTGAATATTCAAAGAGAAGAAAACTCTCTTTTTTATTAGAGAATTAACAGAAAAATTGAGCACCTGAGCAAATTATTAATAAAACAATAATATTTTCTACCCCGGTGTGGTTCAATGTTTCATTATACAGTCATGCTTAAAGGAGAACTAAAGCCTAATAATAGATTAAGTTCAGGTAATTCACCATGTATTGAAGACATGAACTGTATTATTTAAACTTTCCTAAAAGTTGTGATTAGGAAAATTTTGTCACCATTGGGTGTTGTTTCTCCTGTTATTCCTAGGATTTGGGGCTCGTGCTTCCTTTGGCACATGTTTAAAAGACTTGAAAGGGGATGACGTCACCAACCGCAAAATAACATTGGGAACAGGAAGGAGAGGCAATGTGTATGTTTGGATTATTGAGTAATGAATATAGTAGGAATTATAATGTTAATATCTATTGGTTCACGTCCGCATTAGAACTCTGATACTAAGAAAGCAACATCTCTTGTGCTGGGCAGGCAAAGCTAAACAAGTAAAAAATAAATAGCTCTTTATTTTTATTGGTATTTAATACAACTAAAATTTACATGGAAATGTATTTACCTATAATACTAATGTAGAAGGACTGATCAATCAGTTTGTTTTCTTCTGAATCCACCACATCAAACCTAAAAGCAAAGCTCCCACCAGGGTCACCTTTTTCATGTTTATACTGAATGTGCCCTGCAAAAAATACAGCAATGTAATAAAAAGTTTATTTCCAGGTGTTAATGTGCTGACTCCAAGCACAGAGCACAGCAATCGTTTTTGTGTCAGCTCTTTATAACCTTAGGCAACAAAGTTATTTTCCACCTAATGACAAAGTAATAATAATAATATGTGATAACTTGGAAAAGGAAAATAACTGAATTAATGCATTTTACTGGAATAAAACTCTGTAATTAGACCAACTTGTGAAATATTTTGCTTACATTTATTTTAAAGAAGAATTATACTCATGAAGGAGGGGGAAGATGCTGGAAAACTGTCAGTTACTGCATATAAAGAGGAGAATAGATTCAAGAGAAAAAAACATTATTCTCCCTCTTTACAAGGCACTGGTAATTGGAATATGCTGTGCAGTTTTGGAATCCCATATACAAAAGGGACATCTTGGAAATGGAAGCAGTTTAGAGAAGGGCGACAAGTTTCATCTTCAGCTTAGGAAAGATTTATTTACAGTGAGAACGGTGAAACTGTAGAACTGTCTTCCAGCAGATGTGGTAATGGCAAGTTCACCGAATAGCTTTAAAAGTGGGCTAGATAAGTTTCTAAAACTAAAAAATATTGAGAATTACTGGTATTAATTCATATACTGCAGTTCTGGTTGATCCAGGGATATTTTCCGATTGACATTTGGAGTCAGGAAGGAATTTCCCCCCCTTTTTTAGGTGTTTTTTTTGCCTTCCTCTGGAGTGGGGGAGCTAAAGAGTTAACTGCCTTCCCTTTTTCTGCAATATTTTACTAATGCAGTCAGTGGCGTTGCTAGATATCACAGGGCCCCATAGAAAGATTTTACATGGGACCCCCCCCACATAAAAAACATTTTGGTGCAGTTTAACCTAACCCAGCATAGTTCTGCCTCACAAACCCAGTTTTGATTTTACTTTAAATGGGAGCATGTTTAAAATGTTTAAGTAAAATGAAAATGGGGTTTGTGGGGCTGAAGTACATGCCTGCAAAGGACCTGTACGGGCCCCGTTTGGTTCCCGGACCCATAGCAACTGCTATGGTTGCTATAGTGATCCCTACGCCCCTGAATGCAGTGTTGAGTATATTTCCCTACAAGAAAGACCCTAACCATAAAAAGGGTCAGTCTAATCTGATTAAATTTCAGCTAGGCTGTCCTAACTACCACCCACAATAAGTCCTAATAAGCATAGGTTTAGTCCTAATAAGTATAGGTTAGACACCCCTGTCCTTCATCTTCAACTTTTAATTAAACAGGAAAACGTTATTGTGTTACCCTACCTTTAATAATATCCATCTGCGTAAAGCTACTAATTGGTCCATTTACTGATATTAGCTGCAAGTTATTGTTCTTTGACATTTGTAACCTTCCAGCAGATGGATCTTTCTTTATAAAGAATCTGAGTTTTGCATCATCAGAATCTATATCTGTCCCCTTTAAATGTTGTTCAGATATTGTAGCTGTAGATCCTAGTATTGGAAGAGATAAAATCATTGGTTTTTAAATTCTTTGCGAAGGGCGTTCAAATCTACACATAATAAGTAGTCTTTAAAAACAGTTAAACATGGTGAAATAAGTAGCAATGTTGCACATGAAACTGAATGCAGATAAATGTAAGACAAATGCCTGATTCAAACATAACAAAAAATCAGTGTTAGTGGTTTTGTTAAAAAAAGTTTCAAATTGGTCTATTTGGATTCAGGAACATATCTTCCATTGTATTCTGCTGTGTCAAGTTTTTGAAATCGGTTCTAGAAAAGGAATATGACAAAGATGATACCATGTAGGAGTAAAATGAGCATGGTGCCATTTCTGTCTGCCTTTCAGGTAAATAGAATGGAGAGGATTCTTTTCTGTCTTTTATTCTCATATAAAAAGAGAAAAGTCAGTTACAAACTGGTTGGAATTTTACATTATATATAATAATGATAAAATGACTAAATATTGTTTAAAATGTTTGTTTGTACAAACTCAGTAACTCTGGAACTTCCAATTATTATGCATAATATACCTGCTGAAATCTGTAGGCCTCTGTTTATAGCTATTCGTGGGGGCTCTTTCCTATGTTGCTCTATAGAAATCTCTACCCTTCCATTCTCAGTGTAGACTCCATCTGAGAGGGTGAATCTGAATTCATCAGATGTGACAGCCATATTTTCTGGAATGTACGCGATCAGCTCATCTAATACATCCTGGTAAGTGAAGGTTGATCCTTGGTAAAGAACCCGCCCATTATCTAAAGGCTCTGAATAAAACTGCCTTCTGCGTAGATGACCTATGAAAATAAATTCATTTTTCTTGTAATAAAACATGAGATTTAAAAATAATTTCACAGTTACTACAAATTCTCTTTAAAAACAAAGTTTAAATTGGTTTCCAAATATATTCAACACACACAGTGTCTGTGTAAACATAGTTACATCTACCATTTAATAAGCTTTGAATTTTTTTCTACATAATTAGCCCATTCCCAACCTATACTCAATATATATTACAGTACAATATTATCCTGAAAAAGAAAAAAGTCATTACCCAAAGCCGACACTGCTATATGTTTTGTGATATGGTGTTCAAATAGAGTAAACAGATGAGGTGACAAAGCAACTTTTTATTTTGATAACCAGGAACCCCCAAAGCCTCAACTTCGCAATACTAACTAGTCTCCAGGACATCACACTAGAAGGATCTTTTTCTTGATCATTGGCGGCAATCATTATGAATATAAAAGGTTCCTGGGGGTTGAGAATTACCTTTAACAAATACAGTTTTTAGGGTATTATATTCTGTATGATAGGATAAGAAAAACAATAGTACATGGATTAAATGTAAATAAAGTTGCAAGGTAAAGATGTTTAGGATAGAACAGTGTAGCAGCTTGTTCCTCCTCTGTCTTATATTAATTTAGTATAGAAAGAAGTGTTGGCATTATTGTATTTCTACTGCATTATTTAGAAACTTAAAACCTTTTATTGCACACAGGTAAAGTAACTCCTGGAAATCTGTGTGTATTTTGTACAAAAACTATCCATTTAGTGCAACTGGATGGAAAATAGAAAAAGCAGACTAGTGCCTTTTTATTCAATGGATCATGGACACATTTTACTTGCCAATAACATGTGATTTGGAGTTAACGCTATAAGTTACTTAAACAATAAATACATTACTATTATTAAGGAAATCATACCATTTGCAGGCATCTTAGTTACAATAAAAGTAAGCTCGTTATCCTGAGTATCAATATCCTGGACAGACAAACACGTGTTTTTAATAACTGCTCCTGATCTGTCAATGACTCTTAGTGGCTGTATCTCAATCTGTGGGGCTTCATCATTCTTACCCTTAGAAAATTGAAAAACAAATGCATTAAAACATTTAAATAAAACTTATGTACCATTAATAATTGAATTGTGAATTTGAAACTGTTGATACCCAATATATCTTCTGAAAAGTCCACACATTTTAAAACATTTCTGTAAACTAGATTTGTATCAAAATAAAAATTACAAAGAGACTGTAAAACTATTTAAAAGGACAACTAAAGCCACAGAGCAACACTGAACCAGTAGGCAGAACACCTTGATTTAAAACCAGTAATCTGTGTCTTACCCCTCATTTTGATATGGGCCCTGCGAAATTTACCTAAATAACATATGGTTTGGGCTTTAGTTCATTGCATTCTAGTATCACACTGTTTGGCCAACTACCATTATGTTCTGCACATGCTCAGTCCTTAGCTATGGCAGAAACTTGTTAAAGTTGGTCACACCCATCAATATTCTCTAGCCAATCCTTTTACAGGACATATAAAGCAAGGAAACATATGACTGAGGTCAGGAGGTGAGGTCTGACACTGAACATACACACAGATACTTCATCCAGTTCTTAACTGCCTTACATTTACTTTAATATAATTTAATTACTGAAGTGGTATTTTATAGCTTATTGGTGTTTTTAGGGGGGTTGTTTTCAGATTCTGGAGTATAAAAAATTGGGTTTAGTTCTCCTTTAAATAAATGTATTAAACAAAACTATTTCAGAGTGATTTATATTGTTCTATTTCAAGTAGATGTTAAGCAGGTATTTATAAGGACCTGACATTGATGGCATGTTTATAAATGGTCAGAAGAGATGAAAAATGGCCCATATATAGCCTACTCTGAGAGGACCTCAGTCCATTAGATATACCCCAAAGTGTTTATAGCCCTCAAGCCATGATTTTGAAAGTACTGAGATCCATCAAGTTTAAAAGAGACAGATTTGCTGTTCTCATTTAGCCAATGCAGATAATTTGTTTCAGATCACCAATGGGACCTGATAATAATACATATTAACACTAAAGAGGCATATATTCTGAATATTAATAGTGAGATATGTGTAAGCAAGACTCTAATCATATAGAGAAGTGACGATATATATGAGTACATTTTTCTATGTATATTTATCTAGAATTTAATATAAATATACATAGCTATATATATAGATATAAATATGGTAGAAAAGGACAAATTAGCTAAAAAGGACATATTAGCTAAAAAACTTCTCCAATTTTTAGTTCACTTAATTTAATAGAGTTTAGAAAATACCGTCCCTTATTTAACTTTCTTGGTATTTTAGTGCCCAGCTTGACTATCCACATTACTCTTTTTGCAAAGATGGCGTCCAATTTCCCTCCCCAAGGACCTAACCTTCTTGATACCTTGAAAAGTGCATTTAATCACCATATTACATACTCCCCTATGTATAGACAATGCTGATCTTTGGTCTTTATGAAGACTAGAGTTTAGGTGTTCACCCACTCTATCTTTTAATTTTCGCTTGGTCTTCCCTACATATTGATTCCTACACCCACAGGTGACTAGGTAGACAACACCTGTAGTCTGTGAGTTAATCATAATTATTAAAACTAAAGTCATAGTTATTAAAATTTTTACCTGTTGACGTGCTTGTAAAACTGTTAGATATCGCTATAGAATTACAGCATAAACATCTACTTCAACCTCATTTGTATCGACAACCAATTCAATGCATCAGATCTTACATTGGGTGCTCGGTGACCCATTACTCACTATAGATCTGGCTTTCCGATATTTAACTTGGAGAAATGGGAAGAATCTGACTTAGATCAGGATCCACACATAGAACATCCCAATGTTTTTTTAATAATCCTAAAAATTTATTTGGACTGTTTAGTATAAGTGGTGACAAAATTAAACACTTGATCTCTTACATTATGAACTCTTTTCTCTCTTTTGTTCTCTAGGAATGTGTTAGAGTCTTCGTTAGAGACTTTTTACTCCTAAGAAAATTATGAACAGGTTTGATCCATGTTTTTCTATCAAAGGCGACCGCCCTATCATGTTTGCTTAATGCACAGAGCATCATAGCCTTGCAGTATTAGGTGATCCCATAAGGACATAAAATGTTCCGGGAAGTTATCCCATGTCAAGCAAACCCTATGTATATGCAGGAATTGACTGACAGGGATTTTTGGAAATATTGCAGAATGCGATATGCAGCAATTGACCGACATGCTATTTTTTAAGGCCTAGAATGGCTACTTGGGTAATGAAGCAAAGTATTCCTCTTAATTGGTTTTCTATAACGTTCTGTCTCAATAGTAGACTCTAGAAATGGTATTTGATTCTTATCCTATGAGAATGTAAACTGCAAACTTGGATTATTTTTATTACAATATGATACGAAATCCTGGACCTCTGCTTCCATGCTATGCCATATAATAATCAGGTCATCTATATAACTAAAAAATGTCAAAATTTTCACTTTGAAGGGGTTGCACTGTCCAAACATGTGGAGCCGCTCCCACAACCCCATATAGAAGTTCACGTAGGAGGGGGCAAAATGAGCGCCCATCTCGGCCCCACATCTCTGGAGGTAGTGCACACCCTCAAACAAAAAGACATTTTGAATTAGCAGGTACTGCAAAATATCCACCAAAAAATTACACAAACCTCTATGGCAATGCTTAAGTTGTAGACATCAGACTGGCTTGTACCATCAGTCATAAAGAAGCTAAAATAGTCACTACTTGGTTCAAAGCTGTCATGGATACTTTGCACATAGAAAATTCTGTTTTCTATAAAGTCCTCAACTGGAAATGAAGTATCAGAACCCATCTGACCTCCAAGTAATGTTCTTCCACCTGTAGAAAGAAAAGTTTAAAGGTTCAAATATGAATTCTGTAAGTGCTATACAATGTTAAAGACAAATATTATCAGTTTTGGACTGACCTACAGGTTTACAGAGGAATGCCCCAGTGGGCCCACAGCCTATTCACACAAGAAAACAGATAAAACTGCTAACATTTAAATATAGAGCCAGGGGACAGTAAGAAATGCATTTTAATGAACAATAGGGGTCATTCAGAGTAAAATAGACATCTACATGAGTTAAAATAGAGATATAAAATGTTATGTGGGCCCCTAAACTCGTCCTGTGCCCCAACAGTCCAGTCAGAACCGGAATATTATAAAATGCCTTTGCAAATATCAGCTAAGTCTTACATTGATTACCCCTAACCGCAAAGGTCCACTAAACTGAAAATGTACTTTCCCCTCAAATAATCTATGATAATGTGGGAGGTAGGAGCCAGTATTCCAAATCCTCCATTTGTAGGCATTAATGAGTTAATGTGAAGCTTAAGAAGATAGATCATGACCCCTTGTGTCTCTCACTCTCTCTCTGACATCAATTTAAAAAAAAAAAAAAAGTTCCCTTTCAGACTTTCTAGACCTGTAATAATATTTTTCATTGATGTCTGACAGGGAGAGTGAGAACCATGAGCCTTTGTGGCCAATTTTCTAAAGTAATTAAATATTAATTCCTACAAGACAGAAGGTAGGAATACTTGCTCCTACCACATTATTTTACATGATTTTGGGGGAAAAACTAAACTTTCACTTTAGTGATCCTTTCCTAAGTGCAAAAATAAACAATAAAAAAACAAAAATGATTTGTCTTATGTACATTCTGTACTGTTAATTGTAACTAATCTTTTCTTTGTAATAAAAGTACATTTTAAAAAAAATGTTTTTAAAGAATTGCTTGTACATTTTTGTATTATGGAGCCAGCTGTATTTAAAGGGCAGATATAATGGGAAAATGGACTTCAAGCATATATGCTTATTAGAATTGATCTGAGTCTAAGTAAACATGATGTATAAATACATAGAATTTTTGTTGGGGACTTTCTAATAATAAAATAATAATAATGAAAAAGTGATAGATAGATAGATAGATAGATAGATAGATAGATAGATAGATAGATTAGCATGAAATCTGAAAATCAGAATATGATTGAAGATGGAGGTATGAAAAGCTAAAGGGTAGTGTCTAAGGCTTTTCATTTAGGTTAAGTACACTTTAATCTTGTATGCACTGCTAGTGTTATGGCCCATTATGGGAAGATTAACAACCTCGTTGAAAGACTAAATCTGTCTAAACATTCCTAATATTGAAATCTGTTTGTTGATACTAAAATTGTTTGTTGATACAAATATTGCATTGAACAGTGGTCCTCAAACTTTTTCAGAACGTGGCAAACTTGTGCAATTGATGTTGGACTTAATGTTGTAAATACCCATATGTTTTGAACTTTACATTGTTTATTGTAATCAAATTTTATTATAATCAATGTAGTCCAACATTATAGTCACTGCACTGAAATGTAATCACAACATATATTATTTAAGTACAAGATAACAAATAAGTTACACTGCTGAAAAAATATTTCCACTAACAGAATTTCGAGGCCCCCCTCCTGCTCTATGAAGGCAAAAAAGTCAGTGTGCGCTTGCACACATTGGCATAGAAACATGTTTTATACTGAGAATAACGAAATCGAAAACCAATGAGCCTTGTTTTCTAAAAGGCACTTTACAAAAGTAGATATAGTATTTCTAATGAATAATTAAGCAGTTATGGTTTGGCACACAAAAACAATATGGAAATCATTACCATTCTTAATGTTTTCTAAGTAGCCGAACTTAGGTGCATTAAGTATTTTAATTTTCAGCTGTCTTCCAAATGTTATAAAATCCCCACCAAACATGTATTGTGCTGGTATCAGAATTCTCCCTCCTTCCTCCACCTGGAAGACAAGAATTGTCTGTGAAATCAACCCATACATTGCTTTACACCTAGATCACTCTCATAAAGAAACAAGTGCATTGTCTTTTTTTATAGTAACACCTAAATGAAACACCTCGGTTTTTAAATGGTTTACTAAAATAAATTGTATTTTCTACAGTGGCATTCTGGTTATTCTCTATTAAACTGAGAGAATACTGTGGAAAACTATAATAAAATATGAACAGCAGAAATAAAGGTTGATGACATACTTCAAGCCTTTATAGAGAAATACTCACAGATTTTAATGTAAAACCCCTAAAGTTTGTGGGGTTAATTCAGCATATCCAGAAATAACATTTTCTTATATTGGTTCTTCTTTGTAGAAAAGAAACATGATTAATAAATTGCATGTATGTAGCAGGGTCTTTAAAGGGTAACTGTGGTCTCCATAGGTGTGCCCTTTATTGAAAAAGCTCTCTCATTTCTTTCAAAAGAAAACAAACGGTCTCTAGCTTCTCTGGATCTTAATTTATAGTCCTGTAATGTTACACTTCCCAGACTGCCCTGTCTCTGTGATAGGCACGTGTTATAAGCTGTGTCATAAGCCCCATCCCCCCAAAATTGACCATTTCTGAAGCTAGTTAAAGACCTGCAATCATTCTCTTGTCCATTCTTTTGCCTATGGACACTTTAGGGACTAAGCAAAATTATTTTCAGGCTTGTGGCTAGCTTTAAAAATGATTAAGAGTTTCAAGGGCAGGGCTTATGATGGAGCTGGCGATGCTCTGTCCCAGCAGTGGGCACGCTCCCATCTTACCATAATCTTAAACCCAAGTGCTGGAGATGTCACAGCTGACATTGCTAGCAAGAAAAAACACCCTTTATACTGCTGTAAGACTGAAGCTAGAAGCATGATCCTAGAGTCATTTTAAAGGTAGGAGCACAGTTCCCCTTTAAAACAGTCTGTACTGATCATTACTATATGTACTTTAGGACTTACAGTTATCTCTGAGGCAGATGTAGTTAGAGGTTGCTGAGGTTCACTGGATGTAATTGTAATGGTAAACATCTGATTATCCAGCCGGTAGTTGAGGGCATTATACACAGTGAAATAGAATATATCTGTAACTGTTTGGCTGTGAGAATCAATGATTGTAGAATACCTGCAAAAGATAAAACATAGGGTTTTAAAGGGCAAGTCCTCCCTAAAACTAAAATCTTATATGTTACTGGCCATGATTGTAGCTTTAAAACAAGCCATCCCCCATTAAAATCCGTTCAGCCAAATACAATATACATATTTTTTGCAGCAGGCATTTTGCAGACCAGGAAAATCTCAGCTGTAATCCAAGCTGGCTGACGTCACCTCCACCCATGCCTTTTCCATGCCTGCAGCCTCCCTTGGATCCGGATGGTGGGAGGGGGGCAGGCGCCAAGGGAGGCTGCAGGCACGGAAAAGGCACGGGTGGAGGTGACGTCAGCCAGAATGGTCAAAATTTTCCAAATTTTGACCATTCTGCAAGAGATTGTTTTATAAATGGGAAATTATTGTAAAACATCAAGCCATATGGTGGTGTATTCCACTAGGGTTACATATAGAACAAAATCATTTCCCTATAGTTATGGTTATTATGCCACATTATTAGGAAGATTATAACAACCAGTGTTGGTTAAATTCTTACCAACACAAACAAGTTGACGAAAGCTGGGTACACACATTCCCGATGATTTGCCCTTAATCAGTAAAGTGTGTATGGCTGAAACAATCGTTTCTGACGCAGACCCCTATACTATAGGGAGTTGGCCGCGATTGTAGGGAATATGGCATAACAAACATTATCCCTATACTTTATATATGGAGAACATTTGTGACTTTGTGTATTCCCATCTCCAGTGCCGCTCCTACCATGAAGCAATCTGAAAAACGTGCTCACGGAGAATGCCCCTGGTAAACTTCGAATTTTTTTTCTTTCCTTCCCTGAACATGGCGCGAAGCTGCCTTTCCGGTCGGCGCACTCCATGTTTGCAGGGGCCTCCTTGTGGGAAGGGTCCCTTCATCTGTGCAGGGCCCTCCACCCTCCATTTTTGCAGGGGACCCTTGTGGGCAGGGTCCCTCCATCTGTGCAGGGCCCTCCATGTAAGCAGGGGCCCTCTGCCCTCCATGTTTGCAGGGGCCTTCTTGTGGGCAGGGTCCCTCCATCTGTGCAGGGCCCTCCTTGTAAGCAGGGGCCCTCCATGTTTGCAGGGGCCTCCTTGTGGGCAGGGTTCCTCATCTGTGCAGGGCCCTCCTTGTAGTAAGCAGGGGTCCTCCACGTGTACAGGGGCCCTCCTGGTGTGTGGGGGCCCTCCATGTGTGCAGCACAGGGCTCTCCTTGTAAGCAGGGGTCCTCCTTGTGTGCAAGGGCTTCTTTGTGGGCAGGGGCCCTCCATGTGTGCAGGTCCCTCCTTGTAAGCAGGGGCTCACCTTGTGTGTAGAGGCCCCCATGTGTGCAAGGGCCTCCTTGTATAATTTGGGGGATTTTACCTGTTACAGTCTGAATTAGCAATAAGTGGTCAAAGTAGCAGAGAAAATGTGTTTATGTAATATGCTTGTGAAGGTTCTCATTCATCCAGGTCATGGTATATCTGTAATATTCATTCATCCAGGTCATAGTAAATCTGTAATATTCATTCATCCAAGTCATGGTATATCTGTAATATTAATTCATCCAGGTCATGGTATATCTGTAATATTCATCCATCCAGGTCATGGTAGATCTGTAACATGCATCCATCCATGTCATGGTATATCTGTAATATTCATTCATTCAGGTTATGGTAAATCTGTAATATTCGTTCATCCAGGTCATAGTATACAGTGGTGTGAAAAACTATTTGCCCCCTTCCTGATTTCTTATTCTTTTGCATGTTTGTCACACTTAAATGTTTCTGCTCATCAAAAACCATTAACTATTAGTCAAAGATAACATAATTGAACACAAAATGCAGTTTTAAATGATGGTTTTTATTATTTAGTGAGAAATAAAACTCCAAACCTACATGGCCCTGTGTGAAAAAGTGATTGCCCCCCTTATAAAATAAGTTAAAAAATAACTTAATTTGAGATCTATCAGTCTGGTAAAGGTTATAAAGCCATTTCTAAAGCTTTGGGACTCCAGCTAACCACAGTGAGAGCCATTATCCACAAATGGCAAAAACATGGAACAGTGATGAACCTTCCCAGGAGTGACCGGCCGACCAAAATTACCCCAAGAGCGCAGAGAAAACTCATCCGAGAGGCCACAAAAGACCCCAGGACAACATCTAAAGACCTGCAGGCCTCACTTGCATCAATTAAGGTCAGTGTTCATAACTCCACCATAAGAAAGAGACTGGGCAAAAACGGCCTGCATGGCAGATATCCAAGGCGCAAACCACTTTTAAGCAAAAAGAACATTAAGGCTCGTCTCAATTTTGCTAAAAAACATCTCAATGATTGCCAAGACTTTTGGGAAAATACCTTGTGGACCGACGAGACAAAAGTTGAACTTTTTGGAAGGTGCGTGTCCCGTTACATCTGGCGTAGAAGTAACACAGCATTTCAGCAAAAGAACATCATACCAACAGTAAAATATGGTGGTGGTAGTGTGATGGTCTGGGGTTGTTTTGCTGCTTCAGGACCTGGAAGGCTTGCTGTGATAGATGGAACCATGAATTCTACTGTCTACCAAAAAATCCTGAAGGAGAATGTCCGGCCATCTGTTCGTCAACTCAAGCTGAAGCGATCTTGGGTGCTGCAGCAGGACAATGACCCAAAACACACTTGAAGGCTGACTGGCTGAAGAAAAACAAAATGAAGACTTTGGAGTGGCCTAGTCAAAGTCCTGACCTGAATCCTATTGAGATGCTGTGGCATGACCTTAAAAAGGCGGGCATGCTAGAAAACCCTCAAATAAAGCTGAATTACAACAATTCTGCAAAGATGAGTGGGCCAAAATTCCTCCAGAGCGCTGTAAAAGACTCGTTGCAAGTTATCGCAAACGCTTGATTGCAGTTATTGCTGCTAAGTGTGGCCCAACCAGTTATTAGGTTCAGGGGGCAATTTCTTTTTCACACAGGGCCATGTAGGTTTGGAGTTTTTTTTCTCACTAAATAATAAAAACCATCATTTAAAACTGCATTTTGGTGTTCAATTATGTTATCTTTGACTAATAGTTAACTGTTTTTGATGAGCAGAAACATTTAAGTGTGACAAACATGCAAAAGAATAAGAAATCAGGAAGGGGGCAAATAGTTTTTCATACCACTGTATCTGTAATATTCATCCATCCAGGTCATGGTATATCTGTAATATTCATTGTAATATCCATCCATCCAGGTCATGGTATATCTGTAATATTCATTCATCCAGGTCATGGTATACCTATAATATTCATTCATCCAGGTCATGGTACAGTATATCTGTAATATTCATTCATCCAGGTCATGGTATATCTGTTGTATTCAGTTAGATCAACTAGACTTAAAGGGCATGTCCACCTTTTTAACATTTGTTTTTATATGTAATAGGTCTCCCTCCCCCAGCCCCAACTGCTAGAATAGATTTTCCAGAAAATCTATTCTAGATCTTTACTTATCTTCCCTCTTTCCTCCGCCGTACTGCCCGGCCCTCTGCTTGAATGCAAGCAGGAGGCCGGACTGGCAGCCGTATCTATTATTGGCTGAGAGGCAGCCAATCACGGACGTGTTTGCCGGCTGCACAGAACGCCAGGGGAGGGAGGTAAGGTAAGTAGAGTTCCAGGGAGCCCTATGGGGCTAAATCAATGTAAGTCAACTGCCGTCAGTGTAAACCATAGTTCATGTAACGTGAACTATGGTTTACACTGACGGCAGTTGACTTAAATTGATTTAGCCCCATAGGAGGGGTTCCTTGATATTTATTGAAATTTACTGGGAGTTTGTTTCACTTCATTATATTTACCGGTCTCTGGAACATTGATCTCCAACAATTGTACTAGGGGCCCCTAGAGAAGCCATACAACTTATTATTGCCTACATAAGATACATATCCAGTATATTGATTATTTGTATATGATTTATATTTTATAATAAGAGGGTGGTCGAGTAAGAGGGTGGGTTACTTTTAAAGGGGAACTGTGGTCCAAAAATGACTTTAGGTAAATTGATAGGAATTGCTCTCCTGATAATTTTTGCAATGTATTTTTATTGTTTATCTTGCATAGTTTTGAAGATATTTACATTTTTGTGTGTGATATGGCAGCAGCATCACCAGGTCCCCTGCACTTCCTGCTTTCTGCTCTGAAACCATGTCAGTCAATCTGCCCTGTGTCGCCTCCTCCCCTTTGAAGCCCCTATGGTCCCTCCCACTCATGGACCCCATGATCTCTCCATTTGCAGGTCCCCCGTGGCCCATTCTCTTACAGCCCCATGTGTCCCTGCCCACTCGTGGGTGCCTAAGCCCCACCCACCTGCGGACACCCAAGGACCACCCACTCGTGGGTGCATAAGCTCTGCCCACTTGCGGGTGCATAAGCCGTGCCCACTCGTGGGTTGCATAAGCCCCATACACTTGTGGGTGCATGAGCCCCACCCACTCACGGGTGCCGTGTGCCACTCAGACCCCCCCCTACAGAAAACTCTGTGGAAACAGCCTTTTCAAAAGGCTGTTTTCACATAGTGGGAAAGAAGGGCTGTAGATTCCCTTGCCTACTCTTAGAGGACTTCACACAGCAGAGAGGGGGACTTCCTGTCTCCCTCACACACTGAGGGAGTCTGAGGCTGTGCTCGCCGGTGGCACTGTGCAGGAGAAGCCTTAAGAATGTCACATGTCAGCCTCCCACCCATTAACTTTCTGGTCAGTCATTTCTTTATATCTTGGGCTGTGGAGCAGGTAGAGAGGTGGTTGATGGCTCGTTTCATTTAAACTCAAATTGTTTGGAGACCACAGTTCCCCTTTAACAGTATATTTTTAACAGTATTTATGCTTAGTGAGTTTATTGTGGTTTTATGATGTTTATTAATAAATATATGATACATATTTTATGTAAGAGTATATATTTTATATGTGCTTATTTATTATTGTACATAGCGCGGGATAAATTACATTTTATTTCAGGGTAATATCCCCATTACCATCCATAAAGCAGCATTTCCCACTCTTTATTCTGGTGAAGTATCACTCTTAAAGGGTTACCCTATGTTGTCTGACACTGTAAAGTAGCAGATTAAAAGAGAACCATGACGCCAGCCTGGAGCATGGCTGAAACGCTACAGTTAAGGTTCTGACACCTTCTGTCCTTATCAATGGTAATGTTTGCACCACCCAGGCACTTTGGATATTTAAGCTTGAGGTGGTGGCAGGCTTACAAATTATTTGGCCAACATGTTTTATTCTACATAAATTATGATAGGGATTTCTAATGTATTGTACCACTTGCACCATATATTTATTTGCTATAACAATGGAGAACTTTATAAATGTGTATTCAAATATAAAATAATCAAGTTTTGCCACACCCAGCAAAGAAGGCACGCCCACACAGAAAGCCACACTCACTTTCCCGCGGTGGCGGCGCGCTGCGCCATATGAATTCAAAAGTCTTTCAGGTGCCAAAAACCCTAGGGACACCCCTGCCCATCTGTCAAAATTACAGATTGGTACAGTATATCAGGGATTCTTTAACAGTATATCAGGGATTCCTAATAACTCGCTCTACCTAAAAGGTTCGTACACACGTAAGATTTT
Source organism: Hymenochirus boettgeri (assembly GCA_019447015.1). NCBI lineage: Eukaryota > Metazoa > Chordata > Amphibia > Anura > Pipidae > Hymenochirus > Hymenochirus boettgeri. Next base: position 150,612,818 of record CM033469.1, read on the forward strand.
CAGCAAACCTCCGACCCCCGACCGACCCTCTATCACCACTCACACCCACAATGAATGGCCTTTCGGACGATAGTTGCACGTGTGTATGCGTTACGTGTGTATGCGTTAGGTTGGAGGTGGTTCGCCAGGCGGGCCAACGAATGATCCTCCGACCGAACGCATACACACGCGTAACTATAGCTCGAAATGATGGTTCGTCGCAGGTGTGAGTCTTGATTGGGGTTCGGTCAGGGCTCGGAAGTCTGCTGAAAATCGTACGAACCTTAAGATATCCCATCTAGATAAAGAGGCCAAGAGGGGGTGGGGGTTTGTCTAACTCTACCCACAGATGTGTCAATTAACAAGGGCCATTTGCATAAGCCCTACACACCCAGGGTAACTTCAAGTGAAAAGGTAAACATGGCTGTGAGCAGGACTTATATAATCTTAGAACAAACAAGAATAAAAAATACTACTTTATACACGTCTGTGGTGTTAATAAAAAAATAATTAGCCTGGCATAGCCTTAAAGCTGGTGTTAAACAGTAGAAAACTATTTCTTTTTTAATGGCTTGCTATTCTCTTGGTAACATTTACTTTTGTCCTCTGGATGCCCTCTCCTTGGCAACCATGGCTGAGGATTAAGGATTCCTATTAGAAATAGAAAAAAAACCTATTGCTGAGAAGTAGGTTAGTTTGATTCAAATTATTGGTTTCTAAAAACAATGAAACATTCAAAGTGATATTGTCATTGTCATACAAAAAGCTCCTTATACAGTTATGCATATTAAGTGTGTTTTTAACTTAATGTAAGCTACACACAAGGGTAGACTTGTGTTCATTTGCTTTACATATTGATTGACTATCAACTTTTGGTATGATTAATCTAGTATCATTTATGTTACAGGTTAAGATTCTCTATCCTTTCCCATAAACCATTGCTGAGAAAAATTGTAATAGAAATTGGTATTAATGCACATATTAACCCATTATAAGATGGACTATAATGATACACCCACCATTTTGGGCAATACAAACAAATTAAGTATTTGTTACCCTTTAAATCTCATTTAATTATATTGATAAACGTATTTTATTGCCTTGCTTCTGCAGGCAATCCTACTCACTCATTGGAAATAAACTCCTAGACCAAGACACCAAGCTTGATATTCTTGACTGCCTTATATTTTGGGACCTTTATGAACACACTGCACTTAAACGCTGATGGTGGCAAATGCGACTTACTTAATGCTCTCGTTGTTTATATCCTCCATTGTGAAAGACGAGAATTCGGATAGTTCCTCAGCTTCATGGCCTGGCTTCGTCTTGGTAAGAATGCCATACATTGGCAGGGAGACTAGCTGAATTTTAACACTTGAATCAGGAGAATTGTTATCCTTTTAAAGAAATAATACAGAACATTTAGGACTTGGTTTTAAGGAAAATACATTATATTCAATGCAAAATATTTTAACTTGATCACTGAGCAACTTGCATAGGGTGCAAGTGCACCTTACTGTAGCAAAGTAGTTACTGTATCACAAAAACAAGTACAGGTAAGGTGTGCTCTGCTGTAATATTGCATTGGCCTGATTATGGTAATGTTTCAAACAGAAGGTCAGTGTTGATACTATAACAGTATATAGCAAAATGTAGAATAGGACAGAAAAAAAAAAAAAAATATGTATAGTCGAAGTACTTAAATGTCCATCAAATGAAACCATTGAGCATGTCTTATACCATACTAAAAGACATTCCTAGTGTGTCAAGGCACACCACACTTAAATCAATGTATTTATAATTTAAATATATAATGGATAATGCACCCCCTACTGTAAATTATAAGGATATTATCCATATAATTTACAGTAGGTGGTGTATTCTCTTTTATAATTTACCCCTTGTCTCCATTAATTTTACTGTCCCTACTGAGTTGAGTAACACTTCCGTAATTTTATAATGTTACAGGTGGTCCCATATTAAAGTACTTAGGGTAGATTTTATGAATTATTAACCTTTGTATGAAACTTTATTTAATTTATATTTATCTGTTTAATGGCTTTAGACGCTGTATTTTATTATGTACAGTGCTGCATACCAAAGTGGCACTTTATAAATAAAATTATACATACACACATGTAACTGGAGATACCGAATGAGAATATCAGAAGTGTCAGGGGTTCTATTCCATCTACCTGACATGTTATCCATACTGCCACTGACAAAATTGCTGCTTCCTACCTCCTCCACAGCGCTGCTCTCTGGACTGAACCAGTCCCTGAAATAACCCTATGCTTGTTCTCCCCTCTTTAGCATGGATTGCAAGTCCCATGATTACAAAGTAATTTTCACACATATAGCAATGTATTAATATTGATTAAGTATTAAAGGGCATGTCCATCCCTTTTTATAAATTTTGGGGTATAGTAGGTCTCCCTCCCCCAGCCCCAACCGCTATATTACTTTTTACAGAAACTCCCCGATCATTACTTACCTTCACTCTCTCCTCCGGCGTACTATCCCGGCCCTCTGCTTGCATGAAACTGCAAACAGAGGGCCGGCAAATGCAACAAAGTTGGAGGAGCACACTATTTCGTTTCCAGTGTTTATTTCAGCAAAAACATACAACGTTTCGGGGGATACAAACTCCCCTGAGGAGTTTGTATCTGAGGAAGGGGAGTTTGTATCCGCCGAAACGTTGTATGTTTTTGCTGAAATAAACACTGGAAATGAAATAGTGTGCTCCTCCAACTTTGTTGCATTTGCCATATTGCTGTGGCCCTTAAGGTGGAGGGCTGGGAGGATTGCACCTATTAACTAAAAGGCCGTGCCATTTAGGTGTGCTGGAGTGTACTACACTGAAAGCTTTGGATAAACAGAGGGCCGGACAGGAAGCCGCATCCGTGATTGGCTGAGAGGCAGCCATTCACGAACGCGGCTGCCGGCAGTGGAGAATGCCAGGGGAGAGAGGTAAGGTAAGTAGAGTTCGGGGGAGTTTCTGTATAACCTATAATAGCGGTTGGGGCTTGGGGAGGAAGACCTACTTTACCCCAAAAGGGTTACAGACCCTTTTGGGGAAGGGAGGGAGGGCTGCAGTGCGCATGGCAAAATTCTCACAGAGGAGAGACAGAAGTCCTATATGGACTCTGCTCCTGGTGGCCAGTTTTTGGGACTTTGGAGGGGCATAGCAGGGCAGCAATTTGGAGCAGGGATGTAAGGTAAGGATTTTATTACACTACACAGTGGGGTCAGTAGTGGGTTAAATTCTAGTTTTGGGGGTGGACATGCTGTTTAATGTCTGATATTTAATCAACACCTTTACCATGGGGCCTTGCTATCTTGATAGTGATCATTGAAAGGATAGAGGTTTGATCTTAAAACACAGACGTGGTGTGTAGTGTGTGTATAAACAGGATCCAGATAAACATGCTATGTTCATACTTATTAGTACTCACCACGGCAAGTTCCACTTTTATAGCTGCTTATGTTATGACTTGGGAGCACAGGACACTGATTAGCTTTATAGGTTAAGGTGAGGTTAAAGGTGCTAAACGCTCCCCACGGAGTATAAATATATAATGAAATAGAGCCTGCTTATAACAGAAGGTACCTCACAGCCTCATGTTATTATAGCAGTATTTCCCAATAATCTAACATATGAACAAGTATTTTTCGAATATGCAAGTGATCTATCTACCCTTCCCTTACATCCATGGCTATAACACTATTGGCCTAAGAAAGGATTATTTAGGTCACTTCAGGCAGTAGGAGTCATGAACCTTATCAATCTTGCCCTCCCTTTCCTATTGCATTTACCTGCCAGCTAGAATCCAGGGGGTCTAAGTGGATCTGAGAATGTACCCAGACAATCTTGCCACAATGTGCAGTTCAAACTAAACAACGCTATTGGGTAACCTGTGACTCAAACAGGATCCAGATGAACATGCTATGTTCATACTTGTTCATTAGTAATTACCACAGCAAGTTTCAGATTTAAAGTTGCTATGGGGTTAGGACTTGGGAGCACAGGATACTGATTAGCTTTATAGGTTAAGGTGAGGTGGGGTTAAAGGAGCTAAAAGCTCCTTTAAAGGACATCACACTGTGTAAGCGATCACACCACACAGATCAGTCCCATCAGGACACACACTTCTATATACTTTCACCTTCTTTCCTCCTAGCCATAGAGAGCAGGGATGTCTTGTCTTTTATTACTCACTGATACCACCTGCAGTCTGGAGGTGGTATATAAGGAGCCTTGGTGTATATGTCCATAACAATACACATCACTTCCTGTGTACCATACAGAAAGTTTTTTTTTTGATTGGCTAAGACTGTCGCATGTTTTGCAAAGAGCACATCATTGGATGTTATAATGACATTACCACTTCCTTTCAGTATTCACATGGAGACCCCTTAGCAGTCACAGGGGTGTAGTTTAACCTACCATTTTGACTATCTCATATTAAAATATGAATCTCAAATATAAACTAAGTAAGTTTATGTATTTATCGATGGTCATTTAAATGGTAATAGTGAGATGGTACATACATACCTATATACCTTCCCTATATATAATATCCTATACCCCTCACCTCACTGTTAGCTCCTAAAAACTCAATGCAATCTCCTATGAATATATAAATATATTTATATAATATGAAGGATATTAATATATATATATATAACAAACTCAATGCAATCTCCTATGAATATATAAATATATTTATATAATATAAAGGATATTAATATATATAACAAACATATAAACAACAGATCATTAAAAACTAACTAAAGGGATTCAAAGTAAGAAATCAAGTAGTGGAGGAAACTTGTGCTGCATCTGCTGGAACAATCAAATAATTTCACCTGCTGCCAAGTAGGCTGGATTGTTACAAAGTATCATATGCAACAGGTTTCAGCTTAAAGTGTCATAACATTAAGGGCTAGGCCACACTATCACGTTTTTCTTGCGTTTGCGCATGCGATTGCGCTTTTTTTCCAGATCATTGAAAACACGGCAATGCACCGAAAATGCGCGTTTTCGGGTGCGTTGCAATTGCGATTTGCGTTTCGCATTTTTAATCGCAATCGCATGCATTTTCCTATACTTAATGGAAAAACGCATGCGCAAACGCAACGAAATCGCACATGAAATTGAATGCGATTCCGTTTGTGGAGCAGTGTGGCCGTGCCCTAATGCTCAATAATAAAACATGAAAAAATTTTACAAATTCAACAGGTTTCAGCCGCCAGTATCAACATAAATATTGTTTAACTCTAAATCACGTCAAACTCAAGGCCCGTGGGCCGAATCCAGCCCTTCCGGACATTGTTTGTGGCCCCTGGTTCCTATACAGCATCCAAAAATTACTATATTGCTATCTATTTGTGCAGTCCCAAGTAGTGGCGTAGCTACAGATCTGCCTGCTAGATACCGCGATCAGCTCTTTTTAAACAACTGGTCGCACCTATCTTATTAATGGTTCAGGAGATCAGCTGTTTAAAAAGAGCTTATCACAGTATCTAGTAGGCAGGTCTGTAGTTACGATACTGCTTGTGACTGCACAAATGGTACTTGAACAAATGAATAGAAGTGTAGTAAGTCTTGGATGCAGTCACCACTGTAACAACTGATCATGTATCTAGCCCGGGACTGGGGAGGGGATATTCCATTGGAATATTGTTTAACTCTAAATCACATATATCAAACTCAAGGCCCGCGGGCCGCATCTGGCCTTTCCGGCCATTGTTTGTGGCCCCTGGTTCCTATACAGCATCCAAAAATGACTATATTGCTATCCATTTGTGCAGTCCCAAGTAGTGGGGTAACTACAGATCCGTCTGCTAGATACCACGATCAGCTCTTTTTAAACAGCTGATCGCCTGCACCCTTAATAAGATAGGTGCGACCAGCTGTTTAAAAAGAGCTGATCACATTATCTAGTAGGCAGATCTGTAGTTGTGATACTGCTTGTGACTGCACAAATGGGACTTGAACAAATGAATAGCAGCGTAGTAAGGCTTGGATGCAGTCACCGCTGTAATAACTGATCATGTATCTAGCCCGGGACTGGAGAGGGGAGACAGGTATGACAAAGGGTTTTCCACTGGAGTTGGTTATTCCATCCATTACCACCCCAGAAGAGTAAGGTTGGCATTCCACATTAGCACATGATCACGCCAGAGGTCCCAGTCCAAAACAGTGTGCCTTACACCCTTTCCCTGCTGAGACCCAGCACTAGGCACAATCCTGCGCCTGCTAAGTATCTTTAAAACAAAAATTCGGCCCAATTTTCGGCCAGTCTTTTGATTTTGGCCCCTTATGTGATTGAGTTTGACACCCTGCTCTAAATAATATATCAATGTTGGAAAGTGCTTATTGTAACTGCAAGCCGCAACATTGTATCCTAGATTTCATAATGCAAGTGAGTAATGAACAGCAAGCAACTCAAGTTAGATTATAAAGTTAAAGTGGTACACCATAAAGCTAAATGGTCACTTTACCCAAAAAACAACTTTCCTTCTCATAAATCTATAATGCTATAAGAGGCAGGAGCAAGTATTCCTACCTCTCATTCTGCCTTTGGTTAGAAGTAATTAGCTCAAGAAGTTTTGCAGTGCCAGGAGTCCGGTAGGGAAATGGCTGACCTGACCCTTATAAATATCTGTAACAATATTTTTCTTTTAACTCAGCCAGGGAAACTGTACTTGGTGACAGTGTATTTGTATACTAAAGTAGAAAATCACAACTAACCATCTTAGGAGGGTAGGAGATGTACTTTTTACCTTATAGCTCTGAAACAGATTCACAGATGGCCACTACCGATATGGCTGGCTGATAGCATACCGTATATACTCGAGTATAAACCGAGGTTTTCAGGCTTTAAAAAAAGCCCGAAAATCTTTCCTCGGTTTATACTCGAGTCAACCTTTCTCCTACCTTGTCCGGCGGCCGCGCGATCCGCATCCTCAGTGCGCATCCGGATTATGTCACTATTCGGCGCCTCTCACTTTGCGGTGTCGAGTAGTGACATCAACCGGATGCGCACTGAGGATGTTGAACGGCCGCCGGACAAGATAGGAGAATACCACGGACACCAGGGCAATATTTACAAATAAGAGTAAAACCTTCTTTATTTGTGTATACTGTATGCACAAATAAAGGAGGATTTACCCCTATTTGCAAGTATTTGCCACTTAAGATGTTTGAAAACTACAACTCCCAACAATAAAGCATGCTGGGAGTTGTAGTTTCCAAACATCTTAAGTGGCAAATACTAACCCCCTCGGTTTATACTCGAGTCAATATCTTTTTTCTCCTTTTTTAGCTAAAACTAGGTACCTCGGTTTATACTCGAGTATATACGGTAACTGCTCATTCCCATCACCCCTTGCAATGTTCCTTCTATGTTCTGCATGGGATATTAAGTGCACAATGCTTTATTTTGTGTCCACACAGATTATATATATTTGCGCACACAGATGATAATACATTATAGGGAGCATTGCTCTACTCCATCTTCTCTCACATAGGGTGCATGTGTCAAAGATGGGATATGTGTCATTGTGTTGGGGAAGGGGTAGGAGCACCAGCAATAACCATCTTTGAGTCAGTCCGCTAGAGGTGCATCTCCTACCGCCCAAGATTTTTTTTCAATGGTGTTTTGGGCAGTTTAGCGAACTTTCAATTTAGCACAATATGGTATGCAGCGCTCCCTAAACGCACTTTCAAGCCACAGGAAGGAAGCTATCATCATTAAGAGTTAAGGCTTCGTTCACACTAACCGTTTTTTTTATGCAGCGGAACATCGTGTTTACAATTTGGTGCAATGTTCCACTGTGCTAACGCATAGTGGCAGGCATTATTTTATTGGCTCCCTGCTGTGACATGCTAGTGAGTGTAAGGAGCGTGACATTAACCAAAAGCCTATAAAAAGACAAAACACCAGCTAGATTAAATAAACACAATAAGGAAGTATAATTACACAGCAAAATAAGGGTATAAAAAAATGTAAAAAGCTACATTTTTACAAATCCATTTGTTTGCACATACATAAATACAGAAAATTACAGCCATATATGAACAAATCCACAGACATTTAAAACATTAGAATGCATACATAATTATGCAAAACACAGAAGAAAAATGTAATGTCATACAAACATCCATAACAAACACTCAAATATACACAAACATACATACATTGAAGCATACACAAAAATTAATGCATATGCCTGCACACTTGTGTCCTCATTGTTAATCTGCTTTCTGTGAATTTTGTGACCTCAGCAATAAGGCCAACTGCATATTTAGTTTATATTATTACAGTCTCCTGGGCCCTAAACGTTATATTTACGCACAAATTATCTTTAAACCAATATACAGTATAGACAATTCAAAAGAAACAATGAAGCTAGCATACCATATACGCAAGATTTGATCTTTGTATTAAAATAGATCCTCCACTTGGTACAGTTATAGCCAGTAGAGAGCCAGGAACCAGCTTGGGCCCATTGTCATTTGCTGGTGACACTTTCACTCTCACTATTGTTGTGCTAGATGCGATTCCATCTATTGCTGCAATCTCCATGCTGTCCTCTGTGGTGGCTGAACCATCATGCACATAATGCAATACATTCCTGTTCACGTCTTCATATGTAAAAGTATCCCCTTTAATAACAAAAAATGAATTCAGAAATATTTGTCATTAATTTAAAATATACATATCTCAGAAATGATATTAGATTGTGGAATCCATAATGGTCACTGAATAGTGGCGAGCAGTACACATACCACTGTGGGGAAATTAACAGCTGGTGTTCATGTTGGTCAGTTAGTAATCCGGCACTCTTGATCACTAAAATACACTGAAAGGCACGTCTTATTTTTTTACCCCAAAATGATTACCGCTAGCGCATGTAGTACAGATTACAGTACTGCAATGTTAATAAAGAAATTAATTGCCTAAAAGGAATTATAGAGAAGCAGTGTTACATTAAGTGCAACTTTTAATGTACTGTGGGCCACTTGTCCACGATGCACATATGGTGCACAACTGCAATGTAATATTTTATAAGGTGCCCATACACTAAATACTCACCCTCTGACCTTTTGCCACTAGCATTTGTCTCCCTGTCTAAAGTTAATGAAATATATTGTTAGCTGGAAGTCAGAAAATAAAAAAAACTTTCCAGACTTGTAAATGTTTTTCATGTATGTCAAACAATGAGAGCAGCAAGCAGCAAGCAAGCAAGCGGCAAAATGTATACCGTATATACTCGATTATAAGACGAGGTTTTTAGGCTTTAAAAAAAGCCTAAAAATCGAACCTCGAGTCACTCACCTGTAGATCCTGTAATCCGGCTGCTGCTCACTTCCGCGTACACTCCTTCTGATGGCTGACGTCACTACTCGGCGCCGGTCTCGCTTCGCGGCGTCGAGTAGTGATATCAGGCGCCAGAGTGGGGTGGATGCGGAGCCGGATTGCCTGCTACTGCTTTCCATGCTTCATGTCTCCCAGTAAGCTGTATAATCCTGCTAATGTAATGAATGAATGGCAATAGTAGTCAGTAGGGGAGGGGAGGTTGAACAGGCACAGTGTGTGTCTCAGTTCATGTCACAGTGGGAGCTCCTAACAATCAATCTTATCCTCTCATCATGTCCTGCCTTCACCTTTTAATTTACTGCAGAAGGATGCAAAGTGAAAATCTTTTATGTCATACATCTATCTGTTTGTCTATTTGATGTTTGGAAACTACAACTCCCAGCAACTAAAGTATGCTGGGAGTTGTAGTTTCCAAACATCTAGAGAGCCAATTTCTACCCTCGACTTATACTCGAGTCAATCAGTTTTTACACATTTTTTAGGTAAAAATGGTTACCTCGACTTATACTCGGATCGACTTATATTCGAGTATATACGGTACATCTAATTAATTTTAAATGAATGCAAAATGGGAGAAGGCAAACTTATTTCTACCTCACATAAAAATGTACATTTGTTGGGGGAAGCATTCACAGATATGTCCTTATGTTCTTCCAGATTTTCCAATGAGAATAAATCATAAATATTTTCTGTTGGTTTGCAAACATGCAGGAGCAAAGCATCTGTTACCTATCTAAAAATGAATTTATGCACAAAAATGACAGTAAAAGATGATGTCAGCAGTCTACTCGTGTCCCAATTCAACTTTAACGATTCTGTTTATTTACAAGAATAACAGAAACTTACCTGCATTTAATGGGTCTTGCATGCCAGCCTCAGACTTCATAAGGTTACCATGATGTGGCGGCTCTACCAGCTGGTAAAACAAGTCCTCTGGGGCTGTGTCTGTATCAGTTACTGCTAACTGCACCCCTGGATCACAAAAAAATTCAAACACTGCATCAAAAGGGCATACAGTATGCAGATTGCATTCAACAGACAGTATATAGAATCATGGCATTATGAAGGACTTTCCTTCTCTGAACAAGATCCTGTATATATGCCCTCATTGTACGTTTCTAAAACAAACTTTTATTGTTCCATGTACAGTTACTACCAAGGCCAAGTAAATAAAAGTAATTACTTTTTTTTTCATAGAATTTTTATTGGAAAGATATTCATAGTTTACAATTTGACAATTTTAAACATTTGCATTTATATATATATCAAAACTCAAATATTTCACATATGTTCTTGTGAGACTGTATCTCTCCCTTGTTTTTCCTTTTTAACTTAACTTATCTGGTAACATATTAGACTAACAAAAAGAAAATAAAAAAGTTAAACCATAAATCACATTTGTAAGATTAGCCTAGAATAAAAATAAAATAAATGAATATTAATCTTGGTGCAGTTATGGTAATTATGGTTACTGAGTCTTCCATCATATCCGCACTCTCTTGGTTATCAATTCGGTCCCTATGTACCTCCCGCCGCGGAGTGGTTCCATTCGCATCTTGTTATGTTTGATTCGGAACAGCTCACCCTGGGGTTCCCATAGTGTATATCCATGGATGTAATTAATTACATTTAAAATTATATTACATTAACATACAATCCAAACCTTGCCTTTAAATGGTACACTTACAAACAATATGGGCATATTTATATAGGGAGGAGTAATAAAAGTGAACCTGATCTTAGATCTGCTCTTTGCAAAATATGTCTCATAAGTGTACCTTTTTAAAAGGGAATGCTTAAGGGTATGCATACATATTAGGGTTGCCACCTTTTCACGAAGACATATAATGCAACACTAAAATGATAGCAAGGCTACGTAAAGTGAGGTCGTAGAGGAAAATGAAAGTTGAGAAGGTTGCTAAGGGAAATACTTTTTCACTCAAACTTAGTTTTTTTGGGTTTCATTCACCTTTAATAAACGCTAGCAGTTGTAACCGGAGTTAGCCATGTATACGTGGGTATAGTATTTGTTACGTGCAGGTGTGTGTTTGGCTTAGATGGAAAAGACAGGGGGAAAAAGAAGTGCACAGTTGGTAATGTACGCCATGTATTTAATAGTTATGAGTTGAGGAGGTGACATTGCTTGAGGGAGGTATAGCACATATGTTTATTGCAAACGTTAGCAGTTTTTCCACTTGGAGCGTAAATATACAAATGTTGTGGTGAATCTACTCGTAAACATGCTACATATAATTGGCCGTGGGAAAAAATGTTAATTGCAACTGAATATCGCAGCACTTGAGTGACTGACAGGCGTCACGCTGTTCTTGTGTCTCTGTAGCATGTGATGTGCGGGCTCTTTGTCTGTGTTGCTTAAGCCGGGCTTCATTCTGTTGCGCTGTCTGTGAGCTTGTATTTAGCGTTCTCTATTTTTTGCACATTTGTTAGCAGTATGTCACTTTGTTTGCACTTTATCTTCAGCTCAAAGACAGCTTTATATTGACTATTAGATCCTAATTAATAAAATTAGTTTCTGGTCTGAATTGAAAGTGCCATGATATCTTTTAGTTTCAACTGTCTGTGAAGTGTGTGACATGTGAGCAGTGTGTGTTTGGTGCTTAAGTCCAGGTAATGCAGGTATTTCCCATGTAGTTCATACCCCCCGAACCTCCCGGTTTGAGTAGGTGGACGGGGACATGTCTGCGATGTTGCAATAGGCAAAGGCACGTTATTCTAGGGTGTGGTCAGTTTTGGGGCATGTCTGTAATGTTGCAGTGTCCAGGAGGCTTGGACCTGACATTTGGTGGTGTGGTCGCAATGTTTGGGGCATGGCCATGCTATTTGGGGGCATGGGTATGATGTTTTTGAGCATGGGTGTCAAATTTGAGGGTGTGAGTATGATGTTTAGGGGTGTGCCTCTGATGTTTGGGGTATGGATGTAATTTTTGTGGACATGGGCGTAATTAGTGGGGCATGGTTGTGATGTTTGGGGGCATGGCAGTTATCTTTGGGTGCATGGTCTTGACGGTTGGGATATGAGCGTGACCGCAATGTTTGGGAGCATAGCCCGGACCACAGTGTGTGGGGGTGTGGTCACACCATTTGGGGGAATGGCTGCTATGTTTTGGACATGGCAGTTTTCTTTGGGGGAGTGGCCTTGACAGTTGGGGTATGGGCATGGCCATGACATATCGGGGCATGCCTGTGAGGTTTGGTGATGTGGCCGTGCCTTTGGGGGAGTGATCATGATGTCTTAGGTTGTTTTCCATTGCTACAGCACATTCCAGGGGGCTCCGCATTAAATTTCTTAGACTTTACAGGCATTGGCCTGTCCAGAGGGCTTCATTGTTTTGTGGGTGCATTTGGGGGGAAATCGGCTTCACACTGCCTGCCTGAATACCTCCAGGAGGACAGGTAAGAGGCAGAAACCTTTTTAAAGGACGAAAGCTCCTATTCTTCAGTTTCCTGGACTTTACACAGCCACTGTAGAGGAACCATTTGAAGCAGAGGGGAATGGTAAGGATTTTTTAACACTGCACAGTGGGGCCAGCAATGGGTTACATTTTAGTTTTGGGGGTGGACATGCCCTTTAATGGCACAGTCACAGACTACACTTTTTATCTGCAATGGATATAACCATCAGCAGTGAAAAGAGCTACATTAAAATATATGATTTGTATAATGATTTTGTCTGACAGCAAAATGTTATTTCTGTTGATGTTGGAAAGGCAGTACGCATTGTAGATCACTTAGAACTAGGTTTACTGCAAAACAGTTTGGTGCTAAAACTTACAGCGGCATTTGATTTCTGAAACATAGTGAACTAAGAACAGTATATTACTATGAAATGTAGCCCGCATATAGTGTGAATAGCTGCTATAAACTAATCCAAGCTTTTCTGACTGGCCCCTGAAACATTGGAATGTGGGCCCATGTTAAGGGTAATAAAAAAAGAGTGATACTGGAAATGACAATTCATATCATATGCTCTACCATAGAAAACATTAATTAACCTGCAAAGAATAAGTTTGTGTCTTTATAATCATATTACATAATGATTTGTTTTCCTCAGATGCAAAGATTTTTCACTGTTTACAAAGTAGATTGTCTGCATTAAAGAAGCAAACTGTTGTTGCATTTCCTATATAATGTTAGTTATTTATATTGGGTTGTTACCATACCAAATTGTATATGTATATATTATTGATTGATTGTATTCGAGACTATAATGGTGTATGGGGGATGGCTTAAGGTAAAAATAAAATATTTTGGTTTGTTGTATCTTATCTTAAGCTGGGTACACACAGTACAGATTTCTGAAAGATGACAGACAGGATCTGCAAGATCTGCATACACACAGTCCCGAGCTTTCTCCCTATGAAAATCATATAGAGATATAGAGATGTTTGAACTGACCAATCAACTCCTGCAAGGTGGACAAATATGATTTTACAAATCAAGTCCACAGTGCTAGGGATTGGGGTTAATTTCCTATATCAAGCCAGGACTCCAGCTATCTTTAGTCTTTTGTAACCTACTCTCTCTTTGGAGATGGAAGACCTAAGGCCCATGCACATCAAGAGGTAGTTATCTATGTATATATCCCTTTGTTCGTGTTTTGTATTGTTTAGTCTTTGTCTATTGGTTTTATGTTTGTAGCATGCTTTTTAATTAATCGTTTTTAGCCGTTATTGTTAGATTATGCTGTGTACCTAAATAAATGTTATTTTGATTGAGCTATCTGCTTCTGATTTGAGTATTGCTTTATAATTAAAAGGTAATATAATATATATATATATTGATATGTATGTGAATTTCTCATATTCATATTAAGATATATAATAATCTAAATTAAATGTATTACCATTGTCAAAATTTAGGAAACAGGGTTAACAAGGGATGACTGGCTGCTTCTGAATTGCCTCTCACAGAACACCAGAATGCAGGGTTGTCTTCATAGGGGGGCCGAGGCTGATGGGGGTCGGACATCAATTTAGCTCTAGTGTATGACATCTACATGTTCTAATTATATTTATCGACAAAAATAATTAATTATTCTAATTATTCCATTGTAATGGAATTTAGAATTCTATTAGATTTTGCAGGTTTATTTTAGAGGAAAACTCCTGGCCTTCACTCTAACTATTACAGGACCCAGGGTAAAGACCTTAAACTGCTAATTGCTTCACCCATGGGTCCACATTTCTATGAGCTACACCCAACTTATAGGGGAACTGTGGTCTCCAAACAAGTTGATTTTAAATGAAAGGCCAGGTTCCTACCTTTAAAATGAGACATCAACCGCCTATGTGCTGTACAGCCCAAAATATGAAGAAATCACTGATCTGAAAGTTAGTGGGTGGGAGGTTCTGAAACTGCAATCACAAATACTAGTTCCTCCTTGTAATCTGTGGTTGGCAATTGCTCAGTGGAGAAGAAAGTGGAAGAAACCAAGAAGGGAGTTTCAAGGGGACTGCAAGGGGAGGGGCCATGAGGGCCCACGAGGAGAAGGAGACACAGGGGATCTGGTGATGCTGCTTCCATATCACACATATATGTAAATATCTTCAAAACTATGTAAAAATGTGGACTGAATGTTTGCAGGACCCCTAATAACATCCATTTATGTCTCTGGGTTGATCAATAGAGATCTGAGCATGTTTGTCGCACTCAACAGCCAATCAGTAGAAATTACTGTTAGGAACATTCCAAGGAAGTGATGCATTCTGGTAAGAAGGTTGTAGAAACTAAAATGGAAGCTCATGACTGACCACAGCATAGCAAAGTGTATGAATTGGGGTTGTAAAATAAGTATGCAGACAATATGTACAATAACATATGTATGTGTAATATACGTAGAAACAAAATTGAAATAATATTTTTCCCTCTGAACCTTCTTTTTAAAAACAATTTATTAAAGAGCTTGTCTATCCCTACCTTTAATTTTTAACAGCAGCTTAAAGGACAATTATTGC
The DNA here is from genome assembly GCA_019447015.1 of Hymenochirus boettgeri. Classification (NCBI taxonomy): domain Eukaryota; kingdom Metazoa; phylum Chordata; class Amphibia; order Anura; family Pipidae; genus Hymenochirus; species Hymenochirus boettgeri. The sequence goes on from CM033469.1 coordinate 150,628,161, forward strand.
CACCCCCATCCCCCCTACCGCCCTCTCTCCCAGTGATAGTGCCCAGGTGAGGAACTAAACTGATAGGTCTTCATCTCTAGGTCCTACCTCATCAAGCAGAATGATCCTTCCAAAGCCAGCTCATCTTCACTTGGGTGTTAAACCCATGCAGAGCACGTCTTCTCATTGATTAGCCCTGCCATAGTTCCAGAGAGCCCTTTGCTATGTACTAAGGATTAAGGTAAGACCCAGGGGTGAGGACATGGTTTAGGTCCTCACTCTGGCTAATATTATCTGGGGAGAGACACAATAATTGCCCTTTAAGGCCTACCCAAATATACAAACCACACTGTTTACGTGGATGTTTTTCCCTTTTGTTTTAAGTAAGTGTAGGAAATTCTTGTATTGTTAAGTATTACACCGTTACACTGGTAACGGTGATTTCTTAGCTTGCGTGAGTGGTTGGTGGGTGTTTAGTGCAAGATTTCCTGGTGGGCCCCTGATGCCCAATCTGACACTGTATGGGAAGAAATGCTCTGCAAGGTCTTCAAACTGGGTACTTTAATGGTTGGTGGGTCTTTGGTGCAAGATTTCCTGGTGGGCCCCTGATGCCCAATCTGACACTGTATGGGAAGAAATGCTCTGCAAGGTCTTCAACCTGGGTACTTTAATGGTTGGTGGGTCTTTGGTGCAAGATTTCCTGGTGGGCCCCTGATGCCCAATCTGACACTGTATGGGAAGAAATGCTCTGCAAGGTCTTCAACCTGGGTACTTTAATGGTTAATGGGGAGAGGGAGAAGGAGAAGCCTGGAGATGTCTAACTGGAAAGGACAACTGTACTCTGCCCCCCCCCCCCCACTCAGTTACCTCATGACCCTTCCTCATCTTCTTCCCATTTGTTAGGTTCGGGACAAAAGGGGGTGGAGCAACAGCTGTACAGTTGTCACTTAAATGAAAATCCTAAAACAATAATCCTAAATAGCACAAAGAAAGGAAAGTACATGCAGGGAAAAACAACACATGAGAAAGTTTGTTATATTCCAACACGGAGATCCATTGATAAAGAAAGAAAGCCAACAGGTTACTTAAAGGGGTACTAAACTAACTAAACTGACAACTTTTAATAGATGCCAGGTGTATCTATAATTCCCAGGGAGGTAGCATAGCATATTCCCATTTCCCTGTGAATAATAGATCCAATTGGAAGATATTTAAAATTGTTAGTTAAGTGTCCATTTAATCGGTGGATACAGTTATGTTCAGTGTTCTTAAGTTCAGTCTTTCTCTAAAAGGAGAAGCAGAGAAAGGGCTAAAAATGAACCACATACTTTTTAGTAACTGTAAATTCCAAAAGCTCACATTTAATTAAACAAAATTAAACTCCAAGAAAAGAAGTTCACCTGATCCTAATTTAAATTTTTTTGTGCAAACAATGAGATATACATGTTAACACTTATTTCATACCGATTGGAGCTCTTCCACCTTGAGTAACCTCAAGAGATGGAGATTTTATTTGGAACATTGGAGGTTGTTGCCCAGAGGACAGCAAATGAATGGTAAACGGCATTTCAGCAGTAGTGTATTCTCCATCTGAGACTAAAATAAAAAACAGAGCAGAAAGTCAAGCACAGTATACTGACAACCAAAATAAACCAAGTTTGGGACCTGCAACGTCTGTTCAAAGTTCCAAAAAACAAAGAGCAGGAGCCTGCCTGTGTCCCAATGGTGTTTGCCTCCTGTCTCTCCTCCGGGAGAAAAATGAAGCCCTTTCCCTCCCTCTCTCTCCCTCCTCCTATTTCCAAATCCATTTCTGTAGTGTAGGGCTCCCTCTCCCACCCCAACCGCTGTAGTAGTTTGTCAAAAATATAAGCCAAACAGTACTTACACTGACTCTTTCCCCTGGTGTTCTGTAATGCCGGAAGCCGCGTCCGTGATTGGCTGCCTCTCAGCCAATCACGGACGTGACTGCCGGTCCGGTCCCCTGCTTGCAGTTTCGGCTTACATTTTTGACAAACTACTATAGCAGTTGGGGGTGGGAGAGGGAGCCCGCTGCCCTACACTACAGAAAATTTCCAAAATAGAGGTGGACATGCCCTTTAAAAGAAATACAATGGAGGTTAAAACGGGGGATCACCAGTGCAATGGTTTCGCTAAAGTTATATGCCGATAGCGTCTCTTGGTGCATCACAAAGCTTTAACATCGATTGCGGAAGCGGGATTAGCCACGCAGTCACCACAATGAAGCAGTTAGCATGACCTTGATTAGTGTAACTCCAGAGCAGGAGCGTTGCGCCTCTTGGTGCATCACCCTGCATGTCTATAAATAAGCTGTTTCTAGATGTAAAGGCATATTTTACAATGGTAAACGTTTGGCACACGTTCCTTAGATTTCCCTTGCCTTGGGGCCACTCATAAATCCATATGTACCACAAATAAACAAATAAATGTGCATTATAGGGTCTTTTTTTGTTCCTTTATTAGTACAGGTATCATCAGCAATGTTTTGGTCTGCTCCTAAAAAGAACACAAATAAACCCTAACGTGCACTTTTATTTGTGGTACCTGGTACTGCCAGTTAAAATGGCAGTGTAATGCAGTTGCAGTTATATTTATACGTCTAGTAATATTGCTGAAATAAAACATGCAAGTCGACAATGGCCCCATTCTCTTACCAAGACACATAGGGTTTCACTAAAACAGTAGTTAATGAACTTTGGTGCAACAGGAAGCTTTTAAACACATTTGTAGGTTCGCACATCTTTTACTGCTGCACACTATGTAACTGGGCTAGTAGTATGGGGCCGAAATAAGTGTCATTTTGTATTTTACTTTATTTACCAGTTACACACAGAATAACTGCCTTTTTCTTCTAAAGCCTTTAAAATTTAGGGTTTTGCCTTCTTCAGAAAAACTCTTTCAAAAATAGAGAGCAACGCTTTGCCCAGTACTAAATAACTTTTTCTGATTACTAAAGAAGCTGCCATAGTTATGCGCATTACTGCATTACCTGTAAAGTAGAATCGCACTGATTCAGGAAGACCTGAAAAGAATGAGAATTGTAAACTTTTTTTTATCACAGGACAGATTCGACAAATCCATGAATAAACACCACTATAAAAACATGAATGGATACCTAGAGGTTCGTACACACGTGCAATCGCGGGCCCCGCCCGGCGACGCACGATGTGTACGACCGTCCGTTTCGCCCGATAAAGGCCCTACACACGGTTGGGACCCGCGATCGCACGTGTGTACAAACCTTAACACAATGACCTTCAGTTAATATATTGTGTTTTTCTTTACCACGGCCAACTCTCTCTACAGGAAATCTATCAGGGCAGAGGGAAATTTTGCCGTTCGGCAGCCACGCACTCGTTAAGGAAAGACGCTAAACACCCTGCTGATAGATTACTTTATCAGTAGTGTGTGTAACTAGCTTTGCTTGGTTTAATTCTCAGGTAAAAAGGGAAATGGAAAGTAAGAAAAAGGCATTTAGAATCTTTAAATCCGAGGAAACTAAGCAATCATTCATGAATTATTAAAAATGTACGGTAATAAGGATTGCAAGAAAGCAATTTAGCTACAGTACCTAAAATTAAAAATAACAGCTGGCAGAGCAGTTTTGCTGAGATATTGGAAAAAAAACAATAAGCCCACCAGTTAGACTAAATAAATGAACTCAACTACATAAAAAGCATGTAGGAATTAACATCATCTATATATTACAGAGAAAATAAATTAATTAACTCTTGGACATGGGTTATATTTATACTCTTCTCAATATAAGGATCTCCTGAAATTATAATAATTTAAACTGTAAAATGATATTATAATAATGATAAAAAAACGGTTAGACTTTTATTTGGATCCCAATACTCCCTAACCTAACCCAAATTAACCCCTCCCCTTTTTCTATACCAAACTCCAAATGATGTGCAATTTCTGCAGGTGGGCCTAGATACATTGTCCAAATGAGTGGCAGAAGAGATTCAATGTTAAGAAAAAGGTTATGCATTTGGGGTTCAACAACCCTTGTGCTGCCTATACCATAAATAAATCTGTGCTACATGAATCTCTGTTGGAAAAATATTTGGGGGTTCTAGTATATAACAGACAGCCGTTGCCTATTCTGTAATATGTTGAGGGGAGGGGGGAGCAATTAGGAGACTTCCCATGGCAAAGGTAAACAAAGTCTGTTGCTCCCCAACATTAGTGAAACTGTCAAGACAGGCGGCTTTAAAAAGTCTGCAGATGGATTTACACATGTTAGATCAGTGGTGGCGAACCTATGGCACGCGTACCAAAGGTGGCACTCAGAGGCCTCTTTGTGAGCACTCATGCACATCAGAGTTTACTAGAGATTGTAAACAGAAAGCCAGAGAGAATGTGTAGCGGCTGTCTGAAGCAGAGAGAGAGGTCACATGCTATAACATTCAGCTCTGCTGGAGTCCCTGTTTTGGATCTCAAACTCCTTTATGGTAATGTAGATGGTAATAGGTAATCTATAATCGATCCCATCCACTGCAGTGGTCTGTGTCTATTTGAGTTTTTTTTCTAAAGTGAAAACTCTGTATTCAGGTAAATGATCATGTTGGCACTATGCAATAAAAAGTGGGGTTTGGGTTGCAGTTTGGGCACTCGGACTCTAAAAGGTTCACCATCACTGCATTAGATCATCCACGTCATTTGTCGGCTGTTTTGGACAACGACAATCTAATGTGCAAAAAGCTTTAAAAGTAAAAATCTTTTTTTAACCAAAGTAGACAAAAAAAACCCAACCAGCCTACACATTCTTTTAAAAACACACTCAAATCAAATATAATACTTTCTGCATCTAGTTCCAGCCTTACAATTTACACAATTTGACACTTAAGCAAGGTGGACCTAGATGACAAATAAATGATATTCTCACCTGCAAATGAAAACTCAGCAATTTCACTCAGGTGTGGGGCAGATTTGGGTGGTCTGTAAACTATTTTCCCCTGGTTTATGTCAGCCTGTGTGAAGTAAGGTAAGGAGGACAGAGGCCTGTCTTTGTGTTCCAAGGTCCCTGTAACAGGAGTTATAAGAAAAATCACTAGTGTTTCAGAATTGCTTAATTCTTATTTATAACAGTTATAATAATAAAACTATTTGGGAATATATAATATACTGTGTATACACACATAGAAACAGAAAATGTTTTCCCTCATATCGATATATCTTCAACAGACTTCCCTAAATAAATTCCAGGGTTTGGACATGCAGTAACAATGATGTAAAACAGAGAAACATAGCTACAGTGCGAGTTCCTTTCAGCAGCAAGTTTAATCTGAACTACATGCTGCCTGTTTAACAAATACCTTCCCAGATACAGCAAATCAATCTGTTTAAAAATCCAATTTTCTCATTAGTTATTGCTCACTTTAAAACTGAGATGCGTGAGCTGAATGAATACCGCTGACTTATTCATTGACCTCCAGCACTGCAGATCTAAGCAAGTAAGCTGAGTTGTAAGACTATTCATTTTATTTTATTTTTTTCATCTAAAATGTAGTGAACATTTTCTGAGCTGTAAAGTAAAAACAACATCAATACAATGATGAGAGAGCACAGACCATATAGAATAAATGGACTGGGATACACCAAATATAGCGAGCAGTACCTTAAGGGAACAAAGCTAATACCACCCACAAAACCTGGACCAAAAAGATTGATCTGAAAAAAGACCCGTTATACACAGGCACAAACCCTTGAAAGTCCACAAAACAATCAGAAATCGCTTGGTTAGAATCCCATGAAGTGTCTATTAAGCAATATAAAACTAACGTGCACATGCATATTTAAAACATAGTGAAGTAAAAACACCGCAGAACAATATTAAACACTTTTTTAAATACACAGAAAATGAACAATGTACAGATGATCCCAAAAGGCAGGTATAGGGTTAACAGTTCTAAAAATCCTAAAGAATGTAAAAAGCTGAACAAAAACAAGTCAGTGATAGCCCCTCCTGCACAGCACTGGCAAAAGGACAAGTCAAGGACAGTAGTTTTGATAGAGATATGCACACCCAAATAAGCGTTTAGGGCTAGGCCACACCAGCACGTTTAAACACACGATCCGATGCCGTGGTGGCCATTCTAGCACATTTCCATCACTCTATATGCGCTATAATTGAGCAAAAAATGCGGATCACATTGCAATTTGATTCATGAATTACAGCGCAGACGCACAGATTGTGTGTCCATTTCCAGAGGGCTCGGAAGCGCTCCAGTGTAGCCTCGGCCTAACAGTTAGTAATAGGTTTTCTGAAACATGTTTTAAAATATTTTTATTTTTTCTGGACCCTGATCAGCTGTTTATGCAGTTCTCCAATTGTCTGAATTAAAAGCTGCAGAGTAAATGAATTGCTTGATTTGTACCTCTTTTCCAGTTTTCAGGTTTACATGGGAAAAGGTAATGAGGAGATTATGGAGATAGGGAACTAATCTAAACTCTTATGTACCATATATAACATGATAAAAGGGCAAAAAAATGTGTAGTATTTAGCAATTGAAATAGATTTTTTTTCCTTTGGATTGCGGGCCATCCTTTCCTATAAAGTTCTCTAGCAATGCCTTTTTTGGATATTAAACATGATGCTATAGAGGATGATGTGTTGATTGTTTGATTTATTGAGGATCTACACTTAAAAACAATGCCTTCCCCCGCTAATTTGATAGTTATAGATTAGTACAGTACTTTTTAAGTACTGTATTCCATGTCATGCCTTTCTTGTATCTATACAACCTCTATTAAAATAAGGGTTCAGTATTGCAAACACTAATCATTTATAGAATTACCATTATTACCTTCATTTGATTGCAAGGGAACAGTTACATTGTAGACAATCTTTTCACTTGGACTCTCTGCATCAACAAAGGAAAGATAATGGGATCCAATCACTGTGAGACGGTCTTCAAGTGCCTAGCAAAATAAGTTTTCAATGTGTGGGTGCACAAATCAGTCACTTTTCCCCAAAGGTGCTGACGAATTATAAACATGTTATATAATATATCACAGATAACATTAGTCTCCAGGGATGAGTCTAAAGATGCATTTTATTAGTTAAAGTTAAAAAAAAAAGTTCTTTCAACACAATCAATTCATGAAACTTTTTCTGGAAAAAGCTGTGGCCACATCCTAACACTACAGATCTGAGGGATCTCCCTTTTTAATTAAAAATATTAAACTTTCCACACTTTTTTATGAAAAACTCAAGTTTGTCACTGAGATGATCAGACATTATGAAGATTCATGTGACTTGTAGCTAACTTTATTGGTTAGCTACATAGGATATATGATATATAGGATATAGGATAAACAAGGTATTTGAGGAGCTACAAAGGTATCAAAGCAATGCTCTCAAATGAGACATGAATGTAAAGTAATTTAATCTTGAACACAAAATATTCTTAGAGGTCCCTAAGTAGCAGTTTTGCAATAAACACTAAAATGTAATGGGGGAGAAACTTAACTAATTGTACCAGAAGTGCCATACTGTTTTCAAAATGCTTGGAGCAAACCCACCCTGATATGGCATCTCTAAATAGTTCAGAACATGAGCTGTCTCTCCTGTTACATCCCTCAAAATATGTGACTCATTTAAAACATTTTAAAGAAGCCAGCAATTAAAATAGTAGATGGCCAAAGCCACTGATTTTGACTTACAGTCATATGCAAGGAGGATCCAGGAGAAAGTTGAGGGGCTCCGGGATGGTTCGGTACAATGCCAATGCTGAACATATGACTTTCATTTGGCGTTTGTGAATTTGCGCTGGACACCTGTAAAAAAAATGTCTTTAGCTATGAATAGTTATGGATTAACAATTAAACTTTAGACAAAGAGACACTATGGCTCCCTTTTAAGATGATAAAGGCTCTCTATGCATTATGCATTATCCCATTCTGAATCTTTAACGCTAGCTATTTGCTAAAGCCACATTGGCACAAAAGGGGTTAACCCAGTTTTATGATGGAAATATTAGCTTTCTATACATCGCCCTGTATATATTTAAATTCAAATATCTTCCTTCACTATCTGTAACACCTATACCAATCAAACTATACCACCCAAATCCATCAATCTTCTGTGAATTTCATCTTAAAAATACACTCAAGATCATTAGGAAGCTGACGGGATTGATGGAAATTTTTCAGATTATAGCTGAATGGAAGACACACATGGGTTTTTTTTTTTAATCAGTCCAAAAAAAAACAACAGCCTATAGTATATAGTCTGCCTAAATGTCTACAGTGCTTGCTGTTGCTGGAACATATACAGAAAGAAAGACTGCAAGGTTTGTTTGGACATGAGTTTTACACTGAAAATATATTTTAGGATATACAGTATTTCTCTAATTTGTGATGGGAAAGGCAATTGTTAGTTTATTTCTCCAAACAGGATTTATTTACCATTCCCTATATGAGAGTAGCTGAGCAACCTGTTCTGTAATGTGTGTGGGGGTGGGGTGATCGAGAGACCTCCCGTGGCATGAGAACACAATGAATGCGTACCCAGACATTGCTAAGTGACTTAGCAGAATGGATGCAAATCATTGTCAGTTGTACGTGTTAGAGAGTAAATTCATTATAAATCCCTATAAATTTAGGGATACTTCAATCCAATAGCACTACATATTATATAAAGAAAACTCGTAATCATCCTGCTGATAATTCAAAATAACTTAAAGGGCATCTATAGTGGGAAAATGAACTTTTTTTTCTTTCTTTCCATGTGTTCTATAATTCCCCACAACTCCTAGAGTGTCTTCACTTTTTTCAGATTCCCTCTCTGTCCTGAGATACACAAGTTAGAAGCATAAGTGATTGCATTCCTCTACTCCTACTTGGACTGTCAATCAAATCCCTGTGACGTGATCCCCCCCCCTGCTCTGTAATAAACATAGAGATAAGAGCATTAGCAGGGGGAGAGATGTAGCTTTGATGGTAGATATAAGGCTGCACTTGACCCCCCTTCTTAATAGCTTTCACTGATTGATGATGGGTCACAAAGAGAGAGATTGTAAACTGTACTGTTCTTCTTCTTCTTCCGTGTCTCTAGGACAGCTTGCTTTCTATTGGCCACTGTGCGTGGGTGTGTTTTTCAGGATGTTGAACTTTTAACACCTATTGCACATGATAAGCTTGTCGGTTAGCCGGAGTTGAGACATGGAAGAGGTAACAGTGAGGAGGGGGAAGGGGGAAGTGCTGCACACAGATCTGACACCATGGTTAAACAGAGTCACTGACATAGATAGGATTAAGGCAGCATAGAGTACATGAATTTAACTTTGCAAAGGGGCAATGTGTTTTTTTAAAAGATCTCATTTTACCCCAATATAATTTATGGTGACTAAATATATAAACAGTTAACAATGATTAAAAAAGACTCTGGGCTTGGGACACAGAGGGGGGACTCTGGGCTTGGGACACAGAGGGGGGATCTGGGCTTGGGACACAGAGGGGGGACTCTGGGCTTGGACACAGAGGGGGGACTCTGGGCTTGGTCACAGAGGGGGGACTCTGGGCTTGGGTCACAAGGGGGGACTCTGGGCTTGGGACACAGAGGGGGGACTCTGGGCTTGGGACACAGAGGGGGGACTCTGGGCTTGGGACACAGAGGGGGGACTGGGCTTGGGACACAGAGGGGGGACTCTGGGCTTGGGACACAGAGGGGGGACTCTGGGCTTGGGACACAGAGGGGGGACTCTGGGCTTGGGACACAGGGGGGACTCTGGGCTTGGGACACAGGGGGGACTGGCTGGGAAGGGGGGACTCTGGGCTTGGGACAGGGGGATCTGGGCTTGGGACACGGGGGACTCTGGCTTGGGACACGGGGGGGGGACTCTGGGCTTGGGACACAGGGGGGGACTCTGGGCTTGGGACACAGGGGGGACTTGGGCTGGGACAGGGGGGAATTGGGCTTGGGACACAGGGGGGGACTCTGGGCTTGGGACACAGGAGGGGAACTCTGGGCTTGGGATACAGGGGGGGACTCTGGGATTGGGACACAGGGGGGGAACTTTGTGTGCTGTGGCAAGAATCTATATTACAGTCACTCAGTGATGTCACTGAGAGACTTCCTGTATTCCACTGCCCCTCCTACTGTCTCCCCCTCCCTGTACTAGTCATTTATATAGGAAGCCCTGTTTATTGTTGACAGACAATGTTTGGTCCTTCTTTCTCTTTCAATAGGAACGGTAATTAACTATTTATACACTAAACGGGGAGAGAGAGTGGTAGTGGACAGGGTTTTTTTGGCTGGTCTTATGTATTATAAGAAATAATACGCTACATACAGTGTAATATATGGATTTACTTAACCACCTCCATACGGTCATGGAACACCTCCACTGTCCCACCTTGTACCAAAAAGCCTTCATACTTTCCCTTAAACAATCAGTGTTAGTAATACAAATGTTCCTCTGGCACTATGAAAAATCTATTATTTTCTTTACTAACAACCACACGGTTAAGCAGCCTTCCTTTCTCTCTTTCAGACACTTAGATGGCTATGATTACCTCTTAGTTTTCCATTTAGGCTATCCCTGCTATGTCTATTTCCTGCCATTTTTATAGTTACTACAGTAAATATCTGTAGTGACTGCAGGATTCATTAGTAGACACAACAACATTAATTCAGTGGAATGTTAAAAAGATTTGCTTACATCTGCATCAAGCTCTCCCAGTTCTCTCCTTATCGTACTGAATTATCTTCTGAGTTCTTTTGCAAATTACTTTAATCACCCATACTGATGGATAGCACAAGAGCAATCATCAAGGGGTCCTTCATGTAATGACTGGGATGAACTCTGAGTGCTCAGTCTCCTGTAACAACCAGATGCTTCTAATACGTATCCTGTTCTAACACTGAAGCTTCGTACACAAGTTGGATCATTTTTGTACGATGCAGCCGACGAACGTTTAACAACTTTATCGTTAAACCTCATAATTTAAACATCTGTACACACACCAACAATAGTCACCACGATAGTCTTAAGATGTAGACGTTCGTGCGTAACTTAATGTTCATATCTTCGCGCAATTACAAAAGCAGAGCATGCACCTTTTATATATTTTTTTAATCTGCCGACCATGTACAAATATACGATAATCGACAGAACAAATCCGCCAGGCTGATTGTTAGAAAAATCCGGCAGTAGTCGACGGTCGTTGGTCTTTGACGATCGTTGATGCTATATTTTCATATGAATATCGTGCGATTGCTCGTTCGTCAGCTGCATCATACGACAATTATCCAATGTGTGTATGAGGCTTTACTCTGTACTATTTTCCAATAGCAGCAAAATCAACTAAACGTTTCAATGGAATCTGAAAATGTTTTAGAAAAGAACAAAATTTGTGGCTAGATATTTTAACTAACCCTTTTTCACTGATTGTCTTACTGTTATTCAATTACCGTTTCTTCACATTGTGCTATAGCTACTAATATGGCAGACCGATCTGCTTCTTTTAATGGTCAGATATTGTATATAAAAAACCTCGTACTACAGTGTATATGGTGCACGCTTCAGTTACTTTAAGGGGTGAAGATGGATCCTCACAATGACAAACATTTTCCCGAAAATGAAAAGTCATATTAAAGTATCTAACACCAATAAGGAGGTGATGGAGGGTGGTTTGGGGCCATTATGGCTTTTGTCTTAATTTTACTGTACTATATTTTATTACTCTTTGATATTCAAATGCGTTCATTGCTTAAAATTTCAAAAGGACAAACAAACTTTCTTTTAAATACCTGAAAAGTAAATGAATCCCTTCCTTGGGCCTGAGATTCGGACTGCCTGTACCATACAAGACCTTCATTGATGTCCTGCTGTGTAAATGAGGAAGTGTGCGCTGCCAGTCTGCCATCAGGAAATCGCTGCCATCCATTCGCAGGGCTATCAGCAGGCATTTGGGCCAGCAAAACAACTTCACCTGATGAGCAAGTATCACAGTTCATACATATTTTATCAATGGTTCACAGACAGCAGAACGCACACCAAATATATTATTTCTGGTTAAGCTATAAGCAACATTCCCCATCCCTTATAAACATATAAAGTGTCAATATATTCTTTATTTCATTAAGGCAAATCACCTGTTTATGTACAATAAATCTACAGGTTTGTTTTCCCTTTTGCAGACAAGCCAATTTATTTATTTATTTGTGGCAAGTTCTTTTCTGCCTGGCAGCCTTTAGAACCCTCCAGGTGGGCTGAGGGATTCGTTCAGCTGAAGAGGATTAGCTGCCTTATTTAGAAACATATGGACATGCCTTGTGCATCAAATCAGAAAAAGAAAAGCCTTTGTTTGCAAAGTAAAATGTATATTGCCCTTTACCTGTGAATACTGTATATAAAAATATATATATACGTTTTTCAGTGTCACGGTTTTTGATTAGTAAAAACATATGATTCGTTCTGAAATAATGACATTGTTTTGGGACTTTAAATGATTAAAGAAACTTAAAAATTCTGTTGAAGGGCATAGGATTTTGTGCCATTACATGTGATATAAGGTTAAATCCCAGAAATGTCATCTATATGGAAGTAATAAAATGTGGATACTGTCAGGAGACAATGAATATAGAGTTTATGAGAATGGTTTTATTACAGAGGGTATCAAAGCTGTAGAAATAGTTTTTATGAATACTAATTTTGGTATAAATAAGGTGTTTAATTACAGTAGGACATTAACTAGTCAAAGAGCCCCTGACCATACTAAATGCCAACATTACCTCACAATCATCCCATGACATTCTGAAATCCACATGGCCTGATAATTTTATAATCAACTAGCAATTGTACCCGGCGTTGCCCGTGTATACTTGTGGGTAAAGTATTTTTTACGTGCAGGTGTGTGTTTGCCTTAGATGGAAGAGACAGGAGACAGGATAAAGAAGTGCACAGTTGGTAATGTACGTCATGTATCCTATATAATAAAACCCTAAGTGTGCGTCCCTGTGTCCGTGTGTGTGTGTCACTGCAGTTCCTATGGACTCACCACTAGAGGGAGAGTCTCTGCAGTTCCTATTGACTCACCACTAGAGGGAGAGTCTCTGCATTTCCTATTGACTCACCATTAGAGGGAGAGTGTCTGCCGTTCCTATTGACTCACCACTAGAGGGAGAAACACAGGAAACACGCGGAGGGAGAACAGCGATTAAACAGACTGCAGGTAACCTGGATTTGGAACAGGGGGGCTGGATTTGGGACAGAGGGGGCCCCTGGCCTTGGACAGAGGGGGGACTCTGGCCTTGGGACACTAAGAGGGTACTCTGGCCTTGGGACATGGAGGAGGACTATGGCCTTGGGACACTAAGGGGGCACTCTGTTATTGTAGCAGGCTTAATGTCTAGTTTAATATAATGAGTTAAGGAGGTGACATTGCTTGAGGGACGTATAGCATATGTTTATTGCAAAACCTTACATACAACGTTATCTGTTTTTGCACTTGGAGCGTAAATATAACAATGTTGTGGCAAACCTACTCATGAACATGCTACATGGAATTGGCCTTTGGGGAAAATTTTTGATGGCAACTGAATATCTCAGCACTTGAGCGACTGATGGGCATCAGTGTCTCTGAAGCATGTGACATGTGTCTCTTTGTCTGTGTTGTTAAAGTCAGGCTTCATTCTGTTGCGCTGTCTAAGCACTGTCTGTTTTTATTAAACATGCTCTATTTTTTGCACATTAGTTAGCAGTATGTCACTTTGTTAACACTTTATCCTTGCTCAAGGACCACTTTATATTGACTATTAGATCCCAATCAATAAATTTACTTTCTGGTCCATGATGCCTTTGTTCTTTTAGTTGTAATTGTCTGTGAAGTGTGTGACATTTGGGCAGTGTGTGTCTGTTTCTTAAGTCCAGGTAATGCAGGTAATTCCCATGTAGTCCATACCCCCCAACCATCCCAGTTTGAATAGGTGGATGGGGCATGTCTGTGATGTTGCGGTGGGTGGGGGCATGGCATTCTAGGGTGTGGACAGTCTGGGTCGTATCTGTGATGTTGTGGTGTCCAGGAGGCTAGGACGTCACAGCCGGTGGTCCCAATTTTTGGGGGCATGGTCACGCTGTTACAAAGCATGGGCGTGGCTGTGCCATTTAGGGGCATGGGTGTGGTGTTTAGGGGTGTGCCTGTGATGTTTGGGGGCATGGACAGGATGTTTGAGTATGTGGGTATGATTCTGGAACAGACCTGGGATGTTTGTGGGTGTGGACATGATGTATGGGTTCAGAACATAATGTTTTGGGTTTTTTTTGGGGGGTGACCACAATATCTGGTAGCGTGGTCATAACATTTGGGGCATGGTTGCAATGCATGGCAGTGTGTGGTCACATTGCAGTAAGCTCTTGCTTTAAATGTCTTAGCATGACAATAATTATATCACCAATAGTAACATAGTCTTTCCAGGGCTCATATTTGTAAACCTTCCAGGAGCAAATTGTAATGTGTTACAGACCTTAAGGGAAATGTCTGGTTCCCTCTGTTATAGTAGCTGTTGTGTTGCCATACATTACGCTGTTGTTGTGTCACTGAAGTGGACTCTGTGTCTGAGTTGCTGAATTGGGGAATGACACTCTGCAAGTGATGAGCAGGATTTTTATTGTTCAAACTGGACTTCATGGGCATCGGCCCTTGCAGAGGACGTCGTCATTATGTTGAGTCATTCAGGAGTATTTGTACATACATACATACATACATACATACATACATACAAGATTTCTGCTTTATATAGTAGATATTACTATCATAATATCGATCACAATCCATGAACTAGCCAGGAAGCATCAGAAGGTAAAACTGCTGCACTGGTCTTGTTATGATTAATTCAACTCTCATTCCAGTTTTAATGTCATATCCATCAAATGTTGAGCCAGTATACAGTATGGCCATCATAACTCCTCTCAGGTCAATGCTAACTTGCCCAATAACTAATTCTCCATGAAAAAACCCACTGCTATAAAATGCTAGGGGTTGTCACACAGGTTGGGTCTTGGCCACCACAGTCCTAATATTTTGCTAATAAACTCTGTAATAAATATTTGTGCTATGAACTGTATAAATGGCAAACTTTTGCTAAGTTTTACAGTTGTGGGTAAAATCCATGTAGCAATACTACTGGTTGATTGAACAATCATTGCCATAATATTCACTTCAAAAACAAAAAATTGTCAGCATGTTCATTTTTGTTTTTAACAAAGAAAATCTATTATAAATATGTACTTACCAAATCTTGGTTGCTCGTTTGTAATGGTATAGATTATCTCAGATTCCACCGAGCCAAGAGCCTGAGCTCGCAGTAACGTATTTGAAATTTGGATTAGTCCTCCCTCTGGCACCCACACTGGAGAATTTAACACAAGCTGTGGATTCCCATTGATCTTCTGGAATAAATTAGCTCAATTAAATAAGTGCATACTTAATACAGTTTTAATTTGTTTTATATTTTATAATAGGTTTACTGTATCAATAAGGTTTGCTTTCAACTGGTCAAGCATGGTCTCTATTCACAGCCTAACAGGTTAAAATTTAACCAGCTTCATTGTCAGGTGCAGGGAAGTTCAGGGAGGTGATTAGGGCTGAAAAAGTAAGCAGATGCAGGTCAGGCTTTAATAATTGGGTAAATTAGGCAAGTTGGGAGATATGAAAATTGTGTTTATATTTCAATCACAAAGTAAAGGCAAATATTATACCCCTTAACTTAGCTAATCATTCTACTTGGTGATGGTACTTCTAAAAAAACATGCAGCTACACACAGTGCATTTTAACCAAGGGTGAAGAACCCAGCACAATAATTTGAGAATACTTGAAACTTATTTGAAAAGTCTTAAATACTCTACAAAGGGACTTCTATGGTTTAAGTTACCATTTTTTTAAAAAATTACTTGCTCTATCTGACAAAATACAACCATATTATGAGCCATAGGACATAAAGGATTTGTGCATGTTCAAAAATAGTTGGGGTTAAATAAAACAGTAATACATAATATAATATACTATCGTTCCTGTATTTGGGAGCACATTTATATTTTACATTTTAGTTGATTGCAAAGAAGAACACACTGTTAATGTAAGGATAATCATCCACATAATAAAATCCCGGTTGAATATGATCTGCCAGTGGAATAAATCATATTAGCAATACCAGAGGGGCGTGCAGCATATGGTTATTTTTGCTCTTTAAAGGCTTCATCTGCCCTCATGTGGGCCTGTTTGCTTTTTGTGCACACTATGCCTGCTTCTAGCTAATTCATTTTTATATTGTGCATGTTAATTATTCTCACTTTTCCATGTGTCAAATTACTAAACAAGACTGATGAAAAGAAGTTTATACTATAAATACCCACAATTAATTTCCTGAATTTACATTTATAGTGGAAATAAACAAAGGTAAATCCTGTAGCCCCCTTACATCAACCTTTATAGGTAGCCACTCTATAAGTAAATTGGAATCGCTTCATTCATTTGCAAAGATCTATAGTTCTTGAGGCACAGAAAAGTAAAGAATGAGTCCATATTATGTAAGACAGAGGACAATATCCCTTGTCTCCACACAAAAATTCCACCTTTCTGCACCTTTCAATTATGTTAATGTTTTGTTGCAGTTTCTTGTTCTTACCACTAGGTGGAGAATTTAGACTACATTTTATAGCAATAAAAGAAAAAAAAAATCAACAGACCCTATTGTAAGAAGCCATCCCCAAATATTATAAGCCAAAGACAGGAGCAGTAAGAAGCCATGAAATAAGTACTGAAAGGTGATTCACTTATACAGGGGGTGGGTTTTCGGTTTTTGACAATCCCAATATTTGGTATAACAGTATTTTAACTTTGGCTACTGGTACTTTGCAGAATGATGACTCGAACATCCATAAAACACAACCTATTCCCCATGCTGCTCTGTGGCTGGTAATGTTAGACACTTTCATCATACTGGTGCCAAGTGTAAATTTAAAAACAAAATGGTTCAGGACCTCAATACAGATGGAATTACCTGAACTTACAGTGAGTAATTATTATTTATGTTATTCCTTTTTAATTGTAATTATTAATGTAAATACAGGATGTTCCCCACTAAAACTTAAATGGGAGATCAAAAACTTTGGGACTTATGTTGGGCTAAGAAACTTAAAACACCACTATGGCCTGGCACATACAACAGTGATTAGAAACTACATAAGGAAGAAAAACACAGCTATAAAGACATCTTCCAAGCTTATGAAATGCCAAACACTGATGAACAATGGTTTGTCTTCATAATCCTGCAGTATTAACCTTCTTATTAAACTGATTGTTTTTCTGTGGTGATTTGCTTTTTATTATTAATATTCTATGTCTCTGCTTTCCCAAGTGTCAAGAAAATCCCAAAGACTTATGAGCTGATAAGGCTGAAGCAAGAGACAGAAAATCCATTCTTTCATCATTAAGCTAGTGTTAGGAAACTGAAGGAGGGAAGATCCAAAAGACCTTAAAGTATTAAGCATCAAAAAATGACTCTAGTATAAATGGGAAATATAACATGGCACGTACAATTGAACCTTGGAGTGAGAGTTTAATAGATCATTTGGTCAGTATCTAAATGTTCTGGTGCTGCAATCGTCAAAATTGTATTTGTAAATTGAAATTTCAGATTCATACACAACAATGCTTTAGTAGCACAGTAGTCAGAAAATAAATGGCTGCCAAAATAATTTTATTGACAGATTGTGCCTTTTTTGCAGCATGAAGCAATACTTTAGCATCTTTACGCTATTACAGCTGATCTGCAAAGTAGTCCTCAGGGGTGAGGACTTAGCAGTTTATATCCTCACCCTAGGTACTATTAATGGGTGGAAAAAGAAGAGCGAGTATAATTGTCCTTTTAATAACTAAAGCTTGTTGACAGTCTATTGGATTATTCAATGACATATTATTTTACACACTTATATATTTATTTTAATGCATCCCACACCTTTGATATTACATACCGTTTCAGTGATTTTGATATAAAAAAGAAAATTAAGAAAATAGTATCCATCACTGGCTTGGAAAAGAATAACATCTGAATGTGTGTTCGATCCATCATGGACATAGTAAAGAATTCCCTTTCTAATGTCATTAAGTCGGGTTTTGTGAACAGATGACTTTCTTGGAGGAATAACCAATTTTCCATTTCTTGGGGTTTCTATAACAGTCAATACAACATCCTGAGGATTGTCATCATCTCGTAGATCCAACACTGAATTGGATATAGATTTAGATTCTCCTTTGCCAACCATAAGACCTTCATTTTTAAGGATGTATGTTGCCTAGTGCAAAACAAAGCATTTAAGAACAAGAATCCAAAACTGAGGACACTTCATATCATCTTGGTATCTTTATATGTCACATAGAAAATAACTCAAATAAGAATATTAAATATTAAGTAAATCTGCAGCACATGGACCACAAATCGATCATAAAAAATTCTAAAATAAAAACAGATATTAAGCATTATCTGGCTTATAGACTAAAAACTCCTTAAAGGTAAGCTTCAGTGGAAAATATTCTCTTTCATTTAGAAAAATCAGTTGAATTGATACCCCTCGCTATTGCCTGCTGTTGACATTAGTGAGCTGACATTTCAGGTTCTATAATGATCCTTATTCTCAGAATGCACACTACCTTGGAATGTTCCTAACTATAATTTCTACTGATTGGCTGTTGGATGTGTCAAACATCCTCAGATCTCTACTGAGCTCCTGAATCAACCCAGGCGCTAGGTCAAGGGCAAGACCATAACGGTCTCTACTAGGGGTCCTGCAGGAAGTCAGTATTTCGGAAGCATTTATTATTTATTTTTTTACCACTAAAGTCTCTATAGACCCGTGCACCGTGATATATATATATAAAATAACCATAACCGTTGGGCACGACAGGGAGGATGATCACGTTATAAATGTGTGGGTGTAATGTTGTTGTCACATCCTGAGGACGGCTTTTGAAAAAGTCCCTTGAGTGCTCCCTAATCTTTCTCTCTCTCTCTTTCTCTCTCTCTCTCTCTCTATATATATATATTTATAAAATATATAAATATTCTTGCAAACGTACCTTTGTTGACACTGCTTGTATAGTGATGTTTTTTGGTTGTGAATACATTTGCCCATCTCTTACTTTTAAAGAAAATACAGCAGTCCTATAAACAGATAAAAAAAATTGTGAAATGTATTTTGAGAGTTGTTAAAATTACCCACAATTGCACGCCTCTGTCACAGACTGATGACTGCAGTGGAGGTGCAGAAAAGTGGGTAAGTTTAACAATTTCTCTGCCACCTCCAGTTTGATTAATTGAAGAACGAGAGGTAATAATTAGTTCCTTTATCTCCCATTCTTCAATTAATGTGAAAAAGGGTATGTTTATTTTTTCAGTAAACAATAAAGAGGAAAATGTTAAATACAAAAAAATGCTGCAATCTAGAAAATATACTAGAGAGAGTAAAGCTATGTACTGATGTATCATTTGACCACTGATGCCTGTCAAATGGGTGTGTCAGACAACAATCGCACATGTGTGGCTGCTCAGTCTAGAGTCATTGGTTGACCGTCCTGCTGGAACTATGAGCAATGATCCCTAAGATCTATTTAAGATGATGCACAAGGAGCTGCTATCACGCTCCAGTTTACTGTGTTAATATTTCCACCTATCATTTGTACCCAGAATGAGGACCTAAACCGCTAAGTCTTCACCCCTTAGTACTATACAGATCTATACACACTCAGCAGTGAGGGAAACTTTATATAAGTATTCCAGCTGATCAGTAAAGTGCTCAGTGGTGAGGACTACAGATGTTTGAAACCGTCGAGTTCCGTTCTGAAAATCTGAAAACAGAACCATAGAAGTCAATGAGAGTTAAAAAAGTTTAGATTAAATTTAAAGTATAAATAGATAGCAATAGTAAGTCAGTGAAAATGGCTCAGAGACCTGGGAAATAGTCTGGGGAACACATACATAAAACCAAAACTTATATTTAAAAAAAAAAAACTTAACTTCTTAATCCAAAATCAAGGGCTTGCGTGTTTTCTATTTTATCCCTAGTGAGGACTTTAGCTCCTCAACCTGGGTACTATTCAGGTGTGAAGTGTGTGAACAAGAGTATAATTGTCCTATAACTGTTACAACTTTATTAAAAAAGATGCGGCAGCTTTGTGGGGGCATTTTAGGAAACCTGCGCAGCTGCTGTAAACCTGCTTTTACCCTGATTAGCATGTCTTTGAGACCTATTTTTAAAGTAAAGACACGCATCATTCTGATTGTTCAAATAAATAATAATAAAGACACAGAACAGTCTGTCCATTTATATTAGTTTCTTCATTAAATATGAATTGTAATAAAATAATAATGTACATTTTTTACATTGATATTTATACTAAACAATTTTTTTCCTACTACTTTGTGATTCACTATTTATTGCCTATATAAGCCACTTGGTGGGTCTTGATTTTACAGTATGTGAATTCTGAAATGAGTTCTTCTCATGTTGAAATAAAATAGAAGATTGTTTTTCTGTCTGCATCCTTATTGCTCCATTGATGTTACTGGTATAAAGTAGATCACTATGAATGAATGAATGAGTTCCAGATGCTTTATACGGTGTGTGGGATCAATCCTCTATTGTCAATTTTTATTTTTATTTAAATCATTGAAATAGTGGGATTTAGAATCCGTTTCATACAGTGGTAAAACATCACAAAGCAGTAGTAAGAAGCAATGAAGGCCAAAATTGTGTACCTAGCCTTACAGGTCATTGATTAATCAGGGGATCAATGGAATAAGGGGAATCAAGGTTGATTTAATTTGTCCATTTGTTGCACATTTAAATTAAGGTGGCCATGCACATGAATGATTTTCAGTAAAAATCATCCATCCTGAAGAATTACCACCAACTTTTGCTACATTGTTATAAGCTCCTTAAATTATAGCTTATAGGCGGGCAAAGAATGATTGTTCCGTTTAAAGTATATACAAAACACTTGTTCACAAAAACACTGTGTACTGTATGCATCGGCCAAACCAAACTCACAATCAGATTCCATCAAAATTTGATCGTAGGTCATATGTGCACCTTTAATTTGCCTTAAAGGGTATCTCCACTGCTAAACAACATTTTTGCCATTCAGTTTTAGTTAGAAGAACGGGAGGTAAAGGAGCTGTGTCTTACCTCCCATTCTTCAATAAAACCTGCAGGAGCCAGGAATGAACTTACCCGGCCATGTAGTCTGAAGGGTCCTGATGGACTCAGGGTCTGAAGGGTTCTTCAATAAAGATACCCTTTAACTATTGGTTAACAGAAGATTGAGCAGATAAGACTACTACAAAGTTATTTATAAACCAATTTATTTGTATTATACTTCAGATCATCATTAGTCTCCATTTTCAGATTTTCACTTACCTAGGTTTGCCTTTGATGTGCTCAAAGCGCACTCTTTGCTCTTTTAGATCCTCCCAGCTGAAGTAAGTGTCTCTGGTAAGATAAACTTCTTTACCATTCACGATTTTCACCAACCTACCATTGGCAGGGACATTAACTACATGAAATGTGAAGATGGTGTTCCCTTTGTCCTGGTCTTGTACACTAATGATAGACATATCCAGGGATCTCACTCCACCAATTCCCACTGTGAGTGATCCATTCACAACAAGCACTGGAGCATGGATATTAACTGGAAACATACATTTGTATTATTTTTTTTTTTTAAATGTTGATTCAAATAATTAAATAAGTGAAATTTTTTTAAAGGTCTATTAGGGACACATTTTCTTTAAGGGGTTAACATCACATTAACAGACACAATAGTTTGACGCGACTTTAAACCTTGCTTTGCAGCGAATGTGCGAGTATCTTAACACTCACTGCCATTACAAGGTTGAACGGCTGTGCGCACTAACAGGTAAATTAAATATAAGTTCTTATATTTTAAAATGGTGCTAATTTTGCCCCAACCAATCAGATCTCATTTAACATTTGAAAGCTAACATCTGATTGGTTGGGGCAAAATTAGCACCATTTTTAACGATTGAGTTAAAGTCGCCCTAACCGGTTCGCTACAGGTTAGCGAGACTTTAAATCCATATTAGCGTTGGATGTGCGGGTTATGCAAAAATCACCCGTGCATCCGACACATGCAATTCAATATCGTGTTTGTGCTAGTGTTTGCGCAGGATTTTAACGCCAGCGAATATTGAATAGCGCTATTGAATAGAGAAGAGCTACAGCAGCTCTGGGTAAATGAGCCTGAAGATCTATGATTGAATCTCCCTGTAAGTATTTACAGCTTAAAATACGCCAGCTTAAATCTTCTAAAGGAAATTTGCCCAGAGCAAGTGCAGCTCTGGGTGAATCTCTCTGTAAGTGTTAAAACCACCTTAACAAGAGAGATTCAATAAAAGTTCTTATCGTTAAAAATGGTGCTAATTTTGCCCTAAGCAATCAGATATTATATAACATTTGAAAGCTAACATCTCATTGGTTGGGGCAAAATTAGCAATAAGAACTTTTATTGAATAACCCTGATTGTGTTGCGTGGGTTTTGCACTCATTTTAACAGTATTAAATCTTCCTGATTATTTTTTATCATTATATATATAATTTTATATATTATATGCTAAAGTAAATGATTATCTTAATAAAAGAAACAACACAGCATGTTTTTCTTGTGCAGCTACTGTATACAGGAATCTAAGAAGAACTTAAAAGTTTTGCTGTCTGTGAAAAAATAACTAAGCAAGATCTGTTTAGATGAGGCTATAAAAAATGTATACTAAAGGCTGGTACACACCAGCAACTTTTTTTCCTGACCGACCATTTTGCTCTTCCAACCGGTTCTTATTGTTTAAAATGGTGCTAATTTTGCCCCAACCAATCAGATCTTATTTAACATTTGAAAGCTAACATCTGATTGGTTGGGGCAAAATTAGCACCATTTTAAACGATAAGAACTTTTATTGAATAACCCTGTATATGTCTTAATACATGTGACATTAAAAAAAGGTTTAATTACTGGGAGCAATATATGATTAGCATTGTTCTAGTTGAGCTAACTGAATTCTACAGATACAGCTTTGTAAATCTATACATATATTTTACAGCCTGCTTGTACAATCTTACCACAAATGAATAAATTCCCTCTGCATTTTTCTGATCCACTTAACAACTGATGTTACAGCTGTTACTGTATGTCAAGCATAAAGTGAAATCCGTCTGAGAACATCGCAGGTAAGGACCGCTGGGCAGGAAGATGTTATAGAACGTCAATTTGTCTTTTCTATCTAACAGTGAATGGCAGCTTAATACAATAGACCATCTAGGCAATCTATTTCAATGCATTAAATATATATTCAATTAGTAGGACCCTGCATTTTAGTAGTTACAATGATTACTGAAAATAATAATTTTTAATGCTTTTGAATTGGTCATTGTAAATCCAAATAAACATAGCATATAAGGTTGGAAACAATGCTCTAGTAATAGGAAACCACTATAGTTAAGATACCTAGGGGAGTAGTAAAAGTTATTATCTAATTGGTTAAGGCAAATGAACAGCTCAGGCAAATAATTTGCACCTCTTATTGAATAAGTCTGACTATTGACTACGGAAGAGGCTGAAAATCATTGGTATACAACTGCCAATATTTACATTTACTGTTAATATTTACACTTTCTCTCTTCGGTCATATTATAATAATTTAAACTGTGAATATTAATTGAATATTAAGCTAAAAATTGATGATGCTTTAACAGTATAAGTCAGACGTATCTGAAATAAATAAGATTCGTAACCTGGATGGGTTTCTGTCTGTACATAGGAGAGAGGTAATAATTTAAGTCTCACAACAGGAATCCATTTATCACCATTAGGGATGGCATAGAACTCGAACTCGAACCCGAGTTCGAGCCGAACTGTTCGAGTTCGAACGGATGCGGACTCCTCGAACTATCTCGGACGCGGACTTTCGATATTTCCCGGACTTTCGATGATTTATCGAATGTTCGAACGCTCGAATGCATCGAATCCGCGAGTAAAATGTACATGGTATCTAGGCACGAACATTGAATCTGTGAGTAAAGTCTCCATTACAGCCTATACGCGAGCATCGAATCTGCGAGTAAAATGTCCATGTAACCTCGAACGTTCGAACGCGAAAGCTCGAAAGTAGCTCGCATGAGAGTAAAATCGATTTTTGAAAAGTCCTGGATATTGGAACATGCTCCCCAGACCATTTCCCAGGTCCCACAGCCATTTACATTAAGTTACCATTAATATTTTAGTTGTATTTGACTCAAACTTTTCGAACTATTTGCCTCAAATCACCATTTGTACTACAGTGGTTTAGTGTGGATATGGCTGCTTTAGATATGATTACCTTCACACCTCCTGCTTATAGAATCTCCAAAGAAACCATGACCACAATGAGACACACAATGATGATTTTTGAGAAATGTGTTATTGTCACAGACTCTGCATTTTTTAGACTCGTCACAATCCAGACATCCAGGGGGGCAAGCTGTGAATTGGGAAAAAAATGCAGTCAAACACAGATGTTTCTACTGGGGAAAAGGCAAATAAGAATTCCATAACTGAAAGAAATCAGAACCGGGGAACCTTATTAATAATTTTGCATGAAATCCTACAAACAATAATACAGTCTTCAGAAAAAACAAAAAAGTGCAGGCATATATTGCTAATATAATGGGGAAAAATAAAACAAAACTGTAGGGAATAATAAGGGTTGCTGGGAGGTCTGAAACCAGCTCTTGCCTACAGTGGCATAACCAGGAATTACAGGGCCCTTCAGAAAATCTGTGAATGGGCCTCCTCCCTGCTTCATCTACTGTAGATTTTCTGGAGGGAGTCTGTATCTGTCATAGGCAAAGTAAAAATGTAGGGCCCAGCTTTGGTCACAGGAGCCGCTCCCCTAGTAGCTGCACTCCTGCTTGTCAAAACAAATTAAATTAGTTCAGACTTCAGCTTATTCTTCAAAGTAAATTTGTTTCCTTCCTCGCTTTCTGTATGTTTTTAATTTTTATTGATATGCTTACCTAGACACTTCCAACTAACATGAGACTTGAGATAGTGCTTCCCACAATCACTGACACATTGACCATCAAGAAGATAAAATGGAGTCTCACAAATGTTACATGTAAAGGGCCCACTGCAAACACGACAATGCTCTCCACATTCTACAAAGCACAGAAAAATATAGTCATCACTCATATGAACAGGTATTAATGTAATGTAAGTCATGTATGTACATCCATATAACAAGAATAAGAAGAGTAGTTAATAAATTATTGATTAAGAGTAAGCCAAGTTTTTCAATCACTGAATCTCAATTAATCTAGACTCACTTCTGTACAAGTAGAGATTTTGTAAATGGTTAGGAATGTGGTATGAGATACATGCAAATAAAAGGGATGAAGGATTTTTAAAGTAAACATTTGTTTTGTAGCAATAAATAAAAATAGTTTTGTATCATCAGTATAACCAAAATCAAAAGAACAAATCAAGACCATAAATTAAAATATCTACTAAGCACAAACCATGTATAAAAATATTAAGGATAGGTTTTCCTTTTATTTAGGCTGCTCTCTCTTCAAGGGGTAATATACTCCTACAGTAAATTACAGATTTCTGACCCCTTTCCATTATTGCTTTCCAAATAAGTTCACCTTTAACCTTCCTCAGAGATAGAAGGAAAATGGGGTGTGACTGTGGGAGGAGCCAGAGAAGTCAGTTACTGACTAGTATCTGACTTTTAACTTTTCACTTATGTTATAAAGGTGATAGTTACTGTACATTTAGCTATAATATATAATGCATGCAATCATTGACACACTAAGAATTATAACCTGATATAATTACTTCCTTTTTAGTTTAATACACCAACAAAGAGCATGGCAGAATTTTTTTTTGTTAACTAGTAAATTTTTATCTTGGCTTGTCACCATGAGACCAACCTTAACATAATTCATTAAATCTAAAAGGACTCATTATCACAATAATGAGCAGTGGGATGTTATACAATCACACACTGCAGTTTCTCCTAAAACTCTACTATCTGCAAACCTATAGGATTGTCCTTGGGTCTCCCTCTTTTGGATAGAGGTAACTCAATTTTCATCTGAACTTTTAGCTGCTCCCCATGTGGTGTTTTGCTTTTTAGGTCATATTGATAAGGAGCTATACCTGAAATATGTCAGGTTCATGATATTAGACACTGTTTTACGCCAATTTACCAACAAATCGGATTTTGAATTAGGCGAAAATCAATCACAACAAATGACCTCCAAGTTTATTGCACGTGTTACAACCATAAGCTTATGGAGGAGCAAAAAAAGGCCATAACTAGATTTAAGGGTGAAGTGGTAAAATTAAAAACAGTGTCAGAAAACATTGGGAAATTCTGACTAGCGATGAATCTCTTCCCTTTCACCATACTAAGCCTATTTTTGCACATAGGAGGGGCCGATCACTTAGGAACCTATTAGTTAAAACGGATCGTAAATCACCAGACACCAGGGCTCCTGTAACATGGTTATCCCACAAAAAAGACAGATGCCACAAGTGTCGATGAAACCTGCAGCTACATGATCCCTGGGGTAAATTTTCCCCACCCACACACAGGCTGCAGATTTAAGATTAGACATAAGCTTTCGTGCTTGAGTACTGATGCTATATACTTTTATCACTTGCCCTTGTGGCCTGTATTAAAACTGGGTGCCTGGGGAAAACTACTAAATCTATGTTCACCTCACTCGTCTGGACACTCAATTTGATGGATGTATCCATGTAATTTAATGAATCAATAAAGCCATGGATTTCAAGCAGTCCCCCCGCCATAACATGAAGATATCGTCAATATATCTCTTGTACATGACGATTTCCATACCCATTCTGGGTGTCATAAATCGCTCTTCATATCATTCCATGTACAGATTAGCAAATGTGGGGGCTACATTGGAGCCCATGGCTATTCCAGACACCTGCTGAAAGAATGTCTGTTCAAAGCAAAAAACATTATTAAGTAGGATAAATGCTAATAGCTCGATGAGGAATTCAATCAGTGGCTCTGAATGCCCCAATTGATCAAAGCCCAATTACATATCTCAATGCCATGATTTTGAGGAATTACCATATAAAAGCTATTGACGTCTAATGTCACCAATATAAGTGTTCCTGCTTCTTTGTATGTCTACACAGCATGAGTGGTATTGTGCAATAGGTATAATCAGGGTGCACAGGTGAGGGGTGGGGCTATTGTTTTAAATAGTTTGCTATTGTGTGACACTTTAATCCTGATGATGGCCACGGGTGGCAGTTGAAACGCGAAGATGTTTGTTCATTAAAGTTGATGTGGTTTACAAGTCCTGTAATTGCGACTGTTTCCTGCTTATGTATATCCTTTTGGACATAGCACCTGGGCAATGTACCATGGTTACATGAGTGCAACTATAGACTATTACTATTATATATATATCTTGACTAATATAACTCTGTTCTTCCATTTCTTTGCTATTCTAGACGTTAACCAATATAAACAAAGTTTATAGGACTACATTCAAACTTATAAAATAGAAGATCCGTACAGGTATAAAATTAGGACTGAGTAGTTTTGACCTACATAGTTTGCTTTAAGTGGAACATGTGATGTTTACAATTAATATTCTGTCTAATAAATAGAGGTTGAGCCATTTATGTTTATACATAGAGGATAAGCCAAAAGAAAGACACCAGTTAGAAATCCCCAGGATATTACACAAACATACATAACGCTAGTTATCATTAACTAACCATTGTGTCCTCCAGTAGGTTTGGTTACTATAACCCTATACAATATTTATAGGTCATTACATATTTGTCACTGTGCTGTTTTAAAATGAGTTCTGAAGAAATTGTGATTATTATTTAAGTTTCTGTATCACAATGTGGCAAGTTTCTAGTCACATCCTTTCAATCCTCCAATAAACCTACTTACATACTGAGAAAGACTTAACTGAGGTACGGTATATGCCTGTAAGGTATAACTAGGAGAGGTAGACAACTCAAGGGGTATTTTTAAGATAAGTTATACAAAATTCACACAGATCTTGCTTCCTTAGGGTAATTTTTTTAAATCTCTCTAAAAAAGGCCAAGTGAAAGGCTGCCATGGTTTTGTACATGTATTCATATAAATTATTCCTCTCATTAAAAAGAAGACAAGCAGAGAACACATAATCAGAATGAGTTACCGCTGCAGATTTTTGAACTAGTAATATTTTGCTATAGTCCATAAAATACATAGACCTCTGCTGAGGTTTGTGCATGACTTGCGAGGATGACTGTCTAAACAGGTCCTTTAGGATCATGTATTGAGCAATTTAATTTATTTTGGCACATGCACTTTAGACTAAATATTTAAGAAGGGGTATGTACCCTTTTATTTTTCTTAAATAAGAGGTAATGTATAAAAAGTACAGTTTATTGGTGAAGAAAGTTTTCTCAAACTGCCTGTCTGCATTTAAATAGGCTAACATTTAGTTGTGGAATTTTTTAAGTTGAAACTTACGAAAACAAGAAAAATGCAGTCAAAAATGTTTAAATCGTGGTTGGTGATGAAAATTGGTGATGAAAAATGGTGGTGAAAATTGGGTTCCAATCGAATTTTTGGAATTTCAATATGTTCCATGGAACATAGAATGAAACTCCCTGGTTTAGTTCATCTCTTATAATCTCCCCTTATTCAATAAATATGACACTTAAAGGGGAACTGTGGTCTCCAAACAAGTTTATTTTAAATGAAAGGCCAGGTTCATACCATTAAAACGAGCCACCAACCACCTCTCTACGTGCTGCATAGCCCAAAATATGAAGAAATCATTGATCAGAAAGTTAGGGGGTGGTTGGTTCTGAATCTGTGGTCATAAATACTATTTCCTCCTCTAATCTGCGGTTGGCACATGCTCAGTGCATGACTGAAGGGTAGGAGGGGGTTGGGGAGAACAGCACAGCCCACAGCACTGCTTTTTTTAATGCCTCCCACTTGCTGGCCCTTCCCAATTGTGGGCCCTTTGTTGCCTCCCCTTGCAACCCCCTGTGGCAGCAAGAGGGAGGAGCCCTGGGCCCCCAGAGTGGGAGGGGCCCCACAAGTGGGAGGGGCCCCAGGGCCCACAAGAGGGAGGGGGCCTGCGAGTGGGTGGAGCCCACAAGAGAGAAAGAGGGAGGGGCCCCAGAGCCCACAGGTGGGAGGGGCCCCAAAGCCCGCAAGTGGGAGGGGCAACAAAGCCAAGAGTGGGAGGGGCCACGGGAGGCTGCAAGGGAAAGGCCCAAGGGGCTGCAAGGTGGAGGGGCCATGGGGGCCCACAAGGAGGAGGAAACACAGAAGAGGGACCGTCACATGGTTTCAGTGCAGGAAGCAGGAAGTGCAGGGCATCTGGTGATGCTGCAACCATACCACACATATAAATGTAAATCTTCAAAACTATGTAAAATAAATAATGAAAGTAAATTGCAAAAATCCTCAGGAAAGCAATTCCTGTCAATTTACCTAAAGTCATTTTTGGACCACAGTTACTGTTTAAGAAAGTGCTACTCCCTCTTACACTGGATTTGCACATAAATCTTGCTGTTGTTTGAGAGAAATCTAGGGGGGTTGGTGGTGGTTAAAATGGATTACGTACTTTAAATTACAGCATAATATACTGTAGGGGTACGATGCTCACTATAATTCTTACCGAGCTATGCCACAAGCAATGTGACCACTTCCCAAAAACACCTCTAGAAAAAAAACTAGCAAATTCAATAATAAAAACAAATGCAGCAGTATCCAACAACTATTTACAGACCACTGATATGTTTGCCAAAGAACTTACCCCTGCAAATATCTCCATGCTTGTAAAACAAAGGTGGACATTCCTGCACACAGGCCCCATCATGCAGAGAATAGTGCTCCATGCACTGTAGGCAGTCAGTCTTCAGAGGGCCTTTACAAGCATTGCAACTCCAGTCACATTCTGCATGTATAAGGAAAAAACATTAATAAGTAGCTGCACAATATTTCATATCTTTTGACATACTACATAATTTGTCAGTCAGATCACCACATTTCATTTCTAGAGAACAGATGGGTAAACAAAATGAGCATGCTTTGTTCCAATGAAAGATGATACATGAAAAACAAAGGCTTTTCTTACATCTTTGAAAAATCTTTACCTTTCATTAAGTGACTATTTCAACTAAAAACACATTTTTAACCTCACTTATGGATTTGTATTAGTCATTAACTCTTGAACCAAGCACTTAATATTTGCAATATTATTGCAGCCCATACATTATGCAGTGTATCACCGGATGTCCCAGCAATGTCTGGGCCAATCAATTTGTGACATTCGAATGTAAAATTAATGATCCACAGCGTGAATGAAGCAGGAAACTTGGGTAGTAAGTTCACTGACCTGCTCAATATCAGGATCAACATGCAGGGGTGTTCCTAGGATTTTTGACACCTGAAACAACTTTTAAATGTTGCCTAATGGCAGAAGGGTGGTGGCATGATAAGTGGGCATGGCTTCATCAGGGAACATAGGCGTGGCTTGTGGAGGTGGTTGTGCTGGGATGACTAACACTGACTGGTGGACTGGAGGGATGACTTAACATTGGTTGGTGGACTGGTGCTAAAATTCAGTATTGCAGGGAGGAGGATTTTTTTTAACTGACGCCTTTTAAGTGTTCCCCCAGGGGCGCGCCCTGAGCAAATGTTTCAGTTTGCTTCATGGTAGGGGCACCCCTGAGTATATGGCCTGCATAACACAGGACGGTAAGGTTACATTCACACTATAAAATACACAGGGGAAAACTCAGTACTGTGGTTTTTCCTCTTCCCCATACACTTTCATTAAGCACGTTATGACACTAAACTGCAGTAAGCAGTGTGTTAAAAAAAAAGCAACGCAGCACATAAAAACGTAGTAGTGTAAACAGTATTACAGTATGCCATCCCAATATCAATGTGAAAAAACACGTCTAGTGTAAATAACTCTAAATACTGCACCCTCTAATGTAAAATATAAAGAATAATTTTGATGACCATTAAAAAGGTCACACTTTTATACAAAACCTACTATAATATAATCTATCTATTATATATCAATCTATCTATGTATCGAATGTATCTCTAGAACATAGACATTTAAGTTTTTGTTTCAAATAGAAACTGCAGCACTAACTATTTGCTCCACTGGAGATGAAAGGCATGTAGTAAAAAGGCTGGTAATTCAAAAGTAAGTTCGACCAAAGGATAGATTTTTGAGAAAACAAAAATAAAGTGCACTATGCACTCCTGGGTTTTGCTCATCCTTATAACTCTCCTCTGATCGATTCTGCAGTAATCATTTTCTCCTGGTGCAGAATAAGATATTTTTTTTCTACTGTTCTAGTCTCCAAACTTTGCTGAAGTCAGGCAGCAATTACATTAAAAGAAAGAATTCAAAAGCATAGTTTTTGACAGACACATACATCTTACTGGGAAAAGATATAAAATACTGCAGAGAAATGCTCTGCATTGAGAGAGGAAAAAAGGGCAGATTATGATACAGTTTTTTTTAATAGGTTTTATATGTGTACATGAAATGTTACAAAGTCAGAGGCTTTGAATATATACATGTACTTTTTTATTGTGTTAGAAGAAACGCAAGTTAAAGGGTAACTATTTATCTAACCAAAAATGACTTTAGGTAAATTGACAGGAATTGCTTTCCTGAGTATTTTTGCTATTTACTTTCATTATTTATTTTTTTTACATTGTTTTGAAGATATTTACATTTTTATGAGTGATATGGTAGCAGTATCACCAAATCCCTGCTCTGAAACCTTGAGACAATTCCTCTTCCCTGTGTCTTCTCGTCCTCCATACAAAAATTTACACATCTTGCACAATCTCTGCTGTAGACTGTAGGATATCACTGTAACTTGATCACTCCCTGGTTTCTTCTGCTTTCTCATGCACTGAGCATGTGCCAACCACAGATTAGAAGGAGGAACTACTTTTGGGACCGCAGATTCAGAACCTCCCTCCCCCTTACTTTCTGATCAGTGATTTTTTCATATCTTTGGCTGTGCAGCACCTAGAGAGGTGGCTGATGGCTCATTTTAAAGGCAACCTGGTCTTTCATTTAACTTGTTTGGAGACCACAGTTTAAGACTCAATTGTATGCACACAACCAACAAAACTGCAAATATGATGGTTCGAAAAATGTCAGAATACCTTATATACATATATATAATTGTCAGAATACTTCTTACTAAATCAGTAATATACCCACAAACAATTTGAATAGAGCAAACGGTTAGAACAGATAATTTCTGTTGAAATTACAGTTCAATGCTTAGTTTATTAGGATATTTAGATGATTTTTTACAGAGGTATATAAGTTATACCTCTTCACAAGGTATATAAATAAACACAGGCATCTAAGGCAAACAGCTATCAAAATCACAGAGTGCAAGCCCCAGTACACCCCTCTTCAAACCAGAACTTAAAGTGCTATGGCACTCTAAAAATGTATTGTAATGCCTCAAAACAATACAGAATCAGGTATCTATTATTAAAAAGTTTGCAGTCTGATTCTGTATTATGTATTGTTTGGTGGCTTTAGTTGCCCTTTAAATGGACAGAATTCCCATACAGTAATCCCATACAGTAATAGCCATACTGGATTTGCCTATTACTGTATGGGACTACTGTATGGGAATTCTGCTGTCCATTTAAAGGGCAACTAAAGCCACAAAACAATACAGAATCAGAAGGCAGTAGTGGCCAATATTTCTACCCTCGACACTCGGGTCAATATGTTTTATAGCCACAAGCTCTCTTTCTATATATTTAGCAAACTTAAGTGGTTGTAGATTTTTTTTAAAAAGAGGGTAAAGATATTCATACCAGGTAGGGGGAAATATTTTTTTTTACCAACTAAGAAGACATAACCATATCTCTTTTACTAAAATCTGCCTGGACATTTTGGGCTCTACTTGTATATGGAAGGGGAAGTGTTCATTTCAGAACATCTATGACAGACATCTGTGTTAATTCCTTACATTTCCCAATATTTCAGGTGCATGCAAACTTAAACCAACTGGTTTAAAATGTTTTTATATAAAGACAGTCTGTCTAATCTGGGCAACTACTCTGAAAATAAAAGAGAGTTCTCTGCTAAAATAGAAGACTTGCAGTCAGTTTATCGTGATATGAGAAATTCCCATTGCTGGCAGAGTTCATTAGTGTTGATGTCAGCAACATTAAAATAACTACATGCAACATATCTCTTAAAGGGGAACTGTGGTCTCCAAACAAATTTAGTTTAAACGAAAGGCCAGTTTCCTACCTTTAAAACGAGCCATCAACCACCTCTCTACGTGCTCCACAGCCCAAGATATACAGAAATGACTGACCAGAAAGTTAATGGGTGGGAGGCTGACTTGTGACATTCCTGAGGCTTCTCCTGCGCAGTGCCGCTGGCAAGCACAGCCTCAGGCTCCCTCACTGTGTGAGGGAGACAGGAAGTCCCTCCTCTTCTCTGCTGTGTGAAGTCCTGACAGAGAAGGTAAGGGAATCTACAGCCCTTCTCTTTCACTGTGTGAAAACAGCCTTTTCAAGCAGTTCTCACTCTGCCTAAAAAGGCTGATTTCTGTGTGTGGGGTGTGTATGTCTGAGTAACCCACTGCACCCACAAGTAGGCGTGGCTTAGGCAACCGTGGATGGGTGGGGCTTAGGCACCCGCGAGTGGTCAGGGCTTAGGCACCCATGAGTGGGTGGGGCCTATGTGCCCATGAGTGGATGGGGCTTATGCACCCATGAGTGGGCGGGGGAGCCTGCAACTGGAGGGACCATGGGGTCCATGAGTGGGAGGGACCAGGGGGGCTGCAAAGGGGAGGAGGAGACACAGGACAGATTGGCTGACAGTTTCAGAGCAGGAAGCAGGAAGTGCAGGGGACCTGGTGATGCTGCTGCCATATCACACACAAAAATGTAAATATCTTCAAAACTATGCAAAATAAACAATGGAAATAAATTGCAAAAATTCTCAGGGGAGCAATTCCTATCAATTTACCTCAATCATTTTTTGGACCACAGTTCCCCTTTAATATATGAAAAAAGGAAACCTGGCAAGCATGCACCATGCTATCCAAGTGATGTGAGGAAAAGCTGATGGAATAGGCAGCACGAAGGGAAGGTTTGTACTGTTATGATGTAAAGCTGCAATCTGATATTTTTAATAAAGGTCTGTGCATTTAAATTCTAAAATCCAACATACTGGAAGAACAAATGCAGAGGAATCTCAAAATAAAGCAGCATCATGAAACAGCCAGCAAACTGATACAAAAATGAAGGCTGCATCCTTTAGGATAAAATAAGATTGCAATAAAGAAGGGGGAACTGCAGTTCTACAGATGAAAGGTTTTCTCTATAGAAATTTGTATTCACAGCAATCTTTTTAATACAGGGGTGGATTAAATACAATTCCTGGGCCTCCGTATAAACTAAGCCCATCATATTCACTGTGTGTGTGCAGTTTATTGCGTGGGTTAAATAAAATGGGCTTAATTTGGATTGACGGAGGAAGATAAAACTTGCGCATTCCCTCATATGACTCACATTCTTTGCATTCCACATTCTATTCTAGATTCAATCTGGTTGCAATGTCTTCTGCACACAATAAATGATGTGTTCTACATTACAGCACTGCCTCATTATACCGTGCCATATAAATGAAGAGGACACATGATTACAATCCTATAGGTGTTGCTGCTGCTGTAATTACAACTTATTTTTAACGACTCTGCTGATGTAAGGACACTGGCAAGTCCACCCAATTGCCATCAATATGTAGAGAAGATTATTTACTAGAACATGTCCATATATAACTGATGGTTTATAGCTGAAACAATACATAGATTAGAGTAAAACTGGCATATATTCTGACAGGTAATGTCAATGATTTTATTAACTGCTAAAGACTGTTAAAATATATTATAAATTTTCAATATTTAAGTATTTATATAGTGGATTATGTACCCCAAAGTGTATGGACAGGGGCTGAGGGGAAAAAAAGTCCCTTCAAAGTGTATGGACGGGCTGAGGGGAAAAGGTCCCTCTAAAGTGTATGGAAATATTTATATTCATATTTATATTATGAAAAATAAATGTTTCTACACATGTATTCTAGCGCCCGTTTATGTAATTAATGTCTAGTTATGGTATAAAACATTCAAGTGCACTTTGGTTAACCGAGGATATGGTACAGAAATTAAATACGGTTAATATTAATAAATCTCCTGGACCGGATAAAATACATCCTCGGGTACTTAAGGAGCTAAGTTCAGTTTTATCTAGGCCATTGTTTCTTATTTTTGCTGATTCCCTCATGTTCGGAGGTGTGCCTCTGGAATGGAAAAAGGCTGATGTTATTCCAATATTCAAAAAGGGTAGTCGTTCACAGCCGGGTAATTACAGGCCTGTAAGTTTGACTTCATTGGTGGGGAAGATCCTGGAAAGTTTAATAAGGGAACATGTTCTAGATTATGTTTCAAGGACTGACATTATAAGTAGTAACCAGCATGGATTTAGTAGGAATAGATCTTGTCAAACTAACTTGCTTGGCTTTTATGAGGAAGTAAGTAGTGATGCCCTAGTTCGCGGATCCAAACCCGAATCTGCAGCGGATTTACCTCGTTCGCGAATGGCGGATATCGTGGATTTTCCGTTTTTCCGCCTTCCGAACTTTTCCGAACCGCGTTTTCGAAAACTTTCGAAATTACGAGGACTTCTCGTATTTTCGAGAATGCATGGAACCCGTATTTTCCCGCATTTTCTAAATAACGAGGATTTTACGTATTTTTGAAAATGTAGGAAAATACATATTTTAGAAAATTTTCGAAATTATGAGGATTTCTCGTATTTTCAAGGATTTTTTCATTTTAATGGATCCGCTCGCGGATTTTTGAATTTTCCCGAAAATTCGTGGATCCTCGAGCGGACCGGATTTTGTGAAGTTCGGACATCTCTAGAAGTAAGTAGAAATTTAGACTATAGCAGTAGATGTAGTTTACTTGGATTTTGCAAAGGCTTTTGATACAGTCCCCCATAGGCGACTAATGTATAAGCTAAGGTCTGTTGGTCTGGGGAGTCACATTTGTACATGGATAGAAAATTGGTTAATGAATAGGATGCAGAGAGTAGTTGTTAATGGGGCTTTATAATTATGGACTAAAGTGCTAAGTGGGGTGCCACAGGGTTCTGTGATGGGGCCGCTTCTATTTACACAAAACACAAAACTTGTCGACCATTAAAAACTTCAGAGGATGTGCAGTCATTGCAAGGGGATCTAGATAGATTGTCACATTGGGCTGCTAAGTGGCAGATGAAATTCAATGTTGATAAATGTGAGGTGATGCATTTTGGACTTAAAAATACTTGTGCTGCTTATACTATAAATGGCTCTGTGTTAAGTGAATCCCTGTTGGAAAGGGATCTTGGAGTTATGGT
Source organism: Hymenochirus boettgeri (assembly GCA_019447015.1). Taxonomy (NCBI): domain Eukaryota; kingdom Metazoa; phylum Chordata; class Amphibia; order Anura; family Pipidae; genus Hymenochirus; species Hymenochirus boettgeri. Next base: position 150,664,713 of record CM033469.1, read on the forward strand.
GGATAACAAACTTAAAGGTTAAAGCAAGCAGTGCCAGGCGGCAACAGCCTGAGCCAGCATGGTATTGTCTTGTATAAAGAGAGGTATGGATTCAAGGGAGGAAAATGTAATTCTCCCTCTCTACAAAGCACTGGTAAGGCCTAATTTGGAATATGCAGTGCAATTTTGGAATCCTGTGTACAAAAAGGACATCTTTGAAATGGAAAGGGTTCAGACAAGGGCAACTAAATTAATAAGGGGATCGGGGAGCTTGAATATGAAGAGAGACTGGAAAAGTTACAATTATGTACGCTGGAGAAAAGGCGCTTGCGTGGGGATATGATTACTGTGTATAAATACATTAACGGGCCATACAATAAACTATCTGGGGCATTGTTCACCAATAGAACATGTCAGAGGACACGTGGACATCCCTTAAGACTTGAAGAAAAAAGGTTTAGGCTTCAAGCTCGGAAAGGGTTTTTCACTGTGAGAACAGTAAGGCTATGGAACTGTCTTCCAGTGGACGTTGTTATGGCAGGTTTATTGGTCAGTTTAAAAAAAAAGCTGGATGAGTTTCTGCAAACAAGGAATGTTGCAAGTTACTGGTATTGATTTATAAAGTAGAGTTGATCCAGGGAAATTTCCGATTGCCACTTGGAGTCAGGAAGGAATTTTTTCCCCCTTCACAAATTTGGTGGGGTTTTTTTTTGCCTTCCTCTGGATCAACAGTTAGGCAGGAAATGAGGATATTGCTAGATGGGTTGAACTGGATGGACGTATGTCTTTATTCAACCCCCAATACTACACTATACTATATAAAAGCACGAGGCCGCAGGCCGAGTGCCTTTTATACAGGGCATGGAAATTCCAAGGTGTCTTCTAATATCCGTATAATTCTCTGTAGGGGGTACATTATTAATTATAATTCACCCCTTTCAGAGTTTTGTTTTTTTGTTAGACATTCCCTGCCTGTTTTATGTTAAACAGACCACACAGTGACCCCCCCTTCTTAGCTTCACACAAACTTCCCTCAACAGAGTGACCCCCCTCCCCTTCTTAGCTTCACACACACCTCCCTTTTTGCCTATTGAAGCACACCAACTCATTCTTGCTTCCCCCTCCTCAAACCCCCCTTTAACTTTCATGCACGGAAGTCAGAGTAGCAGCATTGCGATGTTCCAGTTCCAGGAAGAGTTACAGCCTGGTACTAATTAAATTTGCACTTCACTCTCCGCCCCCTCTGCTTCCGCACAGAATATCCTGGCTGAGGATGAATCAGCATGATCGGGCAGGTTGTGCTGCAGACGGACTGCACAGTGAGCTACAGGCTACTACGCGGTACATTATAACAATATTATTTACAGTTGGGTCCCATAGGGATCAATGGGAGGGGTGGGTTATATATATAAATTGGACTAATATGGCAAACTTTTCTTTTAAATAAGCTAAAATTTTATGAATTATCCTTATCTGATATTAAAGCAATCTGATTCCTTCCTTGCGGCAGCCGCCGCAAGGAAGGAGTTAAAGTCACGCTAACCGATATAACATCGGTTAGCGTGACTTAAACTCCAAATCAGGAGCGATGCGCCCGTTGGTGCATCGCCCTGATTGACTTAAAGTCCAGACACTCTAATTAAAACAAAGTATGAACCTGATCAAATTAGCCAAAAATCAATGCAACAGATTTTTGATCACCTTATGAACAGTTTATCATGGTGGTGATTTTTTCACACACAAGGCAGTGGCGAGAGCTGTGGGTACATAATTATGTACTGCATCAAGCAATGCAAAATAATTGTGGTGACAATTGCTCCATAAATTCTTAAAGGATAACTATTGTGTGTATAAAGTTTTTTTAAAAACAGTTAAAATGAAAAGTACTTGGGACAGGGATATAGGCCTGGTAATTACTATCTCCCAACATTGTTTCTATAAGGAGCACCAGCTCAAAGAAAATGGATTCTGCCAGTCTTCAGATGTTAAACTACAACTCCCAGCATGCCTTGGTTGCATTCTTCAACCAAGGCATGCTGGAAGTTGTAGATTCCAAAACATGGGGGAGATCCAAAGCAGGGCGCCGCGTTTCTTACCTTTGCCCGATCCCGCAATACAATAACTGACGTAAACGAGATAAGGTAAGGAGCACGACATTAACGCTCCTAAACCTTTACCGTTAAGTTTCGCGCTTCGAGGAAGCACAAACCTTAACGGCAGAGGTTTTGGATCGTTAATGTCGTGCTCCTTACCTTAGCCCGATCCCGCGATGCAATAACTGACGTAATCTCGTTTACGTCAGTTATTGTATTGCGGGATCGGGCAAAGGTAAGAAACGCGGCGCCCTTCGTCTAAAACCCACCTTAACCCGAATTTTTTTCAGACAAAAAACGGCTATATTGGATCTCCCCCATGGTCTTTAAAGTGGGTGTGACCTATTCGCTATCACACACACACCGAATCTCTTCTCCGGATGTGTCCCTGTTTTCATTCATAAAATGTTGTGAGGTCTGTAGGGATCCTGCATTGTTAGGCACCAAGGTTTACTAGATTTGCAACTCAGCACAGTATGTATGTATGTATAATTTTACTTATAATACATAAGGCTAGGCATTTTCAATGGGGAGGTGCAGTGGGATATATTATTATAATACATAAAGCTAGGCATGTTTAATGGGGAGGTGCATTGACGAGAATCTATATTACAGTCACTTAGTGATGTCACTGAGAGACTTCCTGTATTCCACTGCCCCTCCCCCTGTCTCTCCCACTCCCTGTATTAGGGACTATGTTTGGTTCTGCTTTCTCTTTGCAATAGGAATGACAATTAACTATTTATACACTAAACAGGGATTCCTATATAAATGACTAATAGAGGGAGGGGGAGAGACAGTGCAAGGGTAGGGGGAGAGTGCGTCTGTGCTTGGTTTTTTTTTGGCAGGTCTTATGTGGCTGGCCTTATGTGGCCTTGTCCTTCTATATGGTCATGCAACTCCTCTGTGGCGTAATATCCTTATGTAACACTGTAGGTAGCGTATTATCCCTTATATGAAGTGCCACTTGGGTAAGCAGCGCTGTGCACTATAAAATACAGAGTATATATATATATATATATATATATATATATACAGAAAGTTAGGATAACAGTATAGATTTAAAAGTATTAATGAATGTCACCTGGAGAAGTGAGAGAGGGAAAGACTTCCAAAGGTAGGGAGCAGCAAGAGGGAATGGTTTAAGGCGGGAGGAAGCAGTGTTCATAGGGGTTTGTAGAGAAGAGCATAATAGACCAAGAGACAAGATAAGTAGGGAGATGCAGCAGAATAAAGAGATTTAAAGATTAAAAGAAGGGTACTGTATATACTCGAGTATAAACCGCCCCGAGTATAAACAGAGGTACCTAGTTTTACATGAAAAAGGAGTAAAAGTGATTGACTTGAGTATAAACCGAGGGTAGAAAATATGACCACTACTGCCTTCTGATTCTGTATTGTTTTGAGGCTTTAGTTGCCCTTTAAATAGACAGCAGAATTCCTAAACAGTAATCCTGTACAGTAATAGCCAAATACAATATAGCTATTACTGTAAGGGACTACTGTATGGGAATTCTGCTGTCTATTTAAAGGGAAACTAAAGCCTCAAAACAATACAGAATCAGAAGGCAGTATTTAACAATAGATACCATCCTCCTGATTCTGTATTGTTTTTGCTTAGTTGTCCTTTAAATCTCACATAGTAACCCCTACTAGTATTTGCCACTTAAGATGTTTGGAAACTACAACTCCCAGCATGCTTTAATTGCTGGGAGTTGTAGTTTTCAAACATCTGCAGAAGCCAATACTTGCATATAGGGGTAAATCCTCCTTTATTTGTGCATGCAGTATGCACAAATAAAGAAGGTTTTACTCTTATTTGTAAGTATTGTGTGCACTGGTGTTCCTGTGGTATTCTCCTACCTTGTCCAGCGGCCGCTCGCTCCTTGCTCCACATCCTCTGCACTTCTGGATAATGTCACTACTCGCTTCTCACTGTGGTGCCGGGTAGTGACGTAATCCGGAAGCGCACTGAGGATACGGAGCATGCAGCTGCCAGACAAGGTAGGAGAAGGATTGGCTTGAGTATAAACCGAGGTAAGCTTTCAGGCTTTTTTAAAGCCTGAAAACCTCGGTTTATACTCAAGTTTATATGGTATATGTTTGATGGGAAGCCACCCTATGGACTGAAGTATCGGGGTTGCGGGTTCTCTTTTGGAGGTGAGTGAGATGATCCAAGCTGCCGAGTTTATGATGGAGAAGAGAGATATAACAGGACAGGAGTAAAAGTATCAGAATGTTACAGTAGTCAAGATGGGAGATTATAAGGGCATGTATGGGCATTTTAGTAGTGGAGCGAGAAAGGAAAGGGTGGATCTTGGCAGATCAGTGAGTTTGATCAGTGAGTTTGAATGGGCCCAGAAAGTCAGGTGATAGATAATTTTAATCAGCAGCTTTAGATTAAACTTCTTTTAGGTCATGAACAAATAAGAGCCATTCAAATGGTGCAAATGGAGGCATTAATTCTGTAGTTATTATAAAGATACATTTTTCAATATTAAATCTAAAGATTTCTCCATGTTTGTCACAAATGACTACCAGGGTGTCTGCAGTGCTCTTTTTTAGGGTTAAACTTAGGGTTTATTCATGTTCACAAATGTCAAAAACAGAAAATGAAGAACACGTTGGGCTGGGTACACACAAGAAGATTGGACGATGATACATGCCATTAAATCTTGGGTGATCCTGCAGTCTCTTATGGACCACACGATCAGACACAGTGAAACATCAGCTACAGATTATTTTGCTGAGACCAACAGTGATACATCCCAGCCGACCGTTTGCCAATAGAAGAATTGCATTGTGGGTACCAGCTCTGATCTTGGTCACAATAGATATAGGATTCACTGAATTTACCTTTACAGGTTCCACTGGTGTAGTCAAGATAATACTGAGGAGTACAACTTTCATACTGGCATTCCCCAAATAGCAGGACTTTAGCCGAATCTTTACATGAAGAACAACTGCTTCCTGAGTCACAGCTAAAACACTGGCTGTTACATGCTGTGCAAAGAAAAAAAACAGTTAGCTAACAATACCAGTATACTGACTTCCAATAAAGACGGTGACATTCATTTCATACATTTTAAGAGACAGCTGAGCCAATGCAATAAGTGGTGCAAAAGTTTCTCACACTATTAGTTTGCAGCAACTGATAAAAAGATGCTTTTTCCTACGTTACTGCATTTAGATAACCTTTAATTGGTAGCTGCAGATTAAGAGCACAGGCAACCTTTTGCCCCTTTAATCAATTTTTACCTTAAATTGAGTTACTTTTCTATTTATTAAAAAATCTTTCAGAATAAAAACATGTTAACTATTTAATATAACACATTTTACTAAATGAGTACACATTTTAGGAAGGTTGAACTAGCCCCATCCTTACTTTCAACTTTAGCACTGACCTCTACTGTGTGCTACTTATTTGCACAGGTCTGTTGAAGCAATTATATAATTGTGTCTCTTTAGGAGCTGAAAAGTCTACCTTCATATAATCATACAGTATAATGGCTAGGCTTAATAAGGTCATTCAAAAAGAGGAATTTACCCAAGTATGGTGCATTAGGAATTCTAAGCTAAGTATAGTACTTTATTGAAGTGAATACATTTTGCTGAGCAGGGAAATCTAAACCGGACCATACATGCTTGATGTGCAGGGGCGTAACTACCAGGGAAGCTGTGGGGATGTCCGGGAGCAAAGGGGCCCCCATCTTCTTATTTTTCCTATGACAGATAGGAGTTTTTCCCAGAAAACCCCTGTGGATGAAGCATGGATAGGGACCCCATCATAGTTTTGCAGGGGGGCAAATGATTGCATGTCTGACATTACCTTTTAACTCAGAGAATATAGAGGACACACCCTCCTGCTTCCTTAAGCTGGGTACACACTCTCAGATCCGTGCTCCTGACCATCCGTTAGGCCAGAAGGAAGGGCTGTCAGTCGTGGCAAAAGTAGCCGCAGCCGACAGTTAGCAGCGACTGAGCGTGCCGTCCATAGAGGACCACATGTTCAGCCGTGGTTTTGGGACATGTCCGATCGTGCGCTCATTTGATTAGGACAAATTAAATGATTATTTTGCCCCGAATGACCAAACTTTTGGTCGATCGGGACTAGCTTTAGAGCTAGCTTCATTTAACAGGTTGGTTGACTGATTATGTTCAAATAGTTTGGCCACCCAATGAATGATTAATCTAAATAATAGGCCATTTCCTGTTGTATCAAGTATCAAGTAACACTATTGACATCTACAACATTAAAAAGATTTGGGGGAAAAAATCTTGTATCTTCCACAAATACTCTTTTAAAAATCTGATTCTCGATTAAACAATGCTTTGTGGTTTAATGTATGTCACTTCCTTTAAGCAGTTCTAAAAATCCACTCACTGTTATCTTCAAATACAAAAGCAAATACAATTATCGGCGTCTGCCTCAGTTAATTTAAATCTTTCCTGTAACTAGCTCTTCATAATAGAACTTGTAGTTTGTCTTTCAACATGATTATCTCTCACTGTTCCTTTGAAAGCATACTTTACATTTCTCACAGCAGATTCAAAAGGTATTTTGTATTTCTGGACAAATCACTTATGGAAAAGCACTAGCTCAGTGAATGCAGGGATAATCCTGCTGGACAAAGGTGGTTTAGAAATGATACAATTACAGGCTAATGAGTGCACTGCAAGATTTCACTACACAAGGAAACAATTTCAGACAGTTAACTACTATAATGATGCATCCCTCTTTTTTTAATTTTTCAAATTATGAAGGAACATGCAGTTTTACAAACTGTTAAAATGTACTTTTTAAATCTATTTAAATGGTAATGGTATCAAGTGTCATTATTCTGAATTAATCTGGGTTAAATCTACCTTTCCGTGGCAGCTCTTTAGAGAATGCTAAGGGATGGTACACACAATAGAATTCCTTGTTCTGGCCGACCAGCAATTGGACAGGACAAATCAATGTTGGTTGTGACTTAACAGCATATCCGATCATTTATTTGTCTGATGTGCAAATTGGTCTCGACTACCTGCAAAAACACTGCAGATTTTTCAGACAGACTGACCTGAACATGGAAATATTGGTCGGTTGGACTGGGAAAAAATCTGTTTGTGTGTATCCAGCTTAACATTTCAGAAGATGGCTGCAAAAACAAAAGTTGTGTCTGTAGAGCAATTAAGCCTCTTGTCAGTAAAATACAAGCAAATATCATTTGGATAAAATCACCCTAAAATCTCCAACAAGCCCAATAAAACAATATTTTAGAACTAAAAAAACAAGTTTATTTCTAACCTCACTCAAAAACATAAAGACAAGTAATTTGCATGCTGACTTTCATAATGTGAAATGAATTACTTACTGATGCCTAACCTCAAAAGCCATTAAGCCAGATTTAATTCAATATCACGGTTGAAATTCTGGATAAATTGCAGTCAGATCTATCTTAAGGCATGACTATTAGCTAGAGCCATAAAGTCATGTAAAGAGAGACGCAGACACGATATTAAATCTCTTGCAGATGCTGCTCAGGTAAGTATTGTAAAACCTACATAGCTGCTGCTATTTAAGTCATGCTAACCTGTTGCAAATAGGGCTAGAATATTGTGTTATGCATATTCCTATCCCCTAACAGACAGTGGGTCATTGTTTAAGGGGTTTTACATTTTTCAGTTTCAAATTTATCATAAAAACGAAAAGCCTTCCAGTCACATTAAAGTAACCCTAGAATAGGAGGTCCTAACTAATCAGTCTTAGCATGCCATGCAGAGCCATATACCCCAGAATGGGTGTGTCTTGGGAGGTCTGGTTGGGGCACAAGCACACCCCATCCATGTCTTAAACCTTTTGTGAGAATAGTGGAGGCATGCATCTTACTTCTGTAAATACTCTATGCAGGCAGGAACAATAAAACATATAAATGTTATAGTAAGGGATAATACTGTTAACCAATATGACTAAAACATATAAACTTACTAGCAGTTAGTGTAATCAAAAACAAGAATAAAGAAATTTTATACTGTTTTAGAGGTAACTTGTTTTTCCCTCAAATATTTGTTTTCTTTATAGTAACTATTCCTTGTACACTGTTTATTATTTCAAATACCCTTGTGTGAACCTCATTAAAATTACATCAACCATTCCAGTAAAAACTAAAGATGTTTATTATATGTGTATTTATTGCTATGGGGAAGTTATCAGTATGTATACATATGAAGGTTCTTATTCATCCTAGTTAAGGTATATCTGATGTATTCAGTTAGATCAAATGGACTTAAAGTTTACTTCTTGAAGACGTTTCACTAGTCCAACTGGCTTTCTCAATTCAGAATGACTTGTACAAGAATCTGTTGGCAATTAAGTAACCTGGAAAGTCACAATTAGCATATCACAGCCAGGTGTTGGGCTGAGCACACACAAAGGGATTACTTGTCCCGACTGAGCTTTCACTACGAGCGAGTGCTCAGCCAGGACAAATGACCGTCGGTCGTGTACAATTCGTCCGTGGTGCGAACGATCGATCATGTGGTCCCATAGGGAACCGCACGATTGATCGGAATTTACCAACATGTCAGATCCGGACGAACGAACAATTGAGGTCGAGAACTGCTCAGGGTAAGGTGTCAAAAGAGCATTGTACATGGCAGAGAGTTGGTTTTGAACCCCCCACCTCTATTCAGGCTTGGTTTCTTTATTTTCACATAAATGGCCTCCTTGACACCTCTCTTGAACCAGTCCTGCTCCTTTGCCAAGATGTTGAAATTTCAATCTTCAAAGGTATGTCCTTTTTCCCAAGATGCAGGTACACGGCTGAGTAAAAGGAATTGGCTCTTCTGTGCTGGGCCATACATAAATGTAGTTGCTTTTCGGTCTCCCCCCACATACAAATCAGAGCACTCTTCACTGCACTGTACTGTGTATATGATGTTGCTCTTCTTATGTTTCAGCACATGGTCTTTTGGATTTAACAATTGCTGTAGACAGGGATGTTTTGTTTTTTTAAATCCTTCTAAATTTCTCAGAGACCCCTGCTACATATGGGATGACCATGTTCTTTCTCCTGCCTTGCTTTCCCCTTCACTGTTGGTATTCATGGTCTTTTCTTTCATTCTACCCCTTTTGATAAAGGCCCAGTCTCGATATCCACAAGTTTTAAGGGCTCCTTTGAGATGTTTAACTTCTTTATCCTTCACCTCTGTGCTAGTGGGGATGTTCTCTGTTCTGTGTTCAGGGTTCCGGTGATGCCCAGCTTGTGATCTAATGGGAGGTGGGAGTCAAACATCAAATACTGGTCTGTGTGGGTTGGTTTTCTTTAAACCTCTATTTTCAGTTTACCAATTTCCCTGACTTCTACCAAGCAGTCCAAGAAAGCCATAAAAGTCCAAGAATGTACAAGTCATTCTGAATACAACAGATACAGTATGTATACAGTTACATAGTTAATTTTGGGTTGAAAAATCACAACAGTCCATAAAGTTACACCTCTCCATGGAAAAAAAGCCTCCCTAAACCTACAAAAAGTGCAAATCCCTCCATTCAAACTAGACACACTGGACAAGGACAACCATTCACACATGCACAGATTTAGAAATTTAGAGCATTCCACAACCTTATTGCTCCCACGGTGAAGAACTATTTTTGTTGCTTGTGCTGAATTTGCTTTCCCCGAGAGGTACCCCTGCAGGGCGCCAAATCTGATTGGTTAATGTAATACATGTAAACCAAGCATTAAAAAATTGACCCATCAGAAACGGATTAGGGCTTTCTGCTAAACTATATAAAGAGGTGCACCCCGCCACGGACCTCAGATGCCATCGCAGTAGATGGCTGAAGAAAGAAGCGGCTGGCAACATTCGTGTTGCGCATTTTAAATCACAATCGCATGCGTTTTTCAATAGTTAATAAAAAAACGCATGCGCAAAATCGCACATGAAATCGCATGTGTTTTTTTTCCAGTGTGGCCGTGCCCTTAGTCTTCCTTTAAAACTGCAAGCCGGTGAAAGCATGTCCAGATTGCATCCTGCTAATTTCAATGTGAAATGCTACATTCTGCTGTAACAAAGCTGTCTAAGGCATGTCAAATTAGCAGTAATTTTGTTAGTGGCAACAAAATATGTGAAAACAAAACACGTAACTTTGTGAGATCCATTTCAAATCAAAAATATATTAGAGCTGTATATTACCAATAAATATATTTTACCTAAAATGCATTGCCATTATCACCAATCATGTATTATTTTATTCTAGGAATTAAGTATTTAGCTTTTAAAATAGCTATCTAACAACTTACAGACATAAAAATCTGAATTAACTGTCAGGGCTTATATTTGGTTTATATATTCATTAATGCAAAAATCTGAGAGCATTTAATATCTTTTTCAAACGACACAGATATCGGTATTTATGGACACAGGGTCGTTTTTAGGCATAGGCCACCTAGGCAAAGAACTAGGGCGCCTATGTTGATCCAGGGCTATTCTTCTCCCTAGCATCTCCCTGCCAGTTTTACTTGCTGTGTTAGATCTGCTCTCCTTGTTCAGCTGTAATTTGCAACATTGTATCTAGTACAGAGCCTGAACTTCACACACTCTACATAGCAACAAATGTTGCAATTTGCAAATGAACTAAAGGTGAAGGAAGGAGGGGGGAGGATGAGCTCAGCTAATAGTACTGAGGGGAACAGTTCTAAAATGCCAGGTAAAAGCTGCTGCAGACTTTATAACATTGTCCCCTGTGACTAGCAGCCATGAGATCCCTATCCCTGCCTCTTTCTTCCTTCCACCCAACTCTCCAATTAGAACTTAGAGTGGGTGAGGAGTGAACAATTCAATGGAGGAGACATGGAAAGCAGGTACATACTGAATTTCATGTCAATGCTGACAGCTGAAAGGGTTAAAGATAATACTCTGCTGACACTGAAAGTATTAATAGGAAAGACTGTTGGCATTGAATGGTTCACGGTAATACTCTTCTGGCACTGAAAGTGTTAATGGCAATACTATGGGGAAGGCTGCTGGCACTAAAGGGTTAATAGCAATTCTCTGGAAAGGTTCTGGCACTGAAAGTATATCCCACATAGGTGGGAGAGCGCCTAGGGCACTAAAATTGCTAGAAACGGCCCTGTATGGACATTAAGTATTAAGGAAGTTACAAACCTTTGCAGACTTGTCCATCTTTGTAATAGCCTTGGAAGCAGCTTTGCACGCACATACCATTGTGAGATACAACAAGACCATCCTCACAGGAAGTACAAGAGTCCAGCCCTGGGCCACTACATGTTTTACAGGAAGGGTGGCAGCCTGTGGAAGAGACTGAATATTTAAATGGACGCACTCACAGATTGTAGTGTATATTTAAGTGCTGACACTGTGATGCAATAAATATTATCAGGCTCCTTTACCCAGTGATTCTCAGCAGTATTTCATAGATAAAGTCACATTAACCGATTCAATATCTGTTAGCACGTCTTTAACTCTACACTTGCGTTGGCACAACTGGCACTCACAATTTAATATTGTGTTTGCGCTGCTTTATTAAAATCACGCTGTGAATCCTTTTTGGGATATACCCATAGCTACAAACGTGATATTGAATTTGCGTGGGGAGATAAACTGCATTGCGGCTTAAGGTAAATCTCCCAAATCTACCCCAAACACAAGCTGACAGTAATTGACTACAATTCAAAACCATAATTAAAAACATAAAATACAAACATAAAATAACCCAAAGTAGGCAAAAAAGATAAAAAGAACTAATATTTTATACATTAGGGTCATTCTTTTATACATTTTGGTGTCAAATAAAAAGTGTAAATTCTTGTAAGTTCCTAACATGCTTTCATGTTTATTCAGCATGACTAATATTGTGATACTTCTGCACGGCCAATCATGCTACTTATTGAAACCCATGTGATCAGTCCGAATTTACCGACATATTCAATCAAATTTTTTACCAGTTTGGTAAAAAGAAAATTCCATAAATGTTTAGTTGTGGTGACATTTTTCTGAAATATCACAGTTGCTCCTTGATTAGGCTGAAATATTGTCCTGTGTGTTCTGGTCCTGATTTTTGTGCTATTGAACTATTTTTCATTTCTAATTTTAAAAATAAATAAATAAATAAAAGCCTGCAGTGTTGCAATATTACCTCCAGTTTTAAATCCACCTACTTTTGCAGCTTCTGCCCTCTGTATAGAAGCCGTCAGGACATTCAAGGACACAGCGATCTCCAAGGAAGAAGTAACGAGAATATTGACATTTCAAGCACATGCTACCAGTATCTTGTAGGTTTGCTACACAATACTGGCATTGGGGTTGGCAGTCTTTAATTGGAAAAAGAGAGGAAAGGATTTTTGTTAATATTAACTAGGTCAGTATATATATGAAGCAATATAAGTACATCAGTGGAACTCCGATGAATATTGGCTTTGTCAGGGTGCAGGCTCCATATACAAAACCGTAGTTCCGTTCAGCATACAAAAATGTAAAAAATGATGCAGCACACCTTATTCTATAAGGTTTTTCCAATACAATGCACTCAGACCTGTATCTAATGGACATGCTTTTACCAACAGAAGATGAAAGGAACGTCCATTTACTGCTTTTAATCATAAGGTGCTAAAGGAAAGTTTACACCAACCGCTGTTAAAACCCACACACAGTTTTACATCACTAGCAGCCATAAATGTGTGTTGTAATGTTCATCATCAGGAAGGTAAATGTGAAAAAGTTCTGCTTCCAAAGGCAGACAATGATATTTTTATAGCATTTAGAATACACATTAACATTTAACAGACTGATGCATGCTTCAGTAAGTGTCGATGGAAAGCAGAAACATCTACCATAATTCATATTTTTTATTGCAACAATCTGCTTTCCTACCAAGTGGTGATACTGAAATAGCAATATGTAGTTTAAATAAAGAGCCCCTAATGAGTGAAATCATCAAGTCCAATGATTTTCTGATCTGATGCTGTAAGTATGTCTGAAGTCAGTCTAAGGGAGAAAAAAAAATGATCCCTTGAATAAAATTTGCACACAACATAAAGCATGTTTTTTGAAGGGGAATAATCACTTACCTGTATGTCAGCATTTATCTAAATACAAGAGCATTAACATAAGAGAGGTGTTCAATAAGTTTACCTACCTACAAAAATCACTTCAATTAATTTTAAATAGAAGGATCTTGGCTTTCCACCAATCTGTTACCATTTGCTTGAGATGCTGTCCAGTGAAAAATTTCTTCAGGTTATAAAAAAAACAATAATAACTGCGGCCTGAACTGTAAATTGGATGGCTAAGACTAGGTACACATGGCATATATTTTGGCCTGGACATCATTTCACCACTATCGATCCTTAAACAGTACCGTTTAATTGCCCTCTAGCCAAATTGATGACATGTTTCATTGTTGCAGCCTTTGATTTTGGGGGGTGAGGGGGGTAGCCATCCTAACATAGCAACGTGTGTGCAGACAGTTCCCTATGATGCTACATACTAATGGTCTCTGTGACTTGGAAGTGGAAATTTTGGTATCCCAATTGATGGATAACTTGTGTGTCTAAAATTAAACAGTAAAACACATTTTCTATGCCATGTGTTTTAAGACTGACTAAAAAAACTTCTGGGGTCTGGGGGGGGGCTTATACATACACAATATTGTTTGGATTTAGAGTAATGGCGATGAACTTATGTTTCATTACAAGTCAGAATCTACTAAGAACTGACCTTTGACATGATCAAATATGAATAAGGCTGAGATGTCTTGTTCATGATCTATAATATTAACATTGCAATCTTCCATATTCATCTTGCCAAATTGTTTTGTAAAGATGCCTCCACAGGATGCCCCCCAAATGACACCACATAGAACAAAGCAGCAGCATCACAATTCACAGCATTGAGCTTCTCATAGATAAAGTGTAGATCTTTCATCTTATAATGACAGTAATTTCCAGAATAAAAAGAGGGACCGTGGGAGCAAAATTAAAACTACATATTATTAAAGTACTACAAATCTGGCCAATAGGCCAAGATAGGTCCAATGCAGATCACATCATCACATTCTCTTTATTTACAGTACATTGCATTTTTTAAAAAGCATGTTAAAGGACAACTCCACCCTCCTAAGAACATCTTTTGGAAAGAATGGCCGCTTTAAAATATGTTGATATATCATAGATTGTCATATGAATTCATAGGCTTCTGGATGCCTCGTGGAAACTGAGCAATTTAGAAACCTGTACTGAGCCTGGGCATGCTCAAAAGAGGCAGACGGGATTAACATTCAGTCATTGGCTGTGATGTCAACTGTCAAATCCATAAGTGACAGTTGCTAACTGGAAGAACCAGGAAGCAGAAATAGGTGCAAAAGGACATGTGCAGGATTTCAGGTTAGACTTATATATTTCAGGTTTCAAACTATTACTGTTTAGGGTTTTGGGGGGTAATTTACCTGTATGTAAGTTTTCATTTTGGGGCTGGACTTGCCCTTTAAGATTTTACCAATCAATGCAAAATTCTGTAAAATGCCAAATCATTCTATGTGAAAGCTAAGAAGCACTTAACCTGCATTTAAATAATCATAACTTTACTCACAAGGGATGCAATACACAATATTTATATACAGAATATCAAATCATTCAATTGAAATGAAGTTACTTTTGGGGTTGATGCAGCCCAAATATGCAGCAGTAGTTCTTTTTAAAAATGTTTAATTGACATTATAGAATTGTACCTGACTTTTGCATGTATTAAATCCAGCAACAACTGCTTGGAGGTCTGTGTACTACTAGGCTAAATACAGTGCAGTTATTTAAAAAAAAAAAAAAAAAACAAACAATATTGTATCTTCGGGCCATCTGTCAAAGAACTATACCACAAGCAGGAAAACATCAATGGAACACATATCTAGGTGGAAGATTTCGAGGGGCATTTTACACCAGCTTCTTATACATAACTTTTGTCCACCAAGTACTGTAATTGAGATACGTTCTAGCTTTGACTTACTTACAGGTATATTTGGTAGGGAAATGTGCTGGAACCACAATCAGGATTTTTTTGTACAAGTAAATACAAATACATACAGGTTTAATATAATTATACTTATCCTCTTAAACCCAGGCGTTAGGACCTAGAAGTTTATGTCCTCACCCTGTGGACTTTTAAAGTCAAAATACAAAGAGGATAGGGGTGAGAGGTACGTATCGTTCTTCTTAAATTGTGTAATCATTCATTAAATGTTTTAAAAGGCTGCTTTTTTTTTGAAGGGTGTATTGCAGATAATTCACAGATATTTCCTAGAAACAAAACATGCTATTTGTGCAATTAGTTTTGGTCTTCGTAGAAAATCAGAGGGAATGGTTAATTTTTCCACAAAAACACCATAAAGACATTTGTTTATACCTGTACATTCATTAATTTTACAACACGCAGCATTAGGGCAAATTAAATATTAATCTTATCTTCCTTTTAACTAATCCGATTCGAGCTAGATTAACATTGTCATTTCATTTCCTCAATGTAAGCCTTTAAAGCATTAGCAGGAATGGGTATCTAGCAGGTATTAGATGTTCCTTTCTGATGAATAGCAAGATTTGAATGGATCAGTATACTCAAGTTGGTCATTAGAAATGCTTTATTGTATACTTTCATAAAGCAAGAAAACTCATAATCAATGTTTCATGAAGGCCTGTTTAATAAGTTGTTAATACAATAGCAGTTTGGCCAACAACACAATAAACCGCATTTAATGTCAGTGGGCTGTAGCTTGATAACAAATATTTTAAATACACATTTTCAAAGGTTTAAATGTAGGTTAAAGGACTCCTCAGGGCTGCTATCAGTCTAATCCCTTTAGGAACCCTATTGTGTTACATTGCCTCACAGAATAAAGGTTCGTAGACACATGTGATCGCGGGTGTCGACCCGCGATGCACGATGTGTACGCACGCCCGTTTCAGGCGATAATTACCCATGTATAGGCACTTTATCAGGCACTTCATCCATAAAACAAACGTGGGAGGGATTTCCATATCTGCTACAATAAATATGTAGAAGGCCACCTGTAGCGTTTTAAATAATTACAACTATTAAGGCATTTTCCAGGACTAGGACTAGGTATAATCTGGGACAATTGTTATTAAATGTACTGTAGATGTACTGGTTGACCTATAAAATCAATGGGGTTTGTTAACCCTAGAAATATTATTATTTGCTTGGAATCGGGCCCAGACTGTGTGAACCTTGACAAAGGCCTCAGCTCCTGGCTAATGGGTAAAGAGTCAATCCATGTGTCCATGTTATATTTTGTTATTTATGAAGTTTTTTTTTTAACTAAAAACCAGTTACATTTACTTGCTCCAAGTTTTTTACATTGCTTATAATAAAAAATACAGGAACCAATATATTGCTTAATAGGCATCATTAATTATGCTTAATCCTTACTGTCAGTCATAAAGGGAGATTCAATAAAAGTTCTTATTTAAAATGGTACTAATTTTGCCCCAACCAATCAGATATTATTTAACATTTGAAAGCTAACATCTGATTGGCTGGGGCAAAATTAGCACCATTTTAAATGATAAGAACTTTTATTGAATCTGCTCGACATTGTTTTATATCATATATTGAACCTCCATGCATTACATGCTCCACAGTAAAAATGAATGTTGAACTATAATGTATAGTATAGTATATAAAACATGTGTGTCAAAAAGCTATGATTTTGCCACTTACCAACACAGTATCCCACTAAATTAAGGTACTGGCCATCAGCACAGCTGGTCTTGCAAGATCCACTTATTAGAATAGCATGAGGATGGCAGATCAGACAGTCTGTATCAGATGGCCCACTGCACTCCTTGCATGAGGAATGACATGCTATATAACAAGACAAGCAGATATTAGTCATATATACTGAATATTAACAAGTTATTGACATCTGGTTGGTTAAATGGGGATGAAAAATGACAATATTTATTGGTAGTAAAGGAGTTGCTTCTTGCTTAATGTACACTACATTTTAATATCATTACTTAATGATTTGGCGTTATATGTCATTGTGCTATGCCAAGGCATTAACAATAAAGTACTATAAGAAGTTGCTTTTTTAAAAAAACCAAATTTACTCTGTAACAATACCTATTAAAACATAAAATGGCTAAAATGGCAGAAAATTTTTTAACAAATTAGTCTTAAGGATGGAACTGTGCATAAGCCTGGGCACACCCAGCCAGTTTATTAAACTTTACAAAACCCCTTCTCCTGATTATAAATCTGGGTACATTCATTAACGATAAAGGGCCAATCCCCTTGGTACCAATGAGATTGGTCCTATTTTGGTAATGTATGTAGCCACTAAACAACTGTTTCAAATGCAGATGAAGTTCAGCATTGGCACCAAAAAACGGTTGTTATAGTCCAAAAATTTCTGCTGCCTGTATTGTAGTATAGGGAGTCGCCTATGATCGTAAGAGTGTGTGGTAGTCCCGAACAATCTCCCTATACTTAACATAGGGAGAATGTTCAGGACTGTGTGTAGACACATGTTCGAAAATGAAAGTAGGTCTCACTTCCCTTAAATGCAAAAAACTATACGGATTAGGAGGCATATCCCAAAACAGATGTCCCATATGTGTTGTCTAGTGCTTATTCGGTGTATTGATCAATACATTTGTAGCTTTTATGAAAAATGCAGCCTACTTTCATTGCCGTCTCAGGCTGAATCTCCTGGGTTGATTTGTCTGATGTAAGGAATAAAATAAACTTTAAGTTTGTTTTACAGGTTGAAAATGGTGCAGCTTCATGGCTGAAACTTGATCAGGAAGCTACGATTTAATTTAATCACTTTGCTCCATCTATCTTATAGCTGCTGATGGGATCATCAGCCAGCTAGGCTGGCAATCGAACAGACGGCAAGACAGACAAGATAAAATGAGAACAGCTAAAAAAGCAAAAAAAAATGGGTATGGCAGTGTAAAAAGAGATTAGTTTAAAAGAAAGTCAATCACTACTCTCTGGCTGACCGACCAATATTTAGGTCGTTCAGCCCCCAATATAGGAAGTGACCATCCAAATTTCGATCGTTTCTCCATCTGGATCAGACGAAATAACAATCAGACAAGGCAGAAAATCAGTTATGGCTGTTCATTCAGGATTGATGCATTGACAGATATAGTGATGTGCATGTCTATGTTTTATCCAACAAAAGAAATAATTTTCTATTAGTAGTCCTGTTTTTTGAGGTTGTTTTAAAATATTAGCTTTAAAATCATCCAGCAGCCAGAAGCAGACAGAAGGGAATTTACGTCAGAAGGTAAGAAGTGTATGGCCAGCTTAAGATGTTGAAACATAGACTGCTTTATTAATGTATAAAATACCATTTTCATGTAAGATCTTTAATCTTAGAGATAATGTTATTAAAACTGTTACTTCTAAGGAAAACCAGTTAAAGGGAATATAAAACTGTAATATATCACATTAATAGTTAATTTCACCATCATGCAAAGCTATGCCAAAGTCTACTGACCATTGCATGTTAAATCCTTGTTGAAATATCCTTCTGGGCATGCTTGCATACAGGCTCCTCTATGTAGCACATAAGGAGAAGGGCAGGAACTGCAACTTGATTTACCTCCACTAGAGCAACTACTGCATGATGAGTGGCACTCTAGAAAAAGGGATTGACGTCTTTAACATAAGCAAAGTATGCAATAACATTTTCATCTTTACAGGAAGTCTCCAACAAAAGCATGCAGTCTAACGTATAAAAATAATACACAAGCACAACATTCACCTCATTTGTGTCCCATTGGGGTAATGTGGGCAAATGTGTCCATCTGGGTAAAGGGAATTAAGCAGACGTGTTCCCACTAAGGGAACCGATAAAGATGTAGATAGTAAAAGATTTTCCTGTCTTTGAACATATGTATATCTGAGCAAGAAGCAACAAGAAATGCAAATAATACACATTTTAATAACAGTTTCTGGGCAGTCTATCGGTAAAAAGCATTATAGCCTATAGATCTCCATAACATAACTTAAAATACTTACAATATGCAATTATAAAGATAATTGGCATACAACACTATCAATGTCTGTGCTTTTGACTTTTGTTATTGTATCAGTACATTAAAAGGAATTCAGTGAGATTGGCTACATCCCAATGCAATTTTTCCCGAGTAGACAGGTTAGAGAACCAATGCAATTTTTCCCGAGTAGACAGGTTAGGGAATTGTCTTCTTGTAATCTCTCCAGCTATCAGCTCATTATCTTGCTACGCATGTTATCTTGCCATGATACAATGACACGGATAGTTGTTTACAAAAGTAAATATTGTAAATAAAAACAATGTCCAAAAAGTTGTGCAAAATAATAAATGGTCTGGAACAGTCAAAGCTGAGTACACACATAAACTAGGAAGGGACGATTCCGTTGGATCCAATCTTACAGATTCTGTCATTTTTAAAGATTGATACAGACAATGGCTAATCTTGTCTGTACCGACGGGATCGGTCATTTTTAGTTTATATGTGTATTGGCAAAGCTACAGTTTCCAGTGACATTTAGGTGTGTCCAGCCATAAATGATCTTCCCTATAATTTAGTATAGGTAGACCAATTGGGACTGTGTGTCTACCCACATCTTTAACAGATGACAGTCTGAATCTTACAGATTGGTACTGTGTATACCCAGTTTAAAGGGTATATATACTGAAAAAATTACTTTGACTCATCTTTATCTATCTAATTAAATACACAAAACAGCATTTAATTTAAGGTGTTGGTGTTGCTGCATGCATTCAATCCAGTACTTGTTTTGCTCAGGCTACTATCACCTTTCCCACTTTTAACGCCCACTTTTAACACCATTTATTAGACACGACTCTGTGAGGACAAGCATGCTCAGTAATCAGCATGCTTTCCAGCAGAAGAGTGAATGATAATAAGGCACTTGATTGACAGTTTAACCGTAATATGTTTCAGATTCAATATATAAAGGAAAAGGGGAATGATCAACAAAAATCAGTGATATGTGGGAAGCATTATAGTTTTCAGTAATGGGCAATTTAAAAAAAAAATTTTTTCCAGTCTAGATATACTTTAAACTGATAATGCAGAGTTATGAAAACCATTTGACCAAGAGCAGCATTTGACAAGTCATTTAACAGCTGCAGACACAACTATATGGTTAAGATTTTACCCTAATGTTATTATTATTATTATTATTATTATAGTGAATTTATATAGCTCCAACATCTTCAGTACACAGATACATACACATCAGGCCCTGCCCCGAAGAGTTTACAATCTAAGCACATTTATTTGACACATACAACCTATCAGTATGTCTTTATAATTTTGGGGAAAACCGGAATGCCCAGAGAAAACCAATGCAAACACGGGAAAAACATACAAACTCCTTGCAGATGTGTCCAAAGGTGGATTTGACCTCAGGACTGGCTAAACCCTTAGGCATTTCCATAAAATCTGTATATGCCAGTTCAACTAAAAAAGACAATGTTACAGAAAGCACAGCACCACTGTCAAATTACATGTATATTATCTTATTCAAAAGGGTGCCACTTTATGTTAATTAAATAATAAATTAAAATATTTATTTACCAGACAGGACAACAATTCAAGAATAACCCATAACAGCTATCCACAATATATAAGATTTTCAAATAGAATGCTATTACACAAACATTTGATCAAATACATATAACAGGTCAAACATTCTATCATATAATATGTACATATATAAAAAAAATCATAAAAACTAGAGAAACTATATAAAGTTCATATATTGTAGATTATAGTCACATTTGATGACAGTATCATAGGTCTTAATGGATCTCTGTATGTCCTAGTTTTATAAAGCACCTTAATACTGGTAACTTAATTTTCCCTTTTGTAATGCTAGACTGTTCTTATTCTAGATTTGATAGGTTGACCATTTCACTCACATAAATAAGATTACAAGGGCACAAGATTATTATTATTGATCTATATAGCGCCAACATCTTCCATGGTGCTTTACAGTTGCATTAACATACATGAGGAAAACATACAAGAGTAGTGCAAGTAATACAAAGTGCAAAAAATTTAAGTGCTGGTCCAGCAGCATTCAGTGTGGTAAGTTACAGCATTACTATGGTACAATAGGAAGGAGGACCCTGCCCAATAGAGCTTTCAGTCTAGAGGAGATGGGGATGAAACAGAGTTGTCAGTAGATTATAACTTGCGGGTCTGCGATGGATCAGTAAGGGGGGTAGAAGTGTCCATGTCCAGATTGTAACCTTGCCTGAAGAGGTGAGTTTTGAGGTTGCGTTTGAAGATACGAAGTGATGGCGAGTGACGTATAAAGCAAGGAAGGGAGTTCCAGAGCAGAGGGGCAGCACGAGAAAAGTCCTGTATACGGGCGTGGGAAGAGGTGATAAGAGTGGATGAGAAGAGAAGATCACTAGCAGAGCAGAGGTTGCGCCTTGTGTAGTATCTGTTTAACAGATCAGAGATGTATGGGGGGGCTGTATTGGAGAGAGCCTTGTAGGATAAGGTTAGCTGCTTAAATTGGATCCTTTGAGTAATGGGATGCCAGTGGAGAGATTGACAGAAAGGGGCAGCGTGTGAGAAGCGGGAAGAGATGTGAATGAGCCTGGCAGCAGAGTTAAGGATTGATTGAAGTGGTGCCAGTCGGTTGCTTGGTAAACCACATAGGAGGGTGTTACTGTAGTCCAGCCAGGAGATAATAAGGGCATGAACTAGAATTTTGGTAGCGTTCTGTGAAAGGAAGCAACAAATGCGTGAGATGTTTTTGAGCTGTAACCGACAGGAGTTGGTCAGGGTATTAATGTGGTGTTTAAAGGAATGTTCCGAGGCAAAAGTTACTCCCAGACATTGCACGTACGGTGTTGGGGAGAATGGAGTGTCATTGATGGATAGTAGTGTTGGGCAGGGGGTTAGATCTGGAGGGTGGGAAAATGACAAGTTCGGTCTTATCCATGTTGAGTTTAAGGAGGACATAAAAGCAGAGATGGCATTTAGGCAATCAGGTACCTGGGATGTCAGAGTAACGAGGTCAGGGGCGGAAATGTAAATTTGGGTATCATCAGCATCAGGTATTGAAATCCAAAAGAACTAATGAGCTGACCTAGCCCAAAGGTGTGAACGGAGAAGAGAAGAGGGCCAAGTAATGAGCCTTGTGGAACCTCCACATTGAGGGGGAGAGTGGCGGAGTTGGAGCCAGTGTGGGAAACACTGAACATCCTACCTGAGAGGTAGGAGGACAGCCAAGAGAGTGAAGCAGTAAAGGGTGATCCACTGCATCAATGGCTGAAGACAGGTCAAGCAGAATAAGTAGGGAATAGTGGCCTTTAGATTTAGCATTAAGCAGATCGTTAGTAACTTTAGTGAGAGCAGTTTCCGTGGAGTGGTTGGGGTGGAAGCCAGACTGTAGGCGATCAAAGAGGGAGTTGGCAGAATAGTGATTAACCAGTTCAGCATAAACGTGTCATTCAAGCAGTTTAGAATAAATAAATAACATATAAAATAGATTTAAATTTAGATTAAATTTAGATTAAATACATTTAGATTAAATAAATAACATAAATAAATAACATATAAAATAACATTAAAAAAGTTCCAATAATAATTAAAAAACATTTTATGTCCAGTGTGGGGTTGGATAAAAGTAAAGCCCTTCCTTACACACACATATGAGGAACAGTTCAAGCATGGACCTAAGACTGTGGTCAAAAAACAACCAAATAAGCCTTTTTTACGCATAAAACTAGTGTTCATATGAGCATTTTGTTGTACATCGCCTGTTATCTAAATGGCATCTAATTCCACAATTTGAGGTAAGTGAGCCTTAATACATACCAATAGTTTTTATGTCATATTCTACAAAGAGACTCACAAGATAAATTGTGCCACCAATGGTATTTGTTTTATTCTATTATCTCATTTATATTGCTTAGATATTTAACAGACTCATCAAGCATCAATGTACCCTTGGGGCTAGACCACATCAGTGCGATTTAACACACAATCCGATTGCGTGTTAAAAAATGCACACTAGTGTGGCCCAATTGGAGTGGCAACACTAGGTGCACTGGGGCCATTTCTCCCCGAAGATACACAAGAATGCACAAGAACCACCAGGTAGGCCCATTATTTCGGGCATTGCCAGTATGTTGGAGCCTGCCTGTTCTTACATCGATTCCTTTTTACAACCACATGTGACAGCAATAGAATCCTATATCAGAGACATGACTGATTTCATTAAAAAAATCAAAGGTATTACCCTTGATAGGGACGTCTGGATAGTCACATGTGATGTGGAATCTTTGTACTCTAATATTAACCATGAGGATGGAATTAAAGCTGTAGAATATTTTATGTCAATGCAGAATAAGGCAGATTGCCCTAAGGTCAGGTTCATCATTGATATTTTGCGATTTATCTTGCGCCATAACTTTTTTCTGTTTGACAACACCTATTACCTACAGGTCAGAGGTACGGTCATGGGTGCCAAGTGTGCCCCCTCATACGCCAACCTGTTTTTGGCACTTGGCGCCCCGATGGCCAAATTCACACCACATGTACTTCTATGGCTTAGATACATTGATGATCTGTTTATGTTGTGGCAAGGTCCGTATGAATTATTGCAAGAATACATACAGGAATTGAACACTAACCCATATAATATTCTTCTTACACAGAATGTATCTAAGTCAAGTTGTGAGTTTCTTGACGTTCTGGTGGAGATCAAAGATGACACACTAAGTACCAGATTGTATCGTTAACCTTACTGCTACAAAATCTCTCCTGCATTTTACAAGTTCACATCCGAGACCTCTTGTTAGGGGCATACCCAAGGGGCAGTTCATGCATGTTCGGAGGAACTGCACGGACTTGCAAGATTACGTGGTAGCAGCTAATGATCTGGAGAAACGTTTCTTGGATAGGGGGTATCCACAGTCGCTCCTAGATGCACATAAGTCACAGGCAAAGAAAATGTCACAAGATGGCTTACTGTTATCTAGCCAAAAGACGAGGGACAACGACCTTAGATTCATTACCCCCTTTAATCAACAATGGGATAAAATTAAAAAGGTCCTATCAGATAATTGGGGTATACTTAGGAGTGACCCAATATTGAGGGATATAATATCCACAATGCCTCTTATGACAGCAAAGAGGAGTCAGAATCTAGCTGATAGGTTTTGTAAAAGTCATTTTGAGAGGTCTCTTCACTCACTTAGGAGTAGCACTAAACCTATTGGTATGTACAAGTGTGGGACATGCAAGTTTTGCAAATACATGTGCCAAACTGATGGTTTTAATGACAAAAAGGGCAAGAGACATCCGATTAAGAAATGTTTTAACTGTAACAGCAGAAATGTAGTATATCTACTTATATGTACCTGTCCCTTACGGTATGTAGGCAAAACCATGCAGAAAATTAAGGAGAGACTTAGTTCCCATTTGTCTAATATCAGGAATGCAGCTAGATTATCTACTGAAGGACGGAGCATTACAAGTGTGGCTGAAAATTTTTTAAACCAACATGGTGGTCAGACTGACGTATTAAAATGTATGGTCATTGATGACATTAAATTGAGTTCTAGGAGTGGGGATCTTAATAATCTTCTGTTGGAAAGAGAGGCCCAGTGGATATATAGATTGGGTACTATGGCCCCTGCTGGTATGAATGAAGAGTGGGACTTGACTACTTTTATGACTATACCTGTCTTCTTTTTTCATATGTTCTATTCAGATGAATCGGTTGCCTTGACATTTGGGACTGGAGATCTTCATTGCCTTTCACAATAAGCTTTGATATAGAGGATTCCTAGGTTAAGTACCAAGAAGCCACATATGTATAATGGACTATTCCTAGGTCAAGTACCAAGAAGCCACATATGTACAATGGACTACTCTATATGTTTGGATTACATCGTATAACCTTTTCTTGACACAGTAAGCTCAAATTATACTCTAGACTATGTATCACTCCAATAGGATTCTTGTTGGACCTTGGGATGTTGTTCACTTTGGATTTACATCGGGGGGTTGCTACTCACGTCTGGATGCGACACCATATTTATCTTTGGATATTTCTGCAATATACTTACCTTGGATATTACATTTGGACAGTCTGGATATTGTCTTGAAATTTGTCTGACTTGAGGTCTCGGGACTTCACTCATTATAGAATGACTCATTGACTATGATACTTACCTTTGAGTTAGATCTTTATTCATCTATAAGTTAACATAATCTATGATATATTTTGTGTGTGTATTATGGTTGTTCTCTTCAAATTTTTCCACATAGGAGTTTATTTGGTAATTTTTGAGGGTCTTGCTAGAATAACAGGGATGTGTGACATTATGGAAGACTATATTTGACATACATTAATATTACTCCTGGACATTAGTGAAGATGTTAGCGAGTACATATTGTCACTAGAGGAACATTTGCCTTATGGATGTTGATTGGTTACTAGGGGGACCTTCTGCCTCTATGGATGTATATGTATGTGGTGTCACACAAAATACTATTGTATGCTTTTGTGCATTGCACAATATTGGTGACAACCTATTCATTTATTTATTATTCCATTGCACCCCTTTATTAGAACTTTCCACTTAATTACTTATATTCTTCACTGTCTAAATATGGCTGGACAGGGTTTTTCTTCCCTTAAGTCGCACGCACGGACGCTTTGTCCTTTGGGGAGGCCTACGTTTTTGCAAGGGCGGGACTTCCCACCCGCGAGACTATTTGATTTCCTTATTGTGTAAGGGCTGGACTTCCGGCCCGTCGTGGGACTCTCCCCCTATGCTTCTTCCGGGGTTTGACTTCGCATATGCCGCTAAGGTATTTAAGGTGCAATATATTTGTTCTGACCTTGCCGTTAGATGAAGTCCGATCACGTGGACGAAACGCGTCCGGCTTTCTTTTAATCAGCTCTTCGACCCAATCCTGTATCATGAACATACAGACTGGTGCAAGGTGGTGAGATCATGTTGGTTTTAGGTGCTCCCTCCTCCTATTTTAGGTGTACTGTCAGCGGAAGGGAGCCTTACTTATCCCATACTTATATATACATACATATATTCTGGATTATATATTGTTATACCTTGCTCAGTGTTCACGCATATAAGATTTATGTTTATTATATAGGGATATGCGCCTTACAGTGTATATAAGGCTATTATGCACCGAGGAGTTCCCTGACCATAAAAAGCACAAGGCCGTAGGCGTGTGCTTTTATACAGGGCAGGGAACTCCGAGGTGGCATAATAGCCGTATTACACTGTAAGGGGCGAATTATTTCTTATAATACACAAGTTTTCTTTTTTTTTTTTGGAATATAACATTAAAAAAACATTGTTAAACATTTTAACTATTTAAAATCTTTATCTTAGATATATGTTTAAAGGGTATGTCCACCCTAAATTCAAAATTTTAATACACAATCCCCCCTGGGCTCCCAGCCCCAACCGCATTAATTTTATTTTTAGAAAGCCCCCCAAACTCTACTTACCTCCCTCTTTCCTGCGCCGCGCTCCCGGCCCTCTGCTTGCCAGGAAATGCAAGCAGAGGGGCGGGACCGGCAGCCATGTCTGTGATTGGCTGAGCGGCAGCCAATCACGGACGCGGCTGCCGGCAGCTCACTTCCGCGTTGGAAGCAGAGGAGAGGTAAGTAACAGATTTGGGAGCTTTCTAAAAATAAAATTTATGCGGTTGGGGCGGGGGACATGGGGGAAGGCTGACATAAAGGGGTTTTAAGCTAGGGGGAGGGAGGGATAGCAGAACGGGAGGGAGAGGGGGGGAGGGAGAGGAGGGGGAGAAGAGCTGCTGTACGCATGGCAAAAATCTACCTGAGGCAAGGTAGGAGGCAGAGCCGCTAGCCCTCTGGTGGGCAGTTTTTGGCACTTTGGGGGGGACTACAGGAGAACCC
This sequence comes from Hymenochirus boettgeri, assembly GCA_019447015.1. Classification (NCBI taxonomy): domain Eukaryota; kingdom Metazoa; phylum Chordata; class Amphibia; order Anura; family Pipidae; genus Hymenochirus; species Hymenochirus boettgeri. The sequence goes on from CM033469.1 coordinate 150,691,754, forward strand.
TATGGAGCTGGGATGTGAGGTAAGGATTAAACTACACTAAATGGTGGGGCCAGTAGGTGGGGGGATTATAGTTTTGGGGGGTGGACATGCCCTTTAAACATTCATTGTTCAAATGTTAATAGTAATTTAGTCAGAATCAGATGTTTGTTTAGTTTTATTACTTGTTTTAGTTTTATAGGCTTTATGTTTACCCTTTGTTTTATTTGGTTATCCATTTTGTTCGCGCCTCTTTTTGTTTGCATAATGCGGGTGCGCGCCCGGCTGCTCCGAGCGCTCCCGCCTATTACTTTGGTATGATTTCCTCATGTGCCGTAATGGATGGTAATGCGCATGCGCGCCAGGCTGTCTGTGCGTGTATGCGCGGCTGATCCGTTCCTGTCCAGCTCTTTGTGGACATTGATTTTGTGAAATGTTGATTCCGGGGTGGCTGGATAAGAGGTAGGACAATGATTTTTATGTTATTATATTGATGGCCAGTTTGCAATCCTAACACGGATCCGGCGGATTTACCATGTTCGCGAACGGCGGATATAGCGGATTTTCCGGGTTTCGCCCTCCGAAATTTTCCGAACCGCATTTGTAATTTCGAAAACTGTGATTGAAATACATATTTTCGAAAATTTTCGAATTTAGAGGTTTCTTGTATTTTTGAAAATGCGTGAAATACGTATGTTCGAAAATTTTCGAAATTACGAGGATTTTCGTATTTTCGAGGATTTTTTCGTTTTAATGGGTCCACTCGAGCCGGCCTCGAGCGGACCGGATTTTGGAAGTTCGGACATCTCTAGTTATATTAGGAATGGAGAGCTGCAGTGGCACTAATTTGAAAATAGTCACTTAGTGACATCACTGAGTGATTCTAATAAGGATTCTCGCCACTGCAGCTCTCCATTGAAAGTGCAGAGACTTGTGTATTATATAAGGGATAATGCGCCCTTACAGTGTAATATAAGGCTATTATGCCACCGAGGAGTTCCCTGACCATATAAAAGCACGAGGCCATAGGCCTCGGGGCTTTTATACAGGTCAGGGAACTCCGAGGTGGCATAATAGGCGTATATTACACTGTAAGGGGCGAATTATTTTATAATATTCAAGTTTTTATTTAAATAAGTACAGTGATAATAGCTGGTGAAAAGACTTATTTATTTAACTTTTTTTTCCCAAAGTTTGTTTAGTTTTTCAATTGCATGTTGCATGTAATTTTTTCTTTTTATACATAACATTAAAAAACATTGTTAAACATTTTAACTATTATTTAAAATCTTTATCTTAGATATATGTTTATGTTATATATGTTTCATTGTTCAAATGTGTAATAGTAATTTAGTCAGAATCAGATGTTTGTTTTAGGTTATTTCACTTGTTTTTTTGGCTTTATTTTTACTCGTTTGTTAATTTTGGTTTATTCCGTTTTGTTCGCGCCTCTTTTTTGTTTGCATAATGAGTGTGTGTTGGTATTGATTTCCTCATGTGCCATAATGGACGGTAATGCACATGTGCGCCAGGCTGTTCTGTGCCGTGTATACAGGGCTGATCCGTTCCTGTCCAGCTCTTGGATTTGTGATTTTGTGAAATGTTCGATTCCGGGGTGGCTGGAAAGAGGTAGGACAATGATTTTTATGTTATATTAGGAATGGAGAGCTGCAGTGGCACTAATAATTGAACTAGTCACTCAGTGACATCACTGAGTGATTCTAATAAGGATTCTCGCCACTGCAGCTCTCCATTGAAAATACAGAGACTTGTGTATTATATGTATATGTAATATACATATATATTATAAGATTTATGTTTATTATATGTATAGACATTGATATATGACTGGATGGATGAATATACCGGTATATTGTCTGTGTGATGCACTTTATTGATACTGGGGGTAGGAGATGTGTTTTTAATGTATTTTTTTTGCACTTTCTTTGACCATATCCCAATTCATTTATTTATAAAGGATATTTTTATGCATTAATACAGTTTGGGTGTGCCCTTTATATACCACTTCTGTTTTCTTTTTGTAATTCTATTATATTAGTGGTAGGAGCACCCCTTTTCATCTTTTTACATTATAGTGATTTGTGCCGGGCAATTTTTCTCATTACACTGGGGCCGTTTGCGCATGCGATCCCCAAAAATGGCAGCACAATCGGCCACCAACGACCTGCATTCACACGTTTAGTGTGGCCTCAGCCATAATCTATTGTGTTTTCGTTGGTATCTTTAGGATCAATGTCATTTTAGAAGAAAACAAACCTATTCTTTCTTTTAAGGATGCAGGATTTTCTGAAGAATTAGGGTGTACTTGGCATCTATTTTTCTTTCAATCCTGACATAAAGAAACCCCCTCAGCAAAATGCTGCCACCACTGTGTTTTACAGTCTGTGATTTATGTTTTTCATGGTTTATGAAAAAAACAGCACAATGTACACAAACACAAAATACAACTGATGTCTGTGGTTCAACAAATCTTTTACTGAATCTTGGGATTAAACTAGCTACAACATGGGAGCCAAAGTAATATCACAGCTGAATCTTCGTAATTTATTGTGGATGAACACACGTTTTAAACCAACAATTATTATGTACGTATCTATTTGTCTTTTAGGACAACATTTGAAAGAAATATTATTAAATAAAATAAACAGACAACTACTGTATTAATAGTTTGGAAGTATAATGATTACAAAATGGGTTCACCTTCAACACAAATATCCTTAGCAGTGAAAATAAACCACCAACAGCCAATCAGTGCTGATCAGCAGGTGAATATATTTATGTAAATAAAGTAGATACATTCCTCTTTCACTTTCAGCTTCAAAACATAATGAATATGTTTAATTGTTGAAATAAAAAAAGAATATTGCAGGCTCTGCAATGTTTAGGTGCTATAAAGCTATCCACTCTCTAATGAGATAAATCTAAATCTCAAATTTTCTAGAGATATAAGTAGATATAAGCAGGATTGCACAGACGCATACTTAGATGTAGTTCAGTGATTTTTACTGCATAAACTATCTTTCCATTTTTTGTGAACAGAAGTTCAATGAGCCTTTGAGAGTGTAATTATCTTGGCTCATATAATATTATTGTGCCAATGTGTTTGTCATCATTTTATCATTTCCATACTGTCTTTTTACTGTCCACTGACAATGTGTTTTGTTAAGCATGAGAAGCTTAGGATGGTTGCTGTTCTCTGCTTAACATGCTGTGCATTACATTTCAGACTTTAAACCTATCAAACAACATATACTGTATAGCATAAGAATGTATGGGATATAAGGCATGGGAAACTATCCTGAAAACGTCTTACAATTTCTAAGAAAGTAGTAGTAGAGTGTTGTACCATGTTAGCCAGTGATATACTGTAAGTAAAGACATCTTGGATATAAAATATTAACTTTTATTGGCTAAGGCTTTGTTCACACTGTAGAGCATTTGGGTGGGATTTCCTGTGGGCACCGTTCACACCTATGTGCTGTGATACATGCAGCCGTTTTGTGTGAATTTCTGACACTGCAAGTTTAACATCCCTACCATACAAATTAAACAAGTCCATTAAGCAATATTTTAGGGAGACACAAAATTTGTCACCATAGAACCCTTCTGTACAGCAATCTAGAGTTTAAAATGCTCAACACTAGGGAACTAAGAGACACCTTCTGTTATAACCTTGAATACCCTTGTTTTATTTGTTACTTGTCATTCTTCGGGCAGGGAGCTCACTACTAATGTGTTAGGGCATAGTCATCCTTAATTTGTGTTTGTAAAAATTCACGGCAGCGAATTATTGATTGATTGGTCAGATCCCAACCCCAGAGTACTGGCGTTCATGAGAAAGGTGGAGTAGGTTCAATCAGTTAAAATAAATTTACTTAAAGAATATGCTTGCTATACAGATGTATATATGTATATGCTTTTTTATAAAGTGACACTTGTATGGAGCCCACAGTTCCCCTTTAAGATGGGTACACACATTACCAATAAAGGACTTGTGGGTAATTAGAAATGAGGAAGTTACTAAATAAAGTCCTGGCACATTAAAAAAGTTAAAGAGCCTGCAGCTCAGTTTATTACAATCCCTTTACGATCATAGTAAAACAGCAATTATTCAGAGAAAACAATGACTCCTCACTATGCAATAGTAGCCAATTAATGGATATCTTAACTGCTCTACTTAACTAAAAAAATTATTTTAGTATTTGCAATATGTTAATGCATAAGAAATTTGTGTTTCTTTTATTACATAAGCACCATGAATCCTCTTTTTGCAATAAATTTCTTTACTACTAATCCACACTGGAATGCTGTAATATTTAGTGGCATCTACAGTATGCTCTGCCCTCAAATATTTTGTTTTCTTTCACGAGAGGCAACCTTTAAATAATTACAGAAAGACCAAAGCACATTTTGTTTATTGTAGTGCTATACATACAATTAGAACATGGAAGTTGGCATATCTTTCCATGGTTTCAATCCTTCAGTTTACTGTTCTAAAAATGTTACTGAGTGGGTAATCTTAGTAGTCAATTAGAAGTAACTTTAAAATAACACGTGAATTCACAGGAACAGATTTTATTATGAAATGGAAGCTTCCAACTTAGCGATTGCTAAGATAAATTATTGGTTAAAAGTAACATTTATATTCATGCAATTTAATTATTGCTTCTAAAGCTATGTACAGAAGTGCATTCGTAGGAGCGACCTGTGGAGGACGACTGGCTGGTGAACGGGTATTACAGCCTAAAATATGTTTGGGTATGGACAACCAATCAGGTGTCGATGATAATCCGACCTGTGGGATCATCAACGACGCCCCAGCGATTGTTCATACAACAGCCAATTTTGTCTGTAAGGCAAGGCTTTAGTTAGATTTAAAAAAAAAGTTGTGTCTTTTTTTCAACAGGAGAATACCTATGTTAAGCATAACTATATACCTATAGTTACAGGCTAGTAAGAAGAGTTTCATTACAGTATGTCGGTGATGGTTTTTGCTATGTTTTGTCTCACTCCTAAATAATACTTACAAGCCTGTTGGGATTGTTAAGCCACATCAATAATTACATTTTGAAATAAAGTTATCATGTTAATCTAACGGCTTTAAAAAAAAAAACTGTGGAAAGTAGCTTAAGAATATCAGTTCATAGCATGTTTAGAGAAAAGAGAAGGTTGCCATGCAATAAGAATACCATTATACCTATTTTGTTTATTAAACAGATGATTATACAAACAAAATTGAAGGATTAGTGTCTCTAAGAAAACAATGCTTTTTATATAAACACAAGGTATTAGTTGTCACATATTTTCATTAAATAACAAAAAACCCTTGACGATACAATTGACTTGACGAAAAATGTTACACATCCATCTGTCCTTTTCTCTGACATGAAATTCAAACTAAAAGGATTATTTCTCTAGGTTAAGAGTGAAGTAAGAAATCATTTGCAGTTAATTTCCGCCTCTGCCACTTCATTGGAGATGTTTAGCCTAATCTGTATTTTATTGTAGAAATTATGAATTCTAATTTAATGACAGCAACGCTTTCACATTCAGACACTCATTTAGAATGATAATCAGAAGAAATGATTGCTTGTAACCCAGAAGGGCTGACTAATTAGATAAAGTTTGACAGCTTAGTAAAAATATTGTAATGGTGCATGATCCCTACTCAGTGCCTTTAATTCTCAAAAAAGTATTGCTTTTTGTAGATGTGCAACAAATTCATAACTTTAACTATAGACTCAACCAAATTCTTTAAAGAAAAACAAACTTACTCCTAATTTGCATTTAACTTTATGCATTTAACTTTATGTATATGTATTTATGTATATATTTTGTTGTATATTTAGCTAGCCAGAGCAATAAAGTCACATGTTTTGGCCATGAAAAGAATATATTAGAATGTGAACCTATGCAAATTCTGGAAATTGCTGCATACTTATATATGATATATATATCATGAATGTAACAGATTAACAGGACGTGTTTTGTCCCTCAATTAGACAGCCATCTTCCTTCTGAGGGCCGAATCGTGTTGATTGATGTGATGTTAGCACAATAAACTATTTACGATTAGACCCTGGAGTGCTCCGCATATTCTGTTACATTCTATATACATTCTATATGCATTTTGTCTGTGTATAAATAAATGCTTCCGAAATACTGACTTTCTGTTTGCAGGACCCCTAGTAGAGACTGTTATGGGGAGGAAATCAACTGATTTTTCAAAATGGAAGAGAATATGTAGAATAACTAAGAAGGCATTATACACACTAACAATTAAACAAATATTGCTAATTTCCACTGAACTGTCCCTTTAATAAGTATACTTACTTTACACCCCTTAATTTAAAAATGGTAGGTTTAGCCACACCTCTAAGAGTGCTACATTAAAGGAAGCGTAATTTTCCTATCATTCAATGAGGTTCTCATCTTACAACATTTGCCACTGTTAGCAAATCAAAAACTTCTCTAAGGAATTGTACATGACAAGACAGGAATTGTAAGGAAGTTCCTGTATTACACCTAATTATGTGCTGTTTGTAAAACATGTGACAGTCTTCAAAAATTATTCACTCTCACATTCACTCCCCCCCTCCCTTCTCCATAGAAAGAAATAAGACTTCCTTTAGTTGAGACAATCCAGTTTCTGTTTACTAGACAGGAAGTGATGTCTGTTTATGATAAAACTACTATTAATATGATGAGGCTGTGAAGTACCTTCTGTTGTAAGTAGGCTCTATTTCATTGTATGCTCTGTGGAGGGCTTTCCCCCCTTTAAGCCCACCTCAACTTCAACTATAAAACTAATAAAAGTCCTGTGCTCCCAAGTCCTACCCAATAGAAGCCATGAAACTGTGTCCTGCACTGATGGAATCTAAAAATGTTGAAACATGGTAGGAAATTCTGGGTTCCTTATAGGACTTTGGGTTCACCAATAGTAATCCCTCTCTAACAGACTCCCTGATGACAGCTGGGAGTCAATAGGGAAGGGTGAATATTGGTAGATGGTTTCAAACTTTCCTTACTAGAAACTTCCAATGGCTCTCCTCTTGGTAGATTTCTATTGGAGGGAAGTTAGGGGGAGATGTTATATTTAAGCTCTGTACAGCAGTTATATTGCACTGTGGTGTTTGGACTGAACTATAACACTCTATACAATGGTATTATTCATATATCAGAAGAATCCATTCATCTAGATGCTAAGTTGTAATTTATGTATGTTTCCCCCCATGTATTTCTAAAGCACTTTTAATACTTGAGAACATTCATTTATAAATGTTTTGTATGATTAATAGTGCTATAAAGGCTGTGTCAGGCCTACCTTGTCCCACTCGGAATGGCCCACACATGTGTGCAAATACATACATACATAATAAAATATATTATAAAAAATACACCTTACATCTATTTCCTGATTATTTACCAATGATCACATAAAGGAAAAGCCTAATTTAAATACAATATATAAAGAAAAAAAACAACGCATTGCTCTTACCTTGGCATAGGCCAGTGTTATCCACATAGAAGCGCACATTGCACTGTGCCTGGCATATTCCATACATTTTCCCTCTATACTCTTGTACCACCTGCAGTACTTCTCTTTGATTAATACATTTTATGCAATGAGAACTTTCTGGACCCAGACATGCACGGCAATTTGGATGGCAAGCTATATTCAAATAAAAAGTAAAGGAAACTGTTAAATTGTCTATGGTTTCCATATTAATAGAGTATATCCCTATAAACACACTGAATTTGAAAGTGTAGATATTTGATTTATTTTCAGCAGTAACTTCTGTGAGTTTTTCAAAGAAAAAAATAAAGTCTAATAACTTCAGATGATACATAACAGCAATATTTCCAACTGTCTGAATTTATTAATAGACTTTTAGCCCAATTTGTAGTATTATTCTTAAACAATCAGGGGTCAATTTTCTTTGTGTAAATCATGGCCGATGGTGCGGTTCCCTATGGGAGCGCACATTGGTTGGGCGCACTGTCGGCCGCGGCCACTATTGCCACGACCGACAGTCATTTGTCCCGGCCGAGGGCTCGCTCGCAGGGAACACTGGGTTGGGACAAATAATAGCCCTATGTGTACCCAGCCTAAAACGTACAGTACTTTTTATGGACCAACAGTTTATTATAGTGGACAATCCTTCGAGGGATTTACCCTCTTCATCAGGTCCTAGCATTACTGATTAAAACAAAGGTTTAACAGTGTTATATTACATTAAGATAACAAACAAACATAAAAAAAAAAAAAAGCAGAATATACAGAGGAATGAAAAGGGGTAATAAAATAGAGAATTATTATTATTGTGGATTTATATAGCACCAGCATCTTCCGTAGCGCTTTACAATTACATGTATACATTCACATCAGGCCCTGCCCTGAAAAGCTTACAATGTAATCACATTTATTTGACACATACAACCTATCAGTATGTCTTTATGATTGTGGGGGAAACCGGAGTGCCTGGATGAAACACACGCAACCACTGGAACATACAAACTCCTTGCAGATGTGTCCAAGGGTAGAATCGAACTCAGGACTTACTAACGTGCTACCCAAAAGTGTAGGGTGGGCAACAGAATGGAGAGGAAGAGGAGAAGAGGGAGGGGGCAGGGAAAAAAAACTAGGGGTTGCACATTGAGATATAAACAGACACACAGAATATGCATATATATACACTCATACATTCATATACGCTTCTACATATATAATCATAATAAATATTTATACACACACACAACTGACAGACTGCTGATCAAAAAACCCTGCCATCACCAATATTTTTGTGCTACAAACATTATCAGCGGAAATTAATTGACACATTAAATATGTCAACATAATATGGCACCAACAATTGATCAGGCCTAAATATTGTCTCAGGTGTACCAGGCCTAAAGCACGGTACCAATCTTTTTGAGATATGACAGAAAGAATCTGTAAAAATTCTGTCTGTTTGTTATCTGCCAAAGATGTGTCTCCTTATATATAGGGAGATAGTTCAGGACTGCCAAACACCCTAATTGCAGGTGAGTTCCTATACCACAGTACAGGGAGCCGACCACAACTGAGAGAAATTTTAGGTCTGTAACAAACGTTTCCGATGCTGATTATATATTGGCATCGTAAACAGTCGTTTCGAGTCTATAAACATTACCAAAAAAGGACCGATGCCATTGGTACAGATCGAATTGATTGTTTATCATTATGCATGTAAGGAGATTGAGTCAATATGGAATTTTTTTTTTTTGCAGTACACCTGAAGAGAAGCCTTTTATTGCAATACCATTCACTGTTGTTTATAAATACATCTGTTGTGAAAATGGTTAAATCTGTTTTGGAACATTGTTTTTCTCTCCAGTCTATGAGCAAAGCAGAGTGTTGCAGTTATGATAGAACAGCTAAGACATTAAACGCCACAACCATCGATTGTTGGCACTCAGCCAAGCTCATTTGCTTGCATAGTTTTATTTACACCTATGTGCATGTTAATTGTGCACTGGAATGCATTTCTGAATCGCATGACTCCTGTGAGTATGCGTAGCCATCTCATTTGCTGATTTTTCAAAGGTGTGTTATATTAAACCTGTCATTTATCTACCCAAGGGCTACAAATGCCAAGTTGGATTTGAGAAATGGCTTTAAACATCTAAATGTTATTATATGTTATCTAGAAAGTAAATAAAGTACCATGAGATTGCTATGAGGATCGGGTTTTATATTTATAATTAGCTGGGTTATTACCATTTAAAATAACCACTTAACAGAAAAAGCAGATAAAGTCACTTGCGTTTTAAAGAATGAAATGAGATAAAGGGTCTATTAACTTTAAAATTGTACTTCATTTTTTAGCGTTTTTTTGGGGGGACAGAAATATCATAGGCTTAGGTTAACAAAATAAATGTTATTTTAAAATGTAGCTATTCATTATGTGTACCTACTAAATATTGAGCAGGTAAGACATTAAGTAGACATTAAGAAGGAGCAAGTATTACTACATGCTTTTCTGCTTTAAGTAGTTAGCTATAGAAATGAGTGGTTGTAGCTTTCAGTCTCCCACAGAATTTTAGATTCAAGAGTGAAAAAGAGTTAAGGTGTGGTTGCCCTTTAAAGGTGAATCCAAAATTAGGCAGAAAATTATATACACTAGTAAGATTATCAATATGGTTAAGGCCTAAAGCAGAAACAGTAGTGGACAAAAAACAGGCAAATCCCCTAGATATAAATATAGTAAAAACCTCCTTAATTATTAATTACGGGGGTCAAAATACATTGTCATGATGCATAAAGGGCAAGAAAAAAAACACTTCCCAGACCAATAGCCCAGAGCGACTGTGGTAATAATGATAGAGAGATATACCGGTATATCGTACAGGAGAGGGAGTGGGGCACATTCACATATCACAAATGTATACACAATTGGCCTCATTATAAAAAATCCCACTCCAAACCCACACCTTGGTACCGCACAAGTATAACAAAAAGTGTAGTGCTGAGTACTAAGAGGGTTTGAACACCATCTTAAGTATGAACACCAGGATATTTTCACATAATAGTAAATAAAATCATATATAAACCCTAGGTGAAGTGCACCAGTAGCACAATACATAAATACATAAACTGTAACAATGTGGCAGACCAGGTCCAAAGTGAGCAATAGGTAGGCTAAAGGCAAAAGGAGGGAGCAGGTTAAAAAGCAGCTATATGCATTTGGTCCATAACCGGTGTAGTATTACTTTGTTTCTCACTTTGGATCTGGACTGCCACATTGTTACAGCTTATCTATTTATGTATTGTGCTACTGGTGCCCTTTTCCTAGGGTTTATGCTTGTTATATGATTCTATCAGGGAGATTCAATAAAAGTTCTTATCGTTTAAAATGGTGCTAATTTTGCCCCAACCAATCGGATCTTATTTAACATTTGTAAGCTAACATCTGATTGGTTGGGGCAAAATTAGCACCATTTTAAACGATAAGAACTTTTATTGAATAACCCTGTATGTCTTTAATTTTTTTATTTATTTTGCCCTTTACGAATCATGACAATGACTCCTGTAATTCATAATTAAGGAGGTTTTTACTATATGTACATCTAGTTTATCAGTATATCTGTATATCAGTTTTTGTCCACTACTGTTTCTGCTTAAGTACAGGGGGCCAACCCTGTGGCCAAGGATAATTTTCCGGTCAGAATGACAATTTCTGAAGCCGAATGGCCATACACACATTAGTGATATTGGACCAATCCCGTTGGTAACAACAGGATAGGCTCTACATTACTAATGTGTGTAGCCAGCTTTATATTCTGTATTTGCCACCAACCATGACCCCATATGCACAACCACTTTGGGAGGTTGGGGAAACAGGATGACTCATGTGGATTCAATTAAAGTTTCCTTAGTAAGCATTCCATCTCTAGAATAAAAAAATATATTAAAGGGCATCTATACCGAAAAATAGGTTATTTTAAATTGACCATAACTGGAAACTTTGCCAGCAATGTAGAAGACGCTGGCAGCCGGGAGCTGTAACTTGTGTCCGGAAAAGATTTTAAAACTTTAAACTTAGCGGTCGGGGTTGGGAGGGTTTGCCCTACAATAGGTATTAAGGTTTTAACGCTACATTAATTCTTTGCAGAGAGGGATCGGGAGGGAGGGAGGGAGGGGGGTGAAAGGGCTCCTGGCTGTGCGCATGTCACCATCCCTCCCGGAGGAGAGACAGAGGGCAGCAACATTAGGACAGGAAGACAGCCACTACTCTGCACTTTACTGGACTTTGAACATGGATTGTAGAAAAACCATAAGGAGCAGGATTGTAAGGTAAGGATTGTTTAAAACTGTATAGTGGGGCCAGTATGGGGTTAAATTTTAGTTTGGGGGGTGGACATGCCCTTTAACCATTTAGCTGCCAGGACAGGGGTGTGCATAGTCAGTGAGAGTCAAGAGTGTTTTTGGGGTGTCTTTAAGGCCATAACTTAAAGTGGTGGCAGCAAGTACCGATTGATTGGTCAGATCACGTGCCCAGCGAACTGGCGATCGTGACAGTGCTACTTACATGTATTCAATTATAGATTTAGATGAGGCAAAGTCATTTTTTCAGTAGAGTGTCCCTTTTAAGTTCTGGTCTGCTGCTTTGGATATATACCATTGCTAATAAATCACTTATGGATGCCATAGTAGATATACAAAACTTTTTTTATGAATACGGTTAAGAGGGAATAAATCGATATATTTACTATAAAAATTCATATGACTGGTATGTGGGGCAATTAATTCCTGTGGTGGTATGCGATTAAAATAGTTTCTGATATTGGATGTACGTATTATTATACCAATCAGCCAACTGATAATATGGAGATGTGTATGGCCACCTTAACCTAGTTTTTAATTGACTTTTTTAGTTACTTTGGTTTTTTTCATGCTGCTTTGGGTAGCATCAGGCTTTTATCTACAGTGTTGCTACATTTTACCTCTCTGGTTTTGCTTGGCTGTCTGCCCAGGTTTTTTAAGAAAGAGATACATTTGCACTCCACAGATTCTTGTTCTCTGTTATCAGAACAGTGTTTCCAGGTTTTTCCTCTAACAAAATGAGAAGAGGTTCTGATTCAGACTTAAAGGGCAACTATGCCTAACAAGCAACCCCCTCCCTTTTGTACTCAGGGTTAGAACCTAAACCGCTTGGTCCTCACCCCTGGGGTACACTAGATCTGCTGGTGCTGCCCGACTCCATCCTTTAATAAAGTATAAAGCCAATGAAATGACATGTTTTTTGCAGGGCGTGTGTTATAAGGCTTCGTTCACAAGGCGCTATGCAATAACACAGGGGAACATCACACGACATCACAAGCGCAATGTTCCACTGCATTATCAAAAAGCATAATGTGAACGAAGCCTAATTAGGCCAGGCCTTGAAATAAGAATATTAGCCCAGCAACAGCAAGAATGGGCTGGGACAGGTCTTTGACTATAGCCAATGGGAAATGGGTTGCTTAGAAGTTATGGATAGAAATTAGCTGATTGGTCAGTATATTATTAAAAGGGAGGGGCTTAAGTGGGAGTAAATTTGAGGCGACTCACACTGATGAAGCATTCTTTACCCCCTCCCTTTTTCATTTCTGTATATTTCTTCATTGGACATTTGGCCCATTATAGACCAAGGGGCCAGACCTGACAGGCAAACATAACTTAGGTAAGTATTCCAGCAGATCTTATGTCCCCCCAGGGGTGAGGATCAGGCTAAGAAGATAATGCAAATATTCAAGGGGGGAATAATGCTTGGTGGAAAGCAATTTGGGTTCTGAGCTTGTAAATGCATAGAACTGGTGTATAATTGAAAGTTTGCAGCAGCTTTATGCAAAGGATTCTGTGCATGCTTTATTTTATTCTAAATAGATCATATATTATGGGATAACAGCATCTATTTAATTCACGCAGTAGCACAGTTTTTTTAATTTTATTTCACACAACAGCTGTTCTTTTTGCTCTAGAATGGATAATCCTTGGGACACACAACATGGCAGTGAAGCACAGCTATACAACCGACAAGTGTTTGTCAAGGGTAAGTGGGAATGTAGATCTAAACTAGCATCTAACAGAGGTAATCCTGCAAATAGCAATGTTCCACTGCATTATCAAAAAGCATAATGTGAACGAAGCCTAATTAGGCCAGGCCTTGAAATAAGAATATTAGCCCAGCAACAGCAAGAATGGGTGGCTGGACAGGTCTTTGACTATAGCCAATGGGAAATGGGTTGCTTAGAAGTTATGGATAGAAATTAGCTGATTGGTCAGTATATTATTAAAAGGGAGGGGCTTAAGGGGAGTAAATTTGAGCAGGACTCACAGCTGAGGGAAGGCATTCTTTACCCCCTCCCTTTTTCATTTCTGTATATTTCTTCATTGGACATTTGGCCCATTATAGACCAAGGGGCCAGACCTGACAGGCAAACATAACTTAGGTAAGTATTCCAGCAGATCTTATGTCCCCCCAGGGGTGAGGATCAGGCTAAGAAGATATGCAAATATTCAAGGGGGGAATAATGCTGGTGGAAAGCAATTTGGGTTGAGCTTGTAAATGCATAGAACTGGTGTATAATTGAAGTTTGCAGCAGCTTTATGCAAAGGATTCTGTGCATGCTTTATTTTATTCTAAATAGATCATATATTATGGGATAACAGCATTATTTAATTCACGCAGTAGCAGTTTTTTTAATTTTATTTCACACAACAGCTGTTCTTTTTGCTCTAGAATGGATAATCCTTGGGACACACAACATGGCAGTGAAGCACAGCTATACAACCGACAAGTGTTTGTCAATGGGTTAGTGGGAATGTAGATCTAAACTAGCATCTAACAGAGGTAATCCTGCACACACCTATGTGGATATAGGTAAGAGTTCGTGCTGAGTGCAATGGCAGACCCTGGTTGCAGGTCGTGAATCAGCAAAGGAATAAACACCATGCACATCAGTCTTAAATGTCTGTGTATTATTTATTGTTGCATACACAGAGTACACCAAAGTGTAACGTTTTGGTACGTGAGCTGTACCTTCTTCAGACAATCAAGAATCACCTATATCCACATAGGTGTGTGCAGGATTACCTCTTGTTGTTTGCTTACTACTTTGGTTGATTGTCTGAAGAAGGTACAGCTCACGTACCGAAACATTACACTTTGGTGTACTCTGTGTATGCAACAATAAATAATACACAGACATTTAAGACTGATGTGCATGGTGTTTATTCCTTTGCTAAACTAGCATCTGGTTTATCTGGTTAACAGTGCATCTGTTAAATCAATAGTATCAAATATTGTCCAAAATCAATCATCAAAGATGAACACTTTTTAAATATCTACCAACATATGTATGTACAGTATGTATAAATATATACATATATATAGAACATATACAATCAAAATAGTAAAATAATGAATATTTATTACCTTTGCAAAGACTTTGATCAGAATAATACCCGTCGCCACAGTTTATCTGGCACTGGCCATGTAATAATCTGAGAGGAGGTAGACAGGAAGTACATTGGTTGGCTAGTGGCCCAGAACAGGATGCGCATTCTCTGTGACAAACTGGGGGGGAAAGTAGAATGTATCCTTTAAAAATCATTCTTCCATGTAAAACTGAAATAGGTATAACAAGATAATTCTGTTTATGTATTGATTTCAAAAGAATTGTTTGGATGGATTTTTCTTTTGCTTCAAAATGCATCAAAAAAGCCAAATAATTTACCATTTACCATCTATTAACAATTTCAATATTCTACAAATATTCAACTGCTAGAGAGACGCAGTACGGGAAGGCAGTGCTACGAAACACTCTTTCATTCATATTACAAAAGGCATTCTTTCAGAGCTCAGTAGTACTACAATTAATTGTTCAAGGGGTAGGGTTGTAGGAAAGGAAAATCCAAAGCTACCCAGCCCATGTTACATACATGCACAAATATGTATGCTTACATAAGTAGACAATTTCTCAGTACAATCCAAAAAGAATAATGTATGTTGTCATGTCCCACTTCTCTTTATGTAAGATGCCCAGTGTATGCTGTCAGTACCTACTGTCTATCATATGAAAGCCCTTTATTTCATTTTTAAAGTGATCCCTTGGTGACTGTTTATCCCGCAACTCATTGATATTATATACTAAATGCTCGTTTCCAAAGCATTCCTAAATGCTGATTTCCCAGTTAGTACTGCTCTATTTAAGATTTGCAGGAATCCCAATTATTTATTATCAGGTTATTAATGGTACTTTATTGGCCAAATACTGTGGAAACACACTATAAATAATGCTTTTCTGATATACCCCAGCTAGAGTATAAGATTAGTGCTTGATACTCCAAGACTGTTTCTTAATTTAGTGCAACAAGGCCTGAGATCAGAGCACTAAAAGTTTACAGACATTTCACATTCAAAAGGACAAAGGTTGAGTATTTTCTATATTATTTTCCATTTTAGATTGAGCAATAGCTTTCATTACTAGCTTTAATAATTAAGATTTTGTCGTCTTTTCTTTTGTATCAGGAGGGAATGGAAACTCACAGCTCTAGAGGTTTCATACAATACAATTCACAGCATCCTTACCAGCAATCATGCATGGTATAG
Organism: Hymenochirus boettgeri; assembly: GCA_019447015.1. Classification (NCBI taxonomy): domain Eukaryota; kingdom Metazoa; phylum Chordata; class Amphibia; order Anura; family Pipidae; genus Hymenochirus; species Hymenochirus boettgeri. Next base: position 150,707,887 of record CM033469.1, read on the forward strand.
CTATCTATACAAAATGCAGTCACCACCATACCAGCCTCTGAGGGGTTGGCAGACACCATAGATATAATTAGCTAACACTATCATAGAAGGACATAGTGAACTGCAAAGGGGTAAACCCTATAGGGACTTGAGAAGACACATGGGTTTCAGAAACTATTAATAAATAGGAGCAAGGTTAATTGCCTGAAGATGTATACAAATATTTTACACTCAAGTCATGTCCCAGTTAGTAATGTGAAAGAGCTGTCCAGACATTTTTTTCATTTGTTTAATTTTGAAAGTTTGACATTTGCACCTGCTATTGTATCACTTTGTCAACTTGTTTCTGTTTTGTGCAAAAATGTTCAATTCCCTAAAACACATAACCAGTCTTAAGCAATGATTGCTTAGTGACCTTGAGGTCAGTTATGGTACCAGGTAAGTGAATAGGATTAGTAAGGATAGGCTGTTATAGTGATTTTTTGCCAAAGCTGTCCCCTCCCCTGAAGCACTTGCAGTAAAACACTCAGTTTACAGTATGTAATTTAACCCTTACACTTTCCTTCACAACACAGTAGCAATGTCAATTAGAGGAGACAGTCATCGCTTGTGGATGAGCTCAAATTACTGCACTTCGTTCAAAGTTGTAATGTAACTACAAATCCCTTGATGCCCTGCAAATTCTTTATTAAACAATAATTCACCAGTGTGTTTACTATTTTTAGGTCTTTTATGAGTTTCACATTTAGACTAGGTACATACGAGAAGATATTTCTGGGCAAACAACCATATTTCAGTTGGTCGGCCAGCAATATTCGTGGTATCTTTTTGGGCGCAGTCACGGTGCCAGTCATTATTTCATCCAAATCGGATGAAAGTATGATCAGACATGTCAGCAAATCACAGATGATTGTGAGGTCTCCTTTAGGGTAGTCATGGGGCCAAATGTCAGCTGCAGAAAATTTTGCCACGACCAACGCGATTTCCAACCAGTTGATAGTAATGAACGGTCAGCAGGACCGAAGAATTTGCCCGCTTGTAACCAGTCATACAGGACAGTAATAAAAAAGGCTGTTTTGTACCAACAAATCTTTATATCAATATAAAAAATCTATCCATGGGTTTTTACTTTCCCAAAGCATAGCTGGGTAACTGTGTGCAAATTACGAATAATTAAAGGAATAAATAGAATAAGGCAGGAAAGTAAAAACCTTTTTTTTATCAGTGCTATGGCAGAACAGAAAAATGGGACACCAAGGGAATAACTTAATATCTAATTTGATTTGGCGCACACCCGCACAGCCCTATATGGAGCGACTGTGGATCACTGGACCTCCACTGGTGCCAGGAGGGGAATAAGTATAAAAAATAGCAATGAGAGTTCCTCAAAGTTAACCCAAAACAAAAGTCCCCTCTACAAAATAGGCACACACACACACTTAGTTAAACAAAGTAGCTAAATAAGGTTTACTTGCATAAACAGAATTGTCACATAATACCCAAAATAATATAAATACAAACACTATATCCCATATTTAACCAGAATATATACAGGGTTATTCAATAAAAGTTCTTATCGTTTAAAATGGTGCTAATTTTTCCCCAACCAATCAGATGTTCGCTTTCATATGTTAAATAAAATCTGGTTAGGGCAAAAGTAGCACCATTTTAAACGATACAAACTTTTATTGAATCTCCATGATAGTGTGGTGCAGAAACATCAGACTACAGTCTGGAATAGAAATCGTCCCCTCCTTACATGAGAATTCTTCTTCTCTAACTTGATGCTGTGATGTGTCATTTGCTTTGGGATTAATGGCATTAAATTAGTGGCAATAGATGGTATTTCTAACTTGTCGTTCAGAATAATATCCCTAGTAATTTGATTTTTTGTTGCTAATTTATAAAAACATTGCAGCCTAATAAAAAGTGACACAAACCCAAACTCATTTCTGAAGAGCAGCTATTATACCCAGATAAATCTTTTTATTTAATCTGCATGTACAGACAGAGTTGGATGAGATTATCACGGTACAGATAATTTACTCTGTTCTGCATAATGTTAAAGGGCATGTCCACCCCCAAAACTATAATCCCCCCAACTACTGGCCCCATCATGTAGTGTAGTGTAATCCTTACCTCACATCCCAGCCCCATATGGTTCTCCTGTAGTCCCCCCCCCAAAGTCCCAAAAACTGCCCACCAGGAGGATAGCAGAGTCCATATAGGAATCAGCCAATCACAGGCGCGACTGGCGGTCCCGCCCCTCTGCTTGCATTTTCTCGCAAGCAGAGGGCCGGGAGCGCGACGGAGGAAAGAGGGGAGGTAAGTAGAGTTTGGGGAGCTTTCTAAACATATAAATATAGCGGTTGGGGCTGGGCTGGCAGGGGGAATCTTATAATAAAAAATTATTTTTAGGGTGGACATACCCTTTAAGGGCTCATTCACACTAAAAACTGACAGAAACCCACAGCATGAGTTTCTGTCAGTTTCTTGCATGCACTTGTGTCCATTTTTTCACAACGTGTTTTCCATAGATTTATATAGAAAACGCATGCAAAAACCAGACAAGAATGCTGCATGCACCGACTGGAGCACAAACGGACACAATCGGAATGCAATACTGTGAACTGTGCTATTGAATTCTATGTGTCCATGAGTTTTTAAATACAGTCCATTCAGAAAAACGCACCAAAATGGACCTATTGTGAACGAGCCCTAAATTACTTATTATGGGATGATGTTTATTTATCAGAAAACAAAACACTGGTTTCCGTTTGAAAAATAATATTGCCAGTGCGGAATGTACCAGAATACATTATACAAAGCAGCTATGAGCATCAGTGTGTAATGGATTCTTCAAAGTATATTGATTACCCTTTTTAGAAGGGCCTCTAACTGAAGGCATTTTAGCTTGTCAGCTAAACACTCTTTGTAAATCTAAAATAAACAGCTTTGGAGATGTTCCAAGTATGTATAGGCAATGTCAAACAAAACTAGCCTGGCAGGAAAAAAAATGATGTGCTGAGCTTTTAGCATCTCTATAAGTAAAGTACAAGGTGTGGGTCCATAACTTTGGGATATGACTTGCTTCAAGCTAAATACTAATACAACTATCCCTGTTAAAGAGCATGTCCACCCCCAAAACTACAATTTAACCCACTACTGGCCCCCAACGTTCAGTACAGCCAGTACAGAGGCGTCCATGATTGGCTACCTCTCAGCCAATCACAAACACGCCTGCTGGTCCGGTCCCCTGCTTGCAGTTTCATGCAAGCAGAGGGCCGGGACTGAATGTTGGGGGAAACATGCAATGTAAGTAGAGTTTGGGAGAGTTTTGCTGCAAATAACTATGGCGTTTGGCGTTAGGGGAGGGAGCCCTACACTACAGAAAAAGTTAGAAAAATGGGTGGACATGTCCTTTAAACACTGGACCTTTTTATTCTTTACTGGCAGAGTACGTGGTGTTGTTTCTTCAAATTAAAATTTTGTTGGGCATAGGCATTCTTCAGAAGGGCGATCACTCGATTCACCAAAATCAGATTAGAGTCCTGCAGACAACTGCTTAACCATTACACGTATCTGAAATTAAATAGACACCCAACCCGCCCCCGGCAAAACCAAAACCCACAACCGACCCACACCCGACCCTCACCCGAAATTAAACAGACCTGCAAGCGAACTCATACTCAATATGTGATCCAACCTTCACCTGAAGTGACCTGCACAAAATATTGAACAGACCTGCAACAAGCTAACAAACCCAATCTGCAACTCATTGAAACTCACTCTGGTTTACCCAAACCCGACCTGCAAATTTGGTATCCGAGCTGATGCAGGACTCTATCCCCAATTAACTAGGGGTGCCCAATTCCTCTGGTCTCAAGGGACTCATGCAGCTCCTGACAACCTTTGAGGGCCACCCAATAGATATATATATATATATACAATACAATACAATATATATATATATAGTACAATTAAAATGTGCTGCAGACTGAGTCACAAATTTACTAATTAAAAAGCTGACTGCAATTAACTTTTTGTGCAGTTAATTTCAATTAAATTGCAATCAGTGCAGCCCTAAAAAGGAGGGTTGGTTGAAACACTGGGTGATTTGTGAAGAGGAGGGCTGACTGTAACACTGAGCACTGAGTGATAAGGGGTCCCTGATATCAACATTGATAGGGTGGAATGTCTGTATAAAGCTGATAAATAAATTACAATTATGTGAGCTTGCCTCTGTCCTGGGTTAGTTGTGGTTCTTGCCCTAAGTGTCTCTTCTTAAGTTCAGCATGCACTGACTATCCAGCTCAGACCACCTCAAAACTCCTCTAAACATATAAATTTTGTCCGTGTGTAGGTTTGTCACTCTATACTATTTAATTGGCTGGCGGAATTGGGGAATCTGATTGGCTATTTGCGCTGACCTCCAATGCACCTCCAAATCTGCTCTGATATTTGCAAGCTGCATAGTTGTGCTGTGTATCTCAGGATAGGTATGGGGTAGGCAATTAAATTCCTTAGGGGGCCGCATGAGGAAATTAAAGGGCCGGGTCATGAAGGGCCGGGCCAATGGGTTCAACTCAGTTCTCATTATAGAGAATGCAAAACTGGATTTTATAAACAGAAAAAAATTAATATCCCTGGTTCATTGGATTTTTTTTTTATTTGCTGCAATTTTTAATAGAAAGTGTAATATTTTACACTTAGGTCTAAGTCTAGTATTGATGGGCCAGTCAGGGGCAGCCAAAGGGCCGCATGTGGCCACCGGGCCTTACTCTGCCCCTGTGTAAGGTTGTGTGTTAGGAAATCATTTGATTCACCACCTGATGGTAGTGAAAAGGTCAAATTGCATCCCCAATTAACCTATACATTAATGCAATTAAAAGGGGTCAAAAAAGGGGGTAAGGGGTGGTTTGTAAAAGGTGTGAAGTAGCCTATGTTTTTTCTGGGTCCTGAAAAAAGACCTCATTCTGGAACATATACTTGTGAAGGTTCTCATTCATCCAGGTCATGGTATATCTGTTGTATTCAATTAGATCAACTATACTTGAAATTTAGTTCTTAAAGACGTTTCGCTAGTCATCCGACTGACAGAGCAGACTGGGGTTGGAGCTAGAAAGCTAGTAGTTACTGCACACAGTAACTGTTAAACAGTTGATAGTTTGTATCTGTAGTGCATATGCTTTATCAGCTGTTTAAAATAGCTGAGCCTCGTGTGCTGGGATCGCATGCCCTCTTGGCCCCCCACAGTGGTGGGCCCAGTAGTTACACCACAGATTTAAAATATTGTTTTATCTTTTATCTAACTACTGTATTATATATTCATCTAGCCATAGATAAATCAAGTTACCAAATAAATTTGAAATATATTAAATATGTACATATTTGTAATGACAAGGACAAAGGTTCTCTTACCTGTACATAGTCCTAAGGGATCTGCAAAATATCCATTAGGACATTCCATAACACAAGTGCCTCTATAAAGCCTTCCGCCCTTGACACAAGTTATGCATCTGCCATTTTCAGAGGAACATGTCTGGCAGCTAGAATCACATGCTTGAAAGGAAAAAAAAAATTAAATACATATTTAAAGCAACAGCTCTGGTTCTCATAACAAATGCTTGCATTAAACACCTCAAGGATGTATGGTAACTAGATCATTACTAATCCAGTGTTTATTTACATGTCTACCTGCTTTAAATTCCATCTGCCCTCAGTACTGTGAGCCTTAGAGGCAGGGATAGCATTCCAGGTAAAATAAGGTCATAATAGTTATACCCTACGATAAAATACAATATTCTGAAATTTGGGTTTGTACTGTAAATGTAAACCCATCTAAATTGTTAGACCACGCCAAGCAAGCAAAAGATTACATAGCCTTGGTTAATGGGTGGGTATATTAAATGCTACAGTATAGCAGATTCTTTGATGCCAGGTTAAAAGAAAGGCAGAACCTAATGTATAATTACATTTTATAAAGAACTGGCATTGTAGCTTGTTACGCTTCAACATTGTATAACAGATATATATAATCTTTATTATTAAGGAAAATTTTTTCTTCCATCACTTCCACAGACTAAACTATCACTTTCACCTCTTTTTTGGTATCCATTAATCCTAGCTAAGTGCAAGCAATCTTGCATTTTATAGATCAGCAACATGAAGGATTTTGCAGGTTTCAGGCTTTTCCCAAATTTTGTAGCTCCCCTCTTCCACTTCTCAATTAAAACTAAATAGTTTCTTTACTTTCAAGGTTTGCTTAGGGAGCTGACAGGAAAGGGTCAGCCAGGTTTGAGATTTCGGTAATTTACTAATGGTTATTCCTTGAACAGCCATTTTTCTCACATTTCCAATTCAGGAATAATCTTTTAAACAACCATTATGATCTAGTTGTCTAATTGTCCCTCATATAGATGACCAACAGTATGGCACCAGTGGCGTAACTAGGAATCACTGGGCCCCCCTGCAAAACTATGATGGGGCCCCTACCCATGCTTTATTCCCAGTGGTTTTCTGGGAGGAGGCTATATCTGTTACAAAAACAAGAAGATGAGGCCCCCTTGGCTCCCGGGCCCCCCTGTGGTTGCTCCCTCTGCTCCCCTCTAGTTACGCCCCTGTATGGCACAGGGACAGCAGTCAGATTCGGTGTCCCTCCCCATTCCAGAGCATTTTTTACAATGTTCCTTTGTGTGTCAGCGTTTTTACCATACACACTTACACACACATTTACTCACCATAGTAAAACAATTTAATATATTTAGACCTGCGTGATCAGAAAAATAATTTATATTGGTGTATAACCTACATAGACAGATTATTACTGTACATAAAACTGAATTTGCACAATAATGTTGGTGAATATATAGCTCACTTAAATATATCCTGCGTATCCATTTTTAAGATCTGCTTTAGAATATATCTTTCAGATCTCCCTGGCTGGCTGATTATGATTTACACCATTAAGTCCCGGTATGTTTTTAATCTCTGAATTTTGGTGAAAACTATTTTATTATGATATTAAAACTTTATTATCACACACATTTTACTTGCCATACAATTATTATCAACAAGTGTCTCTTCTCATCTCTCCCCATATAACTGTAAATTGTCTGTTTACTTAGTACTTTGTAAGGCCTGGTACACATGGGCGATCCTTGCCCCTGACTAACAGATTTCTGATCATTTGTCAAATATAATCTTAATTTTTAATAATTTAATAATATATTTAAAATTGTAATAATTTATTATAGTTCAGTTATAGGTGCCAGTATTGTGTGAATTAAATATGTATATTATTCTTATGTTAAGATTATATTTATGGAGTTAAATGACACCCCTGTTGGAGATGTCTCTATGTATGAAGGTTGTGTATATAAGGGATATATGAGCTAAGAGTTTATAAGTGCTGTTGAGCAGAATACACTATGCCTTTTGAGCCTCACAAAACTAGGATGGTGCTTCAATACGTTCCATCACATGAGCTCCCAAAAAAAAATAAGATGAGGAGTTGCTGGTGATAGGTAAAATCAAATGAAATTTTGTCAAACATGCAGACAGGTAGTTCTGTTAGTCACCCTGTGTGCCAACCTGTCAATGTGTTGTCTAACTTTTCTATAACCACACCAAAAGCATCAGATATCAGAGAGAATACATCTGCCAAATGGCCATAGTAGGGCTCTAAAGACTGTCAAGTTAGTGAATTCACTAACAATAAGTTATTCGGCCAAGGGCTGTTTTACACATTTGGAAAGCATTAAGCAAGTCAAAATAATACCTATCACACACTTATTTCCTGTGAGATGTAACTACTGCTTTTCTTCAATAGAAATTGCAGCTATAATGAAATTACGAATAACTATAATTTTTTCATGTAGATTGTTGGCAATAACCAGCTGTTTAGGTCAACATGGATAAATCCATAACACCCAGCGCTGCTATTATAACATTTCCTGTGGTATTAATATGTTTGCTAATACCATAATCTAGTATTGATGAATGATACAGATTTCTTCACACAGTTACCTTATTTCCTGTATTTGATTCAAGTTGGTTATGTGGTATATTGTTATGTGACCAAAACTGTCAATCTATCTCATGAATGTGTGTGCAACCATCTCATGAATGTGTGTGCAACCATGTAAAATGTACATATTATCTAAGTATATATGTTAAAAAATGCCCTAAGCTATTTTACAGCTGGCCTGAAATTAAAACCTGTTGTGAAGTGTATGAGGATGTTTGCTAAGTGATGATTGCTAAATTTAACTGCAAGTTATGCTATTTTTGTTTGTGTGAGTTCTTTTATTCTGGCACTTCCAGAACATTTGTTTTTAACATGCTGTAACAGGCTCTATAAATGGTAGTATTTATTCTTGGAAGAAGCTGTTGGTGAAGAGGCACCCATTTCCCCCAAGAAGGTTCACACAGGGTAACACAGGCAATGTTTAAACAGCAGAATTACCTGTGCAGATTCCATTACGCACATAGGATCCCTTCTCACAGCTGGATACACATTTGCCACCTTGGTTCACTTTAGAAAGGTCCTTACAGGTCAAACAATTGGCTTCTGAAGGTCCATGGCAAGTTAAACAGGATTTGTGACATGCTAGATATGGGAAATTATTCAAAAGATTACATAATTTTGGATAACATAACAAAAACAATGTGCTCTCTGAATAGTGTGGAGAGATGCCATACACATGGAATACAAGCCAATCAAATTGTCTACTGAATAACTTTCTAAAGCTGGGTACGCACAGTAACGATAAAGCCCCGATACCGTTGGATCCAACGGTATCAGGGCTTTATCGTTACTGTGTGTACCTTCGTTTCCTGAATGAGCGCACGGCCGCCGAACGAACACTTGTTCGGGAAAGACCGAAATGTATGATGTTCATAGGGAGAATGCTCTGGACTGTGTGTATGTAGATCTTTGAAAGATGACAGACAGGATCTTGCAGATCCTGTCTGTCATCTTTCACTGATCTGTACTGTGTTTACTCAGCTTAACATTAGAGATCCCTAAGGCTACATTACCTATTTCATTCTCAAACAGATCTTTGTCTTGTTTGTAGTTAGGATATCCAAGTTATAGCACCTATGTATATCTTATCTGCCTAAAATGCATTAAATGTGCACGAGTGTATCCATCTACTCATACAAGAATATATAGAACATCTATAACATCCCCAGCATGGGTGACTATTACCATAGATCAATGGTGGCTTCATATGCTGGGGTGGATTTACACCTCAGAAGTGTGAAGACACAAAATGCCTTAGCCCAACCCCTAAACACAGTCCAGACCCCCAGATCACACTCTTTTTCTCTTTTTTGGCGGGAAAAATAGACTATATATAGTGTGGAGGGGTGGGGGGAGATTGGCAGATGCCCCTTCAACCACAGACACCTCTAGGTACATGCCTACTGTGCCTAATCGTAAATCCAGGCCTGTTCATATGGTACTGAACAGGTATTAGCTAGAAGATAAGACAGTAACTTTTATTTCTTTGAATTGGTGATTCCCTATATAACAATGCCTGAACCGATATTGGCAAGTTTAGTGATCAGATGATTTTTTTGATTTGAATTTACAACAAAACAAAGAACCATCAACAAATAAATACACAATGTAATATTGTCCAGAACCTAGATTGCAGCAAATATAAACAAATCAAAACAATAACATGAGCTTTCATAGACAAGTGATAAGATCAATTTGTTTTTTTCAAATGCAATGTTGAAACAAATATTTCAGGTGAATGATGGCTCTCCTTTCCCCTAAGCATTCCATGCCCATATTACACATTACATTCATCTAAAGAAAATGAATTACTAGTTTTTATTAATTTTACAAAACAGCAGGCCTTATGCAATAACGCAGGCAGGTTAGTCTTAATTTCTTTACCTTCAATTTATCCTTAACCCTAGTTCAGATACTGACAGCAGAAGCGGCTGACAAACATTCAAAGACCAATCCTATCATCTTAGATCTGTCCTGCTGGATCAATGAACAATGCCAACAGGAGCCGCCACACACTTGAGATTGACAGCCAAAGTGGTCAGTCCTCAGGCATTCTCTGGATGCTCATGGCCAACAAAAATCTTATGTCTATACAAGGCTTCAGCCAACTAGCACTGTTCCCACTAAGCAATGCATCACCAACCCTGTGCATTTATTTGATAATACTGCACACAAATATCTGGAACACAGACACTATATCTGGAACACAGGATATTTTTTATGCATGTACAGCCAATCAAGGGAGGAAATTGCAAATGAGAAAATGTAAACAGAATGGTTTCACAGTTACTTATATTAGGGGGAAAAATACATTTCAACTGGAAAAAGTTAATTTTAAGTATCTTGTTGCCAAAAACATTCGATTAGAATAATGCATCACTTGCATTTTAAGAGATTTGCATTTAAATGTTATTTTTATTCTCAGTAGGCAAGCACCTACTGTCTGCCCCCTCTACATTCTTTGGACCAGGCATCCCGTTTGCTTTAGCCAGGAAGAGAGAGCGCAGATCTCCATTCACTTACAGTACTTTGTACTCGTCTTCTGCGATAATAGTAAGATGAGAAAGATGGTGTTTGGACTGTTACCATAACGTAAGGTCTTTAGAATGCTGTATTTTTGTAAAGAAATTGCATAGAAGTGATGTATCATTTTAATCAGAAGTGTATGTGTTCTAAATGAGGTTAAAAATGGATTTTTGTCTTAAGCTTTAAGTTCAATTACTGTGTTTCCATGACAGGTAAGGCAATACAATTAATTAGCCATATTTCCTAACTTCAAAGGCAGATGTCTAGCTGGAGAGAAATCTGCAACATTAGGTAAATTAATTAATTTGTAAGAAAATTGACTTACAGGATCACAAATCCAAACTGTACATGCCAAGCCTTTAGCCAACTTTATAGAATGTTGTGCTGGGTAGACTAGAAGCCCCTGGATAGCAGTACAACTGCTAAAATAAAATCCAACGGGTTAGACTTTGAATATGGGGATCAGTCGGCCATGCTCTCATACACAGATTTAAATAAAGGGAACTAATACCGACCAGTAGAAATTTTCCATTGCTAACCCCCGTACTTTGTCAATCTTAGCAAATTTGATGAGATTTATATAATATCCGCAGAATAAATAGGCTTTAAAAACATAATATTAGATATTTCAAAACTCAATTCACTTTCCTTCCCCTATTGCAATCAAATAAATAAATTAGTCAAAACTCAATTCCTATTTCTCAAACTGTTCAACTGCTTATTGTTAAATAAGCAAAAGGCGATTGGACAAGTCAGAAAGTTTTTGAAAATCATATCCTGGTTTTACAAATTCTTGTGCAACTCACTGTTGGAAAGTCTGCCTGCACCACACCTCGCCAGATATGCCACTAGCATAAACAAATACAAAGGTAACCCACCAATTACCTGTGCAGAACAAAAGCAGGAGCAACAGGAACTTAAACCAAAAATTGTACCCATGAAACTGGAGGATATCCAGCTTGGAATAATTTTAAAGTGGGAGATATATGGCCAAGGATAGAATTGGCAACTGGCAGTTCTTAAAGCAGAAATAGACAACATTTCTGAAGAGCAATTCTAAGCAACCACAGCTTTCAACTAAGGAGAGAGCAATTGTAAAACTTAAACATTTCAAATGTCTACAAACAAAATGTAAAATAAATAAGAACTATGGAAGTAAGACTTCTAATTCTTGCTTCAGAAACATCTCTTCCACACTTCCTTCTTATACATGTAAATGTTTATGCTTGAAACTGACAGTGCTAAGGGGAACACTTCCCAATTATTGATGATCGATCTCACTACAACATAGATCAGCCTGATTGTGTTATGCAAAAATATGTATGCAACTGCATGGTGCACATGCCTTTTACATTGGGGGAATTGCTACGCCGAGTGTGTATGCATCAGGGAGGGTTGTTGACTCTTTAAAGAATCTGAGATTTTCTGGTTAACTATAATTTAGACCTGAGCTCCTTGCCACTGAAGACAAGCCATACAATAATGCAAATTCAATTCTGTATTATTAAATGCTCTATATATTAACCAAATGTGTTTTGTATGGATTGTTATAAATGAATTATGGGCACTCCAAAAGTCAAAGCTTTTTCTGTCAGCTTTATATAATGTAATCAGTCTAACCAGGCTGTACTAAGACAAATTAGATTTATCCCTATGAGAACTAATGAACAAATATACCCAGAAATATACTGTAAAGGGAAGTCTGCTTGTATATCACTTATAGAATGCTGAGCACAGAGCCAGAGTCAGACTACTGTAGCTCCAACAGAGCAAAATATATAAAAACATACCGTAAGCATATAAATAGTCTGTGTGAAGTACGTAAGACAGAAAATGTACACACTGAGGATAACATAAAGACACGATCAACACAGTAATGTGCTGCCGGGTGCAACTGAGGGAACAAGGAAATTTAGTTAAAAAAATCCTATTTCTGTCTACAATTAGAAACTGAAGGGGAAAATGAAGTGTTCTATTACAGATGGTACAAAAACATCCACAAGAACCCATTCTGAATGTTTTAATTAAGCTTTCTTATAAACTGAAGGTCAAAATAAATAAATAATAATAAAAAAAATCTGTCGTATTTTACCTTCACAGCTAAGATGGTTCTGAAAGAATCCAGCTCCACAGGTGGGAACACATTGCCCTTCTTCCATGAGCAGTGAACCCATGCAGGCTGTACAGTCCAATCCATTCTTACAAGTGGAGCAGGTTGCCTTGCATGCTGCAAAAATGAAAGTATGATATTAACTTTTTCTGAAGAATGCTCTCTTTCTTTAAGGCCTACTACAGACTACATGACTACAGACATTTTAGGGGCAAATTAGTGTTTAACCCATGCTACCCAATGTTCTTTTCTGGTTGGCATGAGTCTAATACTGATTTTGCAAATAGTGTGGTCTATTCCATATAGGCTAAGTTAAGTTTTCCACTAGCATGTATTGTAAAACATGACGAATATTAAATCGAGGTGCAATCCCGTGATGCAGTAAATCTCACAAAGTGATTACTGCATTGCGGGATCTCGGCCAGGTAAGAAGCTTGGAAAAATGTTCAGATATAACACCGCCCTGCTAGTGTACAAACAAGACCAATTTTACCTAGACATTCTTTTCCTTGTTGATAGTATCCTGGGTCACAGGTGACCACACAGCGTCCTTTCTGTAGAAAGTGAGTCTCATTGCGACAAATGTCACAGTGATGTACAGACTGGGAGCAGGTTAAACAGTCTGCGCTGCATTGATCTACAGGTAAATATAACAAATGGGAGTGTAAACATAATGATACGTCTAGTCAAAAAGAAAGAATTGTGCAGATGATGGCATGTCATTTTTTTTAAAATAGATGTAATTACATTATATTACATTTTTATATTAACTGCTGCAATTTATATTATGAAGCTTGTGAGATTTCCAAAAAATAAAGACCAAGGGGCATGTGCAATAAGTCGCCTATGCTATGTTAATTTAAACCAACCAATTATATGTACCGTATATACTCGAGTATAAGTCAAATTTTTCAGGCTTTAAAGTTAGCCTAACCTCGAATTCGGGTCAAGTCCTAATTTAGATCCAAATTCTGCAATTGCGGATAGTAACCAGTAGGTGGCGCTGTGTTAACCTGCATAGAAAGTTACAGAAGCTGATCTGCCTTTACACTTCCTGCTTCCTGTAGTCTGGCTGCTGGACTCACTCAGCACTGTCACTGCTCATCTGGATGCTGTAAATCAGTTTCCTCAGTTTGGGGCAAAAAACAGCTACTAGTTCAGTGCAAATGACAGCTTGAAACTCTCAGGTGACATTTTTAACTATTGGGATCAGAGAGTCCTTTACTATATGGGGGTCAGAGGGCCCTTAACTATATGGGGTCAGAGGGCCCTTTACTATATGGGGGTCAGAGGGCCCTTTACTATATGGGGTCAGAGAGCCCTTTACAATATGGGGTTCAGGAGAATTGTAAATGATGGTAAGCTTAATTAAAAGTTTACTGAACTTTGCCACTCCACATGTTTAGAAACTGAAACTCCCAGCAACAAAGCATGCTGGAAGTTGTAGTTTCCAAACATCTGGAGTGCCAAAGAATTGGGGGTTACTGGTACTGGATTTGGCTATTAATGTATGGGATTCATGTATGGAAATACTGTTGTCGATTTAAAGGGCAACTAATTTCTACCCTCTGCTTATACTCGAGTCAATCACAAATTTTTCAGGTAAAAATAGGTACCTCGACTTATACTCAGATCGACTTATACTCAAGTATATATGGTAAGCTTTATACTGGTGTACAGCAGCTATGATTGATTGTTGCAGATTACTAGCATAGACATATTTTGCACCATCTTTCATATTTCACAAGACTATTAAGGGTAATCACTGGAAAATGTCTGTACATGTGGACCCATTCTACAAAGGAGAAACTAATCTGGTTTATATGGGTCTTTGACCAGGAAGATAAAGATAACTGAACACAAGAAAACGGTGGCTCCAAGAAAGTCCAGCAAAAGTCCCCTAAGACATAGGCACGCCCACTTGATTCTAATCACTATAGTAAAGCATGCTAGGATGGATTCACATCTAGAAAAAATGTTTATTTTACATATATAATGCACAAAATCCTAAAGTGCCTATGCAATCACAACAAATACATGAAAAAGCACACATATGTTGTCAATCCATATGAATATGGATTGTCAGTCCCTGATCGCTATATAAAATACTAAGTGATCCAGGAAGAGATAGAGAGCAGACATTTAGAGATTTGGTTTTGAATTTCAGGGGTTAGCGCGGGGGTGGACAAGTAGATTTGCAAATAAGTGATACTTAAGACTGAAAAACTGATTATTTCTTCCAGAGAGATAATGTAGAGGGAGAACAGCAAGGGTCCTTAAACCGAGCCACGAGGGACCCCCACATTAAGCGGAACAGGAAAGGAAGTCTTATTAGCATAAGAGACAGAGAAAGATCTGTTAGAGAGATAAGAAGACAACCACGCCACAGCTTGATTTCGGATGCCCATAGAATCTGCATAAGAAGAGAGTGGTCCACAGTATCAAAGGCAGCCGATAGGTCAAGGAGAATGAGGACCTAGAACTGTCCTTTGGCTTTGGCAGCTTGTAGGTCATATGTAAAATGTGACCTACAATGTGAATCCAGCCTAGCGTGCTATAGTGATTAGAATCAAGTGGGCATCCCTATGTCTGAGGGGACTGTTGCTGGACTTTCTTGGAGCCAGCGTTTTGTTGTGTTCAAATGTTTGGTTTTCCTCTTGAGGCACCACTGTAAACAGCGTACCACAGTCTAAAAATGTTTATGGTTGGTGCACTCTCATACTTACGTGTTTGAGATAAAGATAATTGTTTGGGGGGAAAGGAAGTGCTCCAACAAAAATATCATGATACACAAATCAAAATAAAAAAAATCAAATACAATAGAATACAAAGCCACAACTTGATAGGAAAAGACTTAACTTGGTTTGTGTGTGTAATTTGTTTCTTTATAATTACATTTGATGTTTACACATGTATAAATGGTGTGGAACGTGGTGGAAATAACTCAAGGCGTCAACTATAACCAGAATGCAATGCAAAAATGTTAACCCGTTGTTTTTTTTACAGCTTAAGGCTGGGTACAGACCAGCAGATATTTTCGGGCGGCAAACCGACTGAAAGTGCCGTGCATTGGTCGGTCGGCCGGAAATATCAGATGGTGTGGGGTGTCCAGCAACGACTGAGCTCAGTTCGTCTGAAACGGACGCGGGCACTATTGCTGCGACCGTCAGTCATTTGTCCCGGCCGAGCAGTTTCGCTTGCAGCGAATGCTCGTTTGAGACAAATAATAGCCCTATGTGTACCCAGCTTTACAAGTGTTTTTTTCTACAGAAATTGCTGCTTTTGTTGCCAGTGTCCAATTTTCATACAATTCTAACAATTAGCCTTTGCTCTTAGAGAAAAAGGGAGTGATTTATTAATATATTAATAAGGATACCTGGTTTGCATTGAGGGCAGCAGCCTCCCTCCACAGTCACTGCAAGGGTGCCAAGTGGACAGGAAGGACAGGATAGTGAGAAGCAGATAATCTTTCCTTGTTGGCACTCACAAAGTCTGCATGCCCCTTCAGTCCATTTTTCCCCATTCTGAAAGACAAAGGTTACATATTACCCACACAGAAAAAATCCCATCACATATTGTACAGTAAAATATGTCAGCAGCCATTGAGATATACGGTAAACAGAATGTTATTCACATCTTCACCCTGGTCTCTTGACCTGTTTAACTCCATTATCACACATAGCTAGATGGCAATGGGCATCATTTCTATTCTTCACCAAATTTAGGGCCATATTTATAAACGGCCGATAATAGCGGAGGAAAATTACCGCCGCACATCGACGCAGGAAAATACTGCTATCACCATATTTATAATGGCGAGCGGCATTGCAGCATAATGTTTCGGTAATTGTTTTGGTAATTTCAAGTGTCTTCGCGGCGATACTGCACTATCAGGGTTATTCAATAAAAGTTCTTATCATTTAAAATGGTGCTAATTTTGCCCCAACCAATCAGATATTAGCTTTCAAATGTTAAATAAGATCTGAATGGTTGGGGCAAAATTAGCACCATTTTAAACGATAAGAACTTTTATTGAATCTCCGCTGCGAATCCCTCCCAGACCCCCGCCCTGTATTCTTGCGGGGGGGAGAAGGGACTGTTGGGGGGGTGGAGGGACCCTCCAGCGGGGGCACTGAGAAGTGCTTTTTTGGGGCTTAAGGGGTCCCGCAGCTCGAGCCGGGACCCCCCTTCCCAGCCCTATCAGGGCCTTTGCGGCACTTACAAGAGCCCTTTGGACCTTTGCGGCACTTACAAGAGCCCTTTGGGGCTTTGGTATCGCTCAGCTCGAACCGGGACCCCCCCTTGTAAGGGCCCTTGTGGCACTGAGAAGTGCCTTTGACGGGGGGCCCGCAGCTCGAATGGGGATCCCCAGTGAGCAGCTCTTAAAAGAGCCCTTTGGCGGCATCTTCTTTCTTCCATCCGGCAACTCCAGCTCCGCTGAGGCCGCCGACCCCTGAGAGGTACCCCTGTGGCCGCCAGGGGTACCCCCGGGGGGCTCAACGAGGCCGATGTTGCCGGCGTCTTGATCCGCAGCAAAGTCTTCGGGCTGGCGACACCAACCTCACTGCGGCCACCGGAGGGTCCCTCCACCCCCCCAGTGGGCCCTTCCCTCCCCCCCGTGTGAGAGTACGGGGCGGGGGTCTGAGAGGGGCTGCTGGGAAGGCGATCTTTCCCTGGCATACCCTCCCAGCCCCCTGCAATCACGCCCGTTTTCACCACCTTCAAGGTGGCGAAGTGAAACGGCTGAGATTAACACGGCGCATCAGTTACCAACGCTATATAAGTAGAAGTGAGCGGTAACTGATGCAAAGTTAATGAGGTGTTAACTTTTCGTGGCCGGGTTTCGAGCATTGGTAAATCGCGTTATTAGCAATTTGAGAGAAAATGGTGGGAAACTCGGCCTCAAAAATTTACCGCTCGTTAATAAATATGCCCCTTAGTGTTCAATCAATCATTTTTATTAAGCATTTTGAATTTTATGTTTAACAAATAAATGAACAATACAAACAAAAATAAACGGCATATTGTCTTCTTTCTTTTATTTCTCTTTTTGTTTTTTCTTCTCCCCTCTTAACATCTCTAGGTCATGCTAAATTAACAATTGTGTATTTGTGTATGATATGGTCCAAGGCCTCTATACATTTTCCAACTTTTTTATAAATTTATAATTTAACATTTTCCCATTTCCCCCTCTCCTGGCCCCACCCTTCCAGTTGTCTTGAGCATATTTAAAGGTCATTATTATTGTCTTCCTAGTCAATCTGCAGCATATTATTTGGAAGCCATTAATGCTTTTTGAGTATTTAAAGAAAACTGAAACTTGATATAATGTGAACAGATATGCTGTTTAATTCATTGAAAGACATCAAAAGATACATGATACTGACAGTTTTTCTGACAGTCAGCTGATACCAATTACTATTTAGCTATTTACTTCACTGTTACATTCTTACAAATAAAATTCCTGACCTGAATATGTGGCTTAGCTAAGAAAATGGAAGTCTTTCCTTGACTGCCTGAAGTACAGAGCAAGCAATATTCAGTTTTATGGCAGTATGCTGATCTTGACATTCCTATGTAGCAGTTTGGTTGAAATGTTCTGTAAGTAACCTTCAAATATTCTGACATTTTTAATAGGGATTTCATAAAATACACAAACTGAGAATCTGCTTTACATCAATACATTTAGTATGTCTTATTTCTTATAGATTAGCAAGGGTTTAGTGTTTCATGATGCATCGCCTTGTTTATTTCTGTGCAGTTTCATTTCCATTAGATAGGCAATGAGGTGTTAATGCACATCATACTGCAAATCTGTACACGAGAGCAGGAGATGCAATATTGCTTGACCATCTGAATCATTCTTTAATAACAGTAAAGGACAATGTCGGACAAAGCTGGGATGAGCTTTATCTAACAAGTTTGTAGAGATGAACATTTTCTCTTTACCCAGCTACCTATGACCTTATACTTTGCATTACAGGTAAGGAAGAATAATTGGAACATACTTCTATAAATACACAGTGAATCAGCAATGGGGTTGTTCTATATTATATTATGTTCTGAGTGTTTTGCATTAGCTAATTGAGAAACATTTTATATATATATATATAAATAATTTTTTGTTTAAACTTCATTCATTTCCTGTAGTGTAAAAATACTAATCCACAGGGTGGACCTGTCACCCCTCTATGTCAGTGGTATATTTATAAATCATTAAGCTGCAGGTCAGCGCTGTGAGTTTTGGATACTGAGTATCAGACTGCAGTTTGCACATTGGGGGAGTTGTTCATGGATAGCAAATACTACATGTATGATCAGATCTAATTACAAGCTTTATAAGCAGAGTAACAGATACAATAGAAGTAAAACTCCCAGCATCCTCTCCAGAAATTACAACTGATCGTTCCAGAGGAAAAGGCCACATGTTTGCTGCAATATTTCAGGCTTGGTCCAATATTCAGAACAGTTTAAAATCTGTTTTTACATCTCACTTACCGTACCTGGCAATCAGTCTGGAACAAATGCTCCCAATCATATAACTACACACTAGTAGTGTGTTTACACAGTATTTCTGATTGGATAACTATTAGACTCTCTAGTGAATGTGTTGTACCCCAGTCTCCCTCCAGTTACAAGAGCCAGTAAGATACAGAAACAGACAATAACTGATTATGGAAATGTGTGGTGGGCTGTATAGGAAAATAGGGCAGACAGTGTGACATAGGATATAAAAAAATAATATAGGAATACAAACATATCAGTGGTAGATAACTCAAGTTTACTACTTTAGAACACAAAAAAATAAGATTAAATTTGGGATCTTATATATTGTAAATATTGTATATATTGTAAATATTTTTATGAACACACAATTGAAACCCATTTATAAAACTGTGTGCTTACATCGTTGTTAAAATCATTATTAGTGCCACTGTTTCTAAGCAATCCTTCAAAATTAATAGCAATTATCTGTAATTTAGACTGGGGCCCAGATATGTTCCTAGCCATTCTACAACTAGGCAAACAGTGTTAGAACTAAGAATTTAATGGACATATCCACAGACTGATTTACCATTTAACCAACAAGGGTTAAAGCTACTGAGACAGAGATCGGAAGGTAGTATCAATCACTAAGCTTTTCTTACTGCATTACAATCTATGGAAGGTATTAACATGTCCCTGTCTAAACTGTTATTATCATATATCCTTGTAGTCCAGCTGCTGTCTGTAAATGTATGTCATTATGAACATATCAAGGGAAAGTGAATGATGGGAAACATTAAACTATGGGGGAAATGAGTCCCCATGTGTCACTGGGGCTTTAAATGCTCCATTTGCTTCATGCTATTTAACAAAACTGTTAATGAACTCTTCTCCCCTGGTTCACAAACAATATGCTATTTTTGAGGTGCCAGTTAAAAAGCTTATATAAGATTATCAATCTGTTAATGAAAAAATGATAATAGAAAGGATTTAAAAATGTAGAACAACCATATATTGAAATTGTAACTGACTACAATTAAACCTGGGGGCACACATGGCATTTTAGGAATTTTTGCATCATGATTTTCTCACAAAAAATGCAACCGTTTCAACAATGCTAACTGCAATCAGCTAAAAGCTGCCCCCAGACCTTATTGTCTTACCATATGTCACATACCTATTAAACTCCCTTTATTTAAAGTATATGAAGGAAGCACCTAAGCCAAATGACAAACTTTGAAAATATCTAGCCACTGACTTAAGTATTATGACTATTCTTTTCTGTATTACAGCCATTCCATATGGTTACGGCCACGCATGCGATTTCATATGCGATTTTGTTGCGTTTGCGCATGCGGTTTCTTCATTAGGTATAGGAAAATGCATGCGTTTGCAATTAAAAATGCGGAACGCAAATCGCAATCGCAACACACCCGAAAACACGAATTTTCTGTGAGTTGCCGTGTTTTCATTGATCTGAAAAAACGCATGCACAAACGCAAGAAAAACGCGATAGTGTGGCCTAGCCCTAAGAGTAATCACCAGGGGAGCCAATGGGGAGCCAGAATTCCTATTCTCCCTTGAACCAAACTGGGCCCCCCTCAGTGCTCCAATTGTAGTGGCTGTAATAAACACAGAAAAGAGGTCCCATTGTATTTTCAATGGGGGACTTAGTGAAATAACACCTGTTTTTTTTTTTTACTATTGGTTCTTGTGCTTTTATGAAAAGGAATCAATTGACCTGTGTTTTACTTTTTACTTTGAATCCCCTTCATGCATTAATCAGCTAAACAAATTTAAACAACAGCACCCTATGATAAGGTACACTAATAATACGACTTACCACCAAATGTTTGATTCTGCTCACATCTAAATTAGAATTCTGTCAAGAAAAAAAAAATGGCAGTTGATTAACATTGCCCATCCTCTGTTGGATTTACATTTCAATTATACACCAAAACATAAAGTTTTATTTTACTATCCATGTTTATTATTAAAAAATGTGTTTGTTTAATTTCTTGGTGGATTCTTAAGGTTTGGGGTTGCACGGTTCTCATGCTTTTTAGATTTAAAAACAATATTTTAATGTCACAAAAGCTATATTTTCCTATATCAGTCTTCGTATGTAACAACTAATGTTACTACTGTATGTATAGCTAAGCATGCAAACAAAGGGTAATAGTTCCCTGTACACCTGGAGCCTTCCAATGGTCCATCTTGTCCACTGTGCTCACACGCCTCATCCTAAACCGCCTCCCGAACAGCTCTTGTATCACATCAAAACCAATCAATGTAGACAGGAAGTTTGTTTCACCAAACCCGTAGGGTGGAGTTTATTGTTCTTCATCTTGAATGTGTTTAAAGTCTGTACTGTTTTTAGCATTGTAGCAATAAATTTGAAGTTCTAATTGGACATCGGTAGTATGCCTACATTGATTGGTTTTGATGTACATCTAAGGGGTGCCCTGCCATGTAACGGTTAAATAAAACTAAAAAATAAATTACATTTTTACCTGCGTTGCAAGTACTTCATAAATACAGTAGCTTGTACTTGGCAAACATTCTGGGCAACATTTACCATCCAACTGAACTAGTTCTTCTCCCTGAAAGAGAAAAAAAAACTTATGTAAACAATACATTTCAAGACAAAATAAAATATGAACAGTATAAACAACATTTACATTAAAATGTGGATCAACTTACTGGGCTTCATTAGGCTAAAGGCAATCGTTTCCCCCCCAAAATTTTTATTGATTTTGATGCACTCCTTTCATACTGAATGATTACCGTCACAAATCTTATCCCTAACTCCCCGTTTTTACTTTCATGGTAATACATATATTGCAACTTATTCATGTCAAATATAAAGCAGAATATATCTAAGCACTTGGTGCACAAAAAGTAACCTGCTGTGTGCCCTATGAATCAAAAAAGTCTTTTTAATCCTCCATGGAGTTTTCTTCAATGATGTGAGCTTTCCAACACTCGTGCTACTGAACTGACATGACATCATAGCCTGTGTGCACCCAGTGCATCAATAAAATCTGTTTAATCTTTTGTTGTTTTTTAATAGTGTGTCTTTTTGATCACTTGTGCCTCACTTGGTTGTTAGAGAACAAACAAAACATAACTGTTGGCAATTTTGGTCTCCACCTCAATTTATAGGTATTTGTTAAAGGCAGAAACAGACAATGCACCAAGGGCCCACATGGAAGCATTAAGGGGCCCATCCAACTTTCATTTCTTTTTTTCTCACTCTTTTACATCAGTCTTATGCCTCTAATTAAGCAAGAAAATCTTGTAACCTAATAAACTACATTGCATGATTAAAGATAAAATGAACATAAATATTAAAGTAAGCAAAAGGAGTATGACATATAATTGATTCCTCAGACCAAAGTGAGGCTGGTTCTTGGCATGTGTCAAGACTGGAATGTACTATACAGCGATAAAGGAGACATGAGATGAACTAAATGAGCCTCTGTGTAATGGGTTTCCTTTTTACTTGTGAAGAAGCTTAGAGGAGGGGGAGGAGGAGCTATTACTATAAACACATAATTCATCTTCCGGAATATTTCATGACTGTTTAACCATATGTCCATAAGGAATATTTACATGTGTTTATCTTGCTTAACTTGGTCTTATGATTAACACCCAAGGTATTCAAGGGATGTAACCAAAAAGATTTAAACCTTTGATGCAGTAACATTTCTCCTGCATTCCACAGAAAGAAAATGCAAAGCTTTTAAGTGCAATCATTTTTCTCACTGATAGAAGGCACATTAGGAATGGGAGTAAAATAAAGCACTTTGGAAATAATGGCAGCCCACAAGGGGTTTGTGCTATTAATTAACATTAGTCACGGATCTGGAACCTACTAAACTTTTATTTAACAGATAATTTAAGCTGGAAAAACAAAAGAAGGATAGAGAATTGTTAATCTAATGTGACATTGCATGTTTTGAATTAGAATTTTATGTTTTCTATACTTGTTATTAATGCAGACCATAAGAAAACAAGTTGTCCTATCTGCACATTGTCCTATTCATCTTATTCCTAGTGGCAGTAGAGCTAGGCCCCTCCATATGCATGTAACTTGTAACTATACACAGAGAAAGGACTGTGTGTAGTTCAAAACGCATTGCAATTAAAAGGCACTTTATTTGCAGTCGATGTACAGTACTGTGTGGTGTCAATATTATATGTCAATATATATAATATGTCAATTCATTATTCCTGGCTGATATAATGGTTTTGGCTGGGTACACACCAGAAGATATTTTCAGCCGACCGGTCGGACGGAAATATCTCCTGGTGTGGGGAGGCCAGCCACAGCCGACCTCAATCATTCGTTTGCCCTGATCAGACGAACGAATGATCGGATGTTTCAGTAAATTATCTTTCGCAAATTCGGCTGCGGGCGAATTTGCCGCAACCGACATTTGTCCCGGCCGAGCGCTCGCTCGTAGCCAGTGCTCGGTCAGGAAAAATAGACCCTCCATGTGTACCCAGCCTTTGTCAGATGGTCAATGTGTAGTAAGCCTGAAGCTGTGTACACACCATCCAATATTTCGGGCCAACCAACCAACATTTCAGTGTATCAGTCGATTGGCCTGAAATACTGGCTGTTTTTTTCGTACGTCCACAAACCAGCGTCCTTTCATTCAATTCAGATGAATTAGCAATCGAACATGTTGGAAAACAACAGGCGACCGCTGGTTAATATATACATCTGATGATGTGTACCCACCCATTTTTTTTACTTCTGGTAAAAAAAAAAAAATCCTATATCAATAACATTTCCTAAATTAAAACCCCCAACTCAAGCGAACCCCTTGTGTCCTCTTCATCTATTTTGTCAGTAACGTATTCATTATCCACAAATAATGCCAGAATGGAAAATGTGTCCGATAAATGGAGTAGACAGTGTATATAAGATTAACAGCTTTTACTGTGCCACAAATATCCACATCGCAATGTGAGAAAAAGAAATGACACTCTTAGTTCATGCACTGAATATTAATAGAAAAGCAAATGCTGGCAGCTAAATGAAGCTACGTTACAAATTTATCCTAACATTTGTTATAATAAATCTTCAGGCAACGCCTCCAAAGTTTTTATTTGAGTCTTACACAAAAAGAACTTACTGGTGATAGCCTAGTTACAAGTAAACAGAGGAAGGAAGTGTGCAGCTAAGCAAACACATGCGCTCTCTATTGAACCTCTAAGCCTTGGGTAATAAAATGGCCTGTGAATAGCATAAAAGGTCTGAATACATTACATACACAATACAATAATGTCTTGTTTAAAGTATATATAAATGTAGAAACCGAAGGCACTCTATATCTACGTGTTTCGGCTAACCAACAAGCCGTCCTGAGGACGGCTTGTTGGTTAGCCAAAACGCGTAGATATAGCGCTTATATTTTGTATTAATAAAAGTTATGTTTTATCCAGTCCCGTGAGTGCCTTCGGTTTCTATATTTGGATTATTCTTTTTCGAGGTGACCCGGGCCATCACCATTGGGAAGGAGTATATATATATATATATAATATATATATATATAAAAAGAGACAAAATCTGTGCAGCACTCGTAGAAAATTTATTCTTGGTTAATCATCATTTAAAAATAAAAGGTGACGTTTCGGTAACATCCATTACCTTTCTCAAGCCATATTAGCATTTTATATGCATGAGAAAGGTAATGGATGTTACCGAAACGTCGCCTTTTATTTTTAGATGATGATTAACCAAGAATAAATTTTCTACGAGTGCTGCACAGATTTGTTCTCTTTTCTATATTCATTGGAGGAATACAGGTGTCCTCATTAGTGCGTGCACTAACCCTGCAATCTTTTCACTAGGTGGAGTGCTGCTGTTACACTTGTCTTTTATATATATATAATCGGTATGAACAGAGGCACTCACAGGACTTAGCAGATAATCAAGTGTTTATTCAGCAAAACAAGTTTACATGTTTCCGCCCCAAGAGCGGGGCCGTCTTCAGACGTGGTTCTGTGAGTGCCTCCGTTCATACCGATTGCATATTTCATTGGATTGTGCACCCAGGCAAGTGATGTTTAGGAGTGCCCACTTACTACCAGACTGCTATATATATATATGCCATTGTGATTAATATTGACAATTTTTTAAACTTACAGCTAAAGACTCAGAGGCTAACTTATATACATTCCATATTACTGAAACTCAAGTTACAAATAAGGAGATTTAATAAAATTTCTTATTGGTGCTAATTTTGCCGCAACCAATCAGATGTTATTTATTGGTTGTGGCAAAATTAGCACCATTTCTAACGATAAGAACTTTTATTACATCTCCCTGATAGTGCTCAGAAGGCTGATATAAATCATTTCATATGGTTAGAATATGTGGGCAAATAGCGCAAAAATCCCAGAGAAGATTAAAAAAAGAAAAAGTTAAAGCTAGGTATAAACCTAGCGATTTTTCCTCCTGACCGACCTTTCGATACTTTCGACCGGTCGGCCAGGAGGAAGGACTGTCGGTCGCGGCAAAAGCAGCCGCATCCGACAGTTACTGCGACCGATCGTGCGGTCCATAGAGGACTGCACGATCGGACAAGGTTTTCCACCATGTCCGATCATCCTTTCGTACGATTCGGACGAACGGTAGGTCGGACATGGATGCGATAATTTCGGTCCGATACACTAAACTATAGGTCGATCGGACTGAAATATCTCATCGTGTGTACCCAGCTTAACATTCCTAAGCAAAGGTATTCCATATCGGTTTAAAAGACAGTGATTCTTACCCACAAACATTCAACCTTTGCACACTGGGCCTTTTGACAGATAACTTTTCCATGATCACACAGACAGAAATGGCAGTCACTTCCATTCCAGAGCTCGCCATGATACCGAACTGAGCCTTCAAATGTGCAGCTTCCTTTAGATGAAACACATTCCTCACAGCACTCACCAGCATGCCTAAGCTTTATCTGACCCTGAAGAAATAAAAAGACAGTTTTAAGTTATTATAATATATTATCAGGGATCTTTTATAAAAGTTCTTATCGTTAAAAATGGTTCTCATTTTGTCCCAACCAATCAGATGTTAAATAAGATCTGATTGGTTGGGGCAAAATTAGCACCATTTTTAACGATAACTTTTGTTGAATATCCCTGTATATATACAAAGCATAATACTGTCCCAGATTAAAGGTTTAAACAAGCGTGCAATAACGGGGGCTGGCCTGGGACGCGCGATGTGCGTGTGTATGAGCCTTAATATGTTTGTTCAATAGCATGGCTTTTAATGGGCCACATGATTGTTCATACCAAAATATTGTCAGTACCACTTTTATTTCCATGTAATGTAAGGTAAGCTCTTTAACAAGGGTTTTGCATTCATTATTCAAAAGAGGTTAAGTTTAGCACAAAAACTTATAATTAAAATGAAAAATTAAAGCCCACTTCCTTACCTCACCCTTGGGAGTTCAGCTGACATTCCAAATACTTACTTTCCAGCTTACCTCACCACTCCACTGCCCTCTGCTCTGAGGGGGCGGAGTTCGATCTCTGTAAGAATTGCATTCTTCTATTGGCAACACATTTAAAAGTGTCCATGGGTGCACCCATAAGCACCTAAGGGGTATTTAAGGTACCAAATGTACCCACAGGGTTTAGGACCTAGTGTATCCAAGTTTTACCTGGATACAAGGGTAAATGCATGTAAAACTTACACTAACCAAATATAATATTGAGTAATGTACATGTATTTGTCCCTTTTTTGCCTTACTCCCTACAGAATAAGTAAGGACAACACATGTTAACCTATTGTTTCTGTGTATCACTCCCCTTTCTAGCTGTTTTTTACACAGATACATCTATACTATACGAAACCAGTATAATCGTTTACTACATGAAGTCCTGCAGACTTCCTATCAGGAAAGAACTTTTTTGCTGTTTTCTTTTTTTTGCCTTCCTCTGGATCAACTTTTAGGTAGGGTTAAAGAGGAGAGTAAGGCTCAACAGTGAACTGCTTGGTATCTCCTATACTAGGGAGAGAGTAAAGAAAGGAAGATGAAGAGGGAAGAAACTAAAAAATGCAAAAAATGGTTGTGCAACAGCCCTAGGTAACCTCTGTCTCTCTAGAAGATCTACTCTTAGCATAGTCCTGTTGGATGATCCAGAATAGTTATTTTTGACTTTCCTTGATGTTAGTGAAGGATGGGCATCTCCCTGCTTCAGCTATTGTTTTAGATTTTTATATGCTCTTTACCTTTCCACTATTCGCTAAGAGGAGCGCTACATCACCTTGTCACATGTAATTGGATAGCAGGTCTTTGTGTGGCATTTCTCGCTTCCTTTGTCACACGTACAGGTAGTGCAAGCATTCCTTTTCCATTGTATTCCATGCTAATAAGTGAATTGCAGAGAAAAAAAAATTAGTTCAAAACTTTATTCCAAATATACATATGATCTTTTATAGATTTCTAACTACGACATACATCCAAAGTTTCTTAATATATACCCAGAAATCCACATTTTCTATAATTATTTTCTTTGTTTTAATTGGAAGTTTAAGAAACACAAAACTGTTATTATTATAGCAAAATATTTTCAAGCTCACACAAGCACTTGCAGTTTTTATTTAGCTTTAACATTTATCAATTTGCTATTAACAGCCATTTTATAACTGAAAAGAATATACAGCTATCTCAACTTTTACCCATTACTTTTAATCTCTTTAAATTCCATTCTTCATTTTAACCAGGAGTGTATAAAACACAATATTGTTGTTATTATAATTATTAAAGCAATACTTTTAAAGCACAATATAGGCCCTTGCAGTCAACCTTGACCATAAAGGATCATAAAGGCTTAAATTTAGGGCCTGTATTTTTCATGAGATGAATTAGCAAACTTTTCCTGTCTCTACACACAAGAGAAGTAACGTGTGGATCTGGAAATTTTTTCACACAGTCAGTTTACTGGACAGTTACTGCTGGAGGCCAAAATTCAGATCTGAGAAGCTATCATAAACCAAGTTCATAGGTCAAACCATGTTAATCTATCAAGAGGTAAGGATGAGATGAGAATAAAACAGATTAGAAAGGAGAAAGCAGCATTCTTAAGGGAAAATAGTTTCTGTCAGTTCAACTGTTAGTATAAAAGGAAATGGCCATAGAGTTAATAGTGTAATCAAAGGACTTTTATTCAGTGAAAACAAAATACATACAGGCAACGTTTTGATGCATTGGACCTTTATCAAGCTAATAGTAAATGAGGGAGTCGCAGAAGAATGATAATATTCAGAGAGGCTATAGAAAGCAATGTGATCGATTTACACAGGCTTATTTAGATACACAAGACTGGGATATATCTAAGAGCCAAATGACCCCATGTAAAAAATATAAGTATCATATATTCTATCCATATTCAAATAATAATATATTCAGTAATGAAGGCTATACATTATCATTTTACAATGTTTTATAAGCAACATTAACTTTCTTCAAGGAAACAACTAAAGAAACAATATTTGTTGAGGCCCCTAGGACTTATAGTACAAAGATGCTTTATCACAAACAGGGTCAAATTAAAACACTTATGTGCTGCTTCAAGAAAGTGTTTAGCATCATAGTGGCCTTATGGTATCTGAAGGCTGCAAAAATGGTGGATCTGTACCCATCAGGGATAATTTAAAGTGTGTAGGGGGTCTCTGTTCAAACATCCAAAGCCTATGGAAGTTGAGGCTCAGTTACAGTATTCTTACCAATATAAGAAAAATGGCAAGGGTAGTTAACCATGCACATAGCATAATTAGTTCAGCCAAAGATGGCATGTTAATGCATATAGGTATGCATACATATAGGTATACATACATAGCTATACATAGCATACCTGCTTGTAGACTCTAATTTAAATTATAAAAAAAATGTAGTATGTCAGTTTTGAATATATGAGAGTTGAAAAAATAAGACTCACACTCAACCAATTAAACCATAAAAAGAGCATAACATTTTTTTATGACTGACATAAACACTAGGAAAGTCTACTTAAGTTATGCAGTTTACCCATACAAAGTAAAGCTTTATCAGGCTTGCACTGGAAAGAGGAATGGTTGTTTACACAAAGAAATATTTCATTCAACCTCTCCCAGTCCCAGTAAATTATGCGTATGTTAATGTTTTTTTAAATAAATTGCTGTAACAATGACACATGCCAAGAACCCATCAGAGCAGAAGATCCCTTTTATTCCAAACAGTTTTGTTATGACTTCAAATTACTGCAAGCAATTCAAATAGCAAATCCCCCATACACTCACATTCCTCTTTCAGGACAGATTTTGGCTGGTACAAAAAAAAAAAATGATCTGAAGAATCTAAAACTATAACATCTTGAATGCAACCAACTAATGCCACGAACATTCAGTTATCTTTTTGGCATATTGAAATAACTTAATGGTCATAATTAGGCAATTTGCAAATTAGCAGGAGAATGTGTTTTTGTAAAATAAATTATTAAATCCATATATTTATCTTTTGACTCTAATTAAAATTATAGCTTCAAATGAACCTAATGTATGTGTACTTTCAGAATATTGTAACATAATTCTTATACCTCCCATTTTAAAGGAAGCTCTTCATCTATGGGCACTGATAATTGTATTTTCTCAGTATTAGGCTAATAAACAACCATATTCTTAATCAAACAGTTTTCATTTACACTTGTCTTATGTGTGTATGCATGAGGGGGTCCCAGTCATTCCAATCCTTATTCTATAATTCTATAACTGCACCTGACCGCAACTAGTCAGATTCACCCCTAAAATAAACACAGACCTGCAACCCGACCGCCACCAGTGCACTACCTGAACTGACCCACACCCTCAGCTTTCCCTCAGCTTTCTACCAGAACCCAAGCTGCAACCCATCCTAATTCATTTTTGCAATAACAAAATACACACATTTTCACCATAGCTGCAAGTACAAAACCCTATACTGGTCCAACACAGATTACCCACTGGTCATCATGGATTAGACTATATATACAATGAGCTGCACTTCACACAGCCTAGACAAGAAATAGCATTAAAAAAGAGAAAATGAAACATATTTACAGTATATTCCTTAAATCATTGCTGAACAGTTTACTTACAAGTTCATGCAACTCTAATTTAATTGCCAAAAACAAATCTGATAGTGCTTAATAACAATTTAAGCAGCACTTATTGGAGCAGAAATACACATTTATTAATCATCTTTCAAGGGAGAAAATCAGTTGAAAATATGATCAGCACACTAGGGAGATTTAATAAAAGTTCTTATCGTGTAAAATGGTGCTAATTTTGCCCCAACCAATCACATCTTATTTAACATTTGAAAGTTAAGATCTTGACAACATTAGAACCATTTTTAACGATAATAACTTTTATTGAATCTCCCTGTAAATATGTATGAAGGGGCATATAAAGCTTTTTAAGGTTTGGTCATTGTTATCGCTGCCAATTTTGCCAGAATTTGACTTTGCAAATTTATAAGTATAACTGCTGTCAAAAACTTGTTAAGCTGCATATCGCCGCCCTTCTTATTAATGCACATCACCACACACTTTAAAGCAAAAACTGCTTGTTCGATATAAATTTAAAGTGATTTTTGGCATTAAGTTAAGTATTAAAAAATTGAGGTGGCGATAATGCTTTAGTGGGGACATTTCTAGCCTGGAAATGGGTTCTGACACTACAGTACATTACTACTCCCTATGGTGGGTTTCCCAATACAAATAAGTGTCCAATTATTTTCATTCATTTACTGAAGATTAATTTCCACATGTAAAGAATTGTCCCGAGTGTTTAACCCCTAATGTTCTAACTTCTTAAGACCCCCTGCAATGTTACCAAATTATCAGTTACAGCCCTGCTCTGGTATTGGGAGAAGTTCTGCAGCGTTAATAGGCAAATCACATTTAAAACATACAGTGTGGATGCATAGGGTTACTTTTAGTGGGCATATGTGATTTTTCAAATTTAGCTATGTTATTGCTTCATTTCTGTGTTGACAGATAAAAGAGTGAACACTGGAGTTCATCAGCATTATAACTGTTGTCAAGTTTTTACATCACAAAAGCATTACCTCATATATTTTTCCACCAGAGTTACATGATTTTGGACGGCACTCAGGACAACACTTTCCCGGAATGACAGTCAAAGTTTCATCCTGACAAATATAATTATAGGTGTTTAATGTCAATAGAAGGGAGGAAGAGCTGTAGACAAAAAGATTTTTTAAAGATACCGAATGGCACGTTGGCTAGTCCAGACAAGCAGATTTGTCTACAAATTTCAAACATATTAAGTCATTTATATAACCTAAGGCCACAGTGAGACAGTAGCGCAAATGTATCTTACTTAAAATACCATAATTATGCGGTACACCTTAACTTCCATTCTTCAGGCCCCTAATATAATGTACAAAATGTCAGATTTAGCTAGTTACACATGTTACATAATATAGACACATTCTATACCTATTTCTATGCAAATTGTACTTCATCTAGATATATAACTAGAACTATTCTTTATTCCCAATTGAATGTATTTTGGTTACAATGAGTATTAATGAAGCATAATTAAAACTGGTTTTGTCAACCCTGGGAGTTACCACTAAAATACAAATAAAAATAAATAACCAAAACACAATATAGAATAGTTAGATTAAAAGAATTCTTTGTTAAAAAAAAATCATATCAGTAAAAACCCAAGATGAAAATTCTTAATGGTTAAAAGTTTACTAAAATCACTGGACTCACATCTTTACTCTTTATTCTGTTCCCTATGTGAGATACACTCATATAGTAAAAATCCAGGAATAACAGACACAAAATATTACATCAAGGGAGATTTAGGTTTCATTTGAGTTATCCTTATGCAATAAAAATAGATTAAATCAACAAGATAAATTGCATCATAACAATAAATATAAGATATGAAAACGGGCAAGTAAACCTAAATGTGTAATTATTTAAATTAAGTTCTACCTTTTCACATAGTGTAGGCAGACAATCAGCTGTTAAACACTGGATAATACCATTCTTGCAAGAACACCTAGAACAATGACTCATTTTCCACTCCTCTCCATCCAGCAACTGATGGTCATCAAGAGAACAAGGCTCTGCCATAACAGGAAATAAATATTAGCAATCAGAGAATCTTTGTAGAGAGGTGGGAATTACTGGCAATGATTTTGATGGACAGGTATTTTAATAGTGAGATTATTCTGCAGAATCAGTTTATTTTACTCTACTGTGAACCTTGTTCCAGAAACGTAAGTTAGAACAAAAGCAAAAACTCCTTTTTAGTCACCTCGGGTAAAATGAATAGTGTACCAGGCTAGTACATTTGGTTATATCTATACATCATATAGCTCACACTGTGTGTATTTATTCATTATGGAATATTAGGCTTCATATCTGTTAAAACCATTGGTTGGTCCCAGCTAGCTTTAAGGTGCCCATACACTATGCAATTAACTTGGGATCGAAAAATAAATGTGTCAAGCGGGAACGTTGCAGCGAACATTAAAAAGTTAAAAACCAATTACGTCTTTAGGCATTAGATAGATTTGACAATCAAAATTTTAATATATCTAATGTCTTATTAGTGCATGACCAACATTAGTCATCCTTAGTAACCAGCATCCTCTCTTTTCTGAAGAAGCTATCACTGGAGATAATATACCAGTCAATATTCTATTACTACTAATTCTTCATTCTATGAAAAGTAACTAATGAACAACATTGAAAAAGCAAAAGAGAAAAAAACTATTATTACAGGAACCTGCTAATGATAGTTTACTTTATATTACCTGTGCCAGTTTTGTACAGTGCCCTGTTGTCAGTAGAATTTTAAGCAGTCTGTGACTCATTATATTTTATATTATATATATAATACAAAATAATAGATTAAATTATACATAGAACAACGTGACACAATAGGTTAATGTCAATCACCAAATTTACCCCAGGTACTCTAGTGCTCTAATCAAAACTTGATCAAGCCACATGAAATAATGCATGATCGACCCTTTCTATTTAATACAATGTCTGTTTTGTTGATAGAAAATGTCAGTAAGAACCTTCAGACTAAGTGAATCTAATTGGATTCTGGGTCTTGTTTGAACAATCACTTCTTTTCCTGTGTTTCTAATTAGATAAGACTGTCAACACAACAGGGTAGCACAGCCAAATAAAGGAGGAAATAAAATAACTGGGGAACACCATAAAGCATTTGAATTAGGACTGCATATTTGATAATCTATGTGTTTAACAGGAACATTTCTATAAAAATGTAAATATAGAACATAATTGCACGACGGGAGATGGCACAGAAAATTTTTTTTTCAATGTTAGTTGGTAGCAAAAAAGTTACATTTACATTAATAATTATCAAACTTAGTGGCTTAATTCATTCAATGATGAACATCTGTAAAGTATATAAAGGACTATGAGTGGTCAGCAGAATTCTCAATTGCTTTCATTTTACTCAAGGGAAATGTTTTCCATATCTGTGCAGGTACTAAAATGAGTGCTATATTATCTAACAGTTAACCCATGGGTATAAATTTTCTTCCAACCAATTTCATACTGTTATGTTGGTCCATTGGAATCTGCTGTAAATCTGTGATGATTTGTAAGTAAACTTTCACTGACACCCTATTCTGTGCATTGTGAGTGATTTGCCTATTAATGGCCATGTGTATGGCTACTTTTACTTAAAGGACAATTATAGTGCCCTAAACAATAGCACCCAGCGTGAGGGACTAAATCTCTAGGTCTTCTCCCCTGGATTTTCTCTAGATGTCCCATATGGTGCTGTCAAAGTCCAGCTTATAATGGCAGTCCTAACTTCTAGACTTGCCAATGGGAATACATGTCCCTTATATAGTTCTCCTTTAAACACATATTTACAACATTAATTTTAAGAGTTTCTTTCCTTAAACTTATCTTAAAGACACAAGGGCATAGCTTACCGTGTGCCTCAAGCATACTTTCTCCATGTTTCTGTTTTTATTAGTTTAAGCTGCCATGTTGTTTTTATTATACAGAACCCCAAATGTTAAAAAAAACAAAGATATTCTACATTATAGGGAACTGATAAACAGGTATCAGTATGAGGGATACAGAAAGTTATGGACATAACAACACAGATGCATTACTTGAATGGGTATACGTTGATAATACAAGGGGATAAATTCATCCAATAAAAAGCTAATTTTTATTGGATGATAATAAAAAATCAAACCCACTATGGCCTATGGAGGCAATATTCCTAAATCCTATCCTAGGTATTAATGTGCAAACTGCATAAACAATGTAAAATTTTAAACAACAATGAGTTTTCTTGTATTTTTCCATATTTTATTTTGTATTTTTTTAATGGTGGAATCAACTTAACTCAAATTTGGTCCTAAAAAAATGAAAAGAGGACATCCTTTCTTGGTAAGTTTTAGACCTTCTTCTAAATATGTAGTACCCACCTCCAGTTCCGAAACACTTGGGGCAGCATTCTCCAGGAGGGACACGCTCAACTTCTCCCGTGTTACACCTGAGGTTAGAACAAGGCTTTGGTACACAGGTTACCTTGCTGTTCATACAGGAGCAGAGCGTGCATTTAGAGTCTGCCCACTGGGTCCCATGCTAAAAAAACAGAGATGATTATCAAATGACTTACAATGTTATTATGTGGTATAGATGTGTTAGCATATTTCAGTCTAATGACATTACTATACAAGATGCAATACTGTTAGCAGATAATTACACCTTATAACAAGACCAGCAGAAAAGCATGTTTAGGTTGGGGACAAACCTAAACATTTACATTTACAAAATGATCAACGTTACTTAACAGTGGAATTAGGAATATTTTTTGAAGAGATTAATCCCGTGATCATTCTAGTTTTAAATATAACTTTACTTACCAATGGAATTAGGAATATTTTTTGAAAGATTATTTCCAAGATCAGCCTAGTTTTAAAAGATACTTTACTCACCAGTGGAATTGGGAATATTTTTTTAAATATTAATCCCGTGATCTTCCTAGTTTTAAAAGATAATCTACTTACTAATGGAATTACAAAAAAAAATTAAAAAAAATAAAATATATATATATATACTAGCAAAAGTGTGCCCGTTGGTACACAATGGAAATTATGTGTGTGTATGCTTTGCTATGTGTGGATATAGTGGATATAGGATCTTTACACAGGTGTATTTTAAATTGTTACTCAGACAGTCACCAGCTTCCAGAGGAACCAAATAGGATAATCCTGCAGGTCTGAGAGTAGACCCAGGCAATCCTGCCATACTGTGTGGTTGAAACTAAACATGCTAGGTTAATACTTATTAGTATTCACCACAGCAAGTGGTGATGGTACCTCATATATTATAAGAGAATGTACCTCACAGCATCATGTTATTATAATAGCATTGCCCTAATAATCTAACGTATAAACAAACATTTCTCATTACCAGTTTACCTAAAGAAATGGATTTATCCTTTATATACTCTTTTATACAGATCTAATTGAAAAAATTGCTTCAGAGCAATTTTTAATAACTGATAACTGCTTTATATTTCAGTATTACAGTAATTACTTGGTATACCTGCCTGGCTTTACCACTAAGCAAAAGGCTAAGGACTTGCAAGCGAGCACCTTCATTCCAACCATTAATAGTGGCTGCCAATTCAAATTGTTCTAGCCAATCAGTCCACTCCCTAGTTACCCTATCAAATGGACCAGGTTTAAAAATAGGTTTGGCAATTGGGCCTGGTAGAGCTACTGAGTCTAATTGGGGAATGAATTTCATCTGCAGATAGAAGGACAGGAGGATTTAAATCAATACTTTCAGTACCAGCCTCCATAGCTTAATACAGAGAACAAACATACAGAGAAAACAGGGAGAACAAATGGTATTACCAGCACCGCTGCCACCAATTTGTACCAGATCACTGCTTTGTGGAATGATTATGGGTAGCATGGCACACAGTGGGTTACTCTGGTGGTCTGGCACAAAGCAGACAGTGCACATAAACAGGTTCCCCACACAACGTGCAGTAATCAGGGGTGTCCGTGTCTATGGTGCACCACTTTGGATATTGACCAGGCATGTATATTGTGTGTCCTTTTAAGTTGGTGTACACTTCCCTCAGAGTTTGTATCCAATAAGGTAAATTGTCTGTCCAATAATCTGTCCTCCAAACAGGTGGTAACAGGATCTTATACACAGGATCTTGTGTTGCAGTCAATATCTCTCCATATCACACACCACAATCTACTTTCACTTTCTCTCCTCCTAGCCATAGAGAGCAGGGATGTCTTGTCTTTTATCACTCACCTGCAGGCTGGAGGTGGTATATAAGGAGCCTTGGTGTATATGTCCATTACAATACAGATCATATCCTGTGTAGCAGACAGAAACTTTTTTGGTTTACACTTCCTTTTACATGGAGCAGACACAGGGGTGTTTAAGCTGCCATTTGACCATTCCATTTTGAAATAGATATCTCAGCTCTGTAAGTAAGTTTATGTATTTTGGATATTTTGTCTTGTGCCTAATATAAGTCAGTGCTATACTTTATATACATTTATTGATGGTCATTTAAATGGTAATAGTGAGATAGTACACACATACATATACACCTTTCCTATATGTAATATCCTATACCCCCCACCTCATTGGTAGCTCCTAAAAACTCAATGCAATCTCCTATGGAGATTTAAATATATTTATATAATATAAGGGATATATATATTTTGAAAGATAAATCCCGTGATCAGCCAAGTAGATACATTACATTACTCATCAATGGTATTAAAGGACAATTATACTTACCATTTCCCCTATCCATTCCTGCAAAGTACCCAGGGTGAGGACCTAAAACGCTAAGTCCTCACCTCTGGGTACTTTGTAATCTCCCTCGTCCCTCCGGTCCGATCCTCCCCACTGGCACTGTCAGTGACAGTCCGGGAGGCAGCCAATGGTAAGACACGCCTCCTTGCAGAGCGCGTCTTCCCATTGGCTGCCTCGCGACCTGTCACTCAAAGTGCCAGTGGGGAGGATCGGACCGGAGCAACGAGGGAGATTACAAGTAAGTAGTACAGGACTTTTGTAAAGTACCCAGAGGTGAGGACGTAGCGTTTTAGGTCCTCACCCTGGGTACTTTGCAGGAGTGGGGGGAAAGGAACGAGGGGGAGGTGAGTATAATTGTCCTTTAAACATTTTTTGAAAGATTGATCCTTCAATCAGCCTATGGTGATACTTTACTCACCAATGTAATTTTTTTTTTTTTAAATATTAATCTCGTGATCCACCTAGTCTTAAAAGGACTGTCCACCCCTCTTTTCAAAAACTGATATAATGTAGATAACCCCACAAACCACCAATAACCCCTATCTGGAATTTAAAATAATTATTATTATTTATGAATTTATTATAGGCTTTCTAGATTTGTTTCCTGAGACACAATTCTTCTTGTTAATAGGCTGATTACAGGAGCTTTTAAAAATATTGCTAATTCCATTGGTGAATAGAGTATATAATAAAGGGACTGTCCACCCCTCTTTTTAAAAATTGATATAATGTAGATAACCCCCCAAAACCTTAACTTTGTTTTAGTAAAAATTTAGAAATCAGCTCCCACACAGAGTTATTATACTCACAAGCTCCTCCTCGCTCCACCACCGCTTCCGGGTTCTTCTCCGAGTCTCCACTGTGGCTGCTCTGTTCTTTTTGTGTTCTTGAGCAGCCGCAGTGGAGACTGCTCCGGGAATGGCAGTCAGTGATTGGCTGTGACATCACAGTCACAGCCGACACTGACTGCCTTACCCGGAAGTGCAGAGCCGCGGCGGTGGAGCGAGGAGGAGCATGTAAATATAATAACTCTGTGTGGGAGCTGATTTCTAAATTTTTACTAAAACAAAGTTAAGGTTTTGGGGGCTTATCTACATTATATCAATTTTTGAAAAGAGGGGTGGACAGTCCCTTTAATATATACTCTATTCACCAATGGAATTAGCAATATTTTTTAAAGCTCCTGTAATCAGCCTATTAACAAGAAGAATTGTGTCTCAGGAAGCAAATCTAGAAAGCCTATAATAAATTCATAAATAATAAAAATTATTTTAAATTCCAGATATTGGGTTACGGACAATTTTACAATAGGGGCAAACAGGGCAATTTTAAATGGTCAATGATTGTGGGAGGGGCATTTACATGGTGCTTTGTGCTTAGGGTCCCCCACAGACTTTAAACTGGCCCTGCTACAGGGGATACTGTACGTGAATCAGCAGTATGAAATACGCAAATCTTAAATTTTGATTAAAGTAAAACAAAATAAACTAAAAATCTAAAAATAGAAAGGTCAAGATATCTGTAGATTGCACAAATCTAATTGTTGCTTTAATAATTGCCAATGGACTTTAATTTTTAGCACAATTTGAGCATTATCAATCTTCTCTGGAAGAAAAAAATGACTCTTTCATGCAGTTTTTATAAAGCTGGCAAATATTTCCTGACAGGAGAACTAATAGTTTTTGTGCCATGTGTTCCTAAAGCACATGGACCGCAGCCACCCCTAGTGGGTCACAGATTCGGGTCAGCCCTCTGACCTAAATGTGGCAGGTGTAAATAAACTGTGCCAAGTTCCCAGGTTCACAGCTTCTAAGCAAACACATTCACCCAAAACACAGGTCAAGTGGAAATTATACAAGTAATCCATAAAGACAGAGTGTGTATGGGTGGTCAGAATAATCTTTCAGTATTATTCTTATGTTTCTATAACATTACGACATTTCAAGAGTTATTAATCAGAACAAACAATAAACACATACAGTATGCTGGCATTTCACTACATTACTGTAATTATGATATAGTTGGGATTCTTTAACCAAGGTTCCCGAATGCCAATCACCAATATTAGCTCTCTTTGTTCCATTTTTGGGGGGTGTCAAACCTCTAAACGGATAATAGTGAACCACTATTAAACACATATATATTTGGAGTGCCACTATCTAACTGTATTTGTTTATGACATTCCTATACCCTTGGGTGGGGGTCTGAGACATTTGCACCCATCCAGGCGTGCTGTGCATTTTGTGACTTTGTTCTTACGTATGTCAAAACTCTAGCATATTTTTTTGTTCCTTTTAAAATATGGCAGTTAAAGGGGGACACAAAAATCCCTTTGTGTGAGGTTATGTATCAGTAAAAATCCCTAGCTCTACCTGACACTGACATCACCCCCCAAGTCTTTTCACCCCTTAACCCATGGTTGAGGCATGCGTTGTTGCTATTTTTTTATGTAAAATAGACATGACCAATGTCATCAAGAGGGGCAGAGCAACCAAAGAGTGACAATGGAGGACCAAGAGACAGTGATTTCAGACCTCTGGATTTTAATGGAACATGAAAGCAGAAGCCTCAAAGAGGAGTAATTTTAAAGATACTACTAAAAGGCTTTTCTTGGAAAGACTTTTGTGTATTTACACAAAAATATGCCCTTAAAGGTTATTTTTGTGGTTGGTTACCCATTCCAGTCAGCAAAACCTTAATTTAGCACCAGCTCCATGAACTTAAATGGTGCTAAAATCTACTCCATATGATTGTGGCATCAACGTAAGAGAGGAAGGAAGTATTATGGGGAGATGTAATAGAAGTTCTTATCTTTTAAAATGGTGCTAATTTTGCCCCAACCGATCAGATGTTACCTTTCAAATGGTAAATAACATCTTGGGGCACCATTTTTAACAATAAGAACTTTTATTACATCTCTCTGTTAGTGTTTATTTTCCCTCTGGAGATTTAAGGCCCATACATTAACTACATTCCTGTAATGTTACCCGAAACAGATTCCCAATCCTTTTTATGACCATTACAGCTGCAACGTCGAGCGTAATTTGGCAGGGGAACATCACTTCTAATAGCCTTAAAAATCTAACCAGTGTATGGCCAGCTTTAGTAGCCCAAATATCAAGCCCTAGAACACAACAAAAATGATGGGGTTCAGGTTTACAAATCAGTAGCCTGTCATTTAAACCCCACAATTTCATCTTAAAGTGATGCTATGTCTTTGTGAATTCCAGCAGAGCATTTAATTGGATGTCCTTAGTGCCTCTTCTACTAAATTTTTGTAAAAAAACTTTCCAATTACAGAATACAAAACACTGTGTCTTACCAGACACCAAACTGTGAATTACCAGAACATACATATCTGTCATGTCCAACTCTTTCCTTGCATTAGCCTGCCTGAGGCAACAATGCAAATTTCCAACTACTGCAACAGCCTCATCCTTTTTACAACCATTCTTACAGAGCAAATAACAAACTGCTCACATATGTCAAGATCTGCTAAAAGACTGTGCCCTGATTTATATGAAATTGTAAATATCAACCCTGTACCTTTTATACAAAGATATGAACTGTCAGCATGAAATTACATTAACAGATGTACTGTACAGGAAAACATGGTTGGGAACTGGTTTAGCATCTCTAATGATACCATTTAAACAGGATGATGTAATTTTTATTAAGAATATAAAATCCAGACTGAAAAACATTATTTTTACTACAGGTCAGATTGAATTAGATAGCTTAGCTTGAGACATTTAGCTTTTATGTTATTGATCCAATACAGGGACAATACATAGGGACATTTTAATTACCATGGAGACTACAAGTTATATTTTCCTTTTTTTAATATATTTTTTTGACTTATTTACTGATATTCGAATAATCCTACCTAACATGCAAATAGGAACTTACTTTTCCATTTATTAAACTTTATTATGGAAATACATAGTTCTATAAAGAAATCCAATCCGTACAGTATGAACAATGGCAATGCTCAAAGGCCAGACAGTCCATGCATACATTGTACCTTTCTACATCCACCTTTTTAATCCCAGTAAATGTAAATGCTTGCAATATTTTTGCAGATCCCAATTTAATCCAATTTAAAACTCAGATGACGCCAATATTATTACCAATAGGGATTTGCTGTAACTAATAGAACAAATAGAACACAGCAGGGAATTCTTACTGGGAAGAATAAACTGTAGAAAAAGTCACTGCAATTATATTTTCCAACATGTTTAAGTAAGTGTTTTGTTAATAAAAATGTTTCTCACCGCATGAATCGATCCATTATGTTGGCAAAACCCTTGACTTCTTGAGCCACATTCAGGGCAACATTTGTTGGGTTCAATTCGAAAAACTTCTCCCTAAATTATTAATAGTAAGGAAAAAATTAACGGGGAAAAGGATAAATAAATACAAAAATATTATGTTTTGGGGATGATCATTCTTGCAACTGCCTTAGGGTTTGTTCACACTTTACAGGTCTGAAAAAAATCAATGATATTTATTTTCCCATAGTTCATGCTGGCTCAAAACTACTGCAATCCCATGTGTTTTAAAAACACAATGCTGCACGCAGTTATGTCCAGAAAACGTAAACTCAACATGTACAAAATGCATAGAGAATGCATTACATTTGTATATCTTTTTATTATTTTGCTGGGTGAATATAACCTTTTTGCTGTGAACATAGCCCTAAGCTTTTATATTTTTGTATAGTTTACATACATAATTAAAAACATTAAAGCACAATGTTGCATTTTTCTGCCCCATCCCTAAGCGTGAATATTTATTTGCAACATTGTAATGCAAAAATCAGGCAGTGTGTATAAGTTTTAGTTCTTAGGAACATACACTAAATAGAGATGGACTAGATCTCGAACTTGACCTGAACTTTAAAGGGCAACTAAAGCCACATAACAACACTGAACCAGAAGGCAAAACACCTTGATATAAAACCAGTAATCTGTGTCTTACCTCTCATTTTGATACAGGTGCTGGGAAATTTACCTAAATAACATATGGCTTGTGCTTTATTTCTCAGCATTCTAGTATCACACAGTTTGGTCAACGACCATTATGTTCTGCACATGCTCAGTCCTAAGCTATCGCATAAACTTGTTACAGTTGGTCACAACCATTAATAATCTCTAGCCAATCCTTTTACAGGACAGATAAAGCAAGGAAGCATGTGACTGAGGTCAGGAGGTGTGGTCTAACACTGCACATACACACAGATACTTCATCCAGTTCTTAACAGTTCTTACATTTACTTTAACGGTTTACTAAAGTGGCATTTTATAGTTTATTGGTGTTTTTAGGGGGGGTTGTTTTCAGATTCTGGAGTATAAAAAATTGGGTTTAGTTCTCCTTTAATAGTTCGAACAAAAACACATTTTAAGAACTATTTCAGATTTCGAACTATCCGAACTTTTGATGATTATTGAATTTTTGATGATCAATCAATTTTTCGAATCCATAACCTTTGACTTAAACACTACATAACCCTTGAATGTGGCGTTCTGTAACCCTGGAAATCAGCGATAACCCTCGAATGTGGCGTTCGATTTCACTGAACCAAACTTTAGGAACTTGGGCCATCAATCGAGCAGACAATTTCTGCCTGTGTGTTTCAGGCATATGGTAATTAATACTGGGCTCTGATAATCTCAGTAATTTAGACCATACTAGACACCAATCCCACTCTCCAATTCAACATGATAACTGGCCAACAGGTTTACAACCGATATTTTGTCTGATCCATCATGCAGAATATTTAAGTCTACATTATCACCTTCGATTCTTTTACATCTCTGATTGCTTAGACTGATTTCACAGATTTGTCAGAAATCACAAATGATCACCCAGATGATTTTACCAAAATATTAAAATACTGGGTGATGAGTCAAGTACAAAAAAGCAACATTGTTAACAGCGTGTAAAACAGGTCTGAAGGGCATAAAAAATACAGCAGATTACACAATTACAATGACAAACAAGAATGTGTCAGAATAACTAAGTTTTGTAAAGACATGTAAAGGGTGATTTCTTTATAGCATGTTATAAATCATTACGATAGTTTAGCTTGTGTCTGGCGCCTTAGCTGTTAATGGAAGAGCAGTAAATGCCAAATCCTTTCCATTCACATCACTCAATTGTTTCTAATCAATATTGCTTTATTAGGAATAGATCTTGATAAACAAACTTACTTGATTGTCTAAAGCTAGGTACACACAATACTGATAAAGCACTGATACTGTCGGATCCCACGGTATCGGAGCTTAATCGGCACTGTGCGTACCTAGCTTTCCCGAATTTGGGTCGTTCGTGATAATTTTCCTCGGTCG
Source organism: Hymenochirus boettgeri (assembly GCA_019447015.1). Classification (NCBI taxonomy): domain Eukaryota; kingdom Metazoa; phylum Chordata; class Amphibia; order Anura; family Pipidae; genus Hymenochirus; species Hymenochirus boettgeri. Next base: position 150,751,259 of record CM033469.1, read on the forward strand.
CGGTAGACTCCCTAGTCTACCGCGGCCGATGAAAACACAAAGCCCCAAGCGTTCTCCCTATGCTGTGTATAGGGAGAATGCTCAGGACTGTGTAGCCAGATCTTTGAAAAATGACAGACAGGATCTGCAAGGTCATTTTTCATAAATCCTTACAGTGTGTACCCAGATTTAGTCATTTGATAATGTGGCACAGGTGATAATTGGATATGTTGTTTCATTATTGGATATGTTGGTTAAAAGATTGTTGATGCATGGTTCTTGCAAACCGATCTGACTAGCTTTTCAAAATTGTTAGGAAAGTAGCAGAGAACATTTCTGCTAATTCTTTTTTAAAGGGCATGTACACCCCCAAAACTATAATTTAACCCTTTAAGTGCCACAGATCGTATATATATATATATATATATATATATATATATATATATATATATATACACACGATCTGTGCAGTATTTACTATACTTTTTTGTGAATGGAACTCAAAGTTCCATTCACAAATAGGATTTTTTCTAAGTCTTTGCTACTTAGCAAATCAATAATTTGGTGATCACTTCTGATCACCAAATTATTGATCTTTGCCAATGAATGAAAAATCACTTCCTAGAAAATGATTTCCGGGAAGTGATTTTTCAGATCGGATTTCGAATTGGAAAATGGGCATTTATGCCCATATTCCAAGTTCGTTATCTTTCACTAAAATGATTTGATGATCATCTTTGGGAATGATCCAAAGAAAAAAGGGGAAATGCACACAAAAAAATTCTTAAAGTGATACACACACACCCTTTTTTTTACCCTAAAACTATAAATTAGCAAAAAACTTTGTCTTCTTCAAGCTTCCCAATATCCCCTGTGATATCGGTAAAGTAAACGCGGATCATTATTTGTTCGATTTCAAGGGAAACTAAGCCTAATTTAGAAGGAAATTTTGCAGAGGTACCAAAAAAAGACCGGATTGAGTTTTTAGGATCAGGATCAAGTGTGCAAAAACTTGTGTGACTCTCCATACTAACTGGTTTTCACTAAAATACAACTAAAAGGGGGAGTGTGTGTGGGGGTGGGTTGTGGCGTTTTTTGATTTTTTTCTTGTAATTGCAATTGCGCATGGGTCCCATTTGAGCTAGTTGGTGGCCCCGTCTCTGTTTGCACCCACCCATATGGCATACCGATTGATTCAGGACATGTGGGAGATTGCCATTTAGTGGGTTTTTTTACTTGCCAAGTGGGTTCAGGTAGGATTTCAACCTTTGAATCCTCTTATTTTATTTTTTCACAAAATCTCATAAAAGCACGGAGTTCTATGAATAACAGCATCTGGAATTCTTCATGTATATATAAAAGCATGACACCGTTACGTAGCTGAAGGTGTGTAGATCCCAAAAATATATAGTTTGTGGGGTGTATTTCCAAGTTGAATAGGCTGTTCAAATTACAGCACACTTTGATTTTTCCTTGTAATTGCACTTTTGCATGCGTCCCATTTGAGCTAGTTGTTGGCCAAGCCTCTGTGTGCACCCACGCCATGGCATATGGCATTTGATTCAAGACATGTGGGAGATTGACGTTTAGCAGATTTTTTTGCTTGTCAAGTGGGTTTAGGTAGGATTTCAACCTTTGAATCCCCTTATTTTATTTTTTTCAAAATCTCTTAAAAGCACCGAGTTCTATGGAGTACTATGTTTGGAATTCTTCATGTATGTATGAAAACATGACAACGTTACGTAAGTGAAGTTGTGTAGATTCCAAAAATATATAGTTTGTGTGGGGTATTTCCAAGTTTTGGGGTTGCTTCCTTTGAAAAAGCATAGGCTGTTCAAATTACAGAGCACTTTGATTTTTTCTTGTAATTGCACTTGGGCATGCGTCCCATTTGAGCTAGTTGGTTGCCACATCTCTGTATGCACCCACGCATATGGCATACCGTTTTAATCAGCACATGTGGGAGATTGACATTTAGTGGGTTTTTTGCTTGTCAAGTGGGTTTAGATAGGATTTCAACCTTTGAATCATATAATTTTATTTTTCACAAATTCTCCTAAAAACACAGAGTTCTTTGGATTACTGCGTCTGGAATTCTTCATGTATGTATGAAAGCTTGGCACCATAACGTAGCTGAAGGAGTGTAGATTCTAAAAATATGGGGGGTATTTTCAAGTTTCAGGACTGTTTCCTTTGAAAAAGCGTGGACTGTGCAAATTACAGAGCACTTCGATTTTTTTCTTGTAATTGCACTTGGGCATGCATCCCATTTGAGCTAGTTGGTGGCCACGTCTCTGTGTGCACCGCATAAAAGAATGACACCTTTGCGTAGCTGAAGGCATGTAGATTCCAAAAATATATAGTTTTGGAGGGTATTTCTAATATAGAGGGGCGTTTAGTCTGACAAATCTGAAAAGTTGCTGTAATTGGGACACTGTGATTTGGCTCACTTTGTGGCTAGTCAATTCCATGTACGCATGTGTAACCATGCATATGGAATACCGTTTGATTCGGGACATTTGGGAGATTGATATTTGGTAACTTTTTGTTACATTTCATGGGACTTTGGCATGATTTCTACCTTCGAAAGTGGATTCTACGAAGAACTGCGCCCACACCACTGAACAAACAAATAACAGCATTCCGTAGTTGAAAGTGTGTAGATTCGAGGAATATATAGTTTGTGGGTGGTGTTTTGTGGGGGAAAACTGCAGACTGTTCAAATTCAGAGTTGGCTGAATATTTTTGCTGTTTTTGAGCCATTGTGCATTGTCTCACTTTGTGGCTAGTCGCTTCCAAGAGCACGTGTGAAACCACGCATATGGCATACCGTTTGATTCAGGACATTGGGGAGATTGATATTTGGTAACTTTTTCTTACATTCCATGAGGTTTTGGCATGATTTCTAGCTTTGAAAGTTATTTTTGTTAATTTTTTCAGAAAATCTCAGAAAAGTGCAACATTCTATGACGAACTGCACCCACACCATTGATGGTATTAATGAACAAACTACAGTGTAACATAGCTGAAGGAGTGTAGATTTCAGGAATATATAGTTTGTGAGGGGTGTTTTGTGGGAAAAACTGCAGACTGTTCAAATTCGGAGTTGGCTAAATATTTTCGCTTTTTCTGAGCCATCGTGCATTGTCTTACTTCGTGACTATTGGCTTCCACGTCCGCATGTGTAACCATGCATATGGCATATCGTTTGATTCAGGACATTTGGGAGATTGATATTTAGTAACTTTTTTTTACATTCCATGAGGTTTTGTCATGATTTTTACCTTTTGAAGTTGTTTTTTGTTCATTTTTTCAGAAAAGTGTGACCTTCTACAACGAACAGTGAACCACACCATTGATGGTATGAATGAACTAACTACAGCGTTACATAGCTAAAGATGTGTAGATTTCAGGAATATATAGTTTGTGAGGGGTATTTCTGAGTTACGGCGTTGTTTTGTGGATTTTTAAATTTTTTTACATTCCATGAGGTTTTGACATGATTACTACCTTTTGAATGTTGTTTGATGTTAATTTTTTTAGAAAATCTGCAAAAAGTGTGAACTTCTAAAAAGAACTGCAGCCACACCATTGGTGGTATGAATGAACGAACTATAGCGTTACATAGCTGAATGTGTGTAGATTTCGGGAATATATAGTTTGTGGGCGGTATTTTTATGTTGGGGGGGTATTTTGGGGAAAAACTGCAGACTGTTCAAATGCAAAGCTGGCTAATTTATTTTTGCTGTTACTGACATTTGGCACTGGTCACGCTCTGGGTTAGTTGGTAGCCATGTCTCTGGGTACACCCATGAATGTGGCATACTGTTTTATTCAGGAGGGGTTAGGCTTTCACATTTGAGATGCGTTTGAACTTTCCTCCGCAGTTTTTAGCTGAAATTCGCATTTGATTTTGTCTCTGATTTTACAGTTGAGGAAAAAAAGGAAAATGTGAGAAAATAACTTACAATTGGACAAAGAGCTGCGCCCAGGTATCTGCATTTTGACCGAAACTTACCTCACTCATAATATCCTGCGGGTGTGTAGTTTCTAAAAATATCTCACTTGTGGGGATATTTTAGTTAATTTGGAAGATATTCTGTGTTTACCGTCTGAAGTAGTTATACATTTTAATTTTTACATTATAATTTAATATTCTTGAAGGTGCAGTTTTAGTTTGGGGGGTCTCTAGTACAGGAAAAGTGGGGTACCTACATATATCTGGTATCGGTGTACTCGGGAGTATCTGAGCTTTTAGAAACTGTAAGATTTTTGTGTGTAACCTTAAGATAACTAAGTAACAATAGGAAAAATCCATGAAAATTTGCAAATTTTTAATTTTTTTGACATATTTTACCCATAATTCCAGTAAAGTTTCCGGAAAAGTTACAAAATTTTGTTACCATGTTAAAGTAGACTTTGTGCTGAAAAAAACAATGTATAATATTCCTGATTTACTGGGGGGTTTCCTACTGTGACTTTGACAAAACCAAATGTATCTAAAATCCTGAAAATTCTTCTGGCAGTTAACGCACGCAAACTTGTGAATTCTGCTGGCACTGAAAGGGTTAAACCCATGCTGGTCCCACTGTTTAGTGTTAAAAAATCCTTACCTTACATCTCTGCTTCAAATGGTTCCTCTGCAGTGCTTGTCCAAAGTCCAGGAAATTGTAGAGTAGGAGCCATCTTCCTGTATAAAGGTTTCTGCCTCTCCTGTAGCCTCCAAGAGGTAGAGCGACACGTGCTGTGAAGCCGATTCCCCCCTCCCTCCATCTAGATCCATCGAGTGTAGCATGAAACACTTTTTATGTTACGTAGCTCCCCCCTCCAAACCCTAACCACATCATCCATTTTTTTTTTTAAAAAGTACCCAGAATATTACTTACCAGCCCGGCATCCCATGGCTAAATCAATACCTGTTCTCAGAAGTTGCATTGGAGTCTGAGAATACGGGATCCCTGGCTGATAATGTACTGTACTGTACTTAAAAAAAAAAAAAACAACGGACAATGCAGTGAAGGTTGGAAGAGTGGAAGCTACATTACAGAATTTTTCTTTTTTTTATGGCGGACATACTCTTTAAGGGTGAGAGTGCCACTTTAAAGGGCATGTCCACTCACAAAATTAAAATTTTCCCCACTGCTGGCCCCACTGTGTAGTGTTAAATATTCCTAACCTTACATCTCTACTCCAAATGGTTCTCCTGCAATATCTAGCCAAAGTCCCAGAAACTGAAGAGCAGGAGCCTGTCTGTGTGTAAAAGGTTTCTGCCCCAATTCCTGAGAGGTTTGTGCAATGGAGCCCTCCCTTCCTCTGAATACCCTTTAACGCCTGGTGCCCTACCTTAAAATCATTTTTTGTAGTGTAGGGGACCCTAGCCCACCCACAACTGCCATATTTGTTTGCTAAAAAAAATCATCATGAATGTACTTACATCACTTCATTCTCCTGGTGTTCTGCACTGCCAGCAGCCACGTCCGGCCCCCTGCTTGCAATTTCCTGCAAGCACAGGGCCAGATCAGAACACATGGGGAACAAAGCTCTGTAAGTACAGTCCCCTACACTACAGGAAAACTTTGTAGTGTAGGTTGAGATACCCTTTAATCCTAGTTTTTTGTGTATAGTAGCTAAAGCTGGGAACACACTTTAACTTTAGACAGAATCCTACAGATTGAAAATATCTCTCTCATGCCTTTTATACAACCCTATGATGATGTCTCTTGCTACTTCTCTTAAGTTATATATCTTAAGTTATAGGCTAAAAAAGTTACACCCAGACTGCCCTGTCTCTGTGACAGGCATGTATTATAAGATGTGTTATGTAATCAATCTTTTATGAGCTAGTTACAGATCTGCAACCATTATCTGTCCTTCCCTTTACCTATGGGCATCTTAGGGAGAGAGAGAAAATTATTTTTAGACTTGTGGCTAGCATTTAAAATTATTAAGAAGTTCAGCGGCGGGGCTTATGATGCAGCTTATAAAGCTCTCTCCCAGCAGTGGGCATGCTCCAACCTTAAACTTGGGGACAGTCCAGTGGTGCTGGTGATGTCACTGCTCACAGTGTTAGCAGGAAAAAACACCCTTTATACTTCTGTAACTTTGGATAGGCTGCAGATAGAAGCATGATACTGAAGTAATTTTAAAGGCAGGATTGTGCTCTTTTTAATAAAGACCAATTATATGGAGACCCAAACTATCATTTAACACAGGTTAATTAAAAAGATGGACAAATAAAACACAACAAAACAGTACAACAACCGGAATTATGTTATGTATTTCTTGGTGTTAATTCAGTGTATACAGTAACATTTAGAAAATATTGAACACTGCCAAAGATTATATGCAAATTCTAAAAATGTTATTGAATACATATGTCAATTTACCTTTGTGAAGTCACACTGGGGGTCTCTGCAAGAAGTGGTCTCACATACAACAATATCTTCATAACAAGTGCAATCCTGACAGGAATCAGGTTTCCATTCAGTGTTATTCTGAAAATAAAGCAAAGCAAAATCAGCTTACATAGTGATAGAAGTAATCAAATTGCTTAACAATTTTACAGTTTAATTCAGAATGGGATATGAACCATGATCTTTGGATTAAAAGGAATGTCCACCCCCAAAACTAAAATTTCCCCCACTACTGGCCCCACTGTGCAGTGTTTAAAAATCCTTACCTTACCTCTCTGCTCCAAATGGTTCTCCTGCAATATCCCAGAAAGTGAAGAGCAGGAGCCTGTTTGTGAGTGAAAACATTTTCGCCTCTTACCTTTCCTCTGAGAGGTTTCTGACATGCACAGTGAAGCCCATCCCCCTCCCCCCTCCCTTCGGATCCCTCTCTGCAGCCTTGTGTCCTTCCTCGAAAAAAACATTTTTCTTTACTGTAGTGGACCCTATCCCCCCCCCCAACCGCCATGTTCATTTGCAAAAAAAATAATACGAAATGTATTTACAGAGGTTCGTTCCCCCGGCGTTCTGCACTGACAGCAGACACACCTGTGATTGGCTGCCTCTCAGCCAATCACAGACGTGGCTGAAGGTCAGGCCCCCTGCTTGCAATTTCCTGCAAGCAGAGGGCTGGTTCAGAACACTAGGGGATAGAAGCTCGGTAAGTACATTTTGAATGAACATAGCGGTTGGGGTGTCCACTACACCACAGCAAAAAATATTTTTAGAGGTAGAAATACCCTTTAAGATCCAGAGTCAGGATTTCTTTATATGATGATAGATGCTGCCTGATTACATAACAATAAAAAATATTGTAACAAGGGTGTCTACCCAGCAGCTACTGAATTACAGGTCTAGTATTGAACCAACACACGATTAATTGAGAAATACTGCGTTGTAGTGCAATGAAATGGTAGAATTACTAATTTATCAAACAGTATTTTAATAATGATTTGAGCTCATTAACAGTATATATTGTAAACTCAACAGACAAGCTTGATTGAATAAATTTGTTCATATTGGAGAAGAAGAGTAGGTGGGCACACTCCCTTCTTGAGCTTGCATATCTGACCAAATGAGGTTCACCTCCAGCAAGTCTCGCAAGAGTAGTGGATTGAAGGAGATTTCAATGGAGCAGGAAGAGACAGCAAGTAAAGTGGGAAAGGTATGCTTTGCCAATGGGTTAGAAAAGTAAGAGTAACATAGTGTGTGATTTAAAGGTACAGCTTTGCAATTAAATGAACTTTTAGTTTTACACGGTATAGTAGTTGAGGATCCTGCACACCTAAACCACAAAGTTGTTCAAATGCTGGGTGCTCCGGCGTCTGTAGCCAACAGAAATAAGTCTCCAGCAAGTAAGCAAACTCGCTGAGAACTCGTCTTAAGTGCAACACAATTTTATTTGTGACGTTTCAGAACCAGTGTGGTTCTGAAACGCAATAAACACAAGCAATAAATAAGCAATATTTCTTGTGTGAGGAAGGAACCACACTGGTTCCGAAACGTCACAAATTAAATTGTGTTGCACTTAATTAAGACTTTAGATTTACACGGTACATTAATTATCAGCTAGCCATACACATGCCACTGGTGTTGCATTTGGAAACATGGATTCCATCAGAATCCATCTGCCATATGCAAAGGCAGTCGTGAACATGCACCAGACTGTAGTCCCATGTCATTTATGGGGAAGGTCGTCTAGGTGCACATTCGTGACTCTGCTTGAGGTAAAGGAAGATTATATCGTCCAATGGAAGTGCAGCAATAGTTTGTTGGCATTGTGACAGATCCAGTCTTGCATTGGTTTATTTTTGCCAGATTGGAACATGAACTGCTTTTGGAATTGTTAAGGTTTGTGTACAATCTTGGTAAATCACATCCACTAAACTCGCAACATAAAGAAAAATACCATTATTTGTAAATGAACAAAATGCCTTTTCTAATTACAACTAATTAGCTGGGTTGTTCTGGCTTAAATAGTATGTTTGTTCACTATTTTACCCTAGAAAAAATCAATTTGAAAATTCGAAGATTCGAAAACGGACCCATAAAAGTCTATGGGAGAAAAAAAATTGAAATTTTCTGTCCATTTTGAGGGACAAATAGTAATAGTAGGTTACTGTAAATTACACAGAGACCTGGGGAATGGTCTGGGGAACCCGTAAATATAACCAAAACTTGTTAAAACTATCTTTCCTCACGATCTGGCTGTTTTCGAGCTTCCGCATTCTATTTTCGAGGGTTACCAAAATCGAGCACCACTTTGAAGGTTCGATTTTCGATAATTTTCTACTTTCAATTTTCGATAATCGTCTACTTTCGATTTTCAATAATTTTCTACTTTCAATTTTCGATAATCGTCTACTTTCGATTTTCAATAGAAATCGAAAATTCAAAAAATACAGGTTCCATGAAATCCATTGGGACTTCGAAACCCTCAGATTCTATTCGAAACTGGGTTCTATTTGAACACACATTATATCTCTAGTGCTCACTGGTCAATATTCATGCCTGATCAATCCCCAGGTGTGATCATTTAAATTGACTGCCAAAGGATCTGAAAGGAAATTTACCAGCTGACAGTTTGTTCCTGACCAATTGTGCCCATAACTGGTTATTTACAAACAATTGCGCATGGTGGTAAATCTCGATAATTTTTTTCACTCACAGATTTGTGTTGAAAATATGGCATGGTTGGTCCAACAGTTACCAACTCCCTATACTGCCCTGACTCTCAAATAGTCTCAGTCTGGGATACCGTACGTCACTTTTTAAACTGCAATTAAAAGATTTTTAATGTGAGATCTGTGTTACATTATTGGAGTGCTTAAAAATCTAAATGCAAGAAAATAGTGAATGTGTCATACAAATAGGACAGAAATAGCAAGGCTGAATCCCTGCTTTGCATGGCACACACATTCAACATACTTTCCATCACTTTTTTTCCATCACATCAATTCACGCTTTTGATGGGTTTGCTTTGATGTGAAAGATTTAGCAACACTGAACTAATGCAGCTAGCTGAAGTGCAGAGATCTTAAATGTGTTGCAGCTGTCTACTATTTTTTACAGCAGAGAGCGGTAAATAGCATGGGGTTAAAGGCTTAATGCTAAAAACCTTGTGTTAAGCTGTAAAGGTAGCATCAAATGTGCTAGAAAAGAGTATTGTAGGTACTTGTATTGTAGGTAGAGTTGATAAGTAAAATATAATTGAACAGATTTACTTATTTCACTAATAATTATGTTATAGCAGTTTGTCCCATGGGAGGCAGATATATAGCATCAGCTGGTGGGCAAGGCAGCTGCCTCCCGTTACACCGCTGGAACACAATTGAAAGCACCGGCCTCTAGGACCCGGCTCTCATTAAGGTTGAGTGAGATCTCACGAGAACTCATGGCAGCTTCAGATTTTTTTAATGGTGCCAGGGAGGATGACTCTGTTAGCGTGCTAGCTACAGTTTCAGAATTATTCTCACCACAAAACCTATTCTCACCAAGGAAAATCCCTCTCAAAACAGTTGTTAGGGATTCCTTCACTTCCTCCTCAGACAAGGATCCTGTATTTAAGAGGAAGAAGAAATATATTCCTCACAAACTTCCCTAAGAGACTTCATATGAGTCTCTTAGGGCATGATAACGCCAAATAATCCTGCCTAAAGTTGGAGAAATCACATTATTCTATGAAAAAAGGTGAAGAAAATGTTGGCGGCTCCGACCTCCCACACCAGCAGTCACATGGGTAACCTCCGTGTGCAAGTCCAGCTGAGAAATGCTTCCTCTTCTACAGCAATTCCATATTACTGTGATCCATCTGAGAGATTTGTTAATTTAATAAAATGTTTTAATTTTGAACTACTGGGGTGCTGCAGCTTTTTTCTTCCTTTATGAAAAAGGGTGGTATGTTTCAAAAACTTCATACTCCAGCATTTCTTCCATTTGTCTCCCCCCTGCTCTATTTTAGCAAACGCGTTAAGGGGCCTTTGCCTCAAAAATGTTGCATTCTACTCCCCACTGTTCAGTGAATTGGGACTCTGAGAGAGTGTTTTCAGGTCCTCCACCTCCTCAGAGAGGGGAAAAATTAGCGAATTACAGATGGTCTCTGTGGACTGGGTAGGGAGAGAACCCCCATCTAAACTTTTTGCACAGAGCTGGGCACAGCGCTGGGCCTTAGCTTCTTCTACAGACGTATACAATTTCACCAAGCTGGCATTTAGGTCAACGCTTGTTAAAGAGGATGAGAATGTTCTGGGCATTCCTGACATGCAAGCTCTTATCGCCCCAAGCTAGACCCAACATTATTATCAATATGTGGGGATTCAATAAGAACACCTACTGGGAGTGGACTCCCCCCCCCTCCAGCCCTTTTAGGAATAAACCTAGCTTGCTTCTTAGCTCTAGCCTTTGTAGCCAGACCTGGTGAATCCATATGCACGAGCCCTGGATGTCCTTTACCCTAGGTGAGATGCACATAGTTCTCAAAGTTTGAAAACCAAGATCCAACTCATTTCTCAAAGGCTGGTAGAAACTGACTTTCCTCTGGATCCTTCTGGCTCATCCCTATGTGTAGTCTCTCATCTAAAGAAGTATTTGCAATTATCAGCAAATGACAGAGGTGACATCTCACAGCTATTTATCACTTCTAGACAACCCTTTAGACCTGCATGCTCTAAAACTATTAGGGGTTGGATACTGTATGCAATGGATGCAGCAGGTATTGACACTTCAGTGTTTCACCCTCACTCTCTCAGAGTTGCTGCTTCTACTAAAGTAGTTCCTAGGGGCTTTCCTTTACATCCTTTACCATCCTTTGAGCAGCTAGATGGACTTCCGACAGGATATTCGTCAAGCACTACTGGCGTCCCTCAGAGCCAGACAGATTTTCCTTTGCAAGGGCAACAACTAAGTGTGTGCTACTCTGCCCATCTGCTGTTGCTAGGTGGCTGCCTTCCATGGGACAAAGAGTAGTTTGCAGGAATCTATGCACTGCAAACTACAGTATATTTGTCCTAGAGAATAGGACAGCCACCTAGCAAAAGCACCCAACCCTGCCCTCTCAGTTTATCCTGGTTGGCAAGGAGATAAATAAAGTATTTCTGTGTAGCATATATAGACACATAGTCTCAATATATGTTCACCCCTCCTAACCACTACAAATGTTGTAACATTTCTTTCGTTCGTAGGACATCAGAAGTTGCAGAGACACTAGAACCAAGCACCTACTTAGACCTAATAGGCTCAACATTGACGTCTCAAGAGCTTGAACAAACGTGTATTTTCTCATTTCCCTTGTCCTTAGAGTTTCAAAGAACTATCATGTTTCACTTTGTTACAATAGGCTAACATGTCTTTGTTGAGAATATTAAGAGCATAGAGAACAGTTTTAACAGTTTCAGTCGTTCTGCTGTAATTCTCTCATTCGGTCTCTCAACTTGCCTAAAAATGCTAATATTATTATTTGTGTTATGAGCTATTTGTGTTAATAAACAATTCAAATGTTCTACTGAGTCATTCCCCCTTTTTTCTTTATTCCTAGATTTCTCTGTTTAATAGGACAGCCATCGGCTTCCCCCGAGAAATCTGAAGCTGTAGCCAGTTTGCGCAAGATCTTGGACCTTGTGAGATCTCCGCAATGAGAGCCGGGTCCTACAGACCAGTGTTTTCAATCGTGTTCCAGCGGGGTAACGGGAGGCAGCCACCTTGCCCACCAGCTGTTGCTATGTGGCTGTCCTATTCCCTAGGACAAATATAGTTTGCAGTGCATAGATTCATGCAAACTCCTCTGTTGCCTGACTGTTTGCTGCGGGTGTAACCAGGCTAATTTCAGTGTTGTGCTTATTTTTATATTTGCTTCACATCTTTTTGCAGAACTTTAGAGCTGGGAAACCAAAACCCTTTAATTTTATTTTATTTTCTCCAAGTAATTACTCTCAACACAGTAAATTATTTTTAGCTCTGCCAGATAAACTTCATCACGCAGGTTTTCATCTTTTCCCCCAGACATTCCAGGATATCATCTTTTTCACCTCCAGGGAATGTATGTTCTTCCTACAGAGGCAATTAGCTGCCAATTTTTATCACAATGACACAGTAGTCAATCTATTCCAGTAAGCAGTAGGACGGTGTTTATTACTAGTCAAGCAAGAATTTTTTATTTTTTACTTTTTGCTAGATCATTAAAAGGAAAATCACAGGTAAATTGTCGTAAAGACACAACACCCAAAGCAACTACATATTTCTGAAGACTAGTTATTAAGAAAAATAACTAAAGTGTTGAATAAACATTACAGACATAACATCAATCGCTCATCACTATCCATCTGGAAATGGCAAGAAACCTGGCCCAACACTACTACCATTTTGAATTTTGGGTCAGATCGAACCTCAAATTAATGTTACGTCAGGCCAGGAAAATCATGCAACAAGCACACCAATCAGCGTACAGTGCAATCTTAGCGACATTCTATTAACAGTTCAAGGGGAGATTTACCCAGAGCAGCTAATGCTCCAGGCAAATCTCCCTTCCGCGATTCAATATTTTGTTAGCGCACATGGGTAAATTGCAAAAGGTATTCGCCCGCAGTGCATTTTTAATGTCAGCTATTAGCCAGTGTTAAAATTATGCCCTAAAAGTAGCACAAAATTAAATCACGAGCGCCAGATAGCAAACCGGTTAGCTCGACTTTGACTCCATATTATTGCCCAGTGGCTCTGGGTAAATGAGCCACCAAGAGTTTCTAGAATGACCTTAAAGTCTTTTCAGCTAAAGTTAGTTGATTAAGCAATGGTCATGTTACAAAAATTATAATAGGACATTAGAGACATAATATAGCGCAGTACATTAATGTTTGATATGCAAATACATTTTTGTATTTTTACTCGATTTTGAAGGGAGGGCTTCTACTTTTAGGTTAGTTAGGTTACTGTTCATCGTTTTGCTCACGTTTTACTAATGGTTACAGATGCTTTGCTGCTAGGAAAATGTTGCATGCAACATTTCTTACAGAATAAGACAATGCATTAAAAAATTTGATTTGTTTAATACATGTCATAATAAGCTACACATCCGACAATATTTATGCAACTTCTGTTGGGAGAAAGAGCTATTATATAGGAAACTTATGTTGCAGCTACTATTCAGTCTATTCTGAAAGTGTGGACTTATCCTAAGATTCTTGCTTAGTAAAGCATATATGTTGTAGAGCTCTTCAATTTATATTGTAATTACACTTAAAAAAAGAATTAATTACAAGAAAATAAGTAAAAAGAAGCACATAATTATTAAACTGCCGTATCTCAGAACTTCCACAGTAATATTATTATAGAAGCAGTACATTCATTGTAATTTGAGTTTTCAATGTGAACAGCATAGAATGTTATATTGTAGAAACAAGTACAAGAATGGAATCCTGATTATAACTACAGACAGTTAGAATTGAGTAAATATTTGACAAGGTACTGGGAACATTCCATTACTTAAGCTTTGGATGTTTTTTTGCCATACAGTGTGCTTTCTGCTGCCAGAATAAGCTTTAATTATCGGCAATTGGGATTGATGTAGGTGCCAAAGGTGTCAAATTCAAGACGCAGAAATCAATACAGATTCCACTGAATAATGACAAATCAAGCAGTGTGTTAAGCCAATCCTAAAGTGCCAGCAGTGGGACCTCATTTGTAATCTTCTTTGGCCTCTGGTTTAAACAGAAGGAACTGAGGCTATGAGCAATACAACATGTGTGGTCAAAACACCCAAAGACTGAATGAGAAAGGAATCACACTTTGTATGGCAAAATATAAGGCAAAAAAACAAAACAAAAAGGGATTTACACTAAAATCTATTCAATAAATTATATCACAATAAATGGTATAAATCAGTGGCGTTGTAAATACTTTACTTTGTGTCTATTCAAGTGGTTTTGTTTATAGAAAATAATAGGAATACATTAAGGCACTATTACACAAAAAAATATTCTACAATCCTGTAAAGAAACATGAAATAACATAATAGCTGCACGTTTTACATTTCATAAACATGACTTTATTTTAACTGCAAACAAAACAATTGTGTCATAGATACTACAACAAATAATAGATGGTACTTCTTTCATGTTCAATGTTATTGCCTACATTATAAATAATAATAGCGCAAGTCATGCAACTGTGATATCACAACAGTAAAGTCACTCTCCGTGACCAGAATCATCAGTATGAAGGTTTCATAAGTATGAAGGTTTCATAAGAAAGTCATGGATTCTATAATTAAAAATGTAAATAGTGCATAAACTCTTACTGCATGGTAAGTTCTATATCCCTATTACCCGCTATATCCCTTCCTGTGATCCGGGTTCACAATTCTGCCTTTAATAAAGTCTTTTAAAAGTGCTCAGGGGATGTGTGAGTATTACGATCTTGGGGTTTGGAGAGGATTTCACTAAAATTATTAAGTTGGGGTGGTCATGCCCTTTAAAATGATAGAATCCAGGGAAAGAGTATTTTTAAGGTATAGCTTTCCTATAAAAATCAGCAAAAATAAATTAGAAGGCATCCTGGCTAAAAATGGTAACTCATTTTATTGTTACACAATTATCTAACAAACCAGCAAAAACTAATATTTGGTAAAGAGAAAACATTAATGTCCCCAAACACATGCAAGTGCTGTTATTGAAGGTATTTTCTGCATTCCACCCAATCTTCAGGTTATGGTAAAGCTAACAGGACACCAGATCAATAGTGCTGTGTCTATCTCCCCTTCTCAGGGAAGTCATTTGAAGAATAAAAATCACTGTTTGACAACCATTAATGATTAACTATTCTCTATTCGATTTAACACAAACTTATTTAAATACCACTGTAAACTGGACTTGAACTGGACACCTCTGTTTACAAGGGTGATCGATCAATGATGCAATAAGCAGAAAATGACTGTAATTGCCCACACACTTTTAAACAATCAATACCCTAGTCATAATAATAACAACATTTTTGAAAAAGACAGTTTTTAGGTGGAAACCCAAACGAGATCTATCAACTACCTATAGTCCATTAGCTTGATCAAGAGAGAAGAAAAAAAGTAAACTACAAAGTTAACTACCTGGAATTAGAGAGCTCCCCAAAATATGCAATTTAAGTGTGCACTACACACACTTTTTGTTGCTATACTGCAATAATAATAAAATTATTATTAAATGCACAATACTACCATCCTATGCTCTTTGTAATTCCCTTCTAAATTAGCCTTAAGCCCGCAAAAATGTGAATATGTCTGCAGACAGTTGTTTGCATTTACGGTAACAGTGATAGCCAACAATGAGCAATACAACCTTGAGCAATACAACCTAGTCAGGCTTATTAGCCAACATAACCCTTTTTTCAAAGCTGTGTAAGCAAGAAAGAATTAGTGAAAATTAGAAAACATCCATATTAAAAGTCATAATAACCCAGATACATGCGCCAAATAAAGCGTCGGAAAAAAAATATACCAATGGGTAAAGTTCACTGCATTAGTTTTTAGTTTTGTCCAACTGTAAATTTGTCTATAGACATGTAAACCTAATGGATTACAAGATTTTTCCAATATTTGCTCACGCAGGTACAAAAGGCATTCAGGCTCTTTATCCCAGAGCCGCTGGGCAGTTTTTTGTAGTTAAAGTCATGCTAACAGATTTAATATTGGTTAGCACCACTTTAATTACACCTTAGCGATGGGTGCGCAGCTTTTGCAAAAGACACACACACAACTAGCACTTGCGATTAAATATCCCGTTTGCGCTACTTTTAGCACTGGATGTTAACATCAGCTGATAGCTGCCTTTCAGGATTAACTCACAGTCGCAAACACTATATTGAATAGTGATAGTGTCTCTGGGTAAATCTCCCCCATTGTTTTTGCAGTCACTTGTTTTTCCTTGAGACTTCATTGCTACTGGTATTGGAAGCTGTCACAATTAGCTAATGATAACAACCAAATTGTTGCTTTAAATCTTCTGACAGAAGTTAAGACTGCCATCCATTAGCACTAAGCACCCCATTGCTTATTATGTGCCCTGCCCCCTTAATTTTTGATACAACAGCTTGTACAGATGAGGGGTCCCTTAAGGGCATTTGAGTTATTTTAATTTAATTTTTTCTCAGCTTTGAACATAAAAGTTTTCAAATGGAGAAACACAAGGAATTTTAAATAATGACACTACAACAAAGCCAAATGATTTATTACACAGCTAGATTATTATTACACATCATTAAATCTGGTGAATATATGGAGACTGAATACTTCGTTTTAGAAATAGTAACTTTTAAAATATAATTTGACTACACCATTCTTGTTAAGTAGGAGGGCTACAGTAAGGAAAGGAGGTGGGCATATTTCCTAAACTGGTAAAAAGTGCCTGGTCTAGTCTTGAAATTATTTCTACTTCTGCTTCACTGCATAATCCTCATGTTATTTACTTTTTCAGCTTTAGTCATGCTTTAATTATTAAAGTTTCTAGTTTTCTTACTATAGTAAAATGCTCTCAACTTTATTGTCAAAGTTATCAGTGCTACACAGAACACCTTCATCAGGATGGGAAAAAATTCTTGCAAGTAACAGACATCTATATCTGGGTTATATCTATTTTTTGTCCCAACCGAGCGATTGCTACTAGTAAGCCATCGGCCAGGACAAATGACTATCTGTCACGGCAATAGCAGACGACAATTTTCGCAGCCTATCGTGCGGACCCATATTTGTCTGATCTGTGGGATATTTCCGGCCGAAAATATTGTATGGTGTGTACCCAGCCTTACTGGTAATTACTTAAGCTTAAAAAAAATTAAATAAAAAGAACTAGCAGATGTGCTTTATACAGCACAAGGTGTGGCTTGTGGTGAATGCTAATCAGGCACATAAAAGCCAAGCCATGGCTGCTTCACATAAACATTAGAAAGAGGTACCGACCCCTATTCCAACATTTTGCAAATTTAAGCACTTAAATGATAGTTTATAAACTTAATTTAGTTTTAGGTGCCTCATTAGCAATTCTTACGCAATACCTTGTGCAGCATGTGAGAGGCACCATCTGTTTCCAGCCTTAAGCTAGATACACACTATGGCACCACTCCTCAGAGCTAAATCACTGCCTTATCTTCTGCTAAAGTTTTATCGTTTGCCTCTAAAAACGCAATTTTTTCCATCTGTTGACAAGCAGATTTGTTTCACCATAACACTGACATTTTTTGTGGCAATAGCACTGATGCCTACTCGATATATTACTGTAATTTTAAAGGGTCATACATATTTTTGTATTTATCCTTTATATGTAAAAATATTTATATCTTCATAGGAGATTGCATTGAGTTTTTAGGAGCTACCAATGAGGTGGAGGTATAGGATTTTCATGTATTAGATGTATGTACTATCTCACTATTATCATTTCAATTACCATCAATAAATGTATATAAAGTATAGCACTGACTTATATTAGGCACAAGACAAAATATAAAGTATAAATATATAAACTTACTTACAAGATCCTGTTACCACCTGTTGGGAGGACAGATTATTGGAAAGACAATTTACCTGATTGGATACAAACTCTGAGGCAACAGATAAGTGTACACCAACTTACAAGCACACACAATATACAGGCCTGGTCAATATTCAAAGTGGTGCACCATAGGCAGGGACTACTCCATTACTGCATATGTTATGTAGAGATACTGTTTATGTTTTGCTATTGAATCATTGCAATACTTACAGTAAAATGTCATTAAAACTGGTTTATATTGTTTAAAGAATGTATGTACACGGTCTGCTTTGTGCAAGTAACCCACTGTGTGCCAGGCTACCCATAATCTTTTCATAAAGCAGTGATCTGGTACAAATTAGTGGTAGCTGTGCTGGTAATACCATTTATTTACCCTTTTTTCTCTTTATATTTTTTCTCTGTATTAAGCTATGGAGGCTGCTACTAAAGTATTGATTTAAATCCTCCTGTCCTTCTACCTGCAGGTCAAATGCCCCAATTACACTCAGTAGGTCTACCAGGCCTAATTCTCAAACCTATTTTTAAACCTAATCCATTTGATGGGGTAACTAGGGAGTGGACTGATTGGCTAGAACAATTTGTATTTGCAGACAGTATTAATAGTTGGGATGAAGGTCTTTAGCCTTTTACTTTGTGGTAAGGCTAAGTATTTAATACCAAAATAAAAAGCAGTTAACAGTTATTAAAAATTGCTCTGAAGCAAGTTTTTAAACTAGATCTGTATGAAATAGGATATAAATGATGATACTTTGCATGTCCCCGCCTATTTCTCTAGGTAACCTGGAAATGAGAAATATGTGTTTATATGTTAGATTATTAGGGCAATACTATTATTATAACATGTGAGGTACTTTCTGTAATAAGAAGGCTCTATTTCATTTTATATTTATACTCTGGTTTAGCATCTTAAAGCTAAACCAGTATCCTGTGCTTCCAAGTCTTAACATAAGCAACTATAAATGTGGAACATGCCGTGGTGAATAGTAATAAGTATGAACATAGCTTATGTAATAACATGTTTATCTGGATCCTGTTTAGGGTGACAGGTCACCCAATGGAGCTGTTTAGTTTGAACCACAGTGTTGCAGGATTGCCTGGGTCTAATATCAGACCTGCAGGTTTATCAGATTTGGTTCCCCCGGATGCTGGTGACTGTCTGAGTAACAGTTTAAAATATACCTGTGTAAAGACTCTATATCCACTGTATCTACACAAGCAAAACGCACAAACACATAATTTCCACTGTGCACCAAAATATATATATATATTCACAAAGGTACGGAGCACTCCGGGCCAAAACGTGTAGGCCTAGCAGACCTACTTTGTTCTAATAAACTTGTCTCAAGTCCTTAGAGTGCTCTGTACTGGAGCACCCAGGCTGCTGACGGTTGAACGGAGTGCGAAAGAGATTATATATAATATATATAACATATATACAGAGATATATTTCAGGATTGAAGAATTTTTACACATTTGCCATTTCTGATACTTCTTAGTGCCCCATGTCTAGCAAAGCTGATAGTATATTAAAAATGTGTTGCATTATTTCTCGATAATGTGTTGGTAGATGACAGGCATTAGTGTCTGTTCTGATGGCTGTAGCAATTCCTAAAAGTATTTCATGGCAGCAAATAATAGAAAGCAGATAAGGGTCACTTGGCTGACTGCTTATATTCACAGTGCTTCAAAGATTTATAAATTACCTTTCCTGCTAAAAATGAGTGTTTCTGCAGTGCCCAAAAAGATAGTCTTTTTGCAGGGTTAGCAAGTGACAAATAATATCAACACTGAAATGTTAAGCAAACTGTTAATCATGCAAGCTTGCATATTCAAGGATAAGAAAACAAAATATTTTTAATATTTGGTGTATTAAGATGAACTATAACACTCATATTTAAAAACGGCACTGTATTGAATAATACAGTGATGGAGAACCTTTTAGAGGCCGAATGCCTAAACTGCAAACCAAAACCCTACTTTTTATTGCATAGTGACAACATGATCATTTAAACTGAATATGTTGTTTTTAATTTAGAAAAAACATCTCAAATAGACACAGACCAATACAGTAGATAGAATTGATTATAGATTCCCTATTAACCTCTACATTACCACACAGGAGTTTGAGACCTAGAACAGTGACCATTAACCCCTATATTATTAGACAGGAGTTTGAGATCCAAAACAGGAGATGTAACGTGGCTGCCGCTTCAGAGGATTTCTTCTTGTTCAGGTCTGTACACTATGATAGATTCTTCCGCAGAAATAACTGACATTCTTTACTGTTAAGGTGACAGGCTTTTAATTGGGAGGTGCAGTGGTATATATTCATATAAAAAAACTCTTAGCTACGTAGCCATGAGGTTTTTATAAGGATATATTCCACTGCACCTCCCCATTGAAAGTCCATAGCCTTATGTATTATATTTGTATATCATTATGGGCAAAAACAAAACTAAAGTGTTCCAGGAAGATAAAATGAATAAAGTGTGTCAAAATTGGATTCTCTAAATAAAAGTTGTGAGTGTTAAAGCCCAGATAATTATTATTACAAAATAATCCACAGTTGACTCAATGGGGGGAGATGCAATAAATTTCCTTATCGCAATTTACCAGCACTTGTTCCCACAATGTAGTAACCACTTTGTGACTATTATTACAATGTGTGAATGTGAGCGGTAACAGTATATTGGGTAATGTGGGTTTTGCACTTATTTTTCATGTTAGCATGAGATTTTGCATCTCCCTGAATATGTATCAGGGAAAAAAATCTATCTATGGAAAAGTAATAAATGTTCAGATCATGAAGACTAGACATTTCACCTTATGTAAACATTACTAATTTTTGATTTTCAAGTAAGCTAATAAATAATAAACACAGATTTACATGAGAGGAAAACATATTATTTGGTTTACTCTGTAAAGAAGTCTGCAGGAATAGGTCTCTATAAATCCTATAAAGAGGGTTCCAGCAGTGGCTGGAAGGTTTGAATATTTTGGAGTTAAAGCAAGTTTTGCCATCTGTGCAATTCTGCTCCTCACTGGTTTCCTATCTCAGGCCTAAAACATGGCTTTTACAGTTTATGCTAGGAAACATCTCCTTTGTCAGTTTGCTAGCCATTATGAATGGTAAAACAAAAATGTAACTAACTTAAAGGGCATATCCACCCCCAAAACTATAATCCCCCCCACTACTGGCCCCATCATGTAGTGTAGTTTAATACTTACCTCACATCCCAGCTCCATATGGTTCTCCTGTAGTCCCCCCCCGAAGTCCCAAAAACTGCCCACCAGGAGGATAGCAGAGTCCATATAGGACTCTGTCTCCTACCTGGCCTCCGGGAGAAGTTTGGCATGCGTACTGCAGCCCTTCTCCCCCTCCCTCTCCCTCCCCCTCCGGATTCCCTCCCCCTAGCATAAATCCCCTTTGATATAGTATTCCCCCTGGTCTCCCAGCCCCAACCGTTCATTTTATGTTTAGAAAGTTCCCCAAACTTTTACTTCCTCCCCCTTTTCCCCGCTGCACTGAATGACCGGCAGCGCGTCGTGATTGGCTGCCGCTCAGCCAATCACAGACGCGACTGCTGGTCCCGCCCTCTGCTTGCATTTTCTCGCAAGCAGAGGGCCGGCAGTGCGGCGGAGGAAGAGGGGAGGTAAGTAAAAGTTTGGGGCACTTTCTAAACATAAAAATTAAGCAGTTGTGGCTGGGAGAACAGGGGGAATACTATATCAAAAAATAGTTTTAAGGGTGGACATACCTTTTAAACAACATTTCAAAAGAAGGACTTGATGTTAACCAGAAAATAAGTGCACTGACGTGAAGTTCGGTAGGTAAGGGAGTAGAGGTTTTATTTCTTTTTGCCCTTCATGTTGTCTGTAAAATAATCTTCACAGCAAAATATTGGTGTTGGATGCATGTGTATGAAAAATGGAGAGAGGGAATACTGAAGTTAGGGGACATGGCCAATGGATTAACATGCTCACAAGGTTTGAAGACTACAAGGGAGATGTGCTGGCAGCAATATGAGAGCCTTTTTAGTTACAGAATCCATTTCTTACATTCCACTTACTGTAGTAGTATCTTATCCTGCATGGGTGTTTTGAGGAGAAAAAATGTAGATTAAGGGGCATATTTATAAAGGTTCGTTAACTTTGCGGCCGTTTTCGCGGCCATTAACGCATAAATCGCGTTTACCGCGATTATAAAGGCCCGAAAACGGTCGCGAAAAGTTAACGGAGCGTTAACTTTCGCGCCGATACTTAACTGTTACCGCCGCTTCTATTTATAAAGCGGCGGGGTACTGGTTCGCTCGGCTAGTATCGGCTGTTTACTTCGCCACCTTGAAGGAGGCGAAGTCAGCCGATACTAACTCCCGCGGCGGGGATGGGCAGGCAACCCGCGGCGGGTGGTCGCACCCGCCCCGGGAGACACGCCCACCCCGCCCACACCCCCCGCGCGGCAGCGGCGACCACCCCGCCGCCGCGCCATCCCAGCAGCCCTCCCAACCCGTTCCCCGTTCGCGGCAATCTAGGAACGGGAGGTAGGAGGGGCTGCGGGAAGGGGCCGCAGCAGGTGGTCGCGACCACCCGCGCGCACCCCCTCCCCGGCAACCCCTCCAAGCCCCCGCCCCGGCCGCTCCCGGGAGGGGGACGGGAGGAGCCGCTGGGGGGGTGGAGGCTCCCTCCAGCGGGGCCCTGAGAAGGGCCTTTTGGGGCTTAGGGGGTCCCGAGCCGAACGGGACCCCCCTCCCGGCCCTTATAAGGGCCCTTGCGGCACTGACAAGTGCCTTTGGCGGGGGTCGCAGCGCTGAACCGGGACCCCCAGTGCGGCTCTTAAAAGAGCCCTTGGGCGACGTCTTCTTTCTTCCAGTCCCGGCGACACCAGCTCCGCCGAGGCGCCGACCCCGAGAGGTACCCCTGCGGCCGCCAGGGTACCCCCGCGGGCGCCGGCGACCTCAACGAGGCCGATGTTGCCGGCGTCTTGATCCGACGCGACGTCTTCGGGCTGGCGACACCAACCCACTCAGGTCGCCGATGCCAGGCAGAACTCATGTGGCCGCCAGTGAGCCTGCTGGCACCGCCGGCCTCAGCGGAGCCGATGTTGCCCGCGCTTCTTTCTTCTTTTCTTCAGCCATCTACTGCGATGGCATCTGAGTTCCGCGGCGGAAAGCTCCTCTTTATATAGGTTTGCAGAAATCCTAATCGTTTCTGATTGGTCAATTTTTAATACTTGCTTTACATTAACCAATCAGATTTCTGGAAAGTTCTGAAATCTGATTGGTTAATGTAAAGCAAGTATTAAAAATTGACAATCAGAAACGAATTATGGATTTCTGCAAACCTATATAAGAGGAGTTTCCGCCGCGGAACTCAGATGCCATCGCAGTAGATGGCTGAAGAAAGAAGAAAGAAGCGGCTGGCAACATGGCTCCGATAGAGGCCGGCGGTGCCAGCAGGCTCACTGGCGGCCGCAGTGAGTCTGCCTGGCATCGCGCGTCCTGAGTGGGGTTGGTGTCGCCAGCCGAAGACGTCGCGTCGGATCAAGACGCCAGCAACATCGGCCTCGTTGAGGTCGCCGGCGCCCGCCGGGGGTACCCCTGGCGGCCGCAGGGGTACCTCTCGGGGTCGGCGGCCTCGGCGGAGCTGGTGTCGCGGGACTGGAAGAAAGAAGACGTCGCCCAAGGGCTCTTTTAAGAGCCGCACTGGGGGTCCCGTTCAGCTCGGGACCCCCGCCAAAGGCACTTGTCAGTGCCGCAAGGGCCCTATAAGGGCGGGGAGGGGGGTCCCGGTTCGGGCTGCGGGACCCCCTAAGCCCCAAAAGGCCCTTCTC
The DNA here is from genome assembly GCA_019447015.1 of Hymenochirus boettgeri. Lineage (NCBI taxonomy): Eukaryota > Metazoa > Chordata > Amphibia > Anura > Pipidae > Hymenochirus > Hymenochirus boettgeri. The sequence continues at coordinate 150,775,039 of CM033469.1, forward strand.
AGGACCCCGCTGGAGGGAGCCTCCACCCCCCCAGCAGCTCCTCCCGTCCCCTCCCCGGGAGCGGCCGGGGCGGGGGGCTTGGAGGGTTGCCGGGGAGGGGTGCGCGGCGGGGTGGTCGCGACCACCTGCTGCGGCCCTTCCCGGCAGCCCCTCTAGCCTCCCGTTCCGAGATTGCCGGAACGGGGAACGGGTTGGGAGGGGCTGCTGGAAGCGGCGGCGGCGGGGGTGGTCGCCGCTGCCGCCGCGGGGGGGTGGGCGGGGTGGGCGTATGCCCCGCCCCTTAGGAGCGGCGTCGGGAAGGGATTTTAAGTCCCTTTGCGGCGATACTATATAGTATCGCCGCGAAGGGGCTTAAAATTACCGCAGCACATCGCGGCCGCCGATAGGTATCGCGGGAATAGCGCTCGCCGTTATAAATACGGCGATAGCGCTATTTTCGGGCGGTAATTTTTTTGCGCTAACATCGTTCCTTTATAAATATGCCCCTTAGTCTTAAAGTTAAGGTTTTGTTCTCCTTTAGCAAAAATGCAGGGCATTTTATTTAGCTTCCTTTATTCTCCTTTAATTCTTTACAGTCCAAGATTTGAGCAAAATATTCTAATATATTCCATATTCTGTAAAATGAAATCCTCATGCTGAATGACAGTGTTAGAACACTATTTTAATGTGATTCCCTGGTGATAAATGTTTACTGGACAGAGATTAGAATAAACAAATATTGACTGTAAAACAGTGTCCTTTCCATCCTTTCCAACACTAGATTGTAGCAAATCATATTCATTCCAAAACAAAAGGACAAACATGCAGTTGAATTGGAATAGCTAACGTGTCTAATATCAATAAAAAACAATATTTTGTATATAGTCAATAAAAAACAAAATTTTAGAACTTGCAAGTCAAACATCCACAAGGAATTCAGAAAAGCTACAGATATATAAATCTACTAAACATACAATGAGCTAGGGCAGACACCCTATTTGCAGCTAATAATGGAGCATTTGTTGCCATTCAGAGCCAAAGCATTACAAAAAAGCAATTTCCTGCCAGGAGTGGCAGGTTATTGAGCTTAAAAGGGAAACTGGCTTGCTAATTAATAACAATATGGTTACAAAGGAGCAGTTTGATATCTTTATTTTTGTAAATAATCTGAGAGTACTTTATCCAGATTGCATTCATAATTCTTAATAAAAGCATGCAGCCTCCTGTGTGTTATCAGGATTTATAGCTACACTTTCCTTTGAAGCAGTGCCAGGGTTTGTAAGAGATTCCAGCACATGAAAGTTTTCAATCTGTCTCTCCGTGATCACATTATGTGTCACAGGCAACACACTTATTATAGCTCACATAATGGTTGGGGCAAATATATCCACCAACAGGGAAAAACACCCATCACATTTTCAGAAATTTTTTATATAACAGTATATTGTATAACTGTATATAATGACTAAAATGACTAGAGATAATGGACTGAAGATTATTAAAATCTAATGATAGGCATGCACCAATTTTTCAAAGATGTGGCTACACGCAGTCCCAAATGTTCTTCCTATATACTGTACAGTATAGGGATAGTGTTCGGGACTGCCACAACCCCCATGACCTCGGCAGGCTGCCTATATTTCCATACAGGGGTCCGACTATGACTAAGGGAAATTATGGTAAGTTCCAAAATTTAATTTACTTGGCTAATGGTGAACGCTTACTGAGAAAGGGGAAACGGAATCATTTTTATCATTAATGTGTGTACCCAGCTTAAGGCTGCAATGCTGAAAATTTGACAAAGCATGTATCTGTCACCCCTGTTGCCCTATTTTATGAGGGTACTCTTACGGTGGGAAATGTTGCCACCCAATGCGGTTCACCTTAAGAGCCTTGAATCCCATATTTATGGAAATTTACTAAGCATCACAAGCACTTCCTGTAGAGGGTCTTTCCATTGGCCAAGTCCCAGACTGTGGGTATGTGGAGCTGGCAACCTTATGTACCCCAGAGGTAAGGACCTAGCCTTTTAGAATGAAGGGGAGTAAGTTTGGGAGTATAATTGTTATATCAAAGTAATTACTTTACTTTCATGTTTTTCCTATTACTTACTGTGTCTTTTTGCATATATGTTCTAATGCCTTGTTTAAAACCTTTTGTAGAAAACCTTTATTTTAATACAAACAAGCCAGCAAGATTTGCAAATCCTTTTCACTTCTTTAGTCTGACTACTCACTGGGTACAGACAACTACAGAGCCCTTAACCCATTGGATGATGTGAAACTCTTGGTCGGTCTGCCTGCCTGTCCACCTTAAACCGCTTCATTTCAAATAAGCAACTCATAATGAACTAGTTAAATATAATTAACTTGTGTGTTTGCTTGTGTGTTTGAATACAAAGGCTTAAATACCAAAACACATTTCTGTCTAAAAATGCATAGTTTTCCTTTATTAAAGAGCAAAATATGGATGGTTAATAAATAGTAAAAATTCCCCAATTTGTTCAGGACTGGAACACATTTAAACAGTTTAAATCTGTAACTTTTTGACATTGATGCCTACCGAACTGCAATACCTTCTCAATGCAGAAGGACCACAAGTTGGCCTCAAAATCAGCAGCTTCTATCTTTCCATTGGGAATATTTACGGAGGCCAATGGGTTAAGCTTGTCTTTCTTTGTGTGATCTGGAACCAATAATTATACTGCCCATCAGAAAGCACTTTAATCTCCACAGACATGGCTTCAAAGAATTGCGCTCATGTTGGTTAAGAATCAAAACTCAATGCTGAACCTGAGAAAATTGTGTATCTACTGGTTCTGGTTTACCAATCACACTATTTCAGCACAACAGTTGCAGTTTTAACATAGTTTAAATCAATTACCCAGAATATTAAACCATGAAGGAAAAGTATAAGAAATAAATGGTCCAACGTTTCAATATAAAGTCTTATACTGTATATAAGGTCTGAATAGTCATACAGAGGGGGCCAATACCCTTCCAAACTATCAGCACGGCATGCCTGCATGAATATATTCAAGAAAATATGAAGAGCATTAAAAACTTTCTTTCAGGTTTTAACTTTTAATCATGAAATGACAAGACAGCTGAGAGATTAACATTACTCAAGGGAGAAGGTAATTTATCTAGAATTACATAAAATGCTTTGTGAATCAAGTACATGGAAATCATCTCCTATATGAGCTATATTTCATGCTGTCAGCCTCTAAGTCATTATTTCTTCTAGTTGAACTGTTGTTATATTATGCTTTATTTAATAGGATTACATATTTGTCAGTGCTGTATGAAACCTGTTTCCAATTGCCTGCATAGATAATGTACGCTAGAAAGAAAATATGATATGCTACTGAAATATCTTCAGAGACAGTGCAAATCTGATTATTAGGATGTAAGAAATTCTTTAATTTTCCCTTAAAAAAAATAAAATGCAGGAGTTTATATTGCTTTTGAGCGTCTTCAATCTTGCATTTAAGGTGGCCTTAAGCTGGGTACACACCATCCAATATTTCGGTCTGACCAACCAACATTTCATACGTCGATCGGTCCGAAATATTGGATGGTTTTCTGAGCTGGCTGTGACCGACGTTCGAATTGGAATAGTCGATTGGACAGGTCGAAAAACCATGTCCGATCTTGCAGTCCTCTATGGACCACTGCTACTTTTGCCACGGCTAACGGTCCTTCCTGGGCAACTGGTCGCAAGTGACGAACGGTTGGTCTGTACGAAGTATTCGAATGTGTGTACCATGTCGTACACTTTGCCGAACTCTGTCAAATCTCTTCAGATCCAAAGGGATTTAACTTATATCAGCACGGTGTAGGGGTAGCCAACCACAATGCCAAAAAAAATGTATCTGTGCTTGCTTTGTCATTAAATTATTATTGCTAGTAATTTCCTCCACCATCGCTTACTCATTGCCTCCATGTAGTATCTGTGACACTTATAAGTTTGGCACAGCATCACCATGGACACTGCTCTGCTTAGACCCCCCCCCCCATTTCTTTTTTTCTAATCCAAAGATCCCAGTAAGAGGTCAGGGATAGGGAACATATAAATTCTGCTTCTGGAGTGACAGGTCTTTCCCTGTAAATTCTGTGGTTTCAAATGACAATTTCTCAGAATCTACAGCTCAGATTTAAAATCTTGCAGTACTGAGATCTTGTAGTATCTAAAGCTAGAATTTTTGAAAATGCAATTATTTTTTTTTAGAGTATACCCTTTAATAAACAGTTTTAGGAAGCACCACAATTTAACAGTAGTAAGCAGTGTAATATATATATATAAACATTTTACGGATGTGTGGATATCCACATAAATATATATAAATACACACACATGCAAATACCTAACTTATTAACAAGAAGAAAGAAAACTGCTACAGTCATGTGAGTGTAGGATTACGGAATTAATTATTTCAAGAAAAATAAAGAGAGCTCTTGTTCCTCACCTTGGATTTCAGGCTTTGGATTTGGATCTCCAGATACCTTGAACAGACTTTTTTTAACAATGGTTGAGTCAGCATGTGGTGATTACTTCCTTTCCTTAGGTTACTATTAACCACCTCCAGGCTCAGGAAATCAGTCATGTCACTTACAGTCTCGACAATACAGCATATTCTTTTTGATTTGATTCAAAGCATTGTTTTATGTAACATGGCTAGATTTGTATGTGGGTGGGTGTCTGTGTAAAAACATAGATATCTATTTTTTTCTAATTCAAATACAGAATAAACAGCACATCTATATTTCATGTTATAACACATGATACAGAATACTGCAGCAAATTACCTTTAAGACATTCATGGCGCTAGCAGAAATGAATATAAATTATATTGTGGGATTTCCTTTCATAGCATATTAAAGTTCTGTAGTTTTCCCTTCAATAAAGTGTGTAATTGGCTGTCTGAACCTACAGATTTAAGGGAGCTATCCTACATATTTAATTTTATGTAGCAATCTATTTTTTGCTGATGATGACCATTCCTAAAAGATTACAGGACTGTAGGATTTTATCAACTGGTGATCATACAGTAAACTGTCAGAGCCCACAGTCTGATTGTTGTTCTGTGTGGGTGAACAAATAATAATGTTAATGATAAACATCCAGAGTTCACTAGGGAAATCATTAGAAGACTGGATGTTCAGACGGACCCATTTACCTTTATCAGGATTTAAACATGATGTTACTCAGGTCAGAGCTGTTTGGACCTCCATTCTGATGGACTTTTAATTGATTAAAAAATATTCCTAAATTTCCCAATCTTAATGCAAAAATAACAATACATATGGTTTCCATTTAACACCAAAAGACTCCAGCAAATCATCGTTAGGCAACAAGGTTAAAGTTGGGTACAATGATCAGACAGGTTATAATAATGTATTGGTGCAAGATAAAACCCACCGGATATATTCCACATGTTAATGAGAAAGCCAGTGACAGGTCCCCTGCAGTCAATAAATTAAATGGCTGTCTATGCAATAGAGGGATCATGATGACTGCTGAAAGTTTTTTAAGAACTGCACATGCGGACCAATTATTACTTGACCGCAAGTAAAAGCTTGCTGTAAAAGGCATAGTTTTATATATAACAACTGTATGTAACAAGTGATGTTATAACAATATCAGGCTTTATTCATAGTGTATATACAAAAGAGTCCCACCCACTATGTTAATATACAGTATTTCTGTTGTTAGCTAAAATGAGTTTTCCAACACAGCAAAGTTTATTGTTTTTCTCTAAAACCCCACTTACTTAATACTGTCAGCATAAATACAACTATGTTTTTGTGTGGCCACCCAAAATGAACTTTCACGGCACCTATTAACCTAATATGCTTCTTGGAAGGTACCTCAAATGTAACAGATTGGGGGATCCATAGAGGTACTGAGGAAAGAATAATTTCTACTAGTAGGATGGTTGTAAAAATATGTACCCAAGAGCCATGAATATCCTGTAATTGATGTCTACACAAAGTGCTTAACTATGTCATTAGTTGTAATTGTTACTAAGCTATGACCTAAATTTCCTTTAGCTCAATGAAACAGACTTACCCCCTATACTAAAAAAGAATATTAGATATCATATTGTACCTTTGGGGTAACTATAGGATCAAAAATAAATTTTGATGAATAATTAAAAAGTTTGTTTTTTTTAACTTCCATCCTGACACAGTTACACACACCAACTGAGGTACCCATCATATTTAAAGGGTAAGTATAGTAAAAACAACACATTTTGACCAATCATCAAAAAAGTTAGTTTTTTATCCCCCAACCTGACACGAGTACACACACCAACTGTTATATGTTGTAACTAAATATGCCTTTAATTCATGTGACAGCCATATTTAAAGGGTAAGTAAAAAAACAACAACGTCCTCATCATTGGCGTTATTGAGTTTTAAAATCTGCAGCACAAACACACACATTCCGTTCCAAAATGCGGTTTTTCAAGCCAAATTCAAAGTTTATACTTAAACTTTCCCTTTCTAGTTCTTTTTGCAGTCCCTGAAATATCTGGTAAGGAGCCATCCTTTCACTCCCTTTCAGTGCTGCTTCTAATAACTGATTCATCTGTCATAAGATGCATTAGATGACTAAAATTTTCTCAGGGTATTTAGAAGAACAGGACGATACACTGGAGCTTGTTCTGAATCCATTTTAACGCTAGAATTTAAGCTGGAATGTTGGAGGAAGCTCCCCCTTTCCCTCTGCGATTGTTTACTGTGTACAATGCTAGATCAATAAAGGCAGAGTAATAGCTTCCTATAAGGAGGAACATTACCTTCTCATGTGTGGCCACATAACACATAAATGGGGAGATTAACATACACATAGATTCACATAGATCCCAGAGTGGCTGATTTAGTGATTTAATATTGGCATTGCATTTCTCATTGAATTCCTTAAAATTATCACACAAAAACCATTTTATTAACATTTTTAATTCTTAAAGTGACTTTACCTTTTGTAAATGGTTTAGCATGACTTTAACATGTCTCTAAGTAAATCTCCCTTGTACAGTTAAAGGACAACTATAGTGTCCTTGGCTACCCGCAGTAACCAAGGTCCAAACAGTCCAAATAGTGCTTATCAGCCATTCTAGTTAAACCAAATTGCAAACACAGTTTAAAGATCTTTATGAAATGAAGGATATGAATTCTCTTATATCTTCATAGATGAACATAGGCGTTACTTCATATACTTTATATCTATCACAAAAACAAATCTGCAACAAAAATGTACTTTGTTAATACTATATTTAAGTAGTTGAAGCAATTGCAATCCAAACCTCCACACTCCTACTGCCTCTTTTAGAGATTTTTATACACTATATATTTGTCTAGACATTTCCATCTTACTCACACAATTAATGTCATGGTCGATGCCCTCAGAAGATAAAAGCCATCATGGTGATTATTAACTGGCCACACATGGAGCTTTCATTATAGATTAGATTCAGGAGACTCCCTTTCCTAGCACCTTAAATTGTATGTGACATCTATAGAGAAACTGGAATTAACCTGTAAACATCTTTTATTTTACTAAAATACCAGGCCGGGATCTTGGTGCAGGAACATTTGGATTAGATATGTACACTCTCTCTATTCCTTACGACTGTTAGCTAATTCTTGGATTTCATTGAACATCAGACACCAACATTCAAACTGTGAGCTTTACAAGGCAACTTCAAAGCTAAATCTTACTGTTGACCAGTAACATTAGATAAGTAAATTCTGCTCTTTAAAAAAAAACAAACAGATTTATTATATTTTACTAGCAGGAGGGTTGGCCTTAATTGGAATGCAGCTATGCAAGAAGAAAGGAATGAAAAATAGATTAAATTTCTTTCTCTTCATATAGTGCCAGTAAAAAAATCAAATGAACTTTTTAAACACCAGCGTGAAAAGGTATATTGTAATTTACAGGAGACAAGCAAAAAAGAAATCTTAGCATTCCATCACTAACATCACAGGGGAGAGGTGCAAATATTGTCGAAGGAAGAAAAGGGATTGTAAAACTTTATAGCCCAAGGACATCCTATGACGTGTGATTTATAGCCTCCAGCTCAGTTGTGAACAAGAATGTGTTTCCAAGCAGCTTCCAGACAGACTTACGCTTCTCTATTCCTTAACACAAATGCTGACTTGCAGCCTCTGCAGTAGAGAAGACGATGTTGAATAATGTTTATGTCTGTATAAATGACAGATAGAAGTGGTATTAAACATGATGCTGAAATACTGTGTTGATACCGTTAAGCTGTTTATTACTTACATAGCCAGATAGCAATACAAAATGCTTCAGTGGATCCTTGATAGTATAGATAATAATGTTGCAAACCCTTAGTGACTCCAGTATCAACTCTCTGCAAGTACAGTCAGTAAATGAGTTTTTACAGAACACTTTGGGGTGGTCCATGTGAAGCTTTAAATACAAAATACCCCTCTTCACAGTGGTGATGATTTTACAGTTAGTCATATGGTGACCCTTTAGTTATTTACATTACATTTTTTAAATAATAGTACCACTAATTGTGGGTGGTCTGCCATCCACTCATTCTGTTTACCAGTGAAAATCGCTTGTTAAGGTTTCACTGCACTAACAGAATATTGCCCATACATATTATAGTCTGAATATTACGTATGATATTTGAATTGTGTGTTATGTAAGGCTGTGTACACAATTTCCGATAATTAGGCCCAATCCACTGCCGTAATCAAAATATTTGTAGATCAGGCTGAAACAACAATGGTAATAATTTGCCGGAACAAACCAATGTTGATCATGATTATACAAACTTTCGATCCAACTGGCTGGTAAATTTCAGTTCATCATGGTGTCTTCAATAGACTGTGCGATCGTTTGCATTGAAATATGGCCTGCAGATTGTGTTCGGTCATTGATGTTTTGTCCTGGTGGATCATAGAAACAGGTCGATCTGGTCAAAATATCTGGCAAAATTAGCACCATTTTTAACTATAAGAACTTTTATTGAATCATTGCATTGAAATATGGCCTGCAGTTTGTGTTCGGTCACTGATGTTTTGTCCTGGTGGATCATGGAAACAGGTCAAAAGGCTACCAGTGAATCATTTGATAACTAATTTCTACCATGTTCACCTCCAGGGTGATTGTCGCTAAACCCATAGTTCTAAAATAAACAAAATATTGCACTATACATACAGGGTTATTCAATAAAAGCAGGATAAACAATGGTGGAGGTGCACTCTACCCAACTGTGGGTACAGACGCCTCTGTAGGTTCTTCCCTTAGGAACCAGTGGCTTCGCAGGAAAAAAACAGGTAGCTGAGGGTCGCACTCCAAATCATAAATACATTTATTATAAACCACACATATTCACGTCACAACGTTTCGGGGGATACCCCCTTCTTCAGGTGAAGAAGGGGGTATCCCCCCGAAACGTTGTGACGTGAATATGTGTGGTTCATAATAAAAAATTTCTTTATGATTTGGAGTGCGACCCTCAGCTACTCTTTATTTAATAAAAGGTCTTATTGTTAAAAATGGTGCTAATTTTGCCCAACCAATCAGATGTTCCCTTTCAAATGTTAAATAAAATCTGATTGGTTGGGGCAAAATTAGCACCATTTTTAACTATAAGAACTTTTATTGAATCATCACATTGAAATATGGCCCGCAGTTTGTGTTCGGTTACTGATGTTTTGTCCTGGTGGATCAATCTGGTCAAAATATAGGGTTGTAAATACCCAATCTAAGTGACAAAATCAAATTTCCTCCTAAACAGGCATGCTGACCAAAAATTAACCTATGACCAAAAATTAACCTATGGTAATAATTATCATAAAACACTATTGGGAAGATTTACCCAGAGCTGCAGCCACTCTGGGAAAGATCTCCTTAGTGAGATTCAACAGCAGCTGTGCCAATCTGTGTAAATTTTACCTTTAAGTTACTATTTGGCGCCAGCTATTAGCTGGCATTAAATAATGACTCATGGCAAGTGACGCAAGTGTCTCTTGCAATACTCACGCAGCCAGCACAAGCAAGCGATAGTAAATCAGTTAGAGTGAATAGGACTGTATGGCTGTATACCGTATATACTCGAGTATAAGCCGAGGTTTTTAGGTTTAACAATCAACCTAAAAACCTTGCCTCGGCTTATACTCGAGTCAATAGACACTTACCTTCAATCCAGAAGCAGCCGCGAGTCACGCCGGCAGTTCCCAGTAGTTCCTCACGGTTGCGCAATGATGTCATCGCGCACGCTGGCGGGATGATGTCATCGAGCAGCCGCGAAGCAGTACTGGGAACTGCCGGCCTGACTCGCGGCTGCTTCTGGAGTTGGAACCAACAGGTCTCAGGAATCGGAGATTGTAAGAAATTTGTAAAGAAGTTTTAAGTTTTAAGGGGCTAAAGTGTAATGCGACATTTATGGAATTAGTTGGAGCCAATCAGCCACCTGGTAATTTAACCTCCGATCCCCGTGTAACCAATTAAAATGATTGAATAGTGGATTGATGTGGATTAGGCAGAGAGATGAAGACTGAAGACCAGGTACGGTAAGTGAGCTGGGGGGGGACTGGGGGGAGGGCTGGGTGGACAGTATGCCATGCAGTAACCCCCAATACCTTTCTACTATAGGTGGTTGGAAACTACAACCCCCAGCAACCAAGCATGCTGGGAGTTGTAGTTTCCAAACATTCTACAGTGGAAAGGTATTAGGGTGGGGGACAGTATGCCATACAGTAACCCCCAATACCTTTCTACTATAGGTGGTTGGAAACTACAACCCCCAGCAACCAAGCATGCTGGGAGTTGTAGTTTCCAAACATCTACAGTGGAAAGGTATTAGGGTAACTGTATACCCTCGGCTTATACTCGAGTCAATCATGTTTTTCTAATTTTGGAGGCAAAAATGGGTACCTCGGCTTATACTCGGGTCGGCTTATACTCGAGTATATACAGTACTTCTAAATAAAAAGAACTTATTTCGTTTCTCACCCTAGGTACATTAAAAAGAAGGGGGTGGATTGTGTTGCGTTTAATTGTATTTAAAAGATAAATATTGCCTTTATGAAACAAGGGATGACTATTGGTCCTAATAAGATTTGCAAAAACATTTTGTCAATAAAATAATGACATAATCTCATAATTAAGATAATACAGTACACCAGAGCTTTGCTTTCTATCAGTGACAGCCATAGATTAGGATAACTCAGTAATAAACTGCAACTCACAAGCACAAAGTGAGAAAACTAGGCAACCCCAATTTGTGGAGGCATACTGTCTTAACCTTCAAATACAAACAAAAGACCCCTTGATCAGCACCCACCGCCTTGTTAACCCTTATAAGAAAATAGCTTAACCTAGCATTAACGAGCTTCACCTAAATAGCAAAAAGTCCATATCATTTATTCGTATTAAACAAAACCACACACATAAATATAAAGTGCACATCGTGAGATAAATAAAATACTTAAAAACATAAATTCATCTGGTGAGGAAACGCTACTTAGAGTTGGGTATATGGAAAAATGGCAGTTATCCGGACAGATCTAAGGAATGCATTTAATTCCAAAGCAGTAAAGGTTCTCCATGTTCCTTAGTCCTTCTAGGGTCCATATAGAGAGACCCAGTCCCATATTTATCATATCCGTCCTCAGGTGCAGTCTATCAATCATAGATCTCCATGCATTGAGTCTTATAAGAGGCCCCAGGGACCCAGATTTAGTTCCTTAAGTTGAAATAGTCCTTACCGGGACTTAATTGGTGTGCAACTTGCAACATTCTTTACATTAAACAGTCTGGAAATTAAGCATTAGTCCTAAGCTAAATTATGAATTGACTAACATATTAATGCATTTATTCCTATGTTATTTGGAAGAAAAGTAGGGGGGGCTGCCTAACATATTCCCAAATTTGCATTCATATTTCATATGCTTAAAATCCTGGTTATTTACATAGAAATTCCCCATTATTCCCCATATGTTATTATAAGGCATATTGTGGAGGCATACTGTGCATAGCCTAAGGTCACTGTAAAATGACCAGGAGATATCCTGATTAACTATGGACAAACATAGAAATGTTTGCTAAGGGCAAAATAGATAGCATTGCAGAATGCAAAACATCCTAATTATCTTAATATTGTCCAATATATTTTATTTTCAGTTAAATAAATATAGGAAATTAGAAGTTGGTGGGTGCAATTCATTTGCTAGACTACTCATTATACTTCATATTCAGCCCGTGACCAGTAGCAATTTTATTCTGGTGAAATTATTTTACCTAATAATAAAAATTCATCTGGAAATCATTCATCACTCCATCATATTTTAGTACCATAAAGCACAATATATATTAAATAATATTTAAATTCTACAGAATTAGGAAGAGCCATTAGTGTGGAATAATTACAACTTTTAATTAGCATTGCTATTTCCTTAATAGTTAACCTGACTAACCAGGTCTATTTGTAGTTAAACCATGCACAACACAAACCTTCCCTTTAGATCAATTTCATACTTTCCACTATAGGACAAGGATAATCTTACAATTTTAGTTTATATTTATCAAAGACTTTTTCATTTACAAGTTATTATAGTTTTGCTAAAGCCCCTTTTAGTAAAAATGCAAGATACATTTTTAGCCTTTCTTAGAATAAAAGGTCATTTTAATATTATTTCCTTTTTATAAAGGCTTTTCCTTAAGGTCTCCTCACCAATCGTCTTGAAAACAATGATTGTTTTCTGCTGGGAAAATATGCAATAATCCAAGAAATGGAGACCCAGATGAAGTCCTGTGCGTTGTCGCTGCTGGTTTAAAGCTGCCCCAAAGTCCGAAGCTGTTGCAATGCTACAACATCTACAGGTTTTTACACGTTAAATGGGTGAAAAGTGCAAGAGGATGGTACCATGCCTTTATCATTCACAGGCAATAAATGCCTGAATTGGGCACATTTAGAATAATGCATATAAATGCAAATAAAAGGGCACAGCAAATTCTAATAAACCTTTAGCCAGAAAGACCAAGATTTGTTTAACAAACTGCTATCTACATTTTGTTGTGTCTCTCAATGTATTTACTTGCAAATTTACAATATATCCAGTAAAATCTGTTTAAGAACAATGAGGAATGATGCAGTTAAAGGGATCAACTAGAGTCCTGCGTGGGTTCCACTTGTGGAATGCGGCCATCTGCACAGTTTTACCTGCCTTTAAACACAGAGAGCTGACCCATTCATACATCTACATTGCAGGGAGTTTGCTTCTGAATGGTTTTATGTTACAGATGAAAATGGTTTATCAGGCAGCTATATAGTTTAAGGTGAGGTGGGTTAAAAGGAGCAAAAAACCCTCCACAGAACTATTTTATTTCAGATGAAAATGGTGGAAGAACTCTTCCCCATTATAGAGTCTACTTATCTTGCGCGCAGCACAAAATGCCCTAAGATACTTTGGTCACTTTATAACACAAAAGAGTATGTTACTTTCCAGTAGCATTGAGTTATAGGAAACAAGCACCTCTGTGACCAAACCAGGAGAGTAATTAATCTTAATAAATCTATAGCTAAATTTGACCTTTGACCAGTCATAGTACAAGAAAAACAACAGAGTAAACATTTACAGGACAGTATTGTCTTATTTGCTAGAGACATATCACCCTGTGTCATTGATGGTCTATTACCCCACCTTCTATATAATATTAGCAGAGTGTAATGTGTGTCGATTCCATACCGCAGAAAGAAAAAAGAATCCTTCTCATATGACAATTTTAAAATTAATGGACCATCAAAGTGTTTCCTTTACATTCCATTCCCCTGAATGATACAAGATAAAGATAAATTGCTTTATTCTTTCTTGTGAAAAAAAATCAACATGGATCTTTAAATACTAAGATGATAAAGCTATTGTTTATGCTAATAAAAAGCAGCAAAGTACTTTGAATTAAGCACCGATACGCTATAGCAAAGAAATGTATACATGCATACAATTTTAGATTATTGCCTTGGACATAAACAAAAGTTGATAAGGATAAGGAGATACACAGCCTAAGATAATAAAACAACTAGGGTACATTTGCATGGGCAACTGGGGCATACTTAGTAAGTGGTTGCTGTGTGGCACTTTTAGTACATTCCATTGCATGGCTTCATGTGTTTAAACTGAATTTTTTAACCAAACCCAGCGAACCATGCAAACACAGGGATAGAGGCTAATGATCAACACAAAAAAAACTAAGTCTGTTTTTTCTTAATTAGAGTGGAGGGCACTGCACTGTGAATGTGGCTGGGCGGTGTCAGCTCCCACTGTTTGAATAATGAAATAGGACAGGCATAATAGTTAACTCAAGGGCAACATAAGAGAAGAATCAGGCAGTGATCAGTTATGGTTTAATTCTTTAAATTAACAAATAACCAGTATCAATAGGGTAGCACGGTGGCTCAGTGGTTAGCACTGATGCCTGGCAGTACTGAAGTCCTGAGTTAGATTCCATCCTTGGACACATCTGCAAGGAGTTTGTATGTTCTCCCCGTGCTTGTGTGGGTTTCCTCCAGGCACTCCGGTTTTCCCCCACAATCATAAAGACATACTAATAGGTTGTATATGTCAAATAAATGTGCTTAGATTGTAAGCTCTTCGGGGCAGGGCCTGATGTGAATGTTACAGCAAACATAAAGAAGCAGAGGATCGCACTCCAGTCAATTTAAGTCTTTATTGTGGACCACACATCACAAAAAATGTTTGTGATGTGTGGTCCACAATAAAGACTTAAAGGGCATGTCCACCCCCAAAACTATAATCCCCCCAGTAATGGCCCCATCATGTAGTGTAATAAAATCCTTACCTCACATCCCAGCTCCATATGGTTCTCCTGTAGTCCCCCCCCAAAGTCCCAAAAACTGCCCACCAGAAGGATAGCAGAGTCCATATAGGACTCTGCCTCCTATCTGGCCTCTGGGAGAAGTTTGGCATGCGTACTGCAGCCCTTCTCCCCCTCCCTCCCCCTTCTTCCCCCTCCCTCCCTCTCAGGATTCCCTCCCCCTAGTGTAAAATCCTCTTTACATAATAATCCCCCTGTCCCCCCAGCCCCAACCGCTATATTGTTAGTATCAGAAAATGCCCAAAACATTACTTACCTTCCCTCTTTCCTCCGCCGCACTGAACTCCCGGCAGCCGCGTCCGTGATTGGCTGCCGCTCAGCCAATCACAGGCGCTACTGTCGGTCCCGCCCCTCTGCTTGCATTTTCTCGCAAGGCCAGGGCCTGCAGTGCGGCGGGAAAGAGGGAAGGTAAGTAAAGTTTGGGGCTTTCTAAAATTAAAAATAGAGCAGTTGGGGCTGGGGGGACAGGGGGAATGATATATCAAAAAATAATTTCAAGGGTGGACATACCTTTTAAATTGACTGGAGTGCGATCCTCTGCTTCTTTATGTTTGCTGTAACAGTTATGGTTGAAGGGAGAACCACTCTGCACCCAAAGTTTGGACAAGAGTGCACCTCCAGTTGTATTACTTCCTGATGTGAATGTATACATGTAATTGTAAAGCACTACTGAAGATGTTGGCGCTATTATCCACAATAATAATAATAATAACAATAATAATAATAATTACAGAATGAGCAGAGGAGTAAAATATGGATTTTTTTTAACACTACACAGTGGGGCAAGTAGTGGGTCAGATTTTAGTTATGGGGTGGACATGCCCTTTAATTTACATATATTCCATTGGTTTATATACCATTTGCCTAAGATTACAGCATTTTGCACTGACTAGAGTGACACAAAATGTAGTGCCTGTAGCATAATCTCACCATCAGTGAAACAAATTTAAACAAAACATATTTGTTTGACAGTGAATTAGTTCCAATTAGTTTCTATAATTAGCATATTAATATTAATAGGCAAATAAATTAATTTGATGTAAAGCACAATGCACTGCATTCCAAATGATAATTAGGCACCTTACATTGCAGTCTATGCCCCAAAAAAACTTTTGTAACAGAAAATTCCCTATGCCAGGATGGTAGAAAACCCAATACCCACCATCAAGTACTCCCCCAGCGTAACTATCCCCAGCAACATTACGGGAGATAGTCACTCGCATGAAATAAAGAGAGCAGTGAGTGCCAACAATTTAAAATTCAGATGTCATAGATGTTTTTTTTCTGAACAATAGTTTATCAGCTCTTGTAATGAAGATCCCTGGGATGACAGGAAATTCAGAATGGAAAGATGAACTTTCTGTTCTGCAAAGTGAAAATGTGGACTTAGCACCTTACTTACTTTCTGTACACAATGAAAATAAAATGTTCTCTGGGATGTGAAAAATGAATTGTCTGTCCATTTACATAACACTAATCTCTGTATGCCTAGTCATCCAGTTATAGTGTTATAGCGTTTACCATTGCCAACTGAATACTACTACTGAATACGTTTCACAGAACAAATGTAAAATGCAGGAAAACATTGTAAATCCAGAATAATAAAATAAATGAGGCTGATTAAAAATGTTTCATGACGTGCCCAAACATTGATGAACCATTTACAACGCAACTAAATTATAATGGACTATAATAAAATAAAAAGTCACATGTCCCTGACAAAACTGCCTTAACTTTCAATATCAGGACAATAAGTAGCATTATAATGGTCATTGAAAAATCTGTCCATGATATAGCAAATCAAGTGAAAAGAAATTGTAAGCTTCAATATTTTTTTCCCTGCCTTAAAGAGGAACTAAAGATAACATTTTCCCAACAGAAAGAGCACATTCACAAAGATACCGCAAACTGTGTCTCACCTCTCCATTGCTGTGGCTGTTGGATGATGGAAATTGGGTACCATGGGTCAGCTCCAATAATCCACCTCTTTGTTTTGTTGGAAGTCACAGTACAATTCACATGCTATCTTGTGCAAAGCAGATCAAAACAAGGAGGCTGCAGCCTTGCCCCCTAGAAGCTGACAGACATATTACAGTACAGAGACCCACCTCTATTAGTCACAGATCATGTTACAGCAGATTCTGCCTCTTAGACACAGAAACAAGATGTGACACTGTGCATTTTTTTAAGCAATCTCTGTTTCCCACGCATTCCTTTGCTTTTCATAAACAAAAAGTTATCTTTGCAGTTTATTCCCTATAAAGCAATGAGGAAGAAATAAAACAAAAATGTTGTAAGTTAGTATGAGGAATTTAACCTGTTACCTCATGGGCTGTGTGTTTCTAAAAGTAGATTTTTGTATTACAGTTTTGATAAAGTATATAGTCACTATATTAGGCTCAAACCCACAAAATCATTAATATATTTAATATAATTTGTTGTAAACAAACAATACTTAAACAAACAGTACTTAAATTAGCACTGTTGGTCCGGGTGTATGTACACTGGACCTGGCCACAATTGTGTCTTACTACTTTAGTATATAATATTGTTCTCCTTCAGATGTCACCTGATCGGACATTATCAGACACATTCAGAGCAACTCTCACTAACCCTAGCCTATCAGAAAAATATATGATTTGCCTAATATCAGCGATTTGTATGGAAACTTTAAAGTGCATGTCCACCCCCAAAACTAAAATTATATCCACTACTGGCTCCACTCTGTGGTTTTAAAAAAAATCCTTACCTTACACCTCTCCATGGCTTTCCTTCACCTAGCGTTTCTTATATAATGTAGGGCATCTCTGCACACTCCCAACCTCTTAATTAGATTACTAAAAAAAAGAATCAGAACTCTACTCAGAGCCCTTCACTCCCGTGGTGCTCTGCATTGCATTTATACACACCAGGAAAAGGCTAAAGTCTAATCAAATGTGATAAGTTTCAGGTCAATCACAGACCTTGCCCATATGTTTAAAAAACCTTGAAAGTCTCTATGTGACAAGGATATATATTTTACTAACATCCAAATAGTAGGGACATTCTGAAACATTATTTTAAGATTCAGCTGAAGAAAAAAAGTTGATGAAAATACACCATACATTTGAGAAAGGAAAATAAGGATATTTTCTATTCCCTTGAGAATGTCACACTGCATAAACAAGTAAACCAAATCTGTGTTCTCGTGGCCTACTGCGTTATTTAAAAATAAATTATCCATTACTGTTGGTTTATGAGTTGTTTTTTTTAAGTCTATGAGGAAATGCACTAATGCAAGAGTGTAATTATATTTGTTCCATCAAATATTTATTTACCAAGGAACCAAAGGCAAAAAAATAAAAACTAGAAATTATATATGCATCTGGTAAGATTCACTGAAAACTTGAGTTTTTAGACAAAAAAGACACTGGAAAATATCTTAGTTGTGATGTAAAAATGAGATTTTTTTTGGGGGGGGGGGTGGGGGGGTTGATGATTACAATACAAGTAAAGGAAAATATTTCTTATCTGTATTAGGGTTTCAGTTTAGGGTTTTTTGTGTTTACCCTAATAACAACTGTCTTGTAAATTCTAGGTCACACAAGGTTAATTAAATAGAGCCAACTCCCACTTTTCTATGTGCTCTGGTTCCCATGGTCTCTGCAGAAAAATATGTGTTTTGTTTGAAAGCTCAATCTCTGCATACTGCAGACCAATTATATTATAGAATTATATGTATATTTATTGCACTAGAGTGAGATTATTTCTATCTGCAAATTCCTTCTCTACTTAATGATCATTCTTTGGTAATAAAATAAAGCTTTGAAAGGTCTGTCTAATCAGAAAAAGCATTTGTAGATCTGGCTTTTCTTACAGGGGAAAGAACACCAACTGTAAGGATTTACTGAGCATGCTCTACCCAGTGAACTAAAAACAGTGACTGGCTGGTACTATGAAAAAATCAACATTTTTCTGCAGAAACCATGGAAAAAAGAGCATATAAAAATATAGGAATTGTCTCTATTTACCTATTAACCACATTTGATTACAAAAGAATCCTTTTTAGAAAATAAAAAAAATATATGTAACTCTGTAACAGACACTATATTGGCGGAAATAGAAAAAAAAACATGGCTAATTTGTGGACATATATTTTGATCTTCTTATATTAGTACTGTCCTAATTTATTAATAAAAAAGGATAGGAATTACTGTTTTACTCTAGTTTTTTGAGATTTCAGAATGGTGAGAGGTTTCATTTATTGGGAAAATAGCTTAAATATCGGGTAGTTTGCAAAAACCTGTCTAGAAATGAGCAGGTTAGAGGTAATAAATGTCCAACTCCTTTAGTAAGTGGAATATGGTGTCTATGTAGTATAAAGAAAAAGCAGGTCTGAGCCAAATGAAGGTAGCAATGAAACATCTGAAAGTGTTATGACACTGCTTGCCTTTAGAGAATGAAGACTGACTGCTTCTTTTTGAAAGCATAATGCATATCCTCCTCAACTTCCTCCAGGGTAATAAGTAACATTAATCAACCAGTCAAAGATGCACACAGCTAATGATGTCCTATAGCATCAACTGCAGTTTCAATTTCCTCAGACACATTGTGTGTGACCTATTCGTTTTCTGCCTTTCAGAATAGCTTACTAATAGCACTGTTTAGCATAATTGTCTTCTTTAACCTTCTCACCATAATAAACCACTTTTAATCCAGATTCAAACCAAAGAAAAATGTATTTGCCTGGCTTGCAACACTGTTCCTTTAACAATTCACAACATAAGTACAAGGAAACAATTACATGGTTATGAAATACATAAATAAAAACATAATTACCCAAATAGGCAAGGAATATATGAATACATTCTGTAGAATCAATACGAATGTATAGATCTGACATGCTGTGCCTAGAAAAATGAAGAATAAGGCCCCTGCCTCAAAGAGTTGCAATCTAACAAGGCATGTAACATATAGATACAAGTAGTGGGTAAAATAAATTGCTTATTGTAGCTACTGAATTACACACCTTTTACATCAGACTTTTAGTGACTAGTAAACTCCTTAGGTGTTACGTCTGGTGTGAAAGAATCACTGACGATAATCTTATTCAACCTGTGGCACATTTTAAACTACACAATCGAGTCAAAATTTTCACCAATATTTCGGCCCGACCAACAAAAATTTATTTGTAGACTGCCTAAGAGGTAGGATTCTGATTTAGATTATAATTATTATGGGGTGTATCCATGTAAAATAAGAAAGGAATGCGGCTCCAGGTAAGGTACTTAAGAGTGCATCTAGTGCTTTGGTATTATCATTGAAACAAGTCAGGTTCACAGAGCCAGTTTTTCACTTGTCTCAAGAAAATACCACTTTTCAATAGTAAGATCTTTTGAAAAATTGCAATAATTGCATGATGCAGGTTGCATAGATTTCCATGTAGCCATATAGTATCATTCAATAATCTGGTAGTTTAAAACGGTACTTAGGGCTAGGCCACACTGCTGCGTTTTTTTTTGCGTTTGTGCTTGCGTTTGCGATTTTCCAAAATCATTGAAACCGCGACAACGCAAAAAAACGTGTGTTTTTCGGTGCGATTGCGTTTTGCGTTCTGCATTTTTAATCGCAAACGCAACGAAAATCGCACATGAAATAGCATGCTATTGCGTTTGCGTTGCAGTGTGGCCGTGCCCTTAGTCTTGAACATATCCTTTTTAATGGAAAGAGGTGACAAACCCTTTAAGGCACCACCAGGAAGTATTATTAGCATAGAAAACAGAGAAAGATTAGTCAGAAGCAATATGATTAAGCTGGCCATACATGTCACAATATCGATTCCACTGAAGCTCCCTATACTTTATGAAGCTGGTAACAAGCCAATGATAATTTTCCAGCAAAACCAATACGCCAAACAGAAATGGTTCATCAACAATGGGACTGGCCTACACATAGCAAACCATGCAGGATTTTACCATTATTGGGTATGTGTATGCCTAGTTTAAGTGATAGAACAGGAACAAATACATTTACAACATAGATAACCAATTGTTTTTTGCTGTATCGTTTGCCTAATTTATCTCATACAGATGTGCAACTTCAAGCCCAATGAACTAGTGGCAGGTGTCATTAGTGGTCCATCCCTCCAGATCAACAAATGACACCACAATGAGCTGCCACACATTATTGTCTGAATTGACTTTATTGTGAACACATGCAAGGAAATTCAGTGCAGCACATTACACATAGTAGTTCAAGAACACCCCAATTTCAATGTTAATTGTGGTGCTGATTTCATTCTCACTGTTTTAGCTTAATGAGACAGGTTTTACATATAGATAATATAACATAATATAATATAACATATATATTTGGCTATATTCGCTGCAGGAACTACATACTTCCGTTAAACAATGTAAATCTAACTCTGGATCTGTTCCATCTGGTTCCTGACACACAGCCAGTAGTAATAGCATGACTGCAGTTCCCTATAAATCCCTCACCCAGTAAGTAAATTTATATATCCATTCTCCCCTCTGTCTTCCCCTACCCACAAATCACTGTTGACAAAAAAAGACTGAAAGCATAAACTACTCTCTGGGTGAGGGGAAACAACTACAGTAATGTCTGGGTTTTCTTTTGCTATTTTGTTTTATGGGATTTGACAGGCTGTAACCCAGGTACCAGATGGAAAATAAAGGCAATACATGGATTAGATTTAGTGATGCAGTGGCACTAATAATATATTGTACATTGCTCAGATAATGCACAACTTTTACTTCTCTTTTGAAGAGATGCGGTCCTCAATAAACATTTCTCTTCAAGTTGGTTAGCACATACCTTCATTTGCAACTCTGTGATGTGCCACAAACAAAATGTTTCAAGGACAGCCGGCATAGTCAGAACTATCCGAGCACTGCTGTTAGGGTCCCATAGAAATTTCTATAAGTCTGATTTTATGAAAGTGCTGCCCTTTAGAAAAAAAAGAACATGTTCTCAATTGCTGTTTTTTTAACAGTCAGAAATAAATGAAATCAATGTTTGTTGATTGAGTCTCCATTCCACTGGCCACCCTAGTGTGTTTATCTCTATGTTTTATTAAAAATGCTACGTGCATAACTTTTTTACAACAGACCAGGATTTTAAGAAATCTGGGAGAGAAATAACATCAAAGAAATTCCTTAGATACCATTAGGGAGATTCAATAAACGCTAATTTTGCCCCAACTAATCAGAAAACATTTGAAAGCTAACATCTGATTGGTTGGTGCAAAATTAGCACCATTTTTAACAATAAGAACGTTTATTGAATAACCCTGTATGTGGGAAATAAGTCCATATTCTAATTGCTGTTACAGTTATTTAGAGACTATGGAAATTAAATTGGAGAAATGGTAGTGAAGCTATTGCAGCGAACAGCTGTTTTGAAGCTCTGGAGTACAGTGGAAAAAGAATCTGGCTTTATTCACTCCTGCGAAGAGAGTTCAGAAGGGCATTCTTCCTATTAGTGCTGACCTATGAAACCATTTTATTACTATAAGTGTCTTTTACTTTTATTATAGCTGGAAAATCATAGGGTTCTGTTTATCTACCATAATGATATCTACGCTAAAGCATTAAGGTATTCTAAAAATGCTAAATCATTGACCTTGTGTCTTATGTCAGGATTTTGAAATGATTCTGCTAGTAGCAGAACAAAACTACTTCACTAAATTTACACAGGAGGTGAAAAAAATTCCTGTACCAAAAGAGAAATAACAAATTAAGTTTGGAAAATATAGAGCAGTGATGCCCAACCCGTGGCCTGCACACACGCTGGCCGTGATTTTTTTTGCGTCCCAAGTAGACTGCGTAGTGCACATGCCAAGAATGTATCATAACTTGGTGTGTCGGGGGGGGGCTACCCCCGCAGGTGGGCCAGGGCATGTTTCAATTTTGTTAGATCTCGTCAGATTCATGACTCCCAAGTCCTACAACATAGAGCCATCTGTATCTTGCACTGACGAGATATAACAAGATCAAAACATATCATGTCTGCAGGTCAGATGATTGGCTCTATACCATAGGCTTTATTGCATGTTAATAAGACAGCAGTTCTGGACACATGCTTTAGCAATAGGACATAAAGGAGAAATTTATCTCTGCCCCTTACTCTGGGATAACTGAGTGAGAAATTACTCATTGTTTCTTAGATTTCTTTGGGCAATGCTATTCATATACCATGTGACTGCAAGATGCAACCTTTTATTATAAGAAGGCTTTGTTCCCTTTTTATTCTGAACTACAAATTAAGCTGGGCAAACACAGTAAAGATTTATAGAAGATTACAGATTCCATTGGAAACTATCATCATTTATTAATTTTCCTACACAGATTCCCGACAGTCTTCATATACTTTGTACATGGAGATTTTCATTTTCCGGGCTGCCTTCAACCAAGTATCACAGACGATTGCATTAGTTTGGTGGGCATGGGATTGCAGTTTCAACTTACCTCAAACCTACAACGTTTGATCAATGTTCTGACAACCACCATGTACAATTATTTTGTGATTAATATTCAATCACAAAATCATTGGCCCAGGCTGGGGAACGCCTTGGGAATGTCAACAGTTAAGTCAATGATATGGACGAATATTAAATAACATCAAAGATATTTCGATGATCCCACAACAAATTAATATAATATCGAGATGTGTACGACAAGGTTAACAAACACAAGGATTGCTTATGAGAAAGTAAACAAACTTTTGTTTTTTTATTGTTGAAGTAAATTAAAATTAAAATGCATCAGTGGAGACATTTGTGCATATTAAGACAAAATTGACAATAAAGTGTGTGCCTGCACCTTTTTCTTCTTTTTAACAAGAACAAATCTCATAAATTCTTGATAGGTTACTTATTTTGAACACGGAGGGAAAAAAATACCACCAACTTTCATTCTGCCTTGATCTTTAATTATTTTCTTTTATATTACTACCTAAACACACATTTTGATTACTCTCCCTGTGAGAAATTGCCTAAGCTTAGAAATTATAATGAAATCTGCACAGTGTGATGTCGAAACTCAATCAATTTAAAAGGTCAGAGTGCTTTTAACAAAAATGCATGGAAGCAGAAGTAAACTGAAAGTTACTTTTGAATCTAGAGGTAACCTGTATATATAAATAGATAACGCAGAGAGCTGTGAAAAACTAAAATCACTATTAATGTGATTGCATTACATACAATCTCATCTGAATGCTTTTTGAAAATATTTACCATAACACCTAAACAGGGTTTAGGCTTGTAGCACACAACTCCTAACCAAAGCTTTATTAGTGATTAATTTGGCCAGCATGGTTCTACTGAAGTTAAGTGGACTGGTGATATGTTAGCTACAGCAGCTACAGTATATGCTACTTGTGATGGCAACATTACTGTCAGCTGGAGGTTCAAACTACAGTATCTGAATGCACTGCAACAAATAACTAATATGTCCACCAACATCTGACACAATCTGAATTGCCTGCCATTGCTTTAAATATGCAAGGATTTTCTTCCAACATCAAACTAATACAATACAAGATCTTACACCAAGCATGCTATATGCCCAAGTATGTATATATTCACATCAGGCCCTGCCCCGAAGAGCTCACAATCTAAGCACATTTATTTGACACATACAACCTATCAGTATGTCTTTATGATTGGGATGGAAAACAGAGTGCCCGGAGGAAACCCACGCAGACACGGGGAGAACATACAAACTCCTTGCAGATGTGTCCAAGGGTGGAATCAAACTCAGGACTTCAGCGCTGCAAGACATCAGTGCTAACTACAGAGACACCTTGCTCTTCCACTGCTAAAAATAATATAGAAACACAGAGGATGTGTGAATAAATTCACCAAAATCTGGACATCCTGGATAGAATCCCCTGACACCCTGAGACCTTAAGAAACTCAAATTGATGGCCCGGGCGATCGGATGGAGACAGGACCACAATGCATAAGAAAGATTGAATTAGACAACAGCACTGTTTATATGTTTATGTTTTTTATTTGAAACTGACATTGTATACATTATTTATATATATATATATATATATATATATATATTATATATATATATATATGCATATAATAACATCAATATATGCAAACAGTAACAATTACTTTATTATATAGACATAACATTATTAGATACTGTATTGTATGTTCAATCCTAATATAATATATTGGTTCTCATAAAGTGAATTAAAAAAAAAAATTAAAGAATCATGTATTGAAAAGTTACTTAAAGGGCATGTCCACCCTTAAAAATTGTTTTTGATATGATGTTCCCCCATGCCTGGTAGCCCCAACCGCATGGTTTGTATTTTCCAAAAGCTCCCCAAACTCTTACTTACTTCCCTCGTTCCTCCGCTGCACTGCCGGCCCTCTGCTTCCGAGAATGCAAGCAGAGGGGCGGGACCGGCAGTCGCGTCTGTGATTGGCTGAGCGGCAGCCAATCACGGACGCGGCTGCCGGTCATTCATTGGCAGCGGAGGAAAGAGGAGAGGTAAGTAAGAGTTTGGGAGCTTTTGGAAAATACAAACCATGCGGTTGGGGCTGCCAGACATGGGGGAGCAGCATATTAAGGGGGTTTTACCCTAGGGGGAGGGATAGTAGAACGGGAGGGAGAGGGAGGGAGAAGGAGGGGGAGGTTTTTTTTTTTTTTTTTTTTAGGGGGAGGGAGGGGGGAGAAGGGCTGCAGTACGCATGAAAAATATCTACCGGAGGCAAGGTAGCAGGCAGAGCCCTGCTAGCCTCCTGGTGCACAGTTTTTGGCACTTTAGGGGGGGTCTACAGGAGAACCCTATGGAGCTGGGATGTGAGGTAAGGATTACACTACACTACATGGTGGGGCCATTACTGGGGGGGATTATAGTTTTGGGGGTGGACATGCCCTTTAAATACATTTTTGCAGAAACTCTCCTGATCTTTACTTACCTTTCCTCTATCCTCTGCCACAATGCCCGGACATCTGCTTGCATGGAACTGCAAGCAGGGGACGGGACCGGCAGCCGCGTCTGTGACTGACCGTGAGGCAGCCAATCACGCACGCAGCTGCTGGCAGTTCAGAACGGTAGAGGATAGAGGGAAGGTAAGTAGAGATCGGGGGAGTTTCTGCAAATAAGATTAATACGGTTGGGGCTGGGGGAGCAAGCCCTACCACATATTAAAAAAGGTTTAATGCTAGGGGGAGGGAGCCCAAAACGGGCGGGAGAGGGAGGAGGGCTGCTAAGAGCATGCCACGAAATTCTCAGAGGAAGCCTCAGAGGCAGAAACAATTTTCCCCTCTGCTAGGCTCCTGGTGGCCAGTTTTCTGGACTTTGGAGGGACATTAAAGGAGAACCATTTGGATCTGGGATGTAAGGTAAGGAATTTTCTACACTACACAGTGGGGCCAGTAGTGGGTTAAATTATACAATAGTAGCTGCTCTTTGAACAGTTCCTGTATAATGTATTTCTCTGTGCAAACACCAAATCTTTGAGTGTGAAATAAATCTTTGTAAAGTGCAAAGCAAAATAAGGAGCGCATCATAATATTTGGAATTCTTTATCTAAAAGATAAAAAATGAGTCTGGTTGCCACAAATGGCATTAGTTCAATATAAGATTGATTGTTAAATATAATACTTTATATATACTTTATATTTATACTAATATAAAAATTAGTTTATCTAGCTTTTTGTATAAGTTTGAGAAAATGTTTATATATTATATGTTCTCTATTTATTATTACTGTTAAAGTGCAGTACTGGTAGTAAAGCCACCATAATTAACCTCTACTGTAGATCATACTATGTATCATGTTGGAACATGTAAACACAAAAAATCATATTGTATAAACACAATAAAAACAGAAAATGTTTGGCTCATGCTAACAAAATAAAAGAATGCAGTGCACTGACATGTCCCTACTTTCTACAAAACAGAATGTGGTTGTAAAATACCACAATACTGAAGGCAGAACCAGTTCTAAAAGGATCAGGTCATCAGAAAGGCTGTTTTTACCTTGCAACAACAGGAAGGTGTATACCCTTTAATGTTTGACTTTGAATGCTGGATAGGGCTATGCCTGTGCTTTATATCTTAACGTATAATCAAGACATAATTACTGGCTGGTGCTTGAAGCATGAAGGCGTCCCTTTGTCTTTCTCAGCTTTGTAGTGTTTTAAGTTTCCTGTGCTTTAGTCACTTAAGGGGAGTTTTCCAGCTGTTAAAGGCTGAGTATAGATTCTATAGCAAGTAGTGCACTTAAAAGATTAACTAAAGGTCTGTAGCTATTTGTGTTACAACGTGTTCTGGTACCACCTGTGGGACTTTCCATGCTATTTTGATGTACATGATCACAAAGCCACTGGCATACAAGGAAACATCAAACAAATCTTCACTTCCGAAAACAACTCCCATAAACTGCTTCATCAGTTTAATACTGAGGACAACGTTTCATTCTCATCCTAAACAGACAAACCTGAATTGACTTAATGACTTATCTAGATATTTAAGGAATTTACCTGAGGGAATACCCTGGAATAACAAATGTAGCCTTAAAAAAGCAGAGCATTCGAAATGAAAACCACAAAATTAGAGACCTTGTTGAAATGCCTTTTCTTTCATAACATTAACTAGCATGCATGCAAACATAAACATACTGAAGGGGAGTAAATGTAAAAACTTTAGCTGCAAATGAGTTTTGTACATTTATTTGATTGCCATTTACATCTTTGGCTTGAGATTTCATACAAACAGGTTTATTGCACAATATTCACATTGGTAGGTTGACGCTACCGTTGACGTAATTTCAGCCTATTTGATTGGCTGTTAAATTGTCATAACAATTTGGTCAAAACTTCGATGACACAAAAATATCAGCCCAGGCCTTTTTTGTTTTTTGCAAAGATAATAGCAGGTGTAATCACAATGTCAGAACAACCTTGGTTAGCGCAATATTAAACACTAGCCCAATTTGTGCTATATTGTTTAAATATCTATTTCAGTTGCCCTGTGTTTATACCCCAAATATTGCCACAGCAAAGAATATAACACTGAGACATGAGAGGCTAGTGACTTATGTGGAAGTTAAAGGGGAACTAAAGTCTCCAGACAATGTTGCCCCAATAGACAGAGCACACTTACAAACTTACAACAAGCCATGTCACACTTCTTCCATTGCTGTGGCTGCTGGGTGATTTATAAAAATAATCGGTGGGTAATAAAGATCATCTCCCCTAATACACCTTAGCTGGGTTTCTATACACAGTACACTTTCCATGCTCTGTGGTGCTCAACAGATCAAAACAAGGAAGTTGCATCCTTGCTTCCTAGAAGCTGACATATAATCATATAACAGCACAGATATACTCCCTCTCCCTTTCTATTTCTTTGATATTTTCAAACACATTCAATGCTCCTTTCCTAACAATTATATAATCTTTTCATACAAAAAAAGAAGTAATTTCTGCAATGTATTTCTTTGCTACCATAGATATAAGAAAAGAATATTAACATTTCTGTAAAAATTAAAAGTCTGAGGAATTGAACCTGCAAGCCTTTATCCCCAACAACCATACTATGTGTAACACTACTACATCTAGAATTTAGGATTTGAACCTTGTAGGCTGTGTGATTCTAAAACAAGTCACCTGCTTTAAAGGGTATGTCCACCCTTCTAAACAATTTTTTACCTAACATTCCCCGTCCCCCCAGCCCCAACCGCTCTATTTGTATCATCAGAAAATGGCCAAAACATTACTTACCTTCCCTCTTTCCTCCACCGCGCTGCCAGGCCCTCTGCTTGTGAAAAAATTAAAGCAGAGGGGCGGGACCGGCAGTCGCGTCTGTGATTGGCTGAGCGGCAGCCAATCACGGCCAGGGCTGCCGGGAGTTCAGTGCGGCAGAGGAAAGAGGGAAGGTAAGTAATGTTTTGGGCATTTTCTGATAATACAAATATAGCAGTTGGGGCTTGGGGGTCAGGGGGATTATTATGTAAAGAGGATTTTACACTAGGGGGAGGGAATCCTGAGAGGGAGGGAGAGGGAGGGGGAGGGAGAGGGAGAAGGACTGCAGTACGCATGCCAAACTTCTCCCGGAGGCCAGATAGGAGGCAGAGTCCTATATGGACTCTGCTATCCTCCTAGTGGGCAGTTTTGGGGACTTTGGGGGTGGACTACAGGAGAACCCTATGGAGCTGGGATGTGAGGTAAGGATTAAACTACATACACAATGGGGCCAGGGGGGGGGGGGGGGGTGGGGGGTGGACATGCCCTTTAACAGGTGACCCACCACAGCACATGCAAGGTATTCAGGTACACTTAGAATCTTTATATTTTGCTAATAAGAGAATAAAAAAAAAATTAGTAAAATCATCCATTTTGTATTACCCCAGGAAAACTGTATGCAATTCACATTGGCTGGTAAATAAACAGAAGGGTAACAAGCAGCTTTCAAAGTCTTATTAGGGACTTCCATCTTTTATATTGAGACATCTGTATAGAAAATACTTAAAGGGCATGTCCACCCCCAAAGCTATAATTTCCCCCACTACTGACCTCACTCTGTAGTGCAGAAAAATCCTTACCTTACATCCCTGCTCCAAATGGTTCTCCTGTAATGTCCCTCCAAAGTCCAGAAAACTGTACACCAGGAGCCTGGCCACCAGGGAAATTGTTTCCACCTCTGAGATGTCCTCTCAGAGGTTTTTGACTTGCTCGGAGCAGCCCTTCACTCCCTCCCCCCCACACCCATTTTGTTCTCCCTCCCCCTAGTGTAAATCCCCTTAGGCACATTTTAGGGCTTCCTCCCCCAGCCCCAACCGCTATAATATATTTTTCAGAAAGTCCCCCGAACTCTACTTACCTTCCCTCTCTCCTGCGGGCCTCTCAGCCAATCACAGATGCGGCTGCCGGTCCGGCCCCCTACTTGCAGTTCCATGCAAGCAGAGGGCCGGGCAGTGCAGCGGAGGATAGAGGGAAGGTAAGTAATGATTGAGGGACTTTCTGTAAAATATATTATAGCGGTTGGGGCTGGGGGAACTAGCCCTACTATATATATAAAATTAGAAAAAGGGGTGGACATGCCCTTTAATGCATTGAGACATTGATTACTTGGGTCAAGTGGTGTGGCTCTTTGATGACTACATGGGCTGTGACTTCTTAGTTACTTACATGTACTAAATGCAACTTACTAGAGATTAATTTTACAATGTTTAGGTGTTCTGAAGAGAAACACTTTTATATTAGGTTTTTAAAAAATTAAGTTTAGTTCTCCTTTAAAGAGAACTTAAGGGTACAAGGTAAAAGGAAAAAAAATGTTTTTAGTTGTCTAAACAACAAGTACATTGCTATTAAACCAATAGCCTATGCATACTTTTGTCATTAATATTTTTCAATATTCTATCTCTATAAAAGTTGTATATTTATAAGCACAACTTTGGAGTTTCCATTCATTATACTGATTTTGAAAGCAAAAACAACTAATTTACCATGTCCAATGGTTACAAGAAATTCACAAATGTTTTTTTTGGGCGGGGAAATCTCTAGATCGCTAGTACAAGATGCATTTGGTAATTAATGAGACATTACTTAAGTTACATATTAGTGCAAAACATCTAGATGCCCTGTGCAATTTCTGAAAAGGCCCCATAAAGTAAGTGCACAACCCAATAATACACTGAGTAGCGTGGGTTTTATCCCAATGTATGTTTACACTGTATAGCACTTCATACCCAAGTGGTGTTTTCTAAATAAACATATAAATAAATGAACATAGATATTGTTATCCAAATTAGGTTTTGGGGCAATGATCAGTGAATGATGACCAAATGTTCTCTCCCTAGAATTGGTATTTTGGTTGTTTGGTTAATCAGGCATATTTAAAAGTTTCTGTCGGACACCACATGCCAAGTAGGTGGCAGCAAACATTTTTAAATGCTTATTACCTGCATGAAGGAACAGGGCATGGCTCTCTGAATGCATCATTGACTTAATGGCCTATTTCCGTGATGGAACTGCCGGGGGGTCAACAGTTTTATAGCAACGAATATAAGGATTGTAAAGTGTGTTTGTGTGCCTACAGACCTAAAGGTTTTGTTGTGACAGTAAGAAAACAAACATTACCTTTACCTGTATGGCTGTCTTTAAATAAATATAATTAATTTAGACCAATAAAATAACAACTGGCATAATGAACCCTTTTGCTGCCTACTGATAATTACAGTAACCTGGCAGATCCAGCCGAATTTTCAGACATTCTAAAAGTCAGAACTTATTAAAGTTTAAAAATCGAAATATGGAAAATTCAGAAATTGCATTCTAAAACTAGAAAATCTAAATAAAAATATAATAAAATTTCATTTGAAAATTGGAAAATAGAAAAAACTTCCACTTCATTTGGGTTCGAATCGGGTTTTTGGTTCTGTGTAACCACTAGCATAACAAAACTCGTCAGTTTCATTCATCTCTACTAATAATGTGTATATAAAACCTGTCAAGATTTCTTTTTATTGTACTGTAGTACAATTCTCGATTTTACAAGTATTGATATACTCTAACTTTGTGGTAAAGTGATCTATATCCAGCAAAAATGTAATAGGTTTCATTTCATTACCTTACAGCCTTTTTCCTTTTATTATTATGCTTCCCCAAAGCAATACTTTGTAAGCTTGTTCCACTACCCGTGACATAAATTTGCCTAGTCCATGATTCTCAGCAGATCTGTGCCCACAGAATAAGTACAAGGCATCAGAGGTCTGATCCTTCTTTATATCTTCCAGCGGCTAAAATATGCCCAGGAGGACAATTGAATAAAGTAGCTATTTAAAAGAATTAGCAACACTCAGAGCAACCAGAAGCTATAATTTAAAAAGTATATGTCTTATTTATTGCATTTAATCTATGTGTAACAAGAATATTAGCATCATTTTTAGCATATGGGGGAAAGTTTTTCTGTAGACAGTTCCCAGATGACAGTCTGAGTGCTATTAGTATGCATGCTGCACTGTCTAGATTATGAACATGGCATGAAATAGCTTTGTGTGCATTTTTAAAATATTCCTCTACAGCAGCAAATGGCAAAAGCAGCTGACATCTAGAAACATGTATGTATAGTACAACAAATTTAGTAAACAAAATGGCCTTGTGAAACACTTCTTATCTTTCTTGTGAGATGACGTTATAACGAGCAGTAAATCTTTTCTAAGCTCCATAGGGTAAAATACATTGTATGTCTTGTATGTAAATTCAACCTGTAATATGTACTACATTAAAATAAATTGGAAATTGGGGATGATCTCTCAGGGAGAATCAGGGGAGAAATCTGTTTTTGTGGATCACTTTTTGTATTCTTTCTAAATGGCACTCCCTAAAATGTTTTTTTTATTATGTGAAATAGATGTTTCCTATCTTCCAGGTAACAAATAGAAATACAATAGAAAAGAAAATAAATTACAGAAACTTCTAATTGAGTTTTCAACAGTTTTGGACAAAAATTTTGTGTGTGTAAAAAATGTCCATCAGTATTTTTGACCAAAATATCATGGCGGACAGTTGATTGGGTCGGAATATCTTTCCTTACAGTACAATTATTATATAGAATGGAAGTAACAGCAGAGGTTATCAACATTATAGATTTCAGAACTCAGCATGCTGTAAGAATTCTCTTCTATTCTCAAGGGCAAAGCCAACAAGTAACCATCTTTAGCATAATGCTGCACAATTCCACAGCTAATTAAATTTATTTGTCAATAAAAATATTGTCAGCCTTCCAAATTATCCTTTACTAGATATATGTGCATATTCATACAAACAGGTTCAGCAGTGCAGAAGACCTGAATGGTCCTGCAAAGACTAATGGAACACCACCATCCATTAGGAAAACTATTAAGCACAATAGCAGAATGATTGTGCCTATAACAGAAGAAAACATCACCAAATTTAGGTTAACTGCATTTTGTTTATGTCTGCTGTCGGAATCTATTGTTTCTATATGCCATACTAGCACAATAAATTTTGTATTAATGAACTTCTATACAACTCAAAGGAAAGTAATGAAATGGAATTTTGCCTGGAATCCCAGGAACAAAGGTGCAGCTTAACAGACTGAAAAGGCAATTTAATACACAAATGAAATGTTCAACCTTACATTTCACTAAGGTGTCCATACACTGCAGCTTACCTGTGACTATCCCATGATGTTCCAGAAAACTACCCAGGGCAATACCTTGCCTTACATTTCCATTACAGCCATAACATCAATTGCAAAGCCTTATCCGTCTGGAAAACATTGGTAGCTGGGGTAGCAAATGATACAGTAGCTAGTGTATGGCCACTTAAATGATATGTAAAGACCTAAAAGGATATCTTCATCTCAAAATATATTTATTGCAGTGGGTTAGAGGCATTGTTTTTTTGTTTTTGGAAAGATGTGGCAAAGACAATTAGGAAACAATGTCAGAAAGCTGCTTGTAAGGTACCAGCAATATTTGATTGATGCCAGGGGCAGCTTTAAAAATGTTGTCCAAAACAATCATTTGATGTCAATTGGTGCTTCAATTATTAAACATCTGTTTGGCATCAAAGCTTAAGCCAGATACAATCACTTAAAACATTTACGTGAATGAGCCTCAAAGAAATATCTCCCCCCCCCCTTATATTCCCTCCTCCAATCATGTTTTTCAAAGATATACTACTTTGGACCTCATGACCTCATGATTTTCATGCCAAAGTCAAATTGGATGAAAGCAACCCTTTAAATTATTTATATAATAAAGAGAAAGTATGCTTCCTACACATACGCAAGTTTGTTACAATATAATGTTTTAAGCAACTCTGCTTTCTGTAACTTGTCTACTAATGTGCATTCACAATAAATACAGCACAATTCTAAATATAAAGAACTCCGTAAAACAGATGGTTGAGTGGGCATGTTCTGAATAATGTCCCACTGGAGACCAAAATGCTGGGTTTACAATTCAGTGTTTAACTTTCC
Source organism: Hymenochirus boettgeri (assembly GCA_019447015.1). NCBI lineage: Eukaryota > Metazoa > Chordata > Amphibia > Anura > Pipidae > Hymenochirus > Hymenochirus boettgeri. The sequence goes on from CM033469.1 coordinate 150,808,891, forward strand.
AATAAAAGGCTGTCTCCTTCTATAATGTATTGCAGTATGCTTCCTGCATACTTCTCTTATTGATATAAAAAGAGCTGAGCTCTAGCCTCACTTATTGTGATAGAATACAAACAATTATGGAATATAAAAAACTGCATTATCTTTTACATCAATCAGAAGTAAACATTAGGGTTGCTGAAACTGGAATTCTTGAGACAAGATTTAAGGTCCCTAAAAGCTTGAGAGCTCCAAAAACCACCACTGAATGAAATTGCTATTAATAAGTGTTGGAAATGTTTTTTGCACATGTTTATCTTCATTATAAAATGGAACCAAAAATTAAACAAAGTACAAAAGATATTAAAATGAGTCCCTTCCAGCTAGATGACCTGGTTTAGGAACTCCATTCAGGGAAGCAGGGAAAGCCTGTGGTTTTCATTTTTATTGTCAAACAGAAGGTAAGTAACTTACCTCCTGTTCTTCAATAAAACATTCAGGAGCAGGGAACGTAGAAAGCTTTCTTTTTAGAAAGGCACAATAGAGAAGGTTTTCGAGTTTGATTTCCTATACATACTTTTATTTTTTTCTGAAATATTAATATTCTATTTCTTACATCCATGTTAGCAAAGAAATAGACTGCAAAGATTAGTCCTTTTTTTTGTATGAAAAGCAAAGGAATGTATCATTGTTAGGGGCAGGAGCATTTGTAATGTGCTAACACAAAAACTGCACTGAAATCTGTGATCTGTGTCAGCGGGTGGGATGATTTCTGAGCTGTAACATGATTGGCTGTGAGCTCCCAGGAAACAAGGCTGGTTCCCAGGTAAGGTGAATTAAGGGGGCTGACCACTAGTATCCACAAGTTATTTTCATAAATCACCCAGCATGCACAGCATAGGGAGAGGTGAGACACAGCTTTTTGTATCTTTGTGAATGTGCTCTTTTTATTGGGGAAATGTTGTCTGGAGACTTTAATTCCCCTTTAAGCCCAGTCTTCCTGAGGAAGCTGTCCCAGCCCCCTGTCAATCATGTCCATGACCACTGTTATCACAGGCAATTATTAATTGTTCTTCCTCCTGCTGCTGCTTCTGTGCATACTCAAGCTCAAAAAAGAGCTTGTCAAGTACAGGAAGAGGCAGCTACCTTTGGAAGACCTGATATAATACTTCACTGCAAAAGCGAACTATTCCTTTAATGCATTGATTGAAGGTTGGGGAGCAGGCATTTGCATATAAGCAACTGAGAGAATGAGGTCTAATTGGGCATGGGTGGGAAAAAATAACAACATCATCTACTTGGTGTACTTTCACTTTTCAAATTCAGCTACTATTGTTGGGCATAGTCTAATTAGACACTTGATAGATTCAGTGATTATTGCCACTATTAAATGTTTAATGCAGTGTTTCTCATCCAGGGTTCCCTGAGAGGTTGCATGGAGGTCCTTAAGATTGGGACAGAAGCTGTATGGATCCACCATTGTGATGAATACAAATATATTTTTCTATATATTTATTAATGTTCTATATTTGTATGAATTATGTGTTTGATATATTTATGTCTTAGAGATAAAAAAAAAAGTACCGTATATACTCGAGTATAAGCCGTGGTACCCATTTTTGCCTCCAAAATCAGAAAAACATGATTGACTCGAGTATAAGCCGAGGGTAGAAATTAGGACCATTACTGCCTTCTGATTCTATATATTGACATTAGTTGCCCTTTAATATACAGTAATCCATACAGTAACCCTAATACCTTTCCACTGTAGATGTTTGGAAACTACAACTCCCAGCATGCTTTCGTTGCTGGGAGTTGTAGTTTCCAAACACCTATGGTAGAAAGGTATTGGGTGTTACTGTATGGCAATGGCATACTGTCACCCACCATAGAGCCCCCCCCCCCCCCCCAGTTCACTTACCGTACCTGGCCAGTCTTCAGTCTTCATCTCTCCGCCGGCTGCCGCTTGCTCTGTGCAGAGCCGGCAGTTCCCAGTACTGCTTCGCAGCTGCGCGATGACGTCATCCCGCCAGCGTGCGCGATGACATCATCGCGCACCCGTGAAGAACTACTGGGAACTGCCGGCTTTCCTTCCTGACTCGCGGCTGCATCTGGAATTAAGGTAAGTTTTCTCTTGACTCGAGTATAAGCTGAGGCAAGGTTTTTAGGTCGATTTTTAAACCTAAAAACCTCGGCTTATACTCGAGTATATACGGTAATGTGTTTTTATGTAAGGGTTTCCTGAGATATTAACATATTATCAAGGGTTCCATAAGGATAAAAAAGTTGAGAAACACTGGTATAGACCCATCCCCTGCCAGGAATTTGAGTGCATTTTTTGAGTGCATATTTCTGTTTGTATAAATTATGTATTTTGATGATTTGATGACAGAGAAAGTAAAAGAAAAATAATCTATAATCATTATTTTATGTACAATAGGTTTTCTCCGAGACTAAGGAAATTATTTCAAGGGTTCCCCACAGATAAAATGGTTGAGAAACACTGGTCTAATGATAGACTTTTATCTATCAATGTTTCAGCAATATTCACCGTCCTAGGCCATTCATTTTGTGATCAGAAGTCAATCGCTAAAAAGATTGAGCCAAGTGGTTCTTGAAACACTGCAGGAACATGTGAAGGTAAGTTCATAGTGTACGGCCAGCATTACATTTCTCTCCAATTTCAGTTTTTCCAAGACTAGTTTCATCTGTGCAGAAATCAATTTCACAGTAATGCAATACTTTTACGGACTGTACTCTTTGCAGGATACATTTGAACGTTATGCAAACACTTAAACTTTCGTTCAATAACTAAATACTTATGTGAAGGTGGCATTGCAGTTTAAGTGTTTTTTACACAAATCATGAAATTTTGTGTTGACATTTTTATATCCATATACAGAATTTTCAGCGAGGAAAAAGCCATTTGCCACATTTTCAGAAAGCTGTGGACAGAACAAGTGATCAATATTTTACATTTTTTTTCAAGTCTCATACAAATTTGATTTCTCAAATAGCCGCATTGCAACTTGAACAGAATATTTATTAAAAGAAACTTTTCTGTCGATTATATTGTGAAAGCTGCAGAATTTCTTAGTATTTCTATTAAGCATCTTTTATGCTACTCATAAGTAATGCATAAGTAATGCAAAGCTACCCAGAATGCAGCTCACCGCCCAATCTATGTGTGCACCTGTTGGTACTGTCCTTACCATTCGTATACAGTTCTATTAACAATTATTCTTTAAATGTTTAGGGTAGGGTAATCTGCGTATCTGCAATATAAGGGTTTAACAATTCAGCTGGATCCACATCACAAAATCATTACAGAATATCTTCTTGCAGATATTAACATTCACTCCTTTCGTGCATCAATATTACTGCTAATTTTCTGTTGCGCATAGATTTTGTGGGTGGACTGCCATACCTCACCTGGTACAAACAATCACTGAACTAAGATAAATGCAATATGAGCTCAAATGAATTACATTTACAAATCCTCTGCATATGCTAATGACATCTTTATAACATTAAAAAATATGAAAATAGCCTTAATTTTCAATTTCAGCAGAGAAGTGATTATATTGCTGTATTTGCTTTTGCTGGCTTTATTTGTTTATTGTTTACCCTGACCTGGTTGCAGATATCATGCTATGGCAAGCACTGAAATGCTATAAGCCCTGACCTGCCAAGCAGTGTGCATCCAAGTTATGGTAAAAATATAAATCTTTAGTCATTTGCTTTTAATCAAACATGAGCATTTTCAAATGCACAGTATGACAATTTCAGGAATCATACACATTTATGCAGATTTTTCTTCCAGTGCAAACATTTAAAAAAAATGTGTGTGTGTATATATGTATATATATATATATATATATATATATATATATTATTAACACTATGTCTATATATATAAAACAAACATACCCCAAACAGTGAACCTTGGTAGACACAGGCACCTATAAAAGAAAGAAAACATAAGGTTAGATAATGAAGATATTTACTGTAGAGCACCATCATAATGTGGCAGCACACTTCATTTGCTTATAAATACATTGCACTAATATTATGCTGAGGGAACTACTCTCAAAATAGACCATATTAGATATCATTATTATTGAAATGGTTTTAAAGGGCATGTTCACCCATTAAATTATTAAAGGGGAACTGTGGTCCAAAAATGACTTTAGGTAAATTGAGGTAAATTGATAGGAATTGCTCCCCTGGGAATTTTTGCAATTTATATCCATTGTTTATTTTGCATAGTTTTGAAGATATTTACATTTTTGTGTGTGATATGGCAGCAGCATCACCAGGTCCCCTGCACTTCCTGCTTCCTGTTCTGAAACTGTCAGTCAATCTGTCCTGTCTCCTCCTCCCCTTTGCAGCCCCCCTGGTCCCTCCCCCTCATGGACCCCATGGTCCCTCCAGTTACAGGTCCCCCATGGCCCATTATCTTATAGCCCCATGTGGCCCGCCTACTCGTGGGTGCCGTGGCCCCGCCCACCCACGGGTGTCTAAGCCCTGCCCACTCAGTTATCTAAGCCCCGCCCACTCGTGGGTGCCGTGGGTTACTCAGACCCCCCCTTACCTTCTCTGTCAGGACTTCCCACAGCAGAGAGGAGGAGGGACTTCCTGTCTCCCTCACACACTGAGGGAGTCTGAGGCTGTGCTCCCCGGTGGCACTGTGCAGGAGAAACCTCAGGACTGTCACATGTCAGCCTCCCACCCGTTAACTTTCTGGTCAGTCATTTCTGTATAACTTGGACTTTGGAGCACGTAGAGGGGTGATTGATGGGGTAGGAAACTGGCCTTTCATTTAAACTCAACTTGTTTGGAGACCACAGTTCCCCTTTAATTTGGCTTGAAAAGAAATTACTGTTCTTTCTATTTCTTCTTCGGTACAGACGTATGGGGCATATAGGAGAAGTGTGCTATCTTCTAGCTAAGGAATCATCAGAAATTAATGAATTTAATAACATTTTTCGCCATAGACTATAATGGGTGCAATACTCAAATGTGTTTATTTAGAGATTTAAGGGTCATGTGATCAAAACAGGTATTTTCCTGGCAAACCCCCAACCCACACACAGACACAGGTACACACACCTACTGATCTACCCCTCCATTCCTGTGGCAGTAATACTTAAAGGGTAACTACAGTCAAAAAACTAATTTTTATCAATAGTTAATAAAAGTTAGTTTTATAGTCATACATGCAAAAACTGTACATACCTCATAACCTGACAGAGGTACACACACCTACTGACAAACCCTTCCATTCCAGTGGCAGCCATACTTAAGGGATAACTATAGTCAAAAACTAAAGTTTGCTTAATCAGCAAATAAAAGTTAGTTTAGTCATACATTCAAAAACACATACCACCCAAACTGACACAGGTACACACACCTACTGACTATAGCCAAAAAAGTTGATCTATCATCAATAAAAGTTAGTTTTATGGTCATAAACGCAAAAAAGACATGACCCCCAACCTGACACATGTACACACACTACACACACCTACTGACCTACACTTTCATTTCTGTAGCAGCCATACTTAGAAAGGGTAAAAAAAAAAAAAAGCTTGATCAATAATTTTAAAAGTTTGTTTTTTAATCCCCAAACAGACACAGGTACACACACCTACTGACCTACCCTATCATTCCCGTGGCAGCCTTAAAAGGTAACTATAGTCAAAAACTATGGTGGTCATAAACATAAAAAAGACATACCCCCAACCTAACAGGTACACACGCCTACTGACCTATCTTTTTCTTTCTGTATCAGCTATACTAAAAAGGGTAACTATAGTCAAAAAAAACAAATTTTGATCATTAATCAAAATTAATCATTTTGATTCCATGCTGTATAAATAGAATTGCATACTGTATATATAAGATAAAGTTTTGTGAATGGAGAACTTGTGGGACTTTTTCCATTGAAGTTTTATTTGTGTGTCATGCCATTCAACGTGTTTCGGTCGGACAATTAGACTGTCATCAGGAAGACTTCAAACAACAATCCTATTAATGGTTAGCACATTAGCACTAGGGTGAAATTACTGGTGAGTAGGTGAGTGTCCATCCACACAGAAGTGACAAATAAAAGGTAATTTTTCTATAGGAAAATTCCAAGAAGTTAGAAACCACAATAATAAACAAAATAAATTTAATGGCTGCAATAACATTTAACAACCCAACATACTAAATATTAGGAAGCAGTAACAACAAAATAAAACAGCTCTTCTTAGAAATTAAAGTTGTAACACTTTACTGTATTTAATGCATGCACGTCTAAGGCTGGGTACACATTTTTGCCCCCACGACCGTTCAGCACAAGCGAGCCGTTCAGCACAAGCGAGCAATCTGCTCGGACTGCAAGGTCGGCAGCGATTTACTGCCGCGTCCCATCACCTTTTCACCCGATCCGGGCAAACGGGTGACAGACATCGGTCGCCAGCGACTGCACACGCGCTGACGATGTTTGCCGAAAAATTGGCTCATGTGTACCCTGCTTAAAGTGACTGCCCCTGCACTCCCTTTAGACCTCCTGTACACAAGTGTTTGGGTGATGGTTTGATCTGCTTTAGTAAGTGATATTTTCACTGGTTTAAAACTCAGGCCAAAAGACAAATTATTATAGGTCTAGCACTTGTTATAAAGATCTACATTCCACACTTGACCCTCCGGTGTATGCAACTCTGATTGATGAAACACAGATCCAAACACAAGGGTGCACACGCCTGTAAAATGTCACACAGCAAATAGTTGTAATAATATACATTGCTTCTGGATTACAGATTCTTTCTGCAACCTTCTCATTTTGCTTGTTACTAGAAAACCAGGAATAACTAAGCTTCAAAATTTAGTCAGAAGAACTGTGATACCTAAACTATAACTTCTTCAAATGCAAAGAAATGCCTGGAAAAAAGATTCATGTTTATATGACTAGGAGTTTTTTTAGGCTTTTATAGCTTGAAATAGAGATTTAAAATTAGGCATAAGTGTTAATATTTATTCATAGATGTTAATGATGCAGGTGATTAAGCAACAGAAATTCTCTCATAAATAAAATATAGAATTTACACCAGACAGTACAGTATATGGTTAAGTGGAACCTGCAATTACTAGACAGGGCAAGAGTATTACAACCCTGTATGTGCACCAGGGGCTTTATCGTTATGTGTGTACGCTCGTTTTCCTCGTTCGGGAAAGGCCGAAAATTTCCGTCGGCCGTGCTAGACTCCCTATAGAGGAGTCTAGCGCGGCCGATGGAAACACACAGTCCCGAGCGTTCTCCTTATGAAGTTCATAGGGAGAACGCTCGGGACTGTGTGTATGTAGATCTTTGAAAGATGGCAGACAGGATCTTGCAGATCCTGTCTGTCATCTTTCAGAAATCTGGACTGTGTGTACCTAGCTTAAGGGCTAGGCCGCACTAGGCAGCACGCAGGGAGTGCACAAGAATCACATGCCACAGCAAAATCTCAATATCGTGCGATTCATTTGCGCTGCCCTGGGCGTGCGACGCGAATGCTTTGATGTTACCCTATTGCAGAGCATGCAACGTGCACCAAATGATCGCATTTGTTGCAAAAAGGGTTGGCAGTGCCGCGGAGATAATGGGGCCATCCTCATCCTCTTCTATTGGTGTGCTGTGTTAACGCACATTTTTTTACCTCTATTTAATTGGAGTGGATTGATATATGTGTATATATACATATACATACACACACAAACCATAGAATAGTAGCACATATATTGCACACATCATAGAATGCCTATGGCCATCAATCCCCTCCAATTAAAGAGGTAAAAAAATGAATCGCTATAAAATGCCTTATAAGAAAATAAATACAAATACAACATTTCATATTAACAAGAATTGCTTTTCTTGATAAAAGCCTATTGTTCTGGACTGAAAGTTTGTCTGTCCACACGTATAACCAATAAAGGCTTTTTCGTTGCGTGCACTAGAATATGTTTTGCATTTTATATAAATGCAATCATGGTAGCACCTGGGTGTGTATATGTATATGGTAGCACCTTGTGTGTGTGTGTATATGTCAAAAACAAAATCCCTTTGTTTTTGACAGTGTGCAGAGTACAACATCGATACGAGGAGCACTCATAGGTCTTTTTGCAAGATTAATTGTTATTCACAACAATCTACGTATTCGGCTAACTACTATAGCCGTCCTCAGGACACCAATCATGGTGATAATGAACCATTTGTTAACCATTCATGTACCATTCATGTACACTAGATCATCTGTTCAACTGGTACATGAATGGTTAACAAATGGTTCATTATCACCATGATTGGTATTGTGGGTAGGCACTAAAGGTTTTATATGTGAGATTAGCACAGTGCACTTTTAGTGTGGCTTGATAAAGGTCCTAGAATCAGGACCTAAACGTTGCTGTCTATTTTGTTGCAGCTGACCACAAACAAGATAATTCTCTTTTACGGGTGGCCATGTACCATGCTCAATTAGCAGATAACAAGGCAAGTCAAAGTCACAGTGGAATGATCACACTGAAAACAGTGTAGAAGAGAAGGAAACGGCAATGTACTTAAGGAACTCTGCCAAGAAAACTCCCCATTCAGAAAACTGTAAAGTGAATGATGCGCTGAATGATGAGCTCATCAGATCAGAAATTGGGAAATTTAAAAGTATAAGGCTGAAACCACACTACAACGCACAAAAAAAGGACTGTACATTTTTATGTGTTTTTGACAGATTTTGTGTGCGATTTTGACAGAAATGTATGTATAGTTTAATAGACCAAAAATAGTGACTGCCTGCGCTAAAAAGTCAAAATGGAATGCATTGCACACAGTGGGGCCCATTTCCCACGATGTACATTATAAAGTACATTATAAATAAATGTCATTGCAGTTCGCAAAACACAAACGGAGCGTAAAATGTGCCAAAAACACGCTAGTCTGGCATAGCCATTATAATATAACTGGTCAACTGATTTGCCCAGAGGCTAAAATAAAGTCCCATACAGCCTAGAAACATATTACTGGGACTTCAACTAATCATAGGAAACATTGATATGGTTAAAGATGTATGTACTGCACATGTTTTTTGTTTTTTTTAATAAAATGAGTATACAGACAAGTGGATTAATGCAAACAATTATACAGATAAATACAAAATATTTTTTTGAATAATTTAAGTTCCATTAAAAGTCAAAGAGTATATAAATATATGCAGATGAGCTTGCAGTCTAATGCAGGCCATACACAGCATTACCATTTTAACCAATTAGCTGAATTAGACAAAATATCCATGGCAGTTTTCAAAACTTTTAATCAACTGATATGTTATGTTAAGACAAAAGCTAGCCATACACATGTCTGTCACATCTCTGAGGGGAATTAATGTGCATAGCCAGCTTTTGAAAGCATTTGAAAGCTAACATCTGATTGGTTGGGGCAAAATTAGCACCATTTTAAACGATAAGAACTTTTATTGAATAACCCCGTTAGTATTTTATCCCCCAACCTGATATGAATACACACACACCAACTGACCTACCTTTAATGCATGTGACATATTTAAAGGGTAAGTAAAAAACAACAATGTCCTTTTCATTGACATTATAGTAAACTCAAAGCACTGGATTACTAAACAAATACTTGTGTTTAAAAAACACTGTTACCTGTGGAGCAGGGCTGGTAGGAGACAAAGGAAAGGTTTTTTTTTTTCTCTCTCTCTCTGAGTTAATAAGAAAGGAGGAGGAGTGATGTATGTATGTTAACAGGAATTGAAGCCAATTTTAAAGATGGAATAGATGGGGAGCAAACGATGCAGCAGAAACATTATGGGGGTGAACTGTGTACAGAAGCAAGAAGGTAGGTAAATTAATTGTTGGAGTGTGTTATAAGCCGCCAATGCCGGGGAAGAGGTGAAATGAATCTCCATATGCAGTTGGCGAAGGCTGCTGTAGGGGGCATGTTCTGGTTATGGGGGATTTTAACTACCCTGAAATAGATTGGAGTAATGGAACGGCCAGCACCTCAAAAGGTATAAAGTTCTTAAATTTCCTATATGAGCATTTTCTTTCACAGATGGTAGAAGTTCCTACTAGAAAGAATGCGTTGTTGGATCTGGGGATATCTAATAACCCAGAGCTCATTTTGGAGATGAAGGTAATGGGAAGCTTAGGGAATAGTGACCATGATATAGTGTCATTTAATATAGGTTGCAGAAAACTAAAGTGCACTGGCTTAACAAAAACTTTTAACTTTAGGAAAGCTAATTTATGCTTTAAAGGATCGCTCCTGCTCATAGACTGGGGGGAACTGTTTCTAGGTAAAGATACTGAGCAGATGTGGACCACTTTTAAAGGGATATTAAACTATAACATCTCCAAATCGTACCTTTAGGAAACAAGTGTAAAAAAATTAGGTCCACTCCTGCATGGCTTAATGCTCAGGTAAAAAGGGAAAGGGAAAAAAAGAAAGGGCTTTTAAAATTTTGAAAGCAAAGGCACAGAACAGGCTTACAGGGACTTCAAAAGTTGTAATAAAGAGTGCAAGAAAGCAATTAAACTAGCTAAAATAGAAAATGAAATACGGTTGCCGAACAAAGCAATTCCAACCCAAGATGTTTTTTAAGTATATAAATGGTAAAATAAGGACTGAGAATGTGGGACCATTAAATAATGGAGCTGAGGTGGTTGTAGAGGATGCCGAAAAGGCTAATCTGCTAAACCGTTTTTTTACATCGGTTTTTTACTGTTGAAATCCTACAGTAGGGATTGTAACAATGTGCAGGAGGAAATGAAGAGTTTTCACATTGGATAACAGAGGATATGGTACGGAATCAATTAGACAAAGTTAATATCAATAAAGCGCCAGGACCAGATGGATTGCATCCTAGGATTTTAAAAGAGCTTAGTTTCAGTTCTAGCAAGACCACTGTGTCTCATCTTTTCAGATTCGCTTTTGTCTGGGGATGTGCCGCTGGATTGGAAAAAAGCCAATGTAATACCAATTCCAAAAAAGGTAGTCGTTCACAGCCTGGTAACTATAGACCTGTAAGCCTAACATCATTGGTAGGGAAGGTGATGGAAACTTTGTTAAGGGATCATATCCTTGACTTTGTCTCCAGAGATCATCTTATTAGTAGTAGTCAGCATGGATTTATGAGAAATAGATCATGCCAGACAATTTAATTGGTTTTTATGAAGAAGTGAGTAAGAATTAGATTCAGGCACACTGTGGATGTGTATATTTGGATTTTGCAAAAGCCTTTGATACTGTGCCACATAGGCGACTAATGTATAACTGAGGACTGTTGGCCTTGAAGAAAACATTGTTCATGGATAGAGAACTGGTTATTGGACCGCAAACAGAGAGTGGTGGTTATGGGACTACATCTATGTGGGCTAAAGTTCTAAGCGAGTTCCTCAGGGTTCTGTACTGGGGCCGCTTCTGTTTAATCTGTTTATAAATGACTTAGAAGGGGCATTGAGAGCAAGGTCTCGTGTTTTGCTGATGACACTAAATTATGCAGACTTGGAAACTTCCAATGATGTGCAAGTGCTGCAAGCAGACCTAGATAATTATCAAAATGGGCAGCAGAATGGCAGATGAGATTCAATGTTTGATAATGTAAGGTGATGCATTTGGGATTTAATAATCCCTGTGCCACCTACACCATAAATAACTCTGTGTTAGGTGCATCTGAAATGGAAAAAGATTTGGGGTTCTGGTAGATAACAGACTTAGCTGTAGCAAACAATGCCAGGTAGCAACAGCTAGACTAGCAAGATATTGTCTTGTATAAAGAGGGAATAGATTCAAGAGAGAAAAATATTATTCTCCTCTTTACAAGGCACTGGTAAGGCCTCATTTGGAATATGCGGTGCAGTTTTGGAATCCCATATACAAAAGGGACATCTTGGAATGAAGAACGTCCAGAGAAGGGCAACTAAATTAATAAGGGGAATGGAGGGGCTTGAATATGCGGCAGATTAGACAAGTTAGGGCTGTTTACATTGGAGAAGGCGGCGGTTGCGTGGGGATGATAACCTATAACAAATATATTAATGGCCCATACAGTGAACTCTCTGTGCATTGTTCACTAATAGGTCATATCAGAGGACTCGTGGACATCCTTTAAGGTTGGAAGAAAAGAAGTTTCATCTTCAAGTTAGGAAGGTTTCTTTACAGTGGAAGAACGGTGAAACTGTGGAACTGTCTTCCAGCAGAGGTGGTAATGGCAAGTTCATTGAATAACTTTAAAAAAGGCCTGGATAAGTTTCTAAAACTAAAAAATATTGAGAATTACTGGTATTAATGCATATAGATCTGGTTGATCCAGGGATACTTTCCGATGCCGTTTGGAGTCAGGAAGGAATTTTTTCCCCCCTTTTTAGCTGGGGTTTTTTGCCTTCCTCTGGATCAACTGTTAGGTAGGGTTAAAAAAAAAAAAAGGGAATAGGTTGGACTTGATGACGATGTCTTTATTCAACCTTAATTACTATGTTACTATGTATGTTACTATAGAGTTTTAAAATCTGCAGCACAAACACACAAATTCCCTTCCAAAATGCAGTCTTTCAAGCCAAATTCAAAGTTTATACTTAAACTTTGCCTTTCAAGTCTATAATTGATTCTACTGTAACTACTATATATGTCTGTGACTATTTGTCTTTCCAAGTTGTAAAACCTCAGTATTCATGTTGGCATTATGCAATATATAAGTTGGGTTTGGGTTGCAGTTCGGGCACTCTCAGGGTTATTCAATAAAAGTTATCATTTAAAATTATGCTAATTTTGCCCCAACCAATCAGATGTAAGCTTACAAATGTTAAATAAGATCTGATTGGTTGGGGCAAAATTAGCACCATTTTAAACGATAAGAACTTTTATTGAATCTCCCTGTCTGTCTCTAAAAGGTTCGCCATCGCTGGTCTATATCATGGCTGTGTACTGAGGATACACATTTTTATCTGCAAAATTTTAGCCTCAACCAGAGACATTAGCAGTTTGCTTCCAACTGAATTTGGCAATGAAAGGATCATAAATACATAGAGATCCACAAACTAAACTTTGTATAGAAAACGATCAGATTTCTTAAGCTTAAGGCTGGGTACACACCAGCCAATATTTTCGTGCGTGGGAACGCACGATCGATTGTTCACAATTTGCCGCGATCGACAGACATGTCCCGGCCGAGTGCTCACTCGAATGGAGTGCTTGGTCAGGACAAAAAGTCCCTCCATGTGTACCCAGCCTAAAAGGCATATACACCCCAAAAAATTGTTGCCCACACCACTAACTACTTTACATAGTAAGGAGTCTTATGGTAGCCATAGACCGAAATTTCCACCCATCCCGATAACAAAATTGGGTCGATTTAATTGGCCTGATTTCGGCTGCATGCGCCATACATGGAGCAATAATCGGCCGATACCTGGTATTGGACGATCATATTACTGCATTTATTGCTACCATTACACCTACTGAATTTCAGTCAGCATCTCATTCCCAGAGAGTCAGTATCTCTAGTGCTTTGAATGGGATGTTAGTCAAGGTTCTCAAAAGAAGGTAGAAGGTAGGAGAAAGATATAATGCGAGTCAAAAAGGGTGTAGATCATTTAATTCAGGATATAAATCATGTAAAATAAATCAGCCTGAGCCACTTCAGAAGTTAGGTGTGCAAAGCATTGCCTGATGCACAGGGCCACCATCAGGAGCATGCAGGGGGCCTAAATTTGTAGTGGGCAATAAATACCACATACAATTACAACAGCACCCTCTCTCACAATAGCTTAGAGCAATAAAACAGCTTATAGATAAAAGCCAACAGCACATAAATGTGACAATACATCTTATCTAAATAAACATATTACTTATCATAATTCTGAACATTGTGCTGTTCATGAAAGTAGTATGTTGTATGGGCTGTTTCCCTCACGCACTCACAGTGCAACATTCAGTGTAACAGTTTTACACTGCGTGTTCTATATAAACAGTAAGTGAATGACAGCAGAAATACCATTGTGATAACACTATGATGCAGTAATGAGCAATAAGGGGCCTTTCACCCCAGATGTCAAGGCATGCTGGGAGTTGTAGTTTCTAAACATCTGGAGTGCGACGGTTCAACATCACTGACAAAATTAAAAAAAAAAAAATGGGGGTGGGGGGGGGGGGGGGGGGGGGTGGGGTGGTGGGTTGGGGGGGGGGGGGGGGGGTGGGGGGGGGGGGGGGGGTGGGGGGGGGGGGAGCATGCTTGTGAAGGTTCTCATTCATCCAGGTCATGATATATCTGTATGTACCCTGGAAAATCCCAATTAGCATATCACAGCCAGGTGTTAAGGGTGTGATTGCATAGTGGCAAGAGGTAGGAACGCCCAGGGTAAGGTGTCAAAACAGCATTGTACATGGCAGACAGTTGGTACCACAGAGTGAGGCAGAACAACTTCGCCTTAAGGTATCTGCAGCCTTAGCCAGAGTTAAAACTCCTTCATCTAACCTGACCACACAGGAAAGAAGAGCCTTAACATGCCTCAAGAAAGATTCCAGTATCACCATTCTACCGGCAGACAACGGAAGATGCACAGTGGTACTCAACACCTCAGACTACCATGCTAACGTGACCATGCTCCTGGACGATATATGAGGTTTTAACAAGGGATCCCACCAGCCATTACAGAAAAGGAAAAAGGTCATAGACTTACTACAACAGCTTCAAAAGGATAAAGCCATTGATCGAGCAATGTATCATCGCCTCTACCCTGGTGAGGCACATCCATGCATATATGAACTCCCAAAGATACATAAGGGGGGCATAAGGGGCATCACTAAGACCTACAGTTTCTGACAAAAGCCTTGTCGCCTGTGTATTTTGCAGTAACTCCTGCTATTAACCTGAATTTTAATTGAGCAATTGGTGTTAGAAATAGCTCATATGAAAAGCTAAAGCCCTCCCAAATAATATTAAATGTACTGGTAAAAAATAGTTTCACTGAAAAACGATTTATCATTTAATCAAGACAGAAAGGTCAAAATGTTGCAAGATAAAAGTGTAGTCGCCTATACAGAAAACGAAAAAAGATTCATACAATTTATTGATGAAATCATCAGGAATCATCAGAAAACAGTCTTGCATGCCTCCCAGAGTTCATCAATATTCTTTGGTTTCGTCTTCCATGCTTTCTCTTTCATCCTACCCCACATATGCTCAATGATGTTCATGTCAGGTAACTGGGCTGGCCAAGCCTGGAGCATCTTGATCTTCTTCGCCTTAAGGAACTTTGATGTGGAGATAGAAATATGCGATGGAGAACCATCCTGCTGCAGAATTTGGCCTTTTTTTATGGTTGGGAATATATGAGGTAGCTAAGATTTCTTGGTATTTTACACTATTGATGTTGCCTTCCACCCTGCAGATCCCTCGTACACCCCCATACAGGATGAAACCCCAGACCATGATTTTGCTTCCACCAAACTTCACTGTTTTCTGGGTAAATCTGCGGGTTCCAGTAGGTCTCCTGCAATATTTTGGCGGATGTGGGGTATTCAAAGAAAAGATTCATCTGAAAAATCCACTTTTTGCCACTTTTCCAGAGTACATCCTTTTAGCAGGTTGTGGGACTTGGCAAATGCCACACGGTTTTTCAATTGTATTTTGTTTAGTGCTGGCTTATGGGCACTGATTCGACCATGGAGGCCATTTCAAGACAAACTGTTCAGCTTGACACAGGGATTTCAGGTGACCAGGTCTCCTGGAGCTCTGCTGCAGTTGAAAGTGGGCTTGTCTTGGATTTTTGAGCCAACAAACGATCCTCTCGAGCAGTTGTCTTGCGGGGTCTGCCTGACCTAGGCTTGTCAAAAACTTCTCCAGTCTCTTCAAATCTTTTCTTTATCCTCTGAACTTGACACTGAGAGACATTGAAGGTGTGCGACACATCAGCAGTGGATTTGGTCTTCAGCCTCTTGATAATCAACACTTTAGTCTCAGGGTGAATCTTAGGCATGTTTGCAGAGGTCTATTTGCAGTTGATGTGAAGGTCTAGTGTACTGGGGTTCTTTATATACACACCTGATACCTAATTGATCCATTATTAATCACAGGTGAAGCCCATAAGACAAGGCTACACTTATGTCTTTGCAAAAATTTACTCAATGGGCTTTACCAAGCTGTGAATATTAGAATACTTTTTGTTAGTTTTGTTTTGCATTGAAACATTATTACAAAAGCTGGGGTAAAATGAACCATTTCTTGAAACAAAATCTGCACTAGAATTATTGTTAAGCGGCACTTCAGGTCTATTTGTTCACAAGCGACAAGACTTTTGTCAGAAACTGTATAGTCAGCAGCATCAACTCTGTAACATACAAGGTGGCAAAATACCTAGCCAACATCTTAGGACCATTGGTGGGAAGTTCTAAGCATCACATCCAGAACTCTCAGGATTTCACCAACAAGATTGAAGATATAGTAGAAACTATGGTGTCCTATGATGTGACATCTCTCTTCACCTGTATACCCACCAAAGAGGCTATTGACATGGTGAGAAAATGGCTAGGCCAAGACAGCACTCTTACCAGCAGAACTGATCTCAACCCAAAACAGGTGTGTTCCTTACTGGACTTGTGCCTGAATACCGCCTATTTCAAATAGAGGGATAAGTTCTATAAGCAAAAACATGGATGTGCTATGGGATCTTTAGTTGCACCCATTGTGGCCAACCTTTACACGGAGGAGGTAGAAAAACAGGCGCTTAATACCTTTAAGGGCATAGCACCCAGCCACTGATTCAGATATGTGGATGACACCTGGGTTAAAATCCACCAGAAGGAACTACAAGCCTTGTGTTAAACCTACTAATATATCTCTGACTATAGTTAAATAAACTAAAAATCAAATTAGGTAGCAAATCACAAAGCATTTATAAAAAGAATGCAATTAATATGGTACATGTTTGTGGGGGGGGGGAGTTACCTAAATCAGTAACAATACATCCGTCTTATAAAAGTCATCAGCTGTAAAGAGGTTTTTTTTCTCTAAAGCTTATGTTTCCTACACACGGGATTTTGGCAGATAGTATGTGCTAAGTTTTGGGAAAAATCATGCTGATGGCAGGAGCAGACAGGCAATTATAAAAATATATTTCTAACCAAAGCTCAGAGATCCACAGTCCCACTCTTCACACTGTAAAGAAACCTTTCCTAACTTGAAGAGGAAACTTATTTTCTTGTAATCTAAAGGATGTTCATGGATGTCCAAAGCTAATTCTGTTATCTACTAGAACCCCCAAATCTTTTTCCAATAGAGATTCACTTAGCACATAGTCATTTATGGTGCAGGTGGCACAAGGATTGTTAAACCCCAAATACATCAACTTTTTATCAAAATTAAATCTCATCTGTCACCAAAAATTATTTTACATAAAAAAATCACTCACATTCTAACATTTTTCTATATAACTTAATATATGGCAACAAATTCATTATGTAGTTCTAATCCCATACATGAACCAAAGCAAGCTCTTATACATGTATGGAAATCATTTGGTTGGGTGCCCCATACAGGGTCCAATCTAGTAAAAAAAAGCTAAACAATCACAATGCAGATGCCAATAGTTTGTCAGCATAGGGTTGATTATTTTTGGGAAACAAGCCTTGCCTTTGTAAGGCAAATGCCGTTGGATTCAATTCAAGGTGTATGGCCACCTTCAGTCACCCCCCGAAACCACAATACAGATCAGGTGGAACCGTAAACAGATATTCAGTACTGTGTTCTACATCCCTTCCTCTCTGGGACTTGTGAGTAGCCACAGTCATGGCTATGATAGCCGATGTCACAGAAAATAAACCATTTTAGGAAGTCTTCATACAGGTATATCTTGCAGATTTATTAAAATAAATATTAGAGAGCACACCCATAGGATAATTTAGAAGCCTGAATTTCCTAAAATCAGGGTTACTAGGGGAAACAAACAAACAAAGGGGAAAGAACCCAAAAAATGCCCCTTTACAGCAGTCACAACTATAAGGCTGACATAAAACAAGATACCACCTCACAGAACCCCCTCACAATCTAAAAAAGACATGTGTAATCAATATAAAGTGCCTAAAACGATTTATTCACACCATACAATAAAAGTTGGGCATCCCTGAACTAAGTATCGCTAAACCGCCATAACACAGCAGGTGGGTAGTGTACTGGAGCTAACATCCTGTATTAGTCCCATGTAATGGATACCAATACCCCTTGTACCAATATTTACCTTTTGGACTCCCATATAGGGAAAACAGATTTTATTTGTCCCATGGACTGTATTAATGTGTTTAGCCTTAGCACTATGTTCTATGCATTTTTTGTGGCTCTTACATGCTCCTGTATCCTCTGTGTGAAGGAATATACACTTCAGCATATAGATAACTTGGCTAGACTGACATGTAATGACACTTTTTACTTTAAATTTTCAATCAGTAGTGCTAGTGAATTTATCGGTTTCTTTCATACATTTACAAACACATTTTTGACTCTTTCTATTTCCTTTCATTGGGTCAACCCCTAACCATCTTCCAACTGTATTGTTCCCAGACTTTAATTGGCTAGGAGATATCTCCTAGCCCTGATAGAAGTTCTGCCACAAGATGATGAAATAGGCCTACAAACGTTTGCAAAGGTTTGCACATTTGCAAAGAGGCAGATGGTAGTGGACATGATTTAATCTACTATATAAAGCAGAAATCTTGTATGTATGTATGTGCTCACCTCACAGCCACACCCCTGAATGCATCCACATAACGTTGATGCCCTCGGAAAGTTTGAACAATAAAAAGCCTGCACGTTACTTGCAGAGTGTGATTCCCCAATTCAGTAACTCAGATGAAGGGCCTGGGCTCTGTGTGCTGCCCGACTTCAACAACACAGAAACAGAGTCCACTTCAGTGACACAACAACAGCATAATGTATAGCAACACAACTCAGCGAGCTACATACACAGAACAACAGTTTCTATAACAGAGGGAACCAGACATTTCCCTTAAGGTCTGTAAGACATTACAATATGCTCCTGGAAGGTTTCAAATATAAACCCTGCAAAGACTATCAGGGAGATTCAATATCCCGTGCTAACGAGAAAATAAGTGCTAAAATCACGCTGTCCCATGTACTAACGTGGTAGAGAAGGGTTTGCACTGCCTGCACCATGTCACAATTTTTTCTTTGCGCAGCACAAAGCCATGCAATAAATTTTGCGCCGTTTTATGCGCTAGGTTTTTGCGCAACAATAAACGTCTCTTCAGTTCGGAATGTATTAACGGTCGCAAAGTGATTACCGTAAATACTCGAGTATAAACCATCCTGAGTATAAACCAAGGTGCCTAGTTTTAGCTAAAAAAGGAGAAAAAAAGATATTGACTCGAGTATAAACCGAGGGGGTTAGAATTTGCCACTTAAGATGTTTGGAAACTACAACTCCCAGCATGCTTTATTGCTGGGAGTTGTAGTTTTCAAACATCTTAAGTGGCAAATACTTGCAAATAGGGTATGCATACAGTATGAACAAATAAAGAAGGTTTTACTCTTATTTGTAAATATTTGCCACTTAAGATGTTTGATGTTGCCCTGGTGTCCCTGTGGTATTCTCCTACCTTGTCTGGCGGCCGCTCGCTCCTCGCTCCACATCCTCTGCGCATCAGGATGATGTCACTACTCGGCGCCGCAAAGTGAGAGGCGCCGGGTAATGACATAATCCGGATGCGCACTGAGGATGCGGATCGCGCGGCCGCTGGACAAGGTAGGAGAAAGGTTGACTCGAGTATAAACCAAGGTAAGATTTTCAGGCTTTGAAAAAGCCTGAAAACCTCGGTTTATACTCGAGTATATACGGTAATACATTGCGGAAACAAGTGCAGGTAGTCTGCGATAGCGAAATATATTGCATCTCCCCCATGTTACTATTGGTGATATGAATGACATTTATTTACAAATATAAACCCTGGAAAGACTATGTTACTAAAGGTGATATGAATGACATTTATATACAAATATAAACCCCGGAAAGACATTACTATTGGTGATATGAAGATCCATTTATATACAAATATAAACCCTGGAAAGACTATGTTACTATGGTGATATATGACATTTATACAATATAAACCCTGGAAAGACTATGTCTATAGGTGATATGAATGACATTTTATACAAATATAAACCCTGGAAAGACTATGTTACTATTGGTGATATGAATGACATTTATATACAATATAAACCCGGAAGACTTGCTATGTATATGTGATATGAATGACATTTATATACAAATATAAACCCTGGAAAGACTATGTTACTATTGGTGATATGAATGAAATTTATATACAAATATCCCCTGGAGAACTATGTTACTATTGGTGATATGAATGACATTTATATACAAATATAAGCCCTGGAAAGACTATGTTACTATTGGTGATATGAATGACATTTATATACAAATATAAGCCCTGGAAAGACTATGTTACTATTGGTGATATGAATGACATTTATATACAAATATAAGCCCTGGAAGACTATGTAACTATTGGTGATATGAATGACATTTATATACAAATATAACCCTGGAAAGACTATGTTACTATTGGTGTATTGATGAACTTATATACATATAGCCCTGGAAAGACTATGTTACTATTGGTGATATGAATGACATTTATATACAAATATAAGCCCTGGAAAGACTATGTTACTATTGGTGATATGAATGACATTTATATACAAATATAAATCCTGGAAAGACTATGTTACTATTGGTGATATGATCCACATTTGTGGTTATTTATTGTCATACTAAGAAATGTAAAGCAGAGCCTCCTGGAACGTGACCACGCCCACAGATATTGCTGTCATGGCCACACCCCCAAAGATAACTGCCATGCAACCAGGCCCCTAAATGTTGTGGCCACGCTACCAGATATTGTGGTCACCCCCCAAAAAAACCAAAACATTATGGTCCGCCCCCATACATCATGACCACACACCCCAAACATCCCAGGTCTGTTCCCGAATCACACCCACATACACAAACATACCCCCCAAAAAACCAAAACATTATGGTCCACCCCTAAACATCACAGGCACAGCCCCAAACACCAAACCCACGCCCCTAAATGGCACGACCATGCTTTGAAACAGGGTGGCCATGCCCCCAAATATCGGGACCACCAAATGTCATGTCCCAGCCTCCCGAACACCACAACATCACAGACACAACCCAGACCGTCCACACCCTAGAATACCGTGCCCCCACCCACCGTAACATTGCAGACATGCCTTATCCACCTAATTAAACCAGGACGGTTTGTGGGTATGGACTACTTCGGAATTACCTGCATTACCTGGACTTAAGAAACAGACACACACTGCCCACATGTCACACACTTCACAGATAGTTACAACTAAAAGAACAAAGACATCATGGACCAGAAAGTAAATTTATTGATTGAATAGTCAATATAAAGTGGTCCTTGAGCAAGGATGAAGTGCAAACAAAGTGACATACTGCTAACTAATGTTCAAAAAACAGAGCACGCTTAATAAAAACACACAACGCTCAGACAGCACAACAGAATGAAGCACGCATGTCACATGCTTCAGAGACACTGACGCCTGTCAGTCACTCAAGTGCTGCGATATTCAGTTGCAATCAACATGTTTTCCCAATGGAAAATTCCATGTAGCATGTTCACAAGTAGGTTCACCACAACATTTGTATATTTACCAAGTGGAAAAACTGATAACGTTGTATATAAGGTTTTGCATTAAACATATGTGCTATACGTCCCTCAAGCAATCTCACCTCCTCAACTCATAACTATAAAATACATGACGTACATTACCAACTGTGCACTTGTTTTTCCCACTGTCTCTTCCATCTAAGCCAAACACACACCTGCACTTAAAAAATACCTTACCCACCCAGTGTACATGGCAACGTTGGGTACAACTGTTACTACCATATAAAATAAAGCTGCCTGGTTCTAAATTTATTTAAATCAAATTGTATATTATGTAGATTAACGTCATGGCAATTAACAGCCAAAACTAACCTATGTTGGTGCTTTGATTTTCCAACACACAAAACATTGCATGCAAATGTTCAGGAAGAAAAAGAAAAGCACCTGTAATTTGTCTCATGACAGAGGACTTTAATTTGCAAACTGCATAATCTGAAGAATTTCCTGTGTTGTTAATTGTTTTTCAAATCCCAGATAGAAGGCTAAGATGTTATCAGAATGTTTCAGCTACTCAAAAATAGCCTGGAGCTAAATGACTTTGAGGATGGCCAGGGATTTGAAAGGGTGTCACTTCATTCAGATAGTGATCAACAGTGTGCTAGCTAAAACCAATCCATAAATAACGCCTGTTCTACAAACAGAGCACAATGCTTACACATAACAGGGGAAAGAGAAAACTAACCTTTACTTCCAAAGGTAACATTTTTAAGATACCGTATATCACAAAACAACTATAAATTGTATTGCTGGAACTTAACATGAAGATTATGCTTATTTATCAATGCCTATTCTTTCTAAACAGGATTTTTTTTTTTATAAATCTTCCAGACAACTACTAGCGGAGCATGATGATCTCCAGGCAAATCCACTGAACAGGATGTGTTATCTCCTTCTAAAGGAACTGCTTATTAGTGAACATATTAGTGGACGGTGAAGGCCTTCCTGTGCATGTTAGAAAACATGTCCAACATGCACACGTGCTATTTTCAAATTTTGCAGATTCCTAAATCAACCAATTGTTCTGGAAAGTACCACCAACACATTACTGTTGTTCTGGAAAGGACCACCAATGTTTCCATAATATACTCTGTTGGGACTAGAGATGAACAAAACCTACGAGTTTCGTTCCGATAGAAGTTCCATGAACCTATTGAAAATCTGATTGATTCGGAATTTTTTTAAATTTTCGGTAGCCATTTTCAATACAAATTTTTTGATTAAAAGAGTTTTGAAAATTTTCAAAATACGTTGGATCCAGAGTTTTTTGAAACTGGTTGTTCCAAATCCAAACCAAGTGTTGTTTCTAAAGTGGGATTCCTCAGAAATTGTTATTGTTCTGGAAAGAACCACCATTATTTCCATATCTTACTTTGTTGTTGTTCTGGAAGGAACCACCAATATATCCGTATCATACATTGATATAGTTCTGGAACGCACCACCAATGTTTTCATATCATACATTCTTGTTGTTCTGAAAAGAATCACCAATATTTCCATATCATACCGTACATTCTTGTTGTTCTGGAAAGGAAAGCCAATATTTCCATATCATACCATACACTCTTGTTGTTCTGGAAAGGATATGCAATATTTCTATATCATACATCCTTGTTGTTCTGGAAAGGACCACCAATATTTCCATATTATTCATTCTTTTTGTTCTGGAAAGTACCTCCAATATTTCCATTTTATAAATTCTTGTTGTTCAAAAAGGGACCACCAATATTTCCATATCATACATTGTCATTGTTCTGAAAGGGACCACCAATATTTCCATATCATACATTGTCATTGTTCTGGAAGGGACCACCAATATTTCCATATCATATATTGTCATTGTGCTGGAAGGGACCACCAATATTCCAGGGCACAGAAGGTAAGAGGGCCCCCCACAACCTCCGCGATCAGCTGTTTTTAAACAGCTGTCCGCATGTATGAAGGCAACATAAGCGTGATCAGCTGTTTAAAAGACCTGACCCCGAACTTCTGAAAACCGAAACGGAAGTTCAGGTCCGGTCTTTTAAACAGCTGATCGAGGGCAAAATTAGCAAAATTTTTAACGATAAGAACTTTTATTACAAAGGCCTGAATATTTATTACAATATTTGCAAGAATGTCCACTCTAAGCAAGGATATAATACACAATTACATACATCTTTATGGATACTGTTAAATAAATGTAATCCACAATGGTGTAAACACTTTGCGGCAGTTACAGCATCATTGGAGCCTGATCAGGTAAAAATGGCTACTGCCAACATCAAGTGGATTACATTAGGGGAAAAAATCTATTAATATACAGGTACAACTCACAGATTAAGCCATTCAGTCTGCTTGCATCATGGCGATCATTGTTCTTCAGCAATATTATAGGTGCAATGTTGGCCACAAATGATCGGGCAGTTGTTTTTTTTTAAAGTTAAACAAGGTATAGCCAGCTTAATACTAATGTAAAGTTAAACAAGGTATAGCCAGCTTAATACTAATGTAAAGTTAAACAAGGTATAGCCAGCTTAATACTATTGTAAAGTTAAACAAGGTATAGCCAGATTAATATTAATGTGTGACTGAGATATTTTAGTAAAGCATAAAAAACGCCATGTAAAACACAAGGCATATTTAACTAACATTTACTTTTTAACTGGTTTATTACTTTTTTTACTTTACAGTCTGGACTATTAGGATAGTAATGTACTGGTAATTAGCTTGAAAACAAGAATTCTCTAGGGAATGTACAGGAAACAGCTAGGCACTAAAACTCATCTTAAGGGCTAGGCCACACTGCTGCGTTTTTTTTGCGTTTGCGCTTGCGTTTGCGATTGCGATTGCGCTTGCGATTTTTCAAAATTATTGAAAACGCGGAAACGCAAAAAAAACGCGCGTTTTTCGATGCGTTTGCGTTTGCGTTTTGCGTTCTGCATTTTTAATCGCAATCGCATGCGATTTCCTATACTTATTGAAGAAATCGCAAGCGCAAACGCAAAAAAATCGCACATGAAATCGCATGCGATTGCGATTGCGTTTGCGTTTGCGTTTCAGTGTGGCCTAGCCCTTAAAAACACACAAACCTTTTTATGACAATGCACATGTATAGCAATGGGGCACTTTTCTGTGATTTTGCTGTGCTGGTCTTCACACAGAAGTGTAAACAAAACTGCAGTGATTGGGGTTCTCCCCTACAAGTTCTGCACCTGTTTAGTTGTGATTTGTTTTCTCCTCTTTTTGGTGCAAACAGGGCCATTTTTAGGCATAGGCCACCTAGGCAAAGAGCTAGGGTGATAATGTTAAACCAGGTCACCCAGTGTTCTCCCTAGCATCTCCCTGTCAGCTTTTACTTGCTGTGTTAGATCTGCTCTCCTTGTTCTGCTGTAATTTGTAACATTGTAGTGAGTACAGAGCCTGAACTCAGCTCCCTCTTCTTGGATACAATGTTACAAATGAACTGAAGGTGAAGGAAGGAGGGGGGAGGATGAGCCCACTAATAGTACTGAGTAGAACAGATCTAAAATGCCAGTAAAAGCTGCTGCAGACTTTAACAGTGGCCCCTGTGACTAGCAGCCATGAATACCTATCCCTGCCTCTTTCTCCCTCCATCCAACACTCCAATTAGAACTCCTTCAATGAAGGAGACATGGAAAGCAGGTACATACTGTAGGTCATGTCAATGCGGCCACTGAAAGGGTTAAAGATAAACCCTGCTGGCCCTGAAAGTCTTAATGCCAATACTCTGGGAAAGTGCTGGAACTGAAATATTGTAGAAAGTCGCTGGCACTAAAGAGTTACGTAACACTCTGGGAAAGTGCTGACACTGAAATGTTGAGTCCAATACTCTTGGAGGGCTAGGCCACACTATTGTGATTTTAAAGGGGAACTGTGGTCCAAAAATGACTTTAGGTAAATTGATGGAATTGCTCTCCTGAGAATTTTTGCAATTTTTTTCATTGTTTATTTTGCATAGTTTTGAGATTTTACATTTTTGTGTGTGATATGGCAGTAGCATCACCAGGTCCCCTGCCACTTCCCACTGAATGACTATTACTGCTACCTACCTAACACACTGACTGACTATTACTCCTACCTACCTACCTACCATGTGTCACCTAGGCAAAGAGCCAGGTCACCCAGTGTTCTCCCTAGCATCTCCCTGTCAGCTTTTACTTGCTGTGTTAGATCTGCTCTCCTTGTTCTGCTGTAATTTGTAACATTGTAGTGAGTACAGAGCCTGAACTCAGCTCCCTCTTCTTGGATACAATGTTACAAATGAACTGAAGGTGAAGGAAGGAGGGGGGAGGATGAGCTCAGCTAATAGTACTGAGGGGAACAGATCTAAAATGCCAGGTAAAAGCTGCTGCAGACTTTATAACAGTGGCCCCTGTGACTAGCAGCCATGAGATACCTATCCCTGCCTCTTTCTTCCCTCCATCCAACACTCCAATTAGAACTCCTTCAATGAAGGAGACATGGAAAGCAGGTACATACTGTAGGTCATGTCAATGCTGGCCACTGAAAGGGTTAAAGATAATACCCTGCTGGCCCTGAAAGTCTTAATGCCAATACTCTGGGAAAGTGCTGGAACTGAAATTATTAGTAAGAAAGTCTGCTGGCACTAAAGAGTTAACGTTAACACTCTGGGAAAGTGCTGACACTGAAAGTGTTGAGTCCAATACTCTTGGAGGGCTAGGCCACACTATTGTGATTTTAAAGGGGAACTGTGGTCCAAAAATGACTTTAGGTAAATTGATAGGAATTGCTCTCCTGAGAATTTTTGCAATTTATTTTCATTGTTTATTTTGCATAGTTTTGAGGATATTTACATTTTTGTGTGTGATATGGCAGTAGCATCACCAGGTCCCCTGCACTTCCTGCTTCCAGCTCTGAAACCATCTCAGTCAATCTGCCCTGTGTCTCCTCCTCCCCTTTGCAGCCCCCCTGGTCCCTCCCACTCATGCCCCCATGGTCCCTCCAGTTGCAGGCCCCCCTTGGCCCATTCTCTTACAGCCCCATGTGGCCCAGCCCACCCATGGGTGCCGTGGCCCCACCCACCCACGGGTGCATAAGCCACGCCCAGTCACGGTTGCATAAGCCCTGTCCGCTCGCGGTTGCATAAGCCACACCCACGCGTGGGTGCATAAGCCCCGCCCACTCGTGGGTGCCGTGGGCCACTCAGACCCCCCCCCCTTCCTACAGAAAACTGTGGAAACAGCCTTATCAGACAGTGAGAACTCTGCCTGAAAAGGCTGTTTTCACATAGTGGGAAAGAAGGGCTGTAGATTCCCTTACCTTCTCTGTCAGGACTTCACACAGCAGAGAGGAGCACGGGGCCCACCCATTAACTTTCTGGTCAGTCATTTCTTTATATCTTGGGCTGTGGAGCACGTAGAGAGGTGGTTGATGGCTCGTTTTAAAGGTAGAAAACTGGCCTTTAATTTAAACTCAACTTGTTTGGAGACCACAGTTCCCTTTTAACTGCGATGGGATGGCCCTGATCACGCTAGGGCACCAAGATGGCTAGAAACAGCCCTGGGTGCAAATAACCAAAACCAGGAATCAGTTATGGAAATAATAAAAGAAGACATCGGGAGAAATATAGTAAGAAGTAAAATAATATATATATATTTATTTATTTTACAATGAATATATAGCCATTCATTCAATTTCCTGGTTTATTGACCCCAAACCAACAGCATAACAGATGTTAGGTTAAATGTGGCTAAATTTAGCCTTTTTAGATGAACAAATGTGGGCGTGGCCATCAGTTTTATTTATTGAAAGAAGTATAGCAAGATTTAATAAAAACCAACATGCATAACTCATACGCAGCCACTGTTGTTGTATAGCTTCATAGCAATGTGTGCACACAACTCGGCAGGCCTGTGCACACAGGATAAAGTGGTGCATACACAAAAATCTGTACAAATATACGCACAGTGGTATGTAGTGCAGACAATCTCCGCTCTTGGACAATCTGTGCATAAAGCTTATATAAAACTACAAAAAACATACGGGTTATTCAATAAAAGTTCTTTAAAATGGTGCTAATTTTGCCCCAACCAATCAGACATTATGTACCATTTGAAAGCTAACAACTGATTGGTTGGGGCAAATTTAGCACCATTTTAAACGATAAGAACTTATATTGAATCTCCCTGATAGCATATTCAGAAATGTGCCCTGTTAAATTATATGTGCCCTTGATGTCTAAACATTATACAAAGTAATAGAAATAATGGTGACAGATCAAAATCTCTTACAATCTCAAGTTGTACCACTGTGTTAACATGTGACCTGCATTGGCATGCATCAAATACAGGTAAAACCACAACTCCGAAACAGAGACAAGCCCTTAAGGGCTAGGCCACACTTGCCCATTTCAGATCAAGTTTTGCAATCTGATTGCGCTAGAGGAAGTGCATGCCTATGGTAGGCTATTAGAGCGGCCCCACTACATGCGCTGTGCTTCCATGCACTATCGGAGCGCATATGATCACAATTTTTGGTCTGTATCACATGTGCTCTGATAGTGGTAAATTACTGCTCACCACCGGTGAGTGATCAGCTGAGACAAATCACTGTCGGTCGCTGCAAAAGCTGCGTTGGCCAGCAGTTCGCCACGACCGATTGTGCAAACCCATAGGAAACAGTTTGACCGTGATTTACCCACATACCTGATCGCCCATTAGTCTAAAGCAGGACGAAAGGGCAATTAAGATTGGTCTCAGCCGCCGCTACCAACACCATACAATATTGCTGCCCGACCATCTGATACATGATACTATTCATCGGTTGGCCAATAGATATTTTAAACCAATCATGTGATATCTCACTGAATGGTCAATTAAGCCGAAATATCAGCCAACGTGTACCAGGCCATAGAAATATTTTTAAAGGAGTCAACAGTTTCAACTGGAGAATCTCTCTGTCCAACAGCTCCTCAACTACAGAGCCAACTAAAGCCCAATATTACAAGAAATCTGACTTATCCATTAATATTTTGGGCAGACCCATCTTGCGTATCAGCAATGATTTACTAACATCTTCCATCACACTGATTGATTTTGCCTAAAAACCTGTAAGAAGAGATCAATCGGGTCAGAACTTGGCTTGGCTGGGCCACACAAACGCGTTTTTAGCGCGTTTGCACATACATTTGCACACGCGATCGCGCATGCATTTTTGGTTAACATGGAAATTGTGGAAATTTATGCGATTTCCGATGTGCACGCGTTAGCGCATGCATTTGCGTCTTGCGTGCACCATTTTTAATGCGAACGCATGCGTTTTTAAAATATAAAACCGCATGTAACACAACGCATATAAATCGCACACGCAATGACGTGCGATAACGCTCGCGATTGCGTGCGGCATTTGGTGTGTTGTAGTGGGGCCTCAGCCTTATGTAAGATATTTGGGTCCAGGTGTTCGATCAGTTTGAAATATTGGACCATCTGTACCAGCTCTAACTGTTTGGCCCGCAAACAAATATTAAAAGGAAGTAACTGCATCAGTTTGTATGTGCCCCATTTTAATTGCATAAAACTAACAAAAAGTCACCACGTTAAAAAATGCTCGTTACAACATAATGAATACATTTTATATATTTAAAATTAAAACAGAAAAGTTTCACCTTAAAGGATAACTTTTCACTTCTTTATCCAAGAAATTAAATATTAAATACAATGATTCGCAAGTGTGTCAATTTAGAAAAGATTATTTTCCTGTAACTACTTTCAGAACTCAGATGACAAAAAAACACACTGTGAGCTCTCTGCTTAATAAAGGTGAAAGGAAAACATCAGCAATCTCTAGCCTGACCTTAACATCCCTTCCCCCCTACTTGTCTGGGGGTGGGAAACTGCAGTAAAACAAACACGGTGCTCAGAGAGCAGCAAGCCCTGGCAGTGCCTTATATGCAGCTGTATTAATCCCTTTTCTGTGGAGGAGCATGCAAAACATAGAAAAGCAGCTGCCTGATGCAGGATTGTACAGTGGGCATGTCAGCAGATATGAACAGATCAGCATTCCACTCTGGCTCCGGGCTTCAAAGAGCAGCATACAACAGGTGTCAGCCTTCCACTTAACTGGCATCTTATGAACCCAAAGCCACAGAGGAAACGAATTTAAAGACGAAAAACACAAATGTAAAGTTGTGTTTTTACCCCATGCTTGATCTGTGGTGTATCTTTTTTTTTCTTCTTCAATTTTAAGACAAGGTTACTGCAACCCCTTGAAGGCAGACATAACACTTTCAGGATTTTATACCTGCTATACATTCATCAAACTGCAACACAGGAACCATGATCATAATCGACACCTGTGCAGGTCTGTGTAAAATGCTTTATAGAAAATTATCTTTTGTTGTGCTTCATACCTAGGCATCTACATTCACATTAGAATTTCAACAGTAAAACATGACAAAATCAACACAAGGCAAAATGCCCATGTGTATACCAGAACAATGTGCTTGAGAAAGGTCCTGTAGGGACCGAAACATGTCGCTTTTGGAATTTGCAGTTTAAATTATTTCATAAACATTAAGGCCCACTGGCAATATACAGTGTGCAGAACATGTTTCTGTCAGTCAGGGTTGACACATTTCTCTGGTGCCCAAACAGGATGGGGTAGGACAGGGCCAGAAAGTGGGTAGGTGAGGTGGGAAGACAGGGTTAGTTTCTTTCCTGGGCAGAGAGTGGGCATTCAGGGGGTGGGGTTACCAAGGCCATTCCTATGACAGGATTTCAGTCCTGACTACAGGACTCTGGATTTTGTCCCTGCAGTCGGGGCAATCCCATCCAAATAGGGATGTCTGACAATACTGCTTTCAGTAGACTGATTATGGACAAAACTATCTCAAATGATATTATGAATATAAAGCTGCATGTACAGTATCTCTATGCAATATTATATCTTTCAATGTTATTTGTACTGTTGCTTAGCTGAAGCACCCATGTCTGATGTATCATGCATTAGTTTTGGAGGATGATAGAAAAAATGGCTTAAAGGGTATGTCTACCCACCAAACTTTTTATATACTGTAGGGCACCCTAGCCAAGACCCAACTGCCAAGTTTGTTTGGTAAAAAAAAGCAACAGAAATGTACTAACACTCCTTCGATCCTTTGAACCGGCACGCCGCATCTGTAGTACATAAGTACATTTCTGGGGTGGTCTACAGTACAGCAAAAGGTTTTAGAGGTAGCAAAGATGGAGCCAGAGGAATGGGGGGAGGAGGGGGAGGGCTCCCCTGTGCATGCCAGAAACCTCTCAGAAGACTAGGAAGCAGCAGGGACCAGATGACTCACTGACAGCTCCTACTCTTCAATTCACTCTGGAACTTTAAACAGCCACTGCAGGATAACCATTTGGAGCAGTGATATAAGGTAAGGTTTTTTTAACACTACACAGTGGGGTCTGGAGTGGGTTAAATTTGCAGGGAGATTCAATAAAAGTTATTATCGTTTAAAATGGTGCTAATTTTGCCCCAACCAATCAGATCTTATGTAACATTTGAAAGTTAACTTCTGATTGGTTAGCACCATTTTAAATGATAAGAACTTTTATTGAATCTCCCTGAAGAACTTTTATTGAATCTCCCTGTTAATGTGGTGGTAGGTTTCTTATAGGGAAAACTGCCATCTAATATAATCACTAATAAAGAATCTATATTCAAATGCATTCATCCCACAGATTAATGTTGTATTGACTAGAACTAATGAACATGTATTTTCTTTATAAATCTATTCCTAGGGAAATGAAATTCCATCACTATTGATCTGGTAACACTGATCTTCAATAGGGAAAGATACTAGTACTCTGGAATTTCATCATTCACCATTCATTATTCCCAGTGTCCTGCTGACAACATAAAAATATCAAATTACAGGTGAACTGGAATCTACTTTCAAGCAGCATAATTCTTACTGTGAAGATCTGAATAAAAAAAGACCTTTAATGCTACAAAAGCTCAAATAAAGCTGATTTCATTGCATGCAAATTACTTTATTTTACTATACACAACAGCAGGGGGGCAGAGTGGGACTTTGAATAAAGATCTACCTAAATCATTTTACTGTTGCAATTTACTTTGAGATAAGTAAGAGATTGCTGGCACATTTCTAAAAGAATAGATCCAGTATCAAATTGATCCAATTAATTAGCAGTTGTGATATAGCCTCTTTATTGAGTGGAAATATAATGAACTAATTAATATTTTTTTTCATAATTAAATACGTGTTAATGCTGAAATAAAATTAGAAACTTAAGTTTATTTTCACTATACACACTGTTAATTTGGGTATTGGGATTCTGAAATTTTTATTAAACCATTACAAGGCAGACATTTGAGAATTCTCTCTCTGACTAACACACACCCATCATAACCATGGCAGACAGTATTTTGTATGGTGTTAAAATATTAATCTATTTTAGCTTTAAGAAAGAGAGACGATAGAATATTCTGCAAAAGCCAACAAATGGTGGGTAAGTTACTAATCACAGTCCAGACTATAGCAAATTTCACAAAGATTAAGAACAAATTTAGTATTAGGTTTAGGTAATTGGCTGATCTAATATTCTACTCAAAGTAAACTGAACCTTACTACTGCATAAAGTTTAAAAGCCTAAAACAAACACACATGTTCACCTCTGCACAAAACATAATTATCCAGTTGTTAAAGATAATGACTTTAAGGCTGGGTACACACGGAGGGACTATATGTCCCGACCGAGCGCTCGCTACGAGCGAGTGCTCCACCGGGCCAAATGTCTGTCGGTCACGGCAAATTCGGCCACGGACGAACGAATGATCGAAAATGCCAAGAATCGGTCGTTCTGCCGAAAATATCTGCTGGTGTGTACCCAGCCTAAGGCTGAGGCCCCACTAGAATGCACCGAAGCACGCACGCAATTGCCAGAATTATCAATTGCGTGTGTGATTTCTGTACGTTGTCGCATGTTGTTCTGCATTTGTGCATGCATATGTTTGCGGGAAAAAATGTTAATCACAAAACGGAAACACATGCGCAATCGCATTTGCATCGGAAATTGCGTGAACCTTTGCATTCCCACTACATCCATTCTAACCAAAATCGAATGTGCAATCGCAAGCAAAATGTGTGCGCAAATCTGTGAAAACCACGTTAGTGTGGCTTAGCCCTAAAGTCTTTTTTAAACACACTCCTTTCTTTATTGTATGTATATATGTATATGTTTATTTATGTAGCGCCACTTGGGGACGCTATATAAATACAAGGGGGATAAATACATAGATAGTTCAGTACATAAATATATCAATTATATAAATAGAAGTGCTAGGGCTTTGCCACAAGAGGTAATGAGGTCCCTGCCCCGTAGAGCTTACAATCTAGTTAGGTGGGTAACACACAGATACAATCGAATGGGTATAATTGCTGGAGTGAACGTATGCAGTGCAAATAAAACAATCAAATACTGTGTTGGTTACCAGATAGGTAGGTAGGATAAAGGTTTAAGGCGAGAGGAAGCAGTACGAGTGGGGGGTCTGTACAGGAGCTGGTTCTGCGATGAGTGGAGGGTACGGACAGGAACATATGGGGAGACTAGAGAGGAAATAAAAGGAGGAGTAGCAGAGCGAAGGGATTTAAATGTTAGAAGAAGGATTTTGTATGTAATGCGCTGTTTAATGGGGAGCCAGGTTGTTGTCTGGTACAGAGGAGATTTGGGATCCAGTTTATTAGAGAGCAAAACAATACGTGTGGCAGAGTTAAGTATGGACTGAAGGGGAGAGAGGTGGGAAGCAGGAAGACCAAAAAGTAGTAGGTTGCAATAGTCCAGGCGCGGTAGGATGAGAGCATGCATAAGCATAGCGGTGGTTGGGAGAGAAAGGAACCTGCGGATTTTGGCTATATTGCGAAGATAGAAGCAGCAGGTTTTTGCAACATAGTTAATGTGATTAGAAAAGGAGAGAGGAGTCAATAATTACCCCTAGGCAGCGTGCAGAATGGATAGGGGAAATGGGGGTATTCTCAACAGAGATCAAGAAAGATGGGACAGGACCAGGTGGAAAAACTATCTTTATTCCTATAATGTATGCAATAGGCTAGGTAATGTTCCAATAAGATATATGGTAATTCATTTCTGCCCTAAACCTTAAATAGATGGATATGCTTACAAACGAAGCAAGGTAAAGAAACATTTTACATATATGTGGTCATCACATACAAGTGGTATTTTCAAGTGTATCCACTGTTTTTACACTGGCTAAAGAAACTACAAAAAATAGCACATGTTGGTTTACAATGCACTGCAATGGAAACCTTAGGCTACATTCACACAAATATATATTTATACATATTATACATCTACATAATATCAAATGCAACTAGTGACCAATTTAAAACAAACACAAAATGTAATTCTAGTACTCTATTACATTTAAATTTCCTTATGCTTTATTTACACTGTAATGCTGCTTAGCCTGCCCTTATTTGTGGATAAATAAAAGCAATTAGTTAAAGGGTATCTCCACTCGTTTTTCTAAGTTTTCGTAATCCAGTTCTATTGAAGAACGGGAGGTAAAGGAGCTGTGCCTTACCTTCCGTTCTTCAATAGAACTGGATTACGAAAACTTAGAAAAACGAGTGGAGATACCCTTTAAATAAGTTACAGCTTCTGTACCACTCCAAGGTTTGCTTTCTTCAGAGTCCTTAACTAGCAGTACTTGATTTTTATGTGCTGAAAGCCCATGAAGAAGAGTCAACCTCTTAGACAAGACTCAGTGCAGGGGATTTCAAAACTGGCATTTCTGGTATTTACTGAGCACCTGCCATTGGCAAGATTCTGTATGCATCTGTATCTGCTTAGAAACCGCTAGGAAAACTGGTCATGTGAATGTAGCCTTAGGTATGCACATGTGTTCCATGTGCATTTGCAATTAATTTGGATCTCAAATTTTAAAGTCAATAGAGACATATTAGGTGAATTAATGTAATTTGCAAGTGTATGTCTGTACATTTTTTAAACGTGTACAAACAAAAGCATTTCAAAACACAGAAAATAATACTTGAACAGAATAGAAGAGAATACAATTCTGTGTTCCAGTATCATCAGTGCCAAAAATGCAGGCATTTGTACTGTAAATACATTAATAAAGAAATTATTAAGGGACACGGATGTCAATTCAAGTATTTTAGTCATACTATAAATTAGATTGTATGTGCCTAATCACAATAATAAAAAATGTAAGAGAGAGTTGAAAAGTGTGCCACATGCAACTTTCATTATGGGATGGTAAATTCCAGAAAAACAAATGAATTGTGGATGAGGAAAGGTATATACCATAACTGAAAGAATCCTTATATTGTACAGCATATTTGAGTATAGTATATTGAACCCTATTTAGAAACACATTCATGGAAAATAGCTTAGCACGTTTGTTCTAGAAGTTTTCTGTTGATGTTCTTTATTGCAATGACTAAATGATTGTGATTTCTCTACTTACAAAAACAATTGCTGCTAAATTGTTGATAAATGCATATTTTAAACTAGGCATTTATGGAACACACCTGCTGTTTATCTGAGAAAAGTCCATTAAATTGTACATTCATAAGACTGAAGCGGAATATTTACAGGTTAAAAATATTTTTGCACTAACCCTTATAACCCCAAACGTTATCATACAGAAGGGATGTCCATCCTGAGGCCATTTGCTGTTGTTACATTGCAGTGGGTGGTGTTTTTTTGTTTTTTGCTTTAATTTAAAAACAGCTGGATGGGCTGCAGGTTATAGTTATAATTATAAGATCTAATTTACAATGAGTGCAGATGTTATTTTTGTTGGCTAACCTCTTTTATACAGTATGCTGCTGGTTGTGACCTCAAAAATCAGTGTAGGGCAGGGGTGTCAAACTTGCAGCCCTCCAGATGTTTGAAAACTACAACTACCAGCATTCCAGTAGTGTTTGAAACATCTGGAGGGCCAAAATGTTGACATCCCCAGTGTAGGGGGTAGTCATGGGACCTTGGTGGAATATGCTGAATAAATTAGACTTTGTCCCTTACAA
The DNA here is from genome assembly GCA_019447015.1 of Hymenochirus boettgeri. Classification (NCBI taxonomy): domain Eukaryota; kingdom Metazoa; phylum Chordata; class Amphibia; order Anura; family Pipidae; genus Hymenochirus; species Hymenochirus boettgeri. The sequence continues at coordinate 150,844,689 of CM033469.1, forward strand.
ATGTTGCAAAACATGAAGACCAATGAGTTTAGTGCCTACTGCTTGGTTTAGAAGCAAGTGCAGGGCCATGTGCCAGCAGCACCAACACATGTGACACTTAAAAGTTTTGCACTCACCATTTTAGTGAAGTATAATTGAACTGACACTGTGATCTGAGTACAAGGACAGATTCCATAACCCAGTGTGTAGGAGCTGCCATGTGTACTGTATGCCCCTAGGTAGGTACCACCTCTAGCACAAGGCACTTACCTTCTGAATGGGAAATGAATAGTGTCAATCCAAAGAGAATCCCAGTCACATGACAGCACAGTCTCCTGCAGTCCATGCTCCAGCCTTGTCCCCACTACACACTGACAGACTGGGGGTCGGATCCAATAGGTCTGCGGGTCTGGTCACTTCTATCAGGACATCAGCCCTGAGCAGCTGCTCCTGGGAGGGAATAACAATAACAGCGAAGGGGCCGAACGGCTGGAACGGTGTCAGTGGGCACTGGGATCCCTGTCCATGGTAGGGGAAGAATGGTGCAGCCCCACTCACCGCAGCTTCTTATCGCTGGACAGCCCCTACCATTACAAAAACACCCTATGGAAGTTACTCGGGGCTCCCACTGGCCGCCGGGGAATGTCCCCGCTCTGGAAAAGGAACAGATGTTCAACTTCGTAGATGAGGTGGAAAGGAATTGTCTGTTTCCCTGTAGCCCGAACCATATCTGTGTCAACAGCAGCAGCAGCTCAGCGCTGGCCGGGAACCCTCGGTGTGGCTCCGCCTATTGCACTCAACTTTGCCTGCACTCTCCCCTCCCTCTCAGGGGATAATGAACTGGCCCACATGCCGAAACTCTTGTCCTCGGGACAAGCTTATCTTTTCTTTATGGGGGTGGGAGCGCGTGGCTGAAGCTACTTTCCCCTCTAGCTGAATTTTTAGTGCATAGAGGGGACTGTGTGCAGGGCAGGAGGGACAGTATCCCTGGGGGTGAGGGAGCGAGGGAAGGACGGGGTGTGTTCAGTCAGGTAAGGCCGCGGCAGTGCCACATTGCCGGGAGCTCCATCATCACGGGGAATGCGGAGATATAGGAATTAGACTGGAATAGTCCGTACTGTACAGAATACAACTGGGGGTTACTACTTCCCCAACACCTGACAAGGAATGCTGGGAGTTGTAGTCTATGCAGCTAATGGTTCTCAGGTGTTGGGAGTTGTATAAATGCACATTTGCTTTAATACTCAGTGTATACAAATATCAACTCTGTATACCATATAACCCATATATAATATTACATTATAGCCATCTCCAATGTGATTGGAGGAATGGAACGGACACCTAGGCTGGGAGTGAAATCAGTCACGTGGGTCCGTGCAACCTGATCCCCTTCTAATGCTGCAGATGGAGAACAAACCAGGAGATGATGTGGGGCACTGGGATTATGGGACAAGTATTCATGGGACAAATTATTATTTTTATTGATTTATGTAGCGCCAACATACAGGGTAATACATGTTATACAAAGCCATACATATTACATACACAGGTAATACATAATAAAAGTAAACAGTGTGGAGTTTCTTACAGCAATACCGTGATACAATAGGAGAGAGGACCCTGCCCAAAGAGCTTACAGACTAGAGGATATGGGGTGAGACATAAGGCGATGGGAATCGGTAGGCTGTAAAAAAATTGGCAGTGGAGCGTGAAAGGCAGGTTGGATCATATTGGGTAGTAAGTGGGGTAGTGTCTAGGCCAGGTTATATGCTTGCCTAAAGAGGTGGGTAATAAAGGGTATCTCCACTAGTTTTTTCAAGTTTTCGTAATCCAGTTTATTGAAGAATGGGAGGTAAAGGAGCTGTGCCTTACCTTCCGTTCTTCAATAGAACACACAGGAGCCAGGAGAGAAGGTAAGAACTTACCTGCTATCGTTCCCCGGCCTTGGTCTGACAGGTCCCGACGGACTTGTCTTCTACTACGCGCCGGGGGAGGAGCGAGCGGGTAAGTTCTTACCTTCTCTCCTGGCTCCTGTGTGTACTATTGAAGAGACGGAAGGTAAGGCACAGCTCCTTTACCTCCGTTCTTCAATAGAACTGGATTACGAAAACTTAGAAAAAACGAGTGGGATACCCTTTAAAGGACAATTTACTCACCTCCCTTCCGCTTCCTCTTCCTTGTTCCTTAGCTTTTACCAAGGGTGAGGACCTGAACCACTAAGTCCTCACCCCTGGGTTCGCGCAGCCTACTGCAGTCTTTCAGAGCAACGCTGCTCTGGTGGGCTTCGCCCCCTCCTCCCTGTCGGCGACGAGGCCAATAGGATGGCACGCTCTGCAACAAGCGTATATATATGGAGGGGCTATGTTGGATAGTGCTTTATAGGATAAGTAAGCAGTTTGTATGGGATCCTTTGCATGATGGGCAAACAGTAGAGGGACTGACAGAGAGGAGAGGCATTAGAGAAGTGGGAAGAGAAATTAATGAGCCGGGCAGCAGAGTTGAGAATGGAGTGAAGCAGTGCCAGACGGTTGTTTGGTAAACCACACAGGAGTGTGTTGCAGTGGTCTAGCCGTGATATGATTAGGGCATGGACTAGGATTTTTGTAGCTTCATTCGAGAGGAAGGGTTGAATGCGGGAGACGTTTTTGAGTTGGAGCCGACAGGAGTTGGCAAGCGAATTGACATGAGGTTTGAAGGAACGATCGGAATTTAACGTTATTCCCAGGCAGCAGACATGGTGGCGAACAGAGCAGGGAGTTGAATACTTTGAAGAGCTGTTTGGGGTTATGGGATTGGGAGGATATGAGTGAAGAGAGGTAGTTTTGTTTGGCTAAGGACAAAGCACTTCTGATCCGACAAAGGGCACTTTTAAATTCGAGAAAGTCGATATTTTTGTTACTCTTGTGCCAGCGTCGCTCGGCTATATGGGTTTGCCTTTTCAACTTCATAATCTGGTCCGTGAGCTATGGTTGTGGGTTCTTGCGACCAAGGTGACGGGTGGATAAGGGAGCAACAGAGTCAGAGGAAAGTGAGAGTTGGAGAAGTTAGATATAGAGCAGAGGCAGGTAAAGACCAGATCCAGTGTGTGCCCATTATAATGGGTCTGGGCAGAGGACCATTGGGTAAGGCCAAGGCAGGAGGAAAGAGAGAGAAGTTTAGTGGCAGCAGAGGTGTTGGTATTGATGGGGATATTGAAATCCCCTAAGATAATTGAGGGGATGTCAGTGGATAGAAAGTGGGACAACCAAGCAGAGAAGTGGTCAAAGAAAGTGGTGGTCGGGCCGGGTGGTCGATAAATAACCGCAATCTGTAGGGGTGTGGGAGAGTAAACACGGACTGTGTGGAACTCAAAAGATAGACGGGAAAGGGCTGGTAAGGGTGTGATGGGTTTGAAAGTACAGCACTTAGAGAGAAGAATACCAACTCCCCCACCACATTTATTATCGGGTCTAGTGGTATGGCTGAAGTGAAGGCCACCATACGAGAGCGCGGAGGGTGAGACAGAGTCAGAGGGTGACAGCCATGTTTCGCTAAGACCAAGAAAAGTAAAACAGTTAGAGATAAATAGGTTGTGTACAAGTTTATTACAAACAGACCGTGCATTCCAGAAGGCCCCAGATATGGGAACGGGGAAGGGAAAGGAGAGGTACATTAGTGATATTGTGTGTGTTTAGGGTACTAGTGGATAAAGGAGCATTAGGAGACATTAGGATGGGGATGGGTTGATCATACAGGTGCGGTGTGGGAGTGGGGCCGGGATTAGGGGAGATATCACCAGCTGCAAGTAGAAGCAGGAGAGAGAACGAGAGGAGGTGAGAGTGGGATTTAAATAGACCATGTGTTTGTCTTGTGGTGGAGGAAGCTGGGGGTGTTTGACAATGGAAAGCAGTTCATGGTGGGAAAGGAGGGGAGAGGATAAAATGGAAGGTGTGATGTAAATAGACTTACCAACAATTGGGTGTTGCAGTAAGGTGATGGAGCTGAGTAGGTAGGTAACCAGGCAGAAAAAGAGCAAGGTTATATGGAACATGATAATGGGATAATAATACAATGGGAAGGGTTCAATGATATGATCCATAATTAAATGCAGCCATTTTTTTCCTAAAATAAATACTGTTTCATCAGTCCAGTGGAATACATTGTTTCTGCAGTATTCTGATTTATATATATAGCAGCAGGGGCAAGCGCAGGATTTTCAAGGGGGGTGATTCCTGAATGGGTTACTACTGAACAAGCTCAGAAGGAAGTTCATGACCAAATACATCCATATATTCTATTATATATGGATCATATATTATACACGGACATCCCACCCTGCCAAATGTGGCTTCCAGGCAAGGTGGGGGCATGGCACGGGTGATCTCAAGGGAGACCACCCCAGAATTGTGAAGACTCCCGCAACTGCCAGAAGGGGCAGGGATACTTGTATATATATATTCTCTACTTGCCATCATCACAGTTAGCCAAAACAGATATCCCCTTTACTTTTGTTATAAAGTATATTCATTAAGGTTGGGTACACACAAACAGATTTTTTGTCGAGAATGTTGAATGATGAACAAGCAATCAGATGGACAGGCGATCTGACATGTCAGTAAATCACCACCAATTGTGCAGCCCATGGAAGACAATTGTCCTGACTAAGTGCTTTCTCCCGACCAACCGCCTGATGTGCGCACAGCTTAACATTCTGTTTAATTGAGAAATCCACATTTGCACCACACTACCATTAGTGTCTTTCAAAGTCATAGTTCTGACACTAACGGTGGATCTGACATATTGTTGGTATCGGGCAAGACAGAAAATTGCCATTGCCAGCTACCTTTACTACAGTAGAGGGAGCCAATATCATTGGACCATGTATGGGCACATTGAATGCTCCTTAAGTATAAAGAATATATTGAAAAAATCACCTGTGTATATATATACTATATATATATATATATATATATATATATATATATATATATATATACACTAGCAATATTGTCAATATTGTGCCCGTTGGTGCACAATGGAAATTATGTGTGTGCATGTTTTGCTATGTGTGGATATAGTGGATATAAAATCTTTACACAGGTATATTATAAACTGTTACTCAGACAGTCACCAGCTTACAGAGGAACCAAATAGGATAATCTGAGAGTAGACCCAGGCAATCCTGCCACACTGTGTGGTTGAAACTAAACATGCTAGGTTAATGCTTATTAGTATTCACCACAGCAAGTGGTGATGTTATCTCATATATTTTAACAGAAGGTACCTCACAGCATCATGTTATTGTAATAGCATTGCCTTAATGATCTAACGTATAAACAAACATTTCTCATTCCCAGTTTACCTAAAGGAATGGATTTATCCTTTATATACTCTTATACAGATCCAATTGAAAAAAGTTGCTTCAGAGCAATTTTTAATAACTGATAACTGCTTTTTATTTCAGTATTACAGTAAATCCTTGGTAAACATGCCTGGCTTTACCACTAAGCAAAAGGCCAAGGACTTGCAAGCGAGCACCTTCATCCCAACCATTAATAGTGGCTGCCAATTCAAATTGTTCTAGCCAATCAGTCCACTCCCTAGTTACCCCATCAAATGGATCAGATTTAAAAATAGGTTTGGCAATTGGGCCTGGTAGAGCTACTGAGTCTAATTGGGGAATTTCATCTGCAGGTACAAGGCCAGGAGGATTTAAATCTATACTATCAGTAGCAGTCTCCATAGCTTAATACAGAGAACAAATATACTAAGAAAACGGAGAGTAAATGGTATTACCAGCACCGCTGCCACCAATTTGTACCAGATCACTGCTTTATGGAAGGATTATGGGTAGCATGGCACACAGTGGGTTACTCTGGTGGTCTGGCACAAAGCAGACAGTGCACATAAACAGGTCCCCCACATAACATGTGCAGTAATCAGGGGTGTCACTGTCTATGGTGCACCACTTTATATATTGACCAGGCCTGTATATTGTGTGTCCTTGTAAGTTAGTGTTATCTGTTGCCTCAGAGTTTGTATCCAATAAGGTAAATTGTCTGTCCAATAATCCATCAACCCTTATTTGCTTGTCTTATACACAGGATCTTGTGTTGCAGTCAATATCACTCCAAAGCACACACCACAATTCACTTTCAATTTCTCTCCTCCTACCATAGAGAGCAGGGATGTCTTGTATTTTAATACTCACTGACACCACCTGCAGGCTGGAGGTGGTATATAAGGAGCCTTGGTGTATATGTCCATTACAATACACATCATATCCTGTATAGCAGACAGAAACTTTTTCTGGATTACACTTCCTTTCACATGCATGGAGCAGACACGGGTGTGGTTTAAGCTGCCATTTGATCATTCCATTTTAAAATAGTAATAAAGTATTTTGTATATTTTGTGTTGTACCTAATATAAGTGCTATACTTTATATACATTTACTGATGGTCATTTAAATGGTAATAAGTGAGATAGTACACACATACATATACACCTTTCCTATGTGTAATATCCTATACCCCCCACCACATTGGTAGCTCCTAAAAACTCAATGCAATCTCCTATGGAGATATAAATATATTTATATAATATAAGGGATATATATATATATATATATATATATATATATATATATATATACTGTATATATATACAATGTGGTCAGTCAGCTATACAACCACCTCCAAGATTTTCTAATGTCCGATATTCCTTCTCACTAAACTCCATCCCAGTGGAGTAACTATATTAAGTATCACAAGGCAGGCTAGATACATTTTTTATACAAAAAAATGCTGCTTTTCACTCACAGCTCAATAATCATTGTAACAGTCTATGGGCACCAGGAGAAGTTGAACAGCAGACTGCACTGAGCAGGCAGAAGGGGTGGGGGGATTCCAGACTCTTATCCAGACTAGGGTTTCCAGATCAGTGAAAAATCAGAGGACACCTATTAAAATCACATGCAGCAAGGCTGAGTCAGCAGTAATGCAGTTTTAATGCAATTAGTGCAGCCCTGCTAACTGCATTTATTAAGAGCATCCTACAATCAGCAGGTAATCCTGAAACCCTAATCCAGACTCTTTTTTTATTGACATGCTGTAGTTGGTTACTTAATTGGAAATTATGGGACTTTGGGCCACTGAAAAAACACAGCAGGCATACTATACCTGTGTCATATTATTCAGCAGAGTCCAGCTTGACCCAAATTGATTTTGGGCATGCAAGTTGTCTGCACATTTTAATTAGAAACTTGTTTGTTTTGCTCCAAAATCAATTTGGGCCAGGCTGGACTCAACTGAATTATGTGCCAGGGTAATCTACTTGCCTTTTTGTCAAAAACCTGCTCAGCTTGTGTTCAGCTCAGTGTCCATATACAGGATTTTCAGGGAGATTCAATAAAAGCTCTTATCGTTTAAAATGGTGCTAAATTTGCCCCAGCCAATCAGATCTTATTTAGCATTTGAAAGCTAACATCTGATTGGTTCGGGCAAAATTAGCACCATTTTAAAGGATAAGAACTTTCATTGAATAACCCTGTAAGTGTTTTGTTTAAATTGACTTAAAGGGCATGTCCATCCCAAACTAAAATTTGCCCCACTGCTGGCTCCACTGTGTAGTGTTAGTGCTCCAAATGGTTGACCTGCCGTGCCTTCTGAAAATCGAGGAATCTAAATAGTATGAGCCTCTCTGCATAAAAAGATGTCTGCCCCTTCCCTGTCCTCCTGGAGGATTCTGGCATGCACTGTGGGGCTTTCTTCCCCTACCCTCTGGATTCCTCGGCTCTGCAATAATGTTTTTTTTTTTCTTTTTTTTTTAATTGTAGTACACCCTCCCTCCCGTTTTGCAATCCCTCCCCCTACCATAAAACCCCTTTGCCATATAGTAGCTATCCTTCCCCCAGCCCCAAACGCTATTAAAGATTTTACAGGAACTCCCCCAATCTTTACTTATCTTACCTCTCTCCCCCGGCGTTCTGTGCAGCCAGCAGCCGTGATTGGTTGCCTCTCAGCCAATCACGGACGCGGCTGCCAGTCTGGTCCCCGGCTTGCAGTTCCATGCAAGCAGAGGGCCTGTACAGTACGCCGCAGGAAAGAGGTAAGGTAAGTAAAGATCGGGGGAGTTCCTGTAAAATCTTTTATGGCGTTTGGGGCTGGGGGAAGGATAGCTATTATATGTCAAAATTCCTAAAATGGCGTGGACATGCCCTTTAAGATGGCTGCTTGAAGTGGTCAATAGGGAACAAAGAGGGGGTAATTTTGAAAAAAGATTACTACAAAGAGAATGTTTTTGGACAGATAAATTGCATACCCCCTCTCCCCATGGCCTAAATGAAGAAATAAATTGGTCTTCATATCTGTAACTTATCTTCCCCGTTTAAACTGAATAATTCTGCCACTGTGTATTATATCTATAAAATACAAAGAATAAGTAACAATTGTAGTAACAAGTTATCACTATAGTAGAAACATATTGTATCTCTGTGTTTGTAGCCAGATTGATGTTTGCAACAATGTATTCTAGAACTTATTTTCAGTGTTAAAGCTTTTTACTCCCTCTGGTGGACACTTTTTACACTCAATGCACTTTGATTTAGTAGGACACTGGATGCACCTTGAAGATAAGACTATTAAATTTTAAATACATGACACCAAATTTTTCACAATATATTTTATCATTTTAAATGTATTCTTTAAGTTTGATTACAGATTTTATGATTACAGGTTTTACACTGTCTTTATGCAATAATTAATCATGCTTATTTGCACATGTTAATTTGCACATGACACTCCCAAATAGGAGTGCCTAATTATAGGAGGGTATTTAACCTTCGGGATTTGTATGTTGCACAACACCTGAAGAAGGGGGCTAGTTCACCCAAAACGTTGTACTCATGTTTGGTTTGGAATAAATTTACATTGTTTGGAGTGCGACTACAAGCATTTATTTCCAGAAATGTACTTACACACCTTCGTTCCCTTGGCTCCTTCTGGAGACCAGCAGCCGCATCTGTGATGTGACTGCAGGTCCCACCTCTTCTGATCTTCCGTTCAGAGGAGGCAGAGGGAATGAAAGTGGGTAAGTACATTTGTGGCCTGATTTTAAAGTTTTTAATATACCATTTGCGGGGAGACAACAGTGTGTGCAATTTTTGCTTTGGGGGGTGGACATGCCCTTAAATGTATTCCTTTAGAACAGAAGTCGCTCATAACCAAGGGACTACCTGAAGGTATTAAGAATGACCAGGGAAAATAACTGAACAATGTTGAAACATATATTTTCTACTAATGCATAAAGGCAGATATAGATATGGGTGTAATAATGGCTGCCATCAGCAGCACATACTTGGTCCCTCAACCCTCTGGCAAGATATTAAATATATATGAATGTTTTCCACTGACACTTATATATAAGTATGTGGTGTCCAACATGATTTTCCAGATTATCCAAACCCCATCGGTATTAATTACAATCCCGACGGAATAGGTTTAGTCATCACGGACACATTGTAATTGAAAACAAGCATTGGTTTGTTTAGAACATGTTAAGGTAGGTCTTAAAAGCAAAGATCAGAAATCCAAACTATAGAGATGGAAAGCCCTTATATGGGATGAATTAAAAATAAATATTTTAGATACACTATCAGGGTTATTCAATAAAAGTTCTTATCGTTTAAAATGGTGCTAATTTTGCCCCAACCAATCAGATCTTATTTAACATTTGAAAGTTAACATCTGATTGGTTGGGGCAAAATTAGCACCATTTTAAACGATAAGAACTTTTATTGAATCTCCCTGTAAATTTCTAAAAATTTTGGGACATCTGCCTTTATAAACACATAAACTTAAATGACCTCTCATTCTTTTTCCTTAGGCATTATTGCACATCCTTTGCGGCAATAATAGTTTAGAGTCTAAAGACGGGTCCTTATCAGCCATAGAGCACCAAGCTGTTACTAATTTAGTTTCCTGTAGCCCCTCTACATACAATGTACTCATCTTTTCTGAGTTTTCCAATCTATGCACAGACCAATCCAAGAGGTGGTGGTGGGGGTTCTTTTGGAAAGAGGACACCAAGCACTTGCTTAGGGCACCAAAATTGTTAGATACGGTCCCGTTATAGGGAATAAATAAACTATTAAATGAGTGTATTACACTGGGATTCAATAAGCTTCTGAGAGCAATCCATTCTTTTACAAATGTTTGTAGAAGTAGTTTGAAAGTCTAGGTGGTTGATATAACACACCTGTGGCCATGCAATTGATTGGAACACCTGAATTCAATCATTTTGATCAAGTGGTATCCCAATACTTTATAGTGGATTACTAACGTAATGATGAAAAAACAACAACAAGGTTCTACGAATATATTTGGTCTTGATTACAAGATCAGTATAAGAGTTTTTATTTATTGACTGGATAGATAATAATGTCCCAGCATACTTCTTTTGCTACGATTAATGTATGTGACTAGTGGATTCACTTCTACATTTGGTCCCCTTGGTATGACGAATTTGGGGGACACTTAGGGTCAGTCCACTACAAGACGTTTTACCACACAATCCAATTGCAATTGCGATCTGCTTGTTAAAAAGCACACACAGGTGTTAGGCAATTGTTGTGGCCACACTTGGTGCGTTGCATTTTTTTTCTGAAATAGCAGCGCACAGCAATGCGCACCGGTAACGCACACGCATGCGTGTTTCTGGTCCGCTGTGAGGCCTCATCCTTAGCTCCACTCTATTTACTGTTTCAGTATGTTATCCCTGTCAACCATAGATTATCTCCTCTGCAAAACCTTCTTGTATCCAACTACTTATTATTACTTCCAATTTGTTTCCTTTTCTATCTCTTTTTATCAGAGATAGATTATGATCATCGAATCATGTGTGGACACTGTTGTTTTTCAAGTGTATTAGCAATGTAAAGCATCAACTAAGGGTAGGGGGTATAAATGTTGGAATGGAGAAAGTAACATCACTTGAGGTTGGATAAGGTGAATTAATTAAAAAAGAAAGGGAAGAAGTGACCCAGGGGAAGTAAATAAATATATTGTTTTAATAAGTATGTTATAGACTACATAACTGCATGTGCATGGTGTGGTTTACACACCTTAAGAGAGGATGTGGGTTGAGGTAAGGCAGATCACAGTACAGGTAAATCTGCCCTTTTAAGCTGGGTACACACAGTACCAATCTCTGGATCTTACAGATTCTGTCTGTCATTTTTCATGAGGGTACACACAGTCCTGAGCATTCTCCCTACACACAGTATAGGGAGAATGTTCAGGACTGACATGATTCCCTCAACCGCGGCCAAATCCCTATTCTTGTTACAGGGGGCCGACTGCAAGAGAGGGAAATTTTCTGAACAAAACAAGCAATCCTGATTTTCAAACACTGGACAGTGGGGCCAGTAGTGGGGGAGAATGTAGTTTTGGGAGTGGACATGCCCTTTAAGGGTCAAAATCCAAATCTGTACAAAATTATGATGTCATTTTGATTAAATAGTGACATCACTAAAAATTGGACCCAGACACTTTTGAACACTATTAAAATATGTTGAATAAGAAGTCTCACCAAGTGCAATACTTGGGTTCTTTGGGTTCAAAATCGAAATTAGTGCAAATTGATGATGTCATTCTGATGTCATAGTGGCACTCAAAAATGCACCTAGACACATTTGAACACTAATAAAAGAAATAGAATAAAAAATCACACCAAGTCCAATGCTTATTAGGGTCCAAATTCAATTCTATACACAATAATGATGTTGAGCTTATGTCATAGTGACTACTAAAAAAAGTTCCCAGAAAAATGTTAACACTATTAAAAGAAATAAAATAAGAAATCACCCCATGCACAATGCTTTTTAGAGTCAAAATACAAATCTGGAAAATTATGATATCATGCTGATGGCATAGTGACATCACAAAAAAATGGAGCTAGACACTATTTGAACACTATTAAAAGATAAAGAATAAGAAATCACACCAAGGGCAATGCTTTTTTGGGTCAAAATCAAAATCTGCAAAATTATGATATCATGCTGATGTCATGGTGACATCACAAAAAAATGGAGCTAGACACTATTTGAACACTATTAAAAGATCTAGAATAAGAAATCACATCAAGTTCAATGCTTTTTATTGTCATCTAAATCTGCAAAATTATGATGTCATGCTGATGTCACAGTGACATCACAAATAATGCAGCCAGACACATTAAACACTATTAAAAGACATAGAATTAAGGTGGCCATACATATGAATGATAATGGGTAAATCCCCACTTAGGCAATGCTTTTTCATACCCTGTGGCCTGTCTATTGTGCTATAGTTATTATTTATCCATTATTGTTCAAGTGTAAGGGCTTTTCCCGACCGCTTGTAGTGCCAACGAATGACCGTAGTCGCCACTATGGTCGGTCGGGAAAGAGGGAAAATTTCTGTTGGTCATTATTGGCCCCCTTTACTTTAGTAAAGGGAGCTGATACGATTGTACCATGTATGGCCGGACAACCGACTGATCCCCATACTGCGTATGGGAATCAGTCGGTTCCATGTGTGCAGGTTCCCTTCGCAATGTTCCGACAGAATCAAATTGCAATGGAAATCTTAAGTGTATGGATACCTTCAGAAATCACCCCAAGCACAATTCTTTTTAGGGTCAAATACCTAATCTGCATGATATCATGCTGATGTCATAGTGACATCACAAAAACTGGACCCAGACACATTTGAACACTATAGAAAGATAAAAAGTAAGAAAATCACTCCAAGGACAATGCTTTTTGGGTCAAAAATCTGTACAAAATGATGATGTCATGCTGATGTCATAGTCACATCACAAAGTGCACAAATACATTTAAACACTATTAAAATATCTAGAATAAGAACTCACATCAAGTTAACTGCTTTTTAGGGTCACAATCTAAATCTGTGCAAAATGATGATGTCATGCTGATGTCATAGTGACATCACAAAAATGTACAAGACATATTTGAACACTATTAAAAGATCTAGAATAAATAATCACATCCTTTTCACTGCTTTTTAGGGTCAAAAAATAAATCTGTGCAAAATGATGATGTCGTGCTGATGTCATAGTGACATCACAAAAATGTACAAGACATATTTGAACACTATTAAAAGATCTAGAATAAATAATCACATCCTTTTCACTGCTTTTTAGGGTCAAAAAATAAATCTGTGCAAAATGATGATGTCATGATGATGTCATAGTGACATCACTGAATCTTCCATCTTTAAATACCACTCTCTCAATGATTTTTAATGTCCGATTTCCTTCACTAAACTCCATCCCAGTGAGAGAACTATTAAGTATCACAAGGCAGGCTAGATACATTTTTATACAAAAAAATGTGCTTTTCACTCACAGCTCAATAATCATTGTAACAGTCTATGGGCACCAGGAGAAGTTGAACAGCAGACTGCACTGAGCAGGCAGAAGGGGGGGGGGGATTCCAGACTCTTATCAGACTAGGGTTTCCAGATCAGTGAAAAATAGAGGACACCTATTAAAATCACATGCAGCAAGGCTGAGTCAGCAGTAATGCACGTTTTAATGCAATTAGTGCAGCCTGTAACTGCATTTATTAAGAGCATCCTACAATCAGCAGGTAATCCTGAAACCCTAATCCAGACTCTTTTTTTATTGACATGTGTAGTTGGTTACTTAATTGGGAATTATGGGACTTTGGGCACTGAAAAAACACAGCAGGCATACTATACTGTGTCATATTATTCAGCAGAGTCCAGCTTGACCCAAATTGATTTTGGGCATGCAAGTTGTCTGCACATTAATGAAAACTGTGTTTTGCTCCAAAATCAATTTGGGCCAGGCTGGACTCAAATGAATTATGTGCCAGGTAATCTACTTGCCTTTTTGTCAAAAACCTGCTCAGCTTGGGTCAGCTCAGTGTCCATATACAGGATTTTCAGGGAGATTCAATAAAAGCTCTTATCGTTTAAAATGGTGCTAAATTTGCCCCAGCCAATCAGATCTATTTAGCATTTGAAAGCTAACCTCTGATTGGTCGGGCAAAATTAGCACCATTTTAAAGGAAAGAACTTTCATTGAATAACCCTGTAGTGTTTTGTTTAAATTGACTTAAAGGGCCTGTCCATCCCAAACTAAAATTTGCCCCATGCTGGCTCCACTGTGTAGTGTTAGTGCTCCAAATGGTTGACCTGCCGTGCCTTCTGAAAATCGAGGAATCTAAATAGTATGAGCCTCTCTGCATAAAAAGATGTCTGCCCCTTCCTGTCCTCTGGAGGATTCTGGCATGCACTGTGGGCTTTCTTCCCTACCCTCTGGATTCCTCGGCTCGCAATAATGTTTTTTTTTTCTTTTTTTTTTAATTGTAGTACACCCTCCCTCCCGTTTTGCAATCCCTCCCCCTACCATAAAACCCCTTTGCCAATAGTAGCTATCCTTCCCCCAGCCCCAAACGCTATTAAAGATTTTACAGGAACTCCCCCAATCTTTACTTATCTTACCTCTCTCCCCGGCGTTCTGTGCAGCCAGCAGCCGTGATTGGTTGCCTCTCAGCCAATCACGGACGCGGCTGCCAGTCTGGTCCCGGCTTGCAGTCCATGCAAGCAGAGGGCCTGTACAGTACGCCGCGAAAGAGGTAAGGTAAGTAAAGATCGGGGGAGTTCCTGTAAAATCTTTTATGGCGTTTGGGGCTGGGGAAGGATAGCTATTATATGTAAAATTCCTAAAATGGCGTGGACATGCCCTTTAAGATGGCTGTTGAAGTGGTCAATAGGGAACAAAGAGGGGGTAATTTTGAAAAAAGATTACACAAAGAGAATGTTTTTGGACAGATAAATTGGATACCCCCTCTCCCCATGGCCTAAATGAAGAAATAAATTGGTCTTCATATCTGTAACTTATCTTCCCCGTTTAAACTGAATAATTCTGCCACTGTGTATTATACTATAAAATACAAAGAATAAGTACAATTGTAGTAACAAGTATCACTATAGTAGAAACATATTGTATCTCTGTTTTGTAGCCAGATTGATGTTTGAACAATGTATTCTAGAACTTATTTTCAGTGTTAAAGCTTTTTACTCCCTCTGGTGGAACATTTTTACACTCATGCACTTTGATTTAGTAGGACATGGATGCACCTTGAAGATAAGACTATTAAATTTTAAATACATGACACCAAATTTTCACAATATATTTTATCATTTTAAATGTATTCTTAGTTTGATACACGATTTTATGATTACAGGTTTTACACTGTCTTTATGCAATAATTAATCATGCTTATTTGCACATGTTAATTTGCACATGACACTCCCAAATAGGAGTGCCTAATATAGGAGGGTATTAACCTCGGGATTTGTATGTTGCAAACACCTGAAGAAGGGGGCTAGTTCACCCAAAACGTTGTACTCATGTTTGGTTTGGAATAAATTTACATTGTTTGGAGTGCGACTACAAGCATTTATTTCCAGAATGTACTTACACACCTTCGTTCCCTTGGCTCCTTCTGGAGACCAGCAGCCGCATCTGTGATGTGACTGCAGGTCCCCTCTTCTGATCTTCCGTTCAGAGGAGGCAGAGGGAATGAAAGTGGGTAAGTACATGTGTGCCTGATTTTAAAGTTTTTAATATACCATTTGCGGGGAGACAACAGTGTGTGCAATTTTTGCTTTGGGGGGTGGGACATGCCCTTAAATGTATTCCTTTAGAACAGAAGTCGCTCATAACCAAGGGATACTGAAGGTATTAAGAATGACCAGGGAAATAACTGAACAATGTTGAAACATATATTTTCTACTAATGCATAAAGGCAGATATAGATATGGGTGTAATAATGGCTGCCATCAGCAGCACATACTTGGTCCCTCAACCCTCTGGCAAGATATTAAATATATATGAATGTTTCCACTGACACTATATATAAGTATGTGGGGTCCAACATGATTTCCAGATATCCAAACCCCATCGGTATTATTACAATCCCGACGGAATAGGTTTAGTCATCACGGACACATTGTAATTGAAAACAAGCATTGGTTTGTTTAGAAAATGTTAAGGTAGGTCTTAAAGCAAAGATCAGAAATCCAAACTATAGAGATGGAAAGCCCTTATATGGGATGAATTAAAAATAAATATTTTAGATACACTATCAGGGTTATTCAATAAAAGTTCTTATCGTTAAATGGTGCTAATTTTGCCCCAACCAATCAGATGTTAACTTTCAAATGTTAAATAAGATCTGATTGGTTGGGGCAAAATTAGCACCATTTTAAACGATAAGAACTTTTATTGAATCTCCCTGTAAATTTCTAAAAATTTTGGGACATCTGCCTTTATAAAACACTAAACTTAAATGACCTCTCATCTTTTTCCTTAGGCATTATTGCACATCCTTTGCGGCAATAATAGTTTAGAGTCTAAGAGCGGTCCTTATCAGCCATAGAGCACCAAGCTGTTACTAATTTAGTTTCCTGTAGCCTCTACATACAATGTACTCATCTTTTGAGTTTCCAATCTTGCACAGAACAATCCAAGAGGTGGTGGTGGGGGTTCTTTGGAAAGAGGACACCAAGCACTTGCTTAGGGCACCAAAATTGTTAGATACGGTCCCGTTATAGGATAAATAAACTATTAAATGAGTGTATACACTGGGATTCAATAAGCTTCTGAGAGCAATCCATTCTTTTACAAATGTTTGTAGAAGTAGTTGAAAGTCTAGGTGGTTGATATATAACACACCGTGGGATGCAATTGATTGGAACACCGAATTCAATCATTTTGATCAAGTGGTATCCCAATACTTTATAGTGGATTACAACGTAATGATGAAAAAACAACAACAAGTTCTACGAATATATTTGGTCTTGATTACAAGATCAGTATAAGAGTTTTTATTTATTGACTGGATAGATAATAATGTCCCAGCATACTTCTTTTGCTACGATTAATGTATGTGACTAGTGGGATTCACTTCATTTGGTCCCCTGGTATGACGAATTTGGGGGACACTTAGGGTCAGTCCACTACAAGACGTTTTACACACACAATCCAATTGCAATTGCGATCTGCTTGTTAAAACACACACACGGTGTTAGGCAATTGTTGTGGCCACACTTGGTGCGTTGCATTTTTTTTCTGAAATAGCAGCGCACAGCAATGCGCACCGGTAACGCACACGCATGCGTGTTTGGTCCGCTGTGAGGCCTCATCCTTAGCTCCACTCTATTTACTGTTTCAGTATGATCCCTGTCAACCCTAGATTATCTCCTCTGCAAAACCTTCTGTATCCAACTAATTATATTACTTCCAATTGTTTCCTTTTCTATCTCTTTTTATCAGAGATAGATTATGATCATCGAATCATGTGTGGACACTGTTGTTTTTCAAGTGTATTAGCAATGTAAAGCATCAACTAAGGGTAGGGGGTATAAATGTTGGAATGGAGAAGTAACATCACTTGAGGTTGGATAAGGTGAATTAATTAAAAAAGAAAGGGAAGAAGTGACCCAGGGGAGTAATAGTAAATAAAAATATTGTTTAATAAGTATGTTATAGACTACATAACTGCATGTGCATGGTGTGGTTTACACACCTTAAGAGAGGATGTGGGTTGAGGTAGGCAGATCACAGTACAGGTAAATTGCCCTTTTAAGCTGGGTACACACAGTACCAATTCTGGATCTTACAGATTTGTCTGTCTGTATTTTTATGAGGGTACACACAGTCCTGAGCATTCCTACACACAGTATAGGGAGAAGTTCAGGACTGACATGATTCCCTCAACCGGGCCAAATATTCTTGTTACAGGGGGCCGACTGCAAGAGAGGGAAATTTTGAAAAAAAAAAGCAATAAACTGGACAGTGGGGCCAGTAGTGGGGGAGAATGTAGTTTGGGAGTGGACATGCCCTTTAAGGGTCAAAATCCAAATCTGTACAAAATTATGATGTCATTTTGATTAAATAGTGACATCACTAAAAATTGGACCCAGACACTTTTGAACACTATTAAAATATGTTGATAAGAAGTCTCACCAAGTGCAATACTGGGTTCTTTGGGTTCAAAATCGAAATTAGTGCAAATTGATGAGTCATTCTGATGTCATAGTGGCACTCAAAAATGCACCTAGACACATTTGAACACTAATAAAAGAAATAGAATAAATCAACCACAAGTCCAATGCTTATTAGGGTCCAAATTCAATTCTATACACAAATGATGTTGAGCTTATGTATAGTGACTACTAAAAAAGTTCCCAGAAAAATGTTAACACTATTAAAGAAAATAAAATAAGAAACACCCCATGCACAATGCTTTTTAGAGTCAAAATACAAATCTGGAAAATTATGATATCATGTGATGGCATAGTGACATCACAAAAAATGGAGTAGACACTATTTGAACACTATTAAAAGATAAAGAATAAGAAATCACACACCAAGGGCAATGCTTTTTGGTGGTCAAAATCAAAATCTGCAAATTATGATATCATGCTGATGTCATGGTGACATCACAAAAAAATGGAGCTAGACACTATTTGACACATATTAAAAGATCTAGAATAAGAAATCACATCAAGTTCAATGCTTTTTATTGTCATCTAAATCTGCAAAATTATGATGTCCGCTGAGTCACAGTGACACACAAATAATGCAGCCAGACACATAAACACTATTAAAAGACATAGAATTAAGGTGGCCATACATATGAATGATAATGGGTAAATCCCCACTTAGGCAATGCTTTTTCATACCCTGTGGCCTGTCTATTGTGCTTAGTTATTATTATCCATATGTTCAAGTGTAAGGGCTTTTCCCGACCGCTTGTAGTGCCAACGAATGACCGTAGTCGCCACTATGGTCGGTCGGGAAAGAGGGAAAATTTCTGTTGGTCATTATTGGCCCCCTTTACTTTAGTAAAGGGAGCTGATACGATTGTACCATGTATGGCCGGACAACCGACTGATCCCCATACTGCGTATGGGAATCAGTCGGTCATGTGTGCAGGTTCCTTCGCAAGTTCGACAGAATCAAATTGCATGGAAATCTTAAGTGTATGGTACCTTCAGAAATCACCCCAAGCACAATTTTTTAGGGTCAAATACCTAATCTGCAGATATCATGCTGATGTCATAGTGACATCACAAAAACTGGACCCAGACACATTGTGACACTATAGAAAGATAAAAAGTAAGAAAATCACTCCAAGGACAATGCTTTTTGGGTCAAAAATCTGTACAAAATGATGAGTCATGCTGATGTCATAGTCACATCACAAAGTGCACAAATACATTTAAACACTATAAAATATCTAGAATAAGAACTCACATCAAGTTAACTGCTTTTAGGGTCACAATCTAAATCTGTGCAAAATGATGATGTCATGCTGATGTCATAGTGACATCACAAAAAGTACAAGACATATTGAACACTATTAAAAGATCTAGAATAAATAATCACATAATATGCGTTAAGCAGGTAATAGACAAATATATCATATAAATTTGCATAAAGCAACAATATAGTCACAATAATCATAAGGTATAGGCTAGCTTCCCTACCGCTATCAGTACCCCTAAAATAGGAGGAGGAGCACCTAAAACCAGCGGCCAACAACAAGCATGATCTCACCACTTAGCACTAGTCTGTATGGTCAGGATACAAAAGGAGGGTTGAAGAGCTAATTAAAAGGAAGCCAGAAGTGTTTCGTCGTATGGTCGGACTTCATCCAACGACAATTCACATCAACTGAACTACACCTTAAATACCTTAGCACATATGTGAAGCAGAATCCTGAAAAGACGTAGGAGAGAAAAGCCCACAAAATGGGTAAGAAGTCCCGCGAGAGCGGATAGTAAATCCCGCCCCTGTAGCACACATTCACCTCTTAGTAGGACAGTCATACGTACGTACGTCCCAGGGCAGAACCCTATGTCGGCCATATTTAAAAGGGAAAGAGTGCGCATAAGGGTTAGTTAGGTTCCAGTGAGAGCACAATTAGACCAATACACACAGTGCGTCACACTCAATCACTCATGGCTTAGTTAATGGCACCTAATGTAGAGCATACACCAACAGTCTCACTAGTGCCATCAACATATATTTACATCCATTGGGGGAAAAGGTCCCCCTAGTGACCAGTCAAACCACATAGAGAAAAATATCCCTCCATTGACAATAGGTATGTACTAATATCTACATCTAATAACAAAAGTTGCTGCTGTTTAAAGATATATTTTACACATTAAGCGCACAATCATTATTATTCTAGCAAGGCCCTCAAACAGATAGGTAGCATATAAAGCAGATTTAGGGAGAGCATGAATATGGTACATATATATCCAATACAAAATGTTAGCTTCCTAATGAGATCATCCTCAGAAAATATATAAAAGTCATTCTTAGAGTAGGTATCTGGTTACTTGGGTCAAACTATTGTATTAACTGGAGGACAAAATCAAACCTCTTTCAGGATAACGTCCAGACTGTCATAATCCCTTCCCAAAGAGCTTGTCTTTCTGTCCCTCCACCATATGGATACCTTTACTGTGTGTTAAGGATTTATTTTTACTCTGTAGAGGATAGCCCTGAGAGCCACTTTTAAAGATGACCAATAGTTTGCCAATCGGGATCAGGAATTTGTCAATGAAAATCTTATATGAACTCTGTGCATATCTTCAGGTAAGCCTTTTCATAAAAATCTAAGTACACAACCCCCGCCTTTTCGGATTTCCTTGCACTACAAACATTTTTAACCGCTGTACCATGGAATCACTTGAGATAATTCCAAGAGGACCCCCTTATACAATTTATCCCAAGAGGAAGTTAAGGCTATGATGAACTCAGAGACTTGAAAGATGCTGTTATCAAAATGTCTGATAAGGCGGTAATATTTTTTTGTGGGCAGAGAACTCTATGTTAAGGAAGCGAGGAGGCAACTATCTAATACTAACAACTATAAAAAACTTTTGTCCAATCCCACAGAATGCTTTCAAAAATGTTTTTAGCCCAGATTCTGGATACACAAGAGACTCTCAGGTCATTACAGAAAAGGAGTTGGGTTATCTAATGTTGAAAACCCAGTTACACCGACTTTTTATCTTCTCCTGAAGATTCATAGAATGCACAAGAACCACCAGGTAGGCCCATTATCTCGGGCATTGCCAGTATGTTAGAGCCTGCATGCTCTTACGTGGATTCCTTCCTGCAACCACATGTGACGCTCTAGAGTCCTACATCAGGGATACAACTGATTTTTTACATTACTCTTGATGGGGACGTCTGGATGGTCACATGTGATGGTGAATCTCCATATTCCAACATTAACCATGAGGATGGAATAAATCCTAGAATACTTTATGTCAATGCAAACAAAGCAGATTGTCCTAAGGTCAAGTTCATATTGATCTGTTGCGCTTTGTTCTACGGCATAATTTTTTCCTGTTTGATAATACTTATTATCTACAGGTCAGAGGCACAGCCATGGGTGCCAAGTGTGCCCCCTCCTACGCCAACCTATTTTTGGTGGTGGGAGAGGAGGTGGCACTTGTGCCTCGATGACCAGATATAAACACACGTATCCTATGGCTTAGATACATTGATAATCTATTTATGTTTTGGCAAGGCCCATATGATTGCTACAAGTGTATATACGGGATTGAATATAACCCATATAATATTCTCCTTACACAGATATCTAAGTCAAGTTGCAAGTTCTTGGATGTCCTGGTGGTGATGAAAGATGACACACTAAGCAACAGACTATATCTTAAACCCACTGCAACAAATTCTTTCCTGCATTTTACAAGTTCACGCCCGAGACCTCTTGTTAGGGGCATACCTAAGGGGTAGTTTATGCGAGTTCGGAGGAACTGCATGGACTTGCATGACTATATGACAGCGGCTAACGATCTTGAAAAACGGTTCTTGGAAGGGGGTATCAACAGACACTCCTAGGTGCACACAAGTCACAGGTAAAGAAAATGTCACAGGATGACTTATTAATGTCCAGACATAAGATGAGAGACAATGACCTTAGATTCATTACACCCTTTAATCAACAGTGGGACAAAATCAAAAAGGTTTTGTCAGACAATTGGGGGATACTTAGAAGTGACCCATAATTGAGGGACATTATACCTGCAATACCTCTTATGACAGCAAAGAGAGTCAGAAATTAGCTGACAAGCTATGTAAAAGTCATTTTGAGAAATCTTTTCATTCACTTGGGAGAGGTACTAAATTTATTGGTATGTACAGTGTGGGACATGTAAGCTCTGTAAATATATGTGTCAAAAGGATGGTTTTAAGACAAAAAGGGCAAGAGACATCAGATTAAGAAATTCTTCAATTGTAATAGTAAAAATGTAGTGTATCTACTTACCTGTACTTGTCCTCTACGATATGTGGGCAAGACTACACAGAAAATTAAGGAGACAGTTCCCATTTGTCGAATTTAGAAATGCAGCTAGATTACCACAGAAGGACGTTGCATTACAAGTGTGGCTGAGCATTTTTTAAGCCAGCATGGTGGTCAGACTGATGCACTTAAATGTATGGTCATTAATAATGTTAAACTAAGTTCAAGAAGTGGGGATCTCAAGAATCTTCTGTTGGAAAGAGAGGCACAGTGGATTTATAGATTGGGCACTATGGCCCCTGCTGGTTTGAATGAAGAGTGGGACTCCTTTTATATGACTATGCCTTTCTTCTTTTTTCCTATGTCTGACCCAGATGGATTGTTCGTGATCATTGAAGACTTCGGATTTCGTTTATCCTTCTCAACCAGCTTCAGTATAGAAGACCTTTATATCTCTCTTAAATATTGAGAAGCCTTACATCTCTTGGTCAAGCATTATGATGATTACTATTGAGTCTGTGGAAGTAGACATTTGGACCACTCTACATTTGGATTATGCTGGATCATATTTTCTTCACACAGTGAGCCTATTCATAATTTGGATTAATTGTCTATCTTTATAGATGTTGGATTTGTAATGCCTTATCCACTTTGGATTCTCATTAGAGGCACTGTATCGTTGTTTAGATGCTATCCCATACTCACCTGGGAACATCGATGTTATACTTCCACCTCGGATGTGAGATTATGACAGCCTGGACATTTTGTCTCCTCTTTGGGAAGGGATTATGACAGTCTGGACGTTATCCTGAAAGATGTTTTGATTTGTCCTCCAGTTTAATACAATAGATTGACCTAAGTAACCAGATACCTACCTCTAAGAATGACTTTTATATATTTCTCTGAGGATGATCTTCATTAGGAAGCTAACATTTTTGTATTGTATGTACCATATTCATGCTCTCCCTAAATCTGCTTAAATATGCTACCAGTATCTGTTTGAGGGCCTTGCTAGAATAATAATGATTGTGCGCTTAATGTGTAAAATATTCTTTAAACACAGCAACTTTTTTGTTATTAGATGTAGATATTAGTACATACCTATTTCAATGGGAGGGATATTTTCCTCTATGTGGTTTTGACTGGTCACTAGGGGGACCTTTTCCCCCTATGGATGTAATTATATGTTGAGTGGCACTAGTGAGACTGTTGGTGTATGCTCTACATTAGGTGCCATTAACTAAGCCATGAATATTGAGCTGTACACACTGTGGTATTGGTCTAATTGTGCTCCTCACTGGAACCTAACTACCCTTATGTGCACTCTTTCCCTGTTTAAATATGGCCGACATAGGGTTTTCTGACACTGGGACGTACGTACGTATGACCTGTCCTACTAAGAGGTGAATGTTGCTACAGGGGCTCTCGCGGGACTTCTTACCCTTTTCGTGGGCTATTCTCTCCTCACGCCTCTTCAGGATTCTGCTTCACATATGCCGCTAAGGTATTTAAGGTGTAGTTCAGTTGATGTGAATTTGCCATTGGATGAAGTCCGACCATATGGACGAAACGCGTCCGGCTTCCTTTTAATTAGCTCTTCAATCCTCCTTTTGTATCCTGACCATACAGACTAGTGCTAAGTGGTGAGATCATTCTGGTTATGTTGGCCACTGGTTTTAGGTGCTCCCTCCTCCTTTTGGGGTACTGATAGCGGTAGGGAAGCTAGCCTATACCTTATGATTATTGTGACTATATCGTTGCTTTATGCAATTTATATGATTATTTTTCTATAACTTTGCTTATGCATATTTTTTCTATGATATAGATACATTGTTATATATGTGTTTGATGCACTGCTTTGCACATTTATCTATGTATGTTCTAACATTGCTGTATGATTGAATAGATGAATATACCGGTATATTATCTGTGTGATGCACTTTACTGATACTGAGGGTTGGCAATGTGTTTTTAATATTTTTTTGTTGCACCTTTTTGATCATATCCCAAGTTTTACATTTAATAAAGGATATTTTATGTATTATTATAGTTTGGGTGTGCCCTGTTTATACCACTTCTGTTTTCTTCTGTAATTGTATTATATTAGTGGTGGGAGCACCCCTTACATCATTATCTCTGACACTATAGTGATCTGTGCCGGGCAAATTTTTCAATTTGTGTATATCAGAAACACAACTGATTTTATAACACAGAGTAAGGGAATCACTGTCTCTGAGGGCTTGGTGGTGGTCATGTGTGCTGCAAAATCTCTGTACATCAACTTGTATGCGATGGCATTAAGCCTGAACAATTGTTCTTGTCTATGCAGGATAGTAAGCGACAGACCCATTCTGATTTGTGATCAGACTATTACACTTTATTTTGTATCACAAATTTTTACCTGCAGGTAGGGGTACTGCCCATGGGTGCCAAGTGTGCCCCCTCATATCCCAACCTAGATTTGGGTTGGTGGAATACGGAGGTGAACCCAGATAAAGTGTATTAGGGGAGCTGACGCCTAGTACCCCAGGTTAATTGTATAAATCACCCTGCAGCTACCCAAGAGATAGGTGAAACCCCCTATCTCTTGGCTGTAGCTTTGTGTGCTGTCAAATATATAAGTTTTTTAACAACTCCTAGAGCAAAGCAGTGCATCAAACACATATATAACAATGTATCTATATCATATAAATATGCGTTAAGCAAAGGTATAGACAAAATATATCATATAAATTTGCATAAAGCAACAATATAGTCACAATAATCATAAGGTATAGGCTAGCTTCCCTACCGCTATCAGTACCCCTAAAATAGGAGGAGGGAGCACCTAAAACCAGCGGCCAAACATAACAAGCATGATCTCACCACTTAGCACTAGTCTGTATGGTCAGGATACAAAAGGAGGGTTGAGAGCTAATTAAAGGAAGCCAGAAGTGTTTCGTCTGTATGGTCGGACTTCATCCAACGACAAATTCACATCAACTGAACTACACCTTAAATACCTTAGCACATATGTGAAGCAGAATCCTGAAAAGACGTAGGAGAGAAAAGCCCACAAAATGGGTAAGAGTCCCGCGAGAGCGGATAGTAAATCCCGCCCCTGTAGCACCATTCACCTCTTAGTAGGACAGGTCATACGTACGTACGTCCCAGGGCAGAAGCCCTATGTCGGCCATATTTAAAAGGGAAAGAGTGCGCATAAGGGTTTTAGGTTCCAGTGAGAGCACAATTAGACCAATACACACAGTGCGTCAACTCAATCACTCATGGCTTAGTTAATGGCACCTAATGTAGAGCATACACCAACAGTCTCACTAGTGCCATCAACATATATTTACATCCATTGGGGGAAAAGGTCCCCCTAGTGACCAGTCAAAACCACATAGAGAAAAATATCCCTCCATTGACAATAGGTATGTACTAATATCTACATCTAATAACAAAAGTTGCTGCTGTTTAAAGATTATTTTACACATTAAGCGCACAATCATTATTATTCTAGCAAGGCCCTCAAACAGATAGGGTAGCATATAAAGCAGATTTAGGGAGAGCATGAATATGGTACATATATATCCAATACAAAATGTTAGCTTCCTAATGAGATCATCCTCAGAAAATATATAAAAGTCATTCTTAGAGTAGGTATCTGGTTACTTGGGTCAAACTATTGTATTAACTGGAGGACAAATCAAACCTCTTCAGGATAACGTCCAGACTGTCATAATCCCTTCCCAAAGAGCTTGTCTTTCTGTCCCTCCACCATATGGATACCTTTACTGTGTGTTAAGGATTTATTTTTACTCTGTAGAGGATAGCCCTGAGAGCCACTTTTAAAGATGACCAATAGTTTGCCAATCGGGATCAGGAATTTGTCAATGAAAATCTTATATGAACTCTGTGCATATCTTCAGGTAAGCCTTTTCATAAAAATCTAAGTACACAACCCCCGCCTTTTCGGATTTCCTTGCACTACAAACATTTTTAACCGCTGTACCATGGAATCACTTGAGATAATTCCAAGAGGACCCCCTTATACAATTTATCCCAAGAGGAAGTTAAGGCTATGATGAACTCAGAGACTTGAAAGATGCTGTTATCAAAATGTCTGATAAGGCGGTAATATTTTTTTGTGGGCAGAGAACTCTATGTTAAGGAAGCGAGGAGGCAACTATCTAATACTAACAACTATAAAAAACTTTTGTCCAATCCCACAGAATGCTTTCAAAAATGTTTTTAGCCCAGATTCTGGATACACAAGAGACTCTCAGGTCATTACAGAAAAGGAGTTGGGTTATCTAATGTTGAAAACCCAGTTACACCGACTTTTTATCTTCTCCTGAAGATTCATAGAATGCACAAGAACCACCAGGTAGGCCCATTATCTCGGGCATTGCCAGTATGTTAGAGCCTGCATGCTCTTACGTGGATTCCTTCCTGCAACCACATGTGACGCTCTAGAGTCCTACATCAGGGATACAACTGATTTTTTACATTACTCTTGATGGGGACGTCTGGATGGTCACATGTGATGGTGAATCTCCATATTCCAACATTAACCATGAGGATGGAATAAAATCCTAGAATACTTTATGTCAATGCAAACAAAGCAGATTGTCCTAAGGTCAAGTTCATATTGATCTGTTGCGCTTTGTTCTACGGCATAATTTTTTCCTGTTTGATAATACTTATTATCTACAGGTCAGAGGCACAGCCATGGGTGCCAAGTGTGCCCCCTCCTACGCCAACCTATTTTTGGTGGTGGGAGAGGAGGTGGCACTTGTGCCTCGATGACCAGATATAAACACACGTACTCCTATGGCTTAGATACATTGATAATCTATTTATGTTTTGGCAAGGCCCATATGATTGCTACAAGTGTATATACGGGATTGAATATAACCCATATATATTCTCCTTACACAGATATCTAAGTCAAGTTGCAAGTTCTTGGATGTCCTGGTGGTGATGAAAGATGACACACTAAGCAACAGACTATATCTTAAACCCACTGCAACAAATTCTTTCCTGCATTTTACAAGTTCACGCCCGAGACCTCTTGTTAGGGGCATACCTAAGGGGTAGTTTATGCGAGTTCGGAGGAACTGCATGGACTTGCATGACTATATGACAGCGGCTAACGATCTTGAAAAACGGTTCTTGGAAGGGGGTATCAACAGACACTCCTAGGTGCACACAAGTCACAGGTAAAGAAAATGTCACAGGATGACTTATTAATGTCCAGACATAAGATGAGAGACAATGACCTTAGATTCATTACACCCTTTAATCAACAGTGGGACAAAATCAAAAAGGTTTTGTCAGACAATTGGGGGATACTTAGAAGTGACCCATAATTGAGGGACATTATACCTGCAATACCTCTTATGACAGCAAAGAGAAGTCAGAAATTAGCTGACAAGCTATGTAAAAGTCATTTTGAGAAATCTTTTCATTCACTTGGGAGAGGTACTAAATTTATTGGTATGTACAGTGTGGGACATGTAAGCTCTGTAAATATATGTGTCAAAAGGATGGTTTTAAGACAAAAAGGGCAAGAGACATCAGATTAAGAAATTCTTCAATTGTAATAGTAAAAATGTAGTGTATCTACTTACCTGTACTTGTCCTCTACGATATGTGGGCAAGACTACACAGAAAATTAAGGAGACAGTTCCCATTTGTCGAATTTAGAAATGCAGCTAGATTACCACAGAAGGACGTTGCATTACAAGTGTGGCTGAGCATTTTTTAAGCCAGCATGGTGGTCAGACTGATGCACTTAAATGTATGGTCATTAATAATGTTAAACTAAGTTCAAGAAGTGGGGATCTCAAGAATCTTCTGTTGGAAAGAGAGGCACAGTGGATTTATAGATTGGGCACTATGGCCCCTGCTGGTTTGAATGAAGAGTGGGACTCCTTTTATATGACTATGCCTTTCTTCTTTTTTCCTATGTCTGACCCAGATGGATTGTTCGTGATCATTGAAGACTTCGGATTTCGTTTATCCTTCTCAACCAGCTTCAGTATAGAAGACCTTTATATCTCTCTTAAATATTGAGAAGCCTTACATCTCTTGGTCAAGCATTATGATGATTACTATTGAGTCTGTGGAAGTAGACATTTGGACCACTCTACATTTGGATTATGCTGGATCATATTTTCTTCACACAGTGAGCCTATTCATAATTTGGATTAATTGTCTATCTTTATAGATGTTGGATTTGTAATGCCTTATCCACTTTGGATTCTCATTAGAGGCACTGTATCGTTGTTTAGATGCTATCCCATACTCACCTGGGAACATCGATGTTATACTTCCACCTCGGATGTGAGATTATGACAGCCTGGACATTTTGTCTCCTCTTTGGGAAGGGATTATGACAGTCTGGACGTTATCCTGAAAGATGTTTTGATTTGTCCTCCAGTTTAATACAATAGATTGACCTAAGTAACCAGATACCTACCTCTAAGAATGACTTTTATATATTTCTCTGAGGATGATCTTCATTAGGAAGCTAACATTTTTGTATTGTATGTACCATATTCATGCTCTCCCTAAATCTGCTTAAATATGCTACCAGTATCTGTTTGAGGGCCTTGCTAGAATAATAATGATTGTGCGCTTAATGTGTAAAATATATCTTTAAACAGCAGCAACTTTTTTGTTATTAGATGTAGATATTAGTACATACCTATTTCAATGGGAGGGATATTTTCCTCTATGTGGTTTTGACTGGTCACTAGGGGGACCTTTTCCCCCTATGGATGTAATTATATGTTGAGTGGCACTAGTGAGACTGTTGGTGTATGCTCTACATTAGGTGCCATTAACTAAGCCATGAATATTGAGCTGTACACACTGTGGTATTGGTCTAATTGTGCTCCTCACTGGAACCTAACTACCCTTATGTGCACTCTTTCCCTGTTTAAATATGGCCGACATAGGGTTTTCTGACACTGGGACGTACGTACGTATGACCTGTCCTACTAAGAGGTGAATGTTGCTACAGGGGCTCTCGCGGGACTTCTTACCCTTTTCGTGGGCTATTCTCTCCTCACGCCTCTTCAGGATTCTGCTTCACATATGCCGCTAAGGTATTTAAGGTGTAGTTCAGTTGATGTGAATTTGCCATTGGATGAAGTCCGACCATATGGACGAAACGCGTCCGGCTTCCTTTTAATTAGCTCTTCAATCCTCCTTTTGTATCCTGACCATACAGACTAGTGCTAAGTGGTGAGATCATTCTGGTTATGTTGGCCACTGGTTTTAGGTGCTCCCTCCTCCTTTTGGGGTACTGATAGCGGTAGGGAAGCTAGCCTATACCTTATGATTATTGTGACTATATCGTTGCTTTATGCATATTTATATGATATATTTTGCCTATAACTTTGCTTAATGCATATTTTTTCTATGATATAGATACATTGTTATATATGTGTTTGATGCACTGCTTTGCACATTTATCTAATGTATGTTCTAACATTGCTGTATGATTGAATAGATGAATATACCGGTATATTATCTGTGTGATGCACTTTACTGATACTGAGGGTTGGCAATGTGTTTTTAATATTTTTTTGTTGCACACTTTTTGATCATATCCCAAGTTTTACATTTAATAAAGGATATTTTATGTATTATTATAGTTTGGGTGTGCCCTGTTTATACCACTTCTGTTTTCTTCTGTAATTGTATTATATTAGTGGTGGGAGCACCCCCTTACATCATTATCTCTGACACTATAGTGATCTGTGCCGGGCAAATTTTTCAATTTGTGTATATCAGAAACACAACTGATTTTATAACACAGAGTAAGGGAATCACTGTCTCTGAGGGCTTGGTGGTGGTCATGTGTGCTGCAAAATCTCTGTACATCAACTTGTATGCGATGGCATTAAGCCTGAACAATTGTTCTTGTCTATGCAGGATAGTAAGCGACAGACCCATTCTGATTTTGTGATCAGACTATTACACTTTATTTTGTATCACAAATTTTTACCTGCAGGTAGGGGTACTGCCATGGGTGCCAAGTGTGCCCCCTCATATCCCAACCTAGATTTGGGTTGGTGGAATACGGAGGTGGAACCCAGATAAAGTGTATTAGGGGAGCTGACGCCTAGTACCCCAGGTTAATTGTATAAATCACCCTGCAGCTACCCAAGAGATAGGTGAAACCCCCTATCTCTTGGCTGTAGCTTTGTGTGCTGTCAAATATATAAGTTTTTTAACAACTCCTAGACAGTACCCCTAAAATAGGAGGAGGGAGCACCTAAAACCAGCGGCCAAACATAACAAGCATGATCTCACCACTTAGCACTAGTCTGTATGGTCAGGATACAAAAGGAGGGTTGAAGAGCTAATTAAAAGGAAGCCAGAAGCGTTTCGTCCGTATGGTCGGACTTCATCCAACGACAAATTCACATCAACTGAACTACACCTTAAATACCTTAGCTCTAGGAGTTGTTAAAAAACTTATATATTTGACAGCACACAAAGCTACAGCCAAGAGATAGGGGGTTTCACCTATCTCTTGGGTAGCTGCAGGGTGATTTTATACAATTAACCTGGGGTACTAGGCGTCAGCTCCCCTAATACACTTTATCTGGGTTCCACCTCCGTATTCCACCAACCCAAATCTAGGTTGGGATATGAGGGGGCACACTTGGCACCCATGGGCAGTACCCCTACCTGCAGGTAAAAATTTGTGATACAAAATAAAGTGTAATAGTCTGATCACAAATCAGAATGGGTCTGTCGCTTACTATCCTGCATAGACAAGAACAATTGTTCAGGCTTAATGCCATCGCATACAAGTTGATGTACAGAGATTTTGCAGCACACATGACCACCACCAAGCCCTCAGAGACAGTGATTCCCTTACTCTGTGTTATAAAATCAGTTGTGTTTCTGATATACACAAATTGAAAAATTTGCCCGGCACAGATCACTATAGTGTCAGAGATAATGATGTAAGGGGTGCTCCCACCACTAATATAATACAATTACAGAAGAAAACAGAAGTGGTATAAACAGGGCACACCCAAACTATAATAATACATAAAATATCCTTTATTAAATGTAAAACTTGGGATATGATCAAAAAGGTGCAACAAAAAAATATTAAAAACACATTGCCAACCCTCAGTATCAGTAAAGTGCATCACACAGATAATATACCGGTATATTCATCTATTCAATCATACAGCAATGTTAGAACATACATTAGATAAATGTGCAAAGCAGTGCATCAAACACATATATAACAATGTATCTATATCATAGAAAAAATATGCATAAGCAAAGTTATAGAAAAATAATCATATAAATTGCATAAAGCAACGATATAGTCACAATAATCATAAGGTATAGGCTAGCTTCCCTACCGCTATCAGTACCCCAAAAGGAGGAGGGAGCACCTAAAACCAGTGGCCAACATAACCAGAATGATCTCACCACTTAGCACTAGTCTGTATGGTCAGGATACAAAAGGAGGATTGAAGAGCTAATTAAAAGGAAGCCGGACGCGTTTCGTCCATATGGTCGGACTTCATCCAATGGCAAATTCACATCAACTGAACTACACCTTAAATACCTTAGCGGCATATGTGAAGCAGAATCCTGAAGAGGCGTGAGGAGAGAATAGCCCACGAAAAGGGTAAGAAGTCCCGCGAGAGCCCCTGTAGCAACATTCACCTCTTAGTAGGACAGGTCATACGTACGTACGTCCCAGTGTCAGAAAACCCTATGTCGGCCATATTTAAACAGGGAAAGAGTGCACATAAGGGTAGTTAGGTTCCAGTGAGGAGCACAATTAGACCAATACCACAGTGTGTACAGCTCAATATTCATGGCTTAGTTAATGGCACCTAATGTAGAGCATACACCAACAGTCTCACTAGTGCCACTCAACATATAATTACATCCATAGGGGGAAAAGGTCCCCCTAGTGACCAGTCA
The DNA here is from genome assembly GCA_019447015.1 of Hymenochirus boettgeri. Taxonomy (NCBI): domain Eukaryota; kingdom Metazoa; phylum Chordata; class Amphibia; order Anura; family Pipidae; genus Hymenochirus; species Hymenochirus boettgeri. The sequence continues at coordinate 150,876,994 of CM033469.1, forward strand.
AAACCACATAGAGGAAAATATCCCTCCCATTGAAATAGGTATGTACTAATATCTACATCTAATAACAAAAAAGTTGCTGTGTTTAAAGAATATTTTACACATTAAGCGCACAATCATTATTATTCTAGCAAGGCCCTCAAACAGATACTGGTAGCATATTTAAGCAGATTTAGGGAGAGCATGAATATGGTACATACAATACAAAAATGTTAGCTTCCTAATGAAGATCATCCTCAGAGAAATATATAAAAGTCATTCTTAGAGGTAGGTATCTGGTTACTTAGGTCAATCTATTGTATTAAACTGGAGGACAAATCAAAACATCTTTCAGGATAACGTCCAGACTGTCATAATCCCTTCCCAAAGAGGAGACAAAATGTCCAGGCTGTCATAATCTCACATCCGAGGTGGAAGTATAACATCGATGTTCCCAGGTGAGTATGGGATAGCATCTAAACAACGATACAGTGCCTCTAATGAGAATCCAAAGTGGATAAGGCATTACAAATCCAACATCTATAAAGATAGACAATTAATCCAAATTATGAATAGGCTCACTGTGTGAAGAAAATATGATCCAGCATAATCCAAATGTAGAGTGGTCCAAATGTCTACTTCCACAGACTCAATAGTAATCATCATAATGCTTGACCAAGAGATGTAAGGCTTCTCAATATTTAAGAGAGATATAAAGGTCTCTATACTGAAGCTGGTTGAGAAGGATAAACGAAATCCGAAGTCTTCAATGATCACGAACAATCCATCTGGGTCAGACATAGGAAAAAAGAAGAAAGGCATAGTCATATAAAAGGAGTCCCACTCTTCATTCAAACCAGCAGGGGCCATAGTGCCCAATCTATAAATCCACTGTGCCTCTCTTTCCAACAGAAGATTCTTGAGATCCCCACTTCTTGAACTTAGTTTAACATTATTAATGACCATACATTTAAGTGCATCAGTCTGACCACCATGCTGGCTTAAAAAATGCTCAGCCACACTTGTAATGCAACGTCCTTCTGTGGTAATCTAGCTGCATTTCTAAATTCGACAAATGGGAACTGTCTCCTTAATTTTCTGTGTAGTCTTGCCCACATATCGTAGAGGACAAGTACAGGTAAGTAGATACACTACATTTTTACTATTACAATTGAAGAATTTCTTAATCTGATGTCTCTTGCCCTTTTTGTCTTAAAACCATCCTTTTGACACATATATTTACAGAGCTTACATGTCCCACACTGTACATACCAATAAATTTAGTACCTCTCCCAAGTGAATGAAAAGATTTCTCAAAATGACTTTTACATAGCTTGTCAGCTAATTTCTGACTCTCTTTGCTGTCATAAGAGGTATTGCAGGTATAATGTCCCTCAATTATGGGTCACTTCTAAGTATCCCCCAATTGTCTGACAAAACCTTTTTGATTTTGTCCCACTGTTGATTAAAGGGTGTAATGAATCTAAGGTCATTGTCTCTCATCTTATGTCTGGACATTAATAAGTCATCCTGTGACATTTTCTTTACCTGTGACTTGTGTGCACCTAGGAGTGTCTGTTGATACCCCCTTCCAAGAACCGTTTTTCAAGATCGTTAGCCGCTGTCATATAGTCATGCAAGTCCATGCAGTTCCTCCGAACTCGCATAAACTACCCCTTAGGTATGCCCCTAACAAGAGGTCTCGGGCGTGAACTTGTAAAATGCAGGAAAGAATTTGTTGCAGTGGGTTTAAGATATAGTCTGTTGCTTAGTGTGTCATCTTTCATCACCACCAGGACATCCAAGAACTTGCAACTTGACTTAGATATCTGTGTAAGGAGAATATTATATGGGTTATATTCAATCCCGTATATACACTTGTAGCAATCATATGGGCCTTGCCAAAACATAAATAGATTATCAATGTATCTAAGCCATAGGAGTACGTGTGTTTATATCTGGTCATCGAGGCACAAGTGCCACCTCCTCTCCCACCACCAAAAATAGGTTGGCGTAGGAGGGGGCACACTTGGCACCCATGGCTGTGCCTCTGACCTGTAGATAATAAGTATTATCAAACAGGAAAAAATTATGCCGTAGAACAAAGCGCAACAGATCAATATGAACTTGACCTTAGGACAATCTGCTTTGTTTGCATTGACATAAAGTATTCTAGGATTTTATTCCATCCTCATGGTTAATGTTGGAATATGGAGATTCACCATCACATGTGACCATCCAGACGTCCCCATCAAGAGTAATGTAAAAAATCAGTTGTATCCCTGATGTAGGACTCTAGAGCGTCACATGTGGTTGCAGGAAGGAATCCACGTAAGAGCATGCAGGCTCTAACATACTGGCAATGCCCGAGATAATGGGCCTACCTGGTGGTTCTTGTGCATTCTATGAATCTTCAGGAGAAGATAAAAAGTCGGTGTAACTGGGTTTTCAACCATTAGATAACCCAACTCCTTTTCTGTAATGACCTGAGAGTCTCTTGTGTATCCAGAATCTGGGCTAAAAACATTTTTGAAAGCATTCTGTGGGATTGGACAAAAGTTTTTTATAGTTGTTAGTATTAGATAGTTGCCTCCTCGCTTCCTTAACATAGAGTTCTCTGCCCACAAAAAAATATTACCGCCTTATCAGACATTTTGATAACAGCATCTTTCAAGTCTCTGAGTTCATCATAGCCTTAACTTCCTCTTGGGATAAATTGTATAAGGGGGTCCTCTTGGAATTATCTCAAGTGATTCCATGGTACAGCGGTTAAAAATGTTTGTAGTGCAAGGAAATCCGAAAAGGCGGGGGTTGTGTACTTAGATTTTTATGAAAAGGCTTACCTGAAGATATGCACAGAGTTCATATAAGATTTTCATTGACAAATTCCTGATCCCGATTGGCAAACTATTGGTCATCTTTAAAAGTGGCTCTCAGGGCTATCCTCTACAGAGTAAAAATAAATCCTTAACACACAGTAAAGGTATCCATATGGTGGAGGGACAGAAAGACAAGCTCTTTGGGAAGGGATTATGACAGTCTGGACGTTATCCTGAAGAGGTTTGATTTGTCCTCCAGTTAATACAATAGTTTGACCCAAGTAACCAGATACCTACTCTAAGAATGACTTTTATATATTTTCTGAGGATGATCTCATTAGGAAGCTAACATTTTGTATTGGATATATATGTACCATATTCATGCTCTCCCTAAATCTGCTTTATATGCTACCCTATCTGTTTGAGGGCCTTGCTAGAATAATAATGATTGTGCGCTTAATGTGTAAAATAATCTTTAAACAGCAGCAACTTTTGTTATTAGATGTAGATATTAGTACATACCTATTGTCAATGGAGGGATATTTTTCTCTATGTGGTTTTGACTGGTCACTAGGGGGACCTTTTCCCCCAATGGATGTAAATATATGTTGATGGCACTAGTGAGACTGTTGGTGTATGCTCTACATTAGGTGCCATTAACTAAGCCATGAGTGATTGAGTGTGACGCACTGTGTGTATTGGTCTAATTGTGCTCTCACTGGAACCTAAAACCCTTATGCGCACTCTTTCCCTTTTAAATATGGCCGACATAGGGCCTTCTGCCCTGGGACGTACGTACGTATGACCTGTCCTACTAAGAGGTGAATGGTGCTACAGGGGCGGGATTTACTATCCGCTCTCGCGGGACTCTTACCCATTTTGTGGGCTTTTCTCTCCTACGTCTTTTCAGGATTCTGCTTCACATATGATCCAACGACAAATTCACATCAACTGAACTACACCTTAAATACCTTAGCAGCATATGTGAAGCAGAATCCTGAAAAGACGTGAGGAGAGAATAAGCCCATTACAAACTTGTCTTTAACACCTGCAAAGTCATGGGATAGCTACAAAATACCCAATAGTAATTTTGAATATTATGTTTGCATGTTTCATGGAGGACCTTATTAATTCCCTTTAAAATTGTTTGAAACAACAAAGTAATTTGCTGTTATGTTTTATGGCCAATGGCAATCACATTTAAAAAACAGAAGTTAGAAGGGACAGTCTGTTTCTGAAAAGGATGCTGTGATCAGTATAGTTTAGTGGAAAAGAACTCTTTTGGTAGAGATGGCCCAACTTCCTGAAGTTCTGTTCCTTTAGAACTTCCGAAGTTCAGTAAAGTTCGGGAAGTTCGAAACAAACCCATTAAAGTCATAGGGAGAATAGTTTTTGAAAAGTATTGGATTAAAAAAAATAGAAATGTGAGAAGAGAATGCTGATGGCTGTGGCACTGGAACATGCCCGTATCACCAAAACTTATTAAACACTTCCTTCCCCCATGATTGGGCAATTGTCAGGTATCCGCATCCATTCAAGGGTAATGGCCAATTGGATAATTTGAAAGAATTCAGTTTGTCAATCTTATCAGTTCATTATTTACAACGTGATCTGATATGGATTGACAAACTGAATTCTTTGGCACCTCATGGTCTCAATGAACAGTTTAACATGGCTTTTTTTTTTTATAAATTATATATCTTGATTATCTTTGATACTGGTTTCCCTTTTATGAAATGTATATTATTGCTGCAATATTATAATATGATAAATAATCTACTTTCATAATTCTTACAAGATTTAGTATGGCACCTTTCCATGTAACATTTGCTTATACAATGGATTATTCTTTAAACCTATAAGAGTCTTGTGTTATATTATTCAGTACAGATTTTTAAGCAGGGGCGTAGGGATCACTATAGCAACCATAGCAGTTGCTATGAGGCCCAGACACAAAGAGGGCCCCATCCAGGTCAATTTCAAAGTATGTTTAAGGCATACACACATACAGGCTTTAGCACGCCACGAGCATCAAAATCATTAGATGGGTGCCTAATCCGGAAAAATACAATATGTACAGTGGAGGGAAAGGAAAAAAATCCAGATTAGACTTGGGACTCAAAGCCCACAAGGCACTCCCGCTACATACAGAGTGGCAAAAAAACCCGGCAAAACACGCTAGGCTAAATGGCACGTCCAGTAGGTCCCATGCGGGAATGTCCACCCTCCTAAGAAAATTTTTTACCTCATGTAGTTTAGCCCCTCTTAGGAGGGAGGACATGTTTTTCAAAAAACTTTGCTGCAGTTTGGTCAGGAAGGTTGGACTGCACAGAAAAGTTTTTTAGTGTGTGTGGGGGGGGGGGGCATCTAAAATCTTGCTATGGGCCCTGTGATTATTTAGCTACGCCCCTGTTTTTAAGCTGAAAGTTTTTAACCCACTATTGACTCACTTTGGACATGTTTTTTGAAATGGTAATGATTTATCCTCTGACTTCAAAAAAATAGACTCTCAAGGTTTTACACATTTTTATTATGGATTTAAATATCATCATGCTGTTAATTTTTTTCATTGACATAATTGTGAACTATTATAATGCACGTTTTACATTTGTACATTTACGTTGTATATTTATATATTTATGGCATTTGTCACTTTGTAATTAGTCACTCCCATTAGAGGAGGAGTTATTGTTAGCACCAGGGTATATAACTTTGGATAGGTTACTTGCACATCACCTGATGAAAGGGGTAACCCCCCCGAAATGTCGTTATTTTGTAATTTTGTGGTTCACTATTAAACATTCACTGGAGTGTGACTCTCTCACCTCTCTCACCGTGTGTATGCACTCGGTCAGGCATCGTTCACCGATCCGCCAGGCAGATCAACGAACATCCCCCGATCGAGCATATACACACGGACTATTCTCGCCCAAAACGGCCATTCGTTGGGTGTACTGCTTGCCGTTGGGGTCTGCCTCGCTCAAAAAATCGAGCGTGTGTACGAGGCTTTAGGCTTGTTCTCATTAATTTTGAAAAAGCTCTGTATAGTTTCCATATTTAGAATATTCTATTTCATGATTTTTTTTCAGTGATGTTAAAAAGTATTTTTACACAGGACCTTGTTGTGTTTCAAAACTAATCTTTACCATATAATGAAGAAAAATAAGCAACTCTGTAAAATTTGACAAGCAAGGAGCAAAACCTGCTCAATTTAGTCAATGATTCACTGTTTCAATTATATGAAAACATATGTGGAGAATTTTAATGTTTAATTTGACCATATGGCATTTTGACAGATAAAGAAAATTTTGGTATTTCGAAAAACACATTGAATAAGTTTTGTATATTAAAATGCTCTGTGTCTTGTGTACATGTATACAGTCCTGTATATTGATTCATAAAATTTGACTACTGTAGTCTCTGAGTTGTAGACTTATTATTCCTGTTGGTTTTTAACTGCCAACAGTTAAAAACCTGATTGTTGTGATTTTTTTTTACGGTTTTCTAATGTGGCCATACACCTGACCCAACTCGAATGTAAAATTGATAGTAAATCAGGTCCAGGTACCGTGTTCCCAGCTGGATATGGCTTAGGCTGGCTACACTCCTGCCAATATTTTCGGCCGACCGAACCGATTCACGGCACTTTCGGTCGATCGGCCGAAAATATCGGCTGGATGGTGATCGATCATTCGACATTTGTCCCGGCGAGCCTCGCTCGTAGTGAGTGCTCGGTCGGGACAAAAAGTCCCTCCGTTGCACCCAGCCTTAGATACTGGCATTATGCCAGTAACGTTGGTCACAAAGTAATCGTACTGGAATGTCATAGAAACTTCGGAGGTAAGTCTACCAAGGGTATGGCCACCTTAACTTACACTGTGAGCCAGGAAAATCACAAACTTCCATTGGATTTCCCCTGTGTTGATAAAGATATGTTCCTATTCTGTAGGAAGTTTACCCTAAAGGCCATTTCCAGAAAGGGCGAATGACCCCCTATTTGGAGGATGCAGATCTAGTGCTCAGGGAATTGTATAGATTGATGAAAGGTTTTAAAAACAATCAAAGTTTAGGCCTCTTTTTTGAACATCCCAGCCAAAAGAAGTTCTTTAAATGTACTATGGAGTCCTTACGTACACTCTACCCTTGAGGAAGAAGAAATTTGTCATTATCTGAAATGAAGGCCATAAATGAATTGGAAAGTGTAGATGGTGTGATTATCAAGAAGTCATATAAGGGAAGGATATTGTACTCTGGGATGAGGAGCTATACATCCCATCTGAACCCACAGAGAGCTATAGAAGGAGTCTGATGCAGATTTTGGATGATGCAAGTGTTCTATCTCCCTCTGAAATGATTACTTCTTTGTAGTGAACCCAGGACCCAGACTTTTTATCTTCTGCTAAAGGTGCACAAGAACATAAAGAACCCCAGGTAGGCCTGTCATCTCTGGCATAGGGGCCTTCTGGAACAACTATGCAAATAAGTGGATTATTACCTACAACCGCGCGTGACGACCCTCGAGTCATATATCAGAAACACAATCCAGAAGAAAACAGAAGTGGTATAAACAGGGCACACCCAAACTATAATATACATAAAATATCCTTATTAAATGTATAAACTTGGGATATGATCAAAAAGGTGCAACAAAAAATATTAAAAACACATCGCCAACCCTCAGTATCAGAAAGTGCATCACACAGATATATAACCGGTTTATTCATCCATACAATCATACAGCAATGTTAATACATACATTAGATAAATGTGCAAAGCAGTGCATCAAACACATATATAAAAATGTATCTAATCATATAAATATGCGTTAAGCAAAGGTATAGACAAAATATATATATAAATTTGCATAAAGCAACAATATAGTCACAATAATCATAAGGTATAGGCTAGCTTCCCTACCGCTATCAGTACCCCTAAAATAGGAGGAGGGAGCACCTAAAACCAGCGGCCAAACATAACAAGCATGATCTCACCACTTAGCACTAGTCTGTATGGTCAGGATACAAAAGGAGGGTTGAGAGAGCTATAAAAGGAAGCCAGAAGTGTTTCGTCTGTATGGTCGGACTTCATCCAACGACAAATTCACATCAACTGAACTACACCTTAAATACTTAGCAGCGCATATGTGAAGCAGAATCCTGAAAAGACGTGAGGAGAGAATAAGCCCACGAAAATGGGTAAGAAGTCCCGCGAGAGCGGATAAGTAAATCCCGCCCCTGTAGCAACATTCACCTCTTAGTAGGACAGGTCATACGTACGTACGTCCCAGGGGCAGAAAGCCCTATGTCGGCCATATTTAAACAGGGAAAGAGTGCGCATAAGGGTAGTTAGGTTCCAGTGAGGAGCACAATTAGACCAATACACACAGTGCGTACAGCTCAATCACTCATGGCTTAGTTAATGGCACCTAATGTAGAGCATACACCAACAGTCTCACTAGTGCCATCAACATATATTTACATCCATTGGGGGAAAAGGTCCCCCTAGTGACCAGTCAAAACCACATAGAGGAAAATGTTAGCTTCCTAATGAAGATCATCCTCAGAGAAATATATAAAAGTCATTCTTAGAGGTAGGTATCTGGTTACTTAAATGAAGCCGACACATTTGAACACTAATAAAAGAAATAGAATAAGAAATAAACCCCAAGCACAATGCTTTATAGGGTCAAAATCCAAATTTGCAAAATGATGATGTCATGCTGATGTCATAGTGACATCACTAAAAATGGACCTAGACACATTTGAACCCTATTTAAAGATAAAGAGTAAGAAATTACATCAAGGGCAATTCTTTTTTTTGGTTAAAAATCTAAATCGTGGCAAAATGATGATGCCATGCTGATGTCATAGTGACATCAATAATGCACAAAGACTATATGAACACTATTAAAATACTAGAATAAGAAATCACCTGAAGTTCACTGCTTTTTAGGGTCAAAAAATCAGTATGTGCAAAATGATGATGTCAGAATGATTTCATAGTGACATGACTAAAAAATGCAGTCAGACACATTTGAACACTATTAAAAGAAATAGAATAAGAAATAACAACAAGCGCAATGCTTTTTATGGTCAAAATCCAAATGTTCAAAATTTATTATGCTGATGCCATAGTGACTACTAAAAATGGACCTAAACACACTTGAACACTATTAAAAGATAAGAGTAAGAAATTACATCAAGGGCAATGCTTTTTGGGGTCAAAATCAAAATCTGCAAAATGATGATGTCATGCTGATGTCATGTGACATCATAAAATGCACAAAGACATATTTGAACACTATTAAAAGATCTAGAATAAGAATCACATCAAGTTCACTGCTTTTAGTGTAAAAAATAAATATGTGCAAATGATGATGTCATGATGATGTCATAGTGACATCACTGAAAAATGCAGCCAGACACATTTGAACACTAATAAAAGAAATAGAATAAGAAATAACCCCAAGCACAATGCTTTATAGGGTCAAAATCCAAATTTGCAAAATGATGATGTCATGCTGATGTCATAGTGACATCACTAAAAAGGACCTAGACACATTTGAACACTTTTAAAGATAAAGAGTAAGAAATTACATCAAGGGCAATTCTTTTTTTTGGTTAAAAATCTAAATCTGTGCAAATGATGATGCATGCTGATGTCATAGTGACATCATAATAATGCACAAAGACATATTGAAACATATTAAAATATCTAGAATAAGAAATCACATGAAGTTCACTGCTTTTTAGGGTCAAAAAATTAATATGTGCAAAATGATGATGTCAGAATGATTTCTAGTGACATCACAAAAAATGCAGTCAGACACATTTGAACACATTAAAAGAAATAGAATAAGAAATAACAACAAGCGCAATGCTTTTTAGTTCAAAATCCAAATGTTCAAAATTCTGTCATGCTGATGCCAAGTGACTACTAAAAATGGACCTAAACACACTTGAACACTATTAAAAGATAAAGAGTAAGAAATTACATCAAGGGCAATGCTTTTTTGGGGTCAAAATCAAAATCTGCAAAATGATGATGTCATGCTGATGTCATAGTGACATCATAAAATGCACAAAGACATATTTGAACACTATTAAAAGATCTAGAATAAGAAATCACATCAAGTTCACTGTTTAGTGTCAAAAAATAAATATGTGCAAAATGATGATGTCATAGTGACATCACTAAACACATTAATGCGGTGTAGACCAAAATATAAATTTACAAGGGAAGAGGTACAAAACAACAAACTTGGATGTTTGTAGAAGTTAAGGAAAATGGTAAACTGGAAGTGAGGTTTACAGAAAACCAACACACACAGATCAGTATTTGATGTTTGACCCCACCACCCTTTAGATCAAGGCTGGGTGTCATCAGAACCCTGCAACACAGAGCTGAGAACATCCCCACTAGCACAGAGGCAAAGGTGAAAAAATGAAACATCTCAGAGGAGCCTTAAAACTTGTGGAATCCAGACGGGCCTTTGTCAAAAGAAGTAGAAGTAAAGAAAAGAAACAGAATAACACAACAGTGAGGGGAAAAGCAAGACAGGGGAAGAAACATGGTCATCCCATATGTAGCAGGGTTCTCCGAGAAATTAAGAAGAATTTTCAATAAACACAGTATCCCGTCTGCTTTAAACCGAACAACACACTGAGGCAGCAATTGGTACATCCGAAGGACCAATACCGAAACACAAAAAGCGACATCATATATGCAGTGCAGTGCAGTGAAGAATGCTCTCTGTTTTGTGTGAGACCAACAGCAACTGCATCAACGTACATGCGAAGGACCCAATACCGAAACAACAAGAAAAAGCGACATCATATATGCAGTGCAGTGCAGTATGCTCGATTTGTATGTGGGGGAGACCAAACAGCAACTGCATCAACGTATGGCCCAGCACAGAAGAGCCAATTCCTGGGCCAGGACTCAGCCGTGTACCTGATCTTAAGGATAAGGACATACTTTAAAGATTGTAATATTAACATATTGGCAAAGGAACGTGACTGGTTCAAGAGAGGGTTAGGGAGGCCATTTATGTGAAAATAAAGAAACCAAGCCTAAATAGAGGTGGGGGGTTTCAACACCAACTGTCTGCCATGTTCAATGCTGTTTTGACACCTTACCCTGGGTGTTCCTATAACACCTCTTAGCCACTATGCAATCCCGCCCTTAACACTGGCTGTGATATGCTAATTGGGATTTTCCAGGGTACATATTGCCACAGATTCTTGTCATTCTGAATTGAGAAAGCCAGTCGGATGACTAGCGAAACGTCTTCAAGAACTAAACTTCAAGTCCAGTTGATCTAATTGAATACATCAGATATACTTTTTTTTTTTTTTCAAAAAGATTTTATTTGGTTTTTCAAAAATATAGTTATACATTCTACAATAAAGCAGTAAGCATTAAACATGAGCAATTCGATTGGGTCTTTGCCTCAATAGGAGGATTTGTGGGGGAGGGGGGGGAATATTTATTGGGTTCGTCTTGACCATCTATGTATAGTAAATCCATTTGAGCGTAGACTCTGGTGATAGGGGTATCTTAAGTCCCGGTCGATATGAAGGCTTCAGCCTTGAGTTGGTGCCTTTGGAGAATAGTGGTTTGAGTCTCTGATTATCCTTGATGGTCGGGTATTACTGTTGTCCATTGCCGGCCTTGTAGGGGTGGGTACTGTTGTATGGCCATTTAGTGAGTTTGTTGGGAGGGGGGGGTCAATCTTTTGTAGGTGTGCGGCATTGCTCACAGATTATGGCAGAAAATAACAATTGTTAGATCATAGACAGTGGTTGAGTTATGGTGTTGTTTAAGTTCAGAGTAACATTAAACCTAGTCCATGACTAAGATTTAGCTCTAAAACTGAAACTAAAAATTAAACAAGAAAACTTAACTGGGTCCGTGGCTGTCAGTCGGGGGGGAGGGGGGGGTCATGAGAGGGTTTCTCGGTCGGGGTCCGGTTCCCTTGTATCACCTTTGTTTAGCCATGCCAGCCATCATATTATAGGCTTCCCTCCTGGAGGCGGTTTTGGTATTTGCTTTATCCATTTGGCAGTTTGTAGCAATTTATGTTGTGCGGTTCAAATTCAGGTTCAGTGGGGCGAGCCTTCAGTCTACCCAGGGTGCCTCTGAGATCTTCGAAATCGTACCACGAGGGTGAATTGGAAAATTTTCATAATGTTTGATATTTCTATGTTGTATATGAGTGTTCTATATAATTCCTCCATGTGGAGAAGAATTTAGCTACCGATTTTTCAGCGTGCTTTTCTGAGTCAAGTTTGTCTAGGTACATTAATGTTGTAATTGGGTTTTAGTTCCTCTAATGATGGAGGATTGGTTTTTATCCAATATGTCATTATTAATCTCTTGGCTATTAGGGCAGTGATGTGGATCCATTTTGGCACCCTGGTTTGATCTCCGGCTCCCCCCTTTGTTGTGCTGTGTTTGTACCCAAATAACATTAATAAAGCATCCTTAGTAATCTGGTAGCCCACGATCTCAGACATGTATTGGCAGGTTTGGTCCCAGAATTTTTGTATATCTGGGCAGAACCATAGACTGTGGGAGAGATTTGGGTTGGGTCCTTTGGGTATGGTGGGATCCATGGGTCTGACATAGTGGGCATTTAGTGGGATATACGCCCTGAGAATTATTTTGAATTGGGTTTCTCTCCATCGTTCGTTTATTATAGATTTTTTGATTGCCGTCTGGAAAATGTCCAGGATTTGAAAATCAGCTTCCCATTTTTTGAGATTGGTATTCTCTAGGGGTGTGTGATACCACTCTTTTAATATTGAATGGATCTTGAGAGGGAAAGCTTGGTGTCTGGGGCTGATAAAATAGTTTCTATTGGAGTTGTTTTAAATAGGTCTGAGATATCGGTCAATTGTTTCTTACAGTAAGAAACTATCTGTGTGTATAATAAGAATGAGTTGGTGGATATGTCGTATTTGTTTCGGAGTTCTGTGAAGGTTAGGAATCTTCTTTCTGATTTATGTACTAACTTGCTGAGTTGTAGTATTCCTTTTTGGAGCCATATCCCAATCCCTGGGTAGTGGAGCTTTGTAGGAAGTCAGGGTGTTGGGCGAGTGACATGTTGAGGGCTATGTGTTTCGGAGCTTTGCACTTCTTGCGGAGTTCTTGCCAGGTCACTATTGTGTCTTTGAGTGTTATGTAGGATTTGATTGGTGGGGGTAGGCGTTGGAATTACAATATAGAATGTTGGTTAAGGACATGGGGTGTTAACTGTGTTCTAGTTTGGTGTTGGTGAAGTATGTGCTATTGCCTATCCAGTCTTGATATGTTTGGCCATTGATGCTAGATTGTATATTCGGATGTTGGGGAGTGCTAGTCCTCCATCTGCTCTTGAGAGTTGTAGTTTTGTAGTGAGATTCTGGGTTTTCTCCCTGCCCATAAGAAGGTGGAGAAAGCGGTATAGAGTTTACTGATGTCTTTGTGTTGAGTTGTAGTGGATTGTTTGGATGGGGTATAAGAGTTTGGGGAATATTGACATTTTTAATAGGTGGGATCTGCCGATTAGGGACAGTGGGAGCGAGGTCCAGTTAGCTAGGGTATGTATTGTTTTTTTGATTAGAGGGGTGTAGTTTAAATCGTATATGGATAGCAGATCTTTTTGATTTTTATACCAAGATATGTGTATGGGTGGTGGGTGCTGGTATAACTAGTAGGTTACATTGTCTTTTTAGTAGGGAGCTGGCTCTGCCCAGGTAAGACATTCACATTTGGATCTGTTGATGTTGAATTCAGAGCGGATTCCAAAGTCCTCTAGGAGTTGTTTGTGGGTTTCAGGTCATGTGTTATGTCTTCAAAGAATATCAGGAGATCATCTGTGTAAAGGGTTGCCTTTACCTCCTCTGTTCTATTGTAATACCTTGTATGTTGTGCTGTTTGTAGAATCTAGAGAGAGGTTCTATGGCTATATTGAATAGTAGGGGTGACAAGGGGCAGCCCGTGGGTACCTTTTGGAGTTGTATGGGGTGGATTTAGTGTTCCTATCATGATTGTTGCTGTTGGGTTGGGTACATCGCTTGTAATAAAGTGATGAATGGTCCGTGGAATTTCATTTTGGCTAGGACATTGAATAGCCAATCCCAGTTTACAGTCAAAAGCCTTCTCGGCATCTATTGTGAGCAAGGCTCGATGGTGTGTGTTTTTTGTTGATTTGGTGTGATCCAGGATTGTGATTACTTTTCGGATATTGGTGACTCCTGCCCGACCTGTAATGAAACCTACTTGGTTATGGTGTATAAGGTATGGGATGACTTGGGTCAGCCTGCTGGCCATAAGTTTGGAGATTATTTCATATCTTGATTGATCAAGCTGATGGGTCGTATGAGGATGGTTCGAGTGGGTCTTTGTTTTTTTTAAGAAATACCCGTTTATTTGCTTCTGTGCTGTTGGGGTATTGGCTGTGTGCATGATATTGTTGTATAGTGTTGCTAGTGGATTTGTGATTAGGTCGGTTAGAATTTTAAGTATTCTGCCGGGAAGCCATCCGACCCCGTGCTTTGCCGTTCGGGAGTGTTCTAATCGTAGTTTGGCGTTCTGTGGTGTGATTGGACGATTGAGTGATTCCAGTTGGTCCTTGGTTATTTTGGGGAGTTTAGTGGCTGGGAGCCAGGTCTATTTGAGGGGTGGTTGTTGAGGGCAGGTGTGTGTACAGTGTGGTGTAATACGATGCGAATGTCTGTGCTATTGATGAGAGTTTTGTGTATTTTCCTGTGGGGTGTTGATGGCGCCTATGAGTGCTGTTTGTCTGGGTTGGTTAGGCTAGCGAGTAGTTTGCCTGATTTGTTGCCGTATTTGTGAGTTGTAGTTTATGGTAGGTGGTTTGTAGGAGTTGTGTCTCTTAGCCATAGGTTCTTGTGCTTGAGCTGATTGCCATAGGTTTGTTTTTTGCTGTGGTGTTATTTTATATTCGGTGTATGCTGTTTGTGCTGGCTTCAACATACTGTTGCCATGTCTTCTTTTTGGTGGCGTGGACGTGTGCTATGATTCTGCCTCTGAGTGTGGCTTTGGATGCTTCCCAATATAGTGTGGGGTCTGTAGTTGAGCTTTCATTAAAAGTCTGATATTCGTTCCCCCATTGTTTAAGCAGATGGTGAAAATCATCATTGTCCGCGAGGTATGTGGGAAATCTCCACGGAGGGTGGTGGTGTGTGGTGTTGGCATTTGTCATGATGTCCAGGATCACAGGGGCATGGCGGATATGACTATATTCGTCGATGTCACTTGTGTTATTTGGGGTAGGAGGGCGGATTCTACAGTGCATAGTTGACGTGAGAGGGTCTGATGTGCGGCAGCGAGTGTGTGTTACTCTCTTTCAGTGGGATTGTGAAATCTCCAACTATCTACCATATTCAAGGCCGAGGTCATGAGTGTCCGAGGGTTGTCTGGGTTATGTTTAGTGATATTTCCCCTGTATGGGATGTCTGTCTGTTTCCAATGGGTGCATAGCGATATCATATCTCCAAATAACATTTGGTTCTGGTTGGGGGGGGGGAGATAATGTTTTTTGTAAGGGTGCAAAGAAGTTTTTTGTAAGCTATGGGTGCGTAGACATTATGTACTGTATAGGTTTTTTCGGGGGTGGTGAAGGAGAACTGGGCATGTCTACCCAGCTCGTCCACCAGCATCCCGGTTATCTGGTAGGGGAAAGATTTGCAGAACAATATCACTGTCCTTCGCTGTTCCCTAGTGAGGGAGAGCCGATTACCCTACCAACCCATTGTTTTTGCATGCGGGATATGTCTTGTTGTTCAGATGGGTTTCCTGGAGCAGGGCTACATCAGCATGGAGTTTGTTTAGATGGCGAAGTACCATATGCCTTTTGGTGGGGGAGTTGAGGCCCTCACATTCCATGTGATAAACCTCAACGTCATAGTGATTTATTTGCAGTTATAGCAGCTATATTGTGGGGTCAGTAGAGAAAGAGTTTTAGGGTTACACATCGTATATACATTTACACCCGTGTTTCTGCATGGGTGTGGGCAAGATAAGAAGGTCCGACGAGGAGAGAGACTGTTCTTTTCGTTGTTAGGTGAGGGTATAGATAGATTTTCTTTTTGATAGAACAGCGTTCAATGGAGATTTTGTTTTGTAGGATCTCGGTCCCGCAAGAGGGGAGCTGAGTTGGGGTCAATTTGTTGGGTATCGTCTCTCCCCTCATGGGATGAGCATTTGGAGATGGCGTTGCCTTGGGTTGTTCTGTATATATAAGGGGATATTCAAATATGTTACATATGTAGATGTTAGAACACATAAGGTCTTTGATATTGTTTGCTTTGATTGCTTTCTGGTGCAGCTTTGTTTGTGTGGCCTAATCTGAGTCAGTGTGCAACCATACTTATGTAGTGCCTTTACTATTGTATTACCCCATTTGTTGATGAGGAACAGGGAAGGGAGAGGGGGTGTTGCCACGATGGGGGGGATATTGCGCTTCCATTGATAGAATAAGTGAATTGATATGATTGTGGGTGGTGCAACACCATCCCATCATCATACATTGCATTTACATGTAAGTTTTCTCGTTGTATAGTTAAACAGTAGAATCAGGGCGTTTAACAACTCGGTCATCTAGATAATGATGTCATGGGAGTAGAGATGACCTTGAGATGTGGTGTGCTGTCAACCCATCACCACCCTGGTGATGGGTTGACAGCCACGGATCAGAGGTAACAGCAAAACCATTAGCATATTTAGAAACCTTTAAAACATTTGAAACATTTAAAACATTTGAAACATTACAATATTTGGCTTAACCTAAGAGTTAAGGTTAGCGTAGAGAGAAATAAGGAGTGAAGAGGTGACACGAGTCATATAACCTCTGTTCTCTCTAGTATGGAGATATTTGGGGGTGAATGGTTGTCTTAGGGCGATTTTTGTCACCAGTGGGCTTCACTTTTTCGCAAGGCAGGGGCTTTAAATTTTTGGATTTCCCGGGATCTCCGGGGCTTACTTCCCTCATGAGGGGTCTGGATTTTCCGGGTCCTCCGTTGTGTTTGAGTATCTGGAAGTTTGTCATGATGAAGTGGAGAGGATCGGTTGGGGCTTGGTTTTGAGGTTGTTGATGTCAGACGTGGGGATAGACCATGCTGGTTTTCAATAAGGACAGCGCTTCTTGGGGTGTTTGGAAGGATATGTTTTTCTGTTGGCGTCTCGAAGTGAGGGGTGCTGGGTATAAGAGCGTGAATCTGATCTTTTTCCCATGTAGAATGGTGCATACTTGGCGAAGTCCTGTCTCTTGCGGCTGACTTCTGCCGAGTAATCTGGACAAGATTAGATGTTGTGGCCTTCTATTTGTAGGCCCTGGCTTTGTCTATAGGCCCTTAGGTGGCTGTTTATCAGCATAATTCAAGTATTGGCAATTAAAGGGCGGGGAGCTCTGTGGGTTTGCGGGAGGGCCCATTCTATGTGCTCACTCGACTGTGTGTTGTTCGTGTGTGTTCAAGGCCTTCGGTATCGTGTGAGAGCGAGAAGTCCTGTAGCATTGTTGGTGAGTAGGATTCTGGGAGGCCAAGGAATCGCAAGTTGTTCTCCTTGATCGATTCTTGAGGTCCTCGATTTATCAATTAGGATAATTTGTTTTGTGGAGCTCTGTTATGATATTCGCTGATTTGTCCATGTCTTCCTCCAGAGTTAGGATTCTGCGCTGGCCCTCTACATCAGATATACTTATCATCAATTGTAATAAAGCCCTAAGTGTGCGTCCCTGTGTCCGTGTGTGTGTCACTGCAGTTCCTAATGACTCACTAACTAGAGGGAGAGTCTCTGCAGTTCCTATTGACTCAACACTAGAGGAAGGTCTTTGCAGTTCCTATTGATCACCACTAGAGGGAGAAACACAGGAAACCACGGAGGGAGAACAGCAATTAAACAGACTGCAGGTAAGGTGCTTGGGACAGGGGCCCGGATTTGGGACAGAGGGGGGGCCTGGATTCGGGACAGATGGGGGACCCTTGGATTTGGGACAGAGGGGGGCCTTGGATTTGGGACAGAGTGGGAGCCCTGGATTTGGGACAGAGGGGAGGGCTGGATTTGGTACAGAGGGGGCCCTGGATTTGATACAGAGGGGGAGCCCTGGATTTGGGACAGAGGGGGGTGGATTTGGGACAGAGGGGGGCCTCTGGATTGGGACAGGGGGGGCCTGGCCTTGTGACACTAAGAGGGTACTCTGGCCTTGGCACTAAGGGGGCACTCTGTGCTTCTAGCGCATTATTGTAGCGGGCTTAATGTCTAGTACAAATATATAAATGGGCCATACAATTAACTCTTTGGTGCATTGTTCACGAATAGGTCATATCAGAGGACTTGTGAACATCCTTTAAGGTTGGAAAAATAGAAGCTTTATCTTCAGGTTAGGAAAGGTTTTTTTACGGTGAGAACGATGAAACTGTGGAACTGTCTTCCAGCAGATGTGGTAATGGCAAGTTCATTAAATAGTTAAAAATGGCCTGGATAAGTTTCTAAAACAAAAAAATATTGAGAATTACCGTAGGCGTTTCTACAGCATCTCTTAGCCACAATGCAATCACGCCTTGCATTCAAAAGGTCCTTAACACCTGGCTGTGATATGCTAATTGAGACTTTCCAGGGTACATAATTGCTTACAGATTCTTGTCAAGGCATTCTGAATTGAAAAAAGCCAGTCCAGTTGATCTAGCTGAATAGTCCAGTTGATTTAGCTGATCACAACAGATATACCATGAGGTGGATGAATGAAACCCTTACAAGCATATTAAAAGATGTAGCATAAGAAGTCGCAACAAGTACAACGCATTTTTGGGCCAAAATCTAAATCTTTGCAAATTTGTGATGGCATGCAATGTCATAGTGACATCACTAAAAATGAACCCAGAAACATTAAAAAGATAAGAATAAAAAAAATCGCACAAGTACAATGTTTTTTGGGTCAAAATAAAATGTATATGTCATAATGATATCACTATTGTCAGCAAGGTTTCTGTGTTTGCTGACGACACAAAACTTTGTCGACCATTAAAAACTTCAGAGGATGCAGGGGGATCTAGATATATTGTCACATTGGCTGCTAGTGGCAGATAAAATCACTGTTGATAAATGTAAGGTGTGCATTTGGATTGTGCTACTTACCGTATACTATAAATGGCTCTGTGTTAAGTGAATCCTGTTGGAAAGGAACTTGGAGTTTTGGTGAATAGCAAACTTAAAGGTAGCAAGCAGTGCCAGGCGGCAACAGCCAGAGCCAGCATGGTATTGTCTTGTATAAAGAGAGGCAGGATTCAAAGGAGGAAATTTTTATTCTCCCTTTTACAAAGAATTGGTAAGGCCTTATTTGGAATATGCAGTGCAATTTTGGAATCCTGTGTACAAAAGGACATCTTTGAAATGGAAAGGGTTCAGAGAAGGGCAACTAAATTAATAAGGGGATTGGGGGAGCTTGAATATGAAGAGAGACTGGAAAAGTTACAATTATGTTACGCTGGAGAAAAGGCGCTGTGTGGGGATATGATTACTGTGTATAAATCCATTAACAGGCCATACAATAAACTATATGGGGCATTGTCACCAATAGAACATGTCAAAGGACACGTGGCATCCCTTAAGACTTGAAGAAAAAAGGTTTAGGCTTCAAGTTCGGAAAGGGTTTTTCAACTGTGAGAACGGTAAAGCTATGGAACTGTCTTCCAGTGGACGTTGTTATGGCAGGTCATGGTCAGTTTAAAAAAAAGTTGGATGAGTTTCTGCAAACAAGGAATGTTGCAAGTTACTGGTATTGATCAATAAAGTTGATCCAGGGAAATTTCGTTGCCACTTGGGTCAGGAAGGAATTTTCCCCTTCATAAATTTGGTGGTTTTTTTTTCCTTCCTCTGGATCAACAGTTAGGCCGAAATGAGGATATTGCTAGATGGGTTGGACTGGATGGACGTATGTCTTTATTCACCTCAAATACTATAAACTAAAAAAAATGCATCCAAACACATTCGAACACCATGGGGCTAGGCTCACGTACGTGTTTTTGCACTTGATTGCGCTGCGATTTGGTTATAATGGAAATCGACGGGAACGCAAAAATCTCCGCGTTTTCCTATGTGCGTGGGATTGCGTGTCCGTTCACGTTTTGGTAACGCATGCGTTCACCATTTTTGGTGCTTAACGCATGCGTTTCCATAACGGAAAATGGCAAAATCGCGTATGCAAAACGCATCACTAAAGAATATAACCAGAAACATTAAACACATAAAAAATATAGAATAAGAAGTCACACCAAGTACCATGCTCTTTTGGGTCAAAATTAAAAATATGCTTATGATGTCCTGTGATGTCATAATGACATCACTAAAATGCATCCAGTCACATTTAACAGACTATTAATAAGTATGTAAAAAAATATTATTTACAAAAAACAGACATCACCCAGTTGTAATTGTGATGCAGTCTGTTGAATTATCTGTAAGATTCCAAAATTGAATGTAAAAATGATTTTTAGAATTACATTTGCAGTATTTCTAATCTTTCATGTGGGGTGTGTCAATGAAAATAAAGATGAACGCATAACAGTAAAAATGGACTGCAACAGCTGCAATATATTTTGTTTGCTTTGTATTTATATATAAATAAGAAAAGTAATTTCTTTACACCCTTTTAGGGCCAACATATTTTGCCACTATCCTTGCATTCTGAGGCAGCAGAATATTTTGGCACACAAAACTAAAGTATAGCACATACCAAAGCTACATAGCAAGGCTAACAAATAAAGCTAAAATGCCCTAACACAGTGATGCCCAAGTCACAATCCTGCTTGTGCTTTTCGGGCAGGGGCACCTGCCTAATAATACTAATTTACAGTAAAAGGGGTGATATCAGAAAATGTGTTTTTTAGCTCCATTGTCACCACACTGGATATGAGGTGGTTATAAAAATAAGACATCATATAAATAC
The DNA here is from genome assembly GCA_019447015.1 of Hymenochirus boettgeri. Taxonomy (NCBI): domain Eukaryota; kingdom Metazoa; phylum Chordata; class Amphibia; order Anura; family Pipidae; genus Hymenochirus; species Hymenochirus boettgeri. The sequence continues at coordinate 150,897,742 of CM033469.1, forward strand.
CAATTACCCTACTAGGTATTTTCCAAAGGCATCGTTTTTACAATTGCAGCTAAAAACTAGAAAGTGAAAGTTTAAGTATAAACTTGAATTTGGCTTGAGGGCTGCATTTTGGAAGGGAATTTGTGTGTTTGCTGCAGTTTTTAAACTCAATAATGGGAATGATGAGTTTGTAGTGAACGCTGTGTGGGACGAAAAAAACTTTTGTGTGTACCCAGCCCAAAGTGGTGCAATTTGATCCAATCAATCAGAAAGCTAACATCTAATTGGTTAGGGCAAAATTAGCACCATTTTCAATGATAAGAACTTTTATGTAACTGTGCCACATGGGGGTTAAAAAAAACAAACCTTTTTTATTATTAATCAAAATTAATTTTTTTGACTTTAGTTGCCTTTTAGGTATGGCTGCCACAGTAATGGATAAGTAGATCAGTAGGTGTGTTACCTGGGTCGGTTGAGGGGGGTATGTCTTTTTGTGTTTACAACCATAAAAAAATATTTTATTGAGATAAATCTAAATTAGTTTTTTTTTAACTTTAGTTACCCTTTAATTATGGCTGCCACAGTAATGGATAGTAGATTGGTAGGTGTGTGTAACTGGGTCTGGTTAGGGGGTATGTCTTTTATTTTAGAAGATTGTTGTTTTTACTGTATCAAAAATACTAACCCAGTGCTGACTGGTACCAGTGCAAAATACCAAAAACAACCTATATAATCATTAAGCAATACGTTCCTTTATAAATATGTCCAAAAGAGCTACAAAACACAAATGTGGGTGGTGGTGGAAAACACATTTTTTTCTAGATATTTGTCTGGTTTGTGTAGAAATTGATAGTTCTTTATTACTGAGTATAAAAAGCAGAGAGTAAGCAGATGCTGTATTGATAAATGGCACATAGAGGAGGGTAATTGTCTGTTGCATAATGTGGAATTACAGAACAGAAGCTGGTATATATTTATCATACTAAACAATGATTGAATACATAAGTTCTATCTTATTAGTTATTCAAAAACAGTGCTGAGTTTATTTTTTTCCCTTTTCGTTTGCATTAGGGCTTGTATGTACAAGCATTTTGATCTACATAAGGAGTTTGCTCTTATCAAGTGGAACTCGCGTTTACTCAGTGAATGATGTTGGAAAGCTGGCACAGATCAAGCTCAATGAAAGGCTGCTTCTTGAATGAGGTGATCCAGGCACATCCTGATCTATTTTGGTGCATCTCTTATAAGCAGCAGTGCTTACTGTGTTTGATCTGCGCCAGCATTCCATTCAATGGCTATAAATATACCCTGTCTATTCATGGTTGGTTGGTTAGCAGTAACTTGAATGGAATGTATTCCTGGTACTGATCTTATTGTTAATTTATATTTTAGTTCAGAGATGTCTGCCATGCAAAATCCCATTAGGTATACTGCGCATTAGCCCTCATGGTTAAAAAGGCCACGTCCACCCTAAAAAAAACTTTTTATAATGTAGGGAACCCCCTGCCAACCACAACCACCATGGTTAGAATGTTAAAAAAAGATATAGAACCTTACTTACAGTTCTCGATCCGCTCCTGCTTGCAAGGTTCAGCTCCCTGCTTGTCGTAACGTGCAAGCAGGGTCGGACCAGCAGCCACATCTGTGATTGGTGAGTGGACAGCCATCACAGACGCAGCTGCCGTCAATGGATAGCACCGTGGGACAAAGGGCTGTAAGTAGAGTTCTAGATTTGGATGGATGGAGGATATGGATGGATCCGATGGTGGAGGAGGGGGGAAAGGGCTCCCCTGCACTTGCACTGTCCTTTCAAAGCACAGAGACCTTTGGACAGGAAGACACCTACTACTCATCAGTTCATGGACTTTGGACAGCACGGGTTTGGACCTAACAAAAGGAAGTTTCCTGCGAGTGAAACAAAATAGAGTGGAACGTATATAAGTCCCTTGCTCTAAAGGACCTTGAGCTCAAGACATAGAAAAAGAAGGACATTTAATCATTTGATGGTTGTATGGTGTGTGTGAAAGTTTGAAAAGAGTTTGAAAATAAGTAATTGTGATGTGTTAAGGACTGTATGTGCAGGACTGTGTGTGCAGTTAGCAGATTAATCTTTCTTCCAGTTAAAGGGTGCACTGGGCTTCTATATTTAGTATTGCACCTGTTGTAATCGCAAAACAGGTTGTGAAGGGGTAATAAGTGTTTTGTTTTTTTCCCTCTTCCTGGCTCTTGCACTAATTGGTGTGGGGCTGGGCTTTTGTAAAATAGGATTCACATTGGTTGGACCTGTGGTTTGGACCTAACAAAAGGAAGTTTCCTGTGAGTGAAACGAATTAGAGTGGAACGTATACAAAGTCCCTTGCTCTACTCAAGGACAGAAAAAGAAGGACAATTTAATCATTTGATGGTTGTAGGTGTGTGTGAAGTTTGAAAATGAGTTTGAAATAAGTAATTGTTTGTGATGTGTTAAGGACTGTGTGTGCAGGACTGTGTGTGCAGTAAGCAGATTAATCTTCTTTCTTCCAGTTAAAAGATGCACTGGCTCTTATATTCTAGTAATCGCAAACAGGTTGTGAAGGGGTTATAAGTGTTTTGTTTTTTTTCCCTCTTTTCCTGGCTCTTGCACTAATTGGTGTGGGGGCTGGAGCCTATTAGTAAAATAGGATTCATTTGTTGGACCTGTGGTTTGGACCTAACAAAGAAGTTTCCTGTGAGTGAAACAAACTCCATAATGTATACTATCCAGGGAGATTCAATAAAAGTTCTATAGATATCGATGGATAGATGTGAGATAGATAGAGATAGACAGACAGATAGATAAACAGATAAAAAGAGATAAGAGAGATGAAAGATAGAGAGATAGTGTGGAGACAGACAGACAGACAGACAGACAGACAGACAGACAGACAGACAGACAGACAGACAGACAGAAGACAGATAGATGAGTAGATAGATAGATAGATAGATAGATGATAGAAGATGATAGATGTGGAGACCATAGACAGACAGCAGAGAGATAGAGATAGAAGATAGATAGATAATAGATAGACAGACAGACAAGACGACAGACAGACGAAGATAGAAGATAGATAGATAGATAGAAGAAGATAGATAGATAGATAGATAGATAGATAGATAGATAGATAGATAATACTCCAATTGCTGTTGTCTGATCGAAGGGGATGTTATAGACTTCTTTTTTTTACGACAGTGACTTCCAAGCACTGATGCAGCATGCTGACCCCTGTCCATACGGAACTTCACTCCTACTGCCAAACAGTATTAAATGGAAGGAAACTTCCATTTTAAATAAAAAACTTTATTTAAGACTTACACTGCCCAGCCAGAACAACACATTGGACAGCCGATATGGTTGGAAGGGGCCAGGGGGCACTGCATCTGTGAACTGGGGCACGTGCCCCATCGTGCCACGTGTAGCGCCACCACTGGTAGAAACATACATTTTTTAGCTTCCTTTTTTTTTTTTTTTTTTGCTTTCTGGGCTTTTCGAGGTAATACACTTTGATCTGTTCCAATCTGTCCCTATGGAAGAGCTCCCTTGTGGTCATATATATGACCATACAATCTAATACGCTCAGCTAGCTGAAGTTAAATTGCAAGGGGATCTGTCATTCCACATAAAGGCATCAGGCTTCTGGTTGGTTAAAGTGCCAAATCTGATAAAAAGCCATACTGTGTATGAATTCCCCTTTTTCAATGATTCTCAGCAAATTGCTTGAGAACAACATTTGGGCCTGGAGTCTACTGACTACATAGAGGCTACATACTACATAGAGGCTACATACTACATAGAGGCTACATAACAGTTTAACAATCAACAGCGTTAGTGTTTTTCTTATAAATAGCTGATTCAGATTTAAAAGGTCAAAAGCAATATGTGTTTTGTGATTTAAATGAGTGGTGGTGTATGTGTATTACCATAGAAAATCCATATGGCAGCGTTCTAAAGGTTCGTACACACGGACACCGATGAAGGAGACATAGCGTTCTCAAAATATTGGTGTTTGTGTGATGCAATAAACAGAATTTTTTCTGAGAAACAGTGCGCTTCCATCAACCCTTTTTGTTGTGTACACACGGAGTCCGTTTCGGGCGATAATCAGCCTGTGTATGGGCACTTTATCAACTGACTTTATCTGCTGTGCAGATCACGAAACGAGCGGCTATTTCGGTAGATAAAGTGCCCATACACGGGCGAACAGAGTTCCTACACATCGTGCGCCATGGGTCGGCACTTACGATTGCACGTGTGTACGGACCTTACGTCAGGCATTTTAAATGTACATAAAGCTAAATGGACAGTTCAGTGGAAACATCAATATTGTTAAAGTGTTAGTTGTGTAATGCCTTAAGTTATATCACTATTCTCTCCCATTTTAAAAATCAGTTGTTTATACCTTTGCTATTACATGCTGTTCATCCTTTTCACTGCTTTTTAGGGTCAAAAAATAAATCTGTGCAAAATGATGATGTCGTGTGATGTCATAGTGACATCACAAAAATGTACAAGACATATTTGAACACTATTAAAGATCTAGAATAAATAATCACATCCTTTTCACTGCTTTTTAGGGTCAAAAAATAAATCTGTGCAAAATGATGATGTCATGATGATGTCATAGTGACATCACTGAAAAATGCAGCCAGACACATTTGAACACTAATAAAAGAAATAGAATAAGAAATAACCCCAAGCACAATGCTTTATAGGGTCAAAATCCAAATTTGCAAAATGATGATGTCATGCTGATGTCATAGTGACATCACTAAAAATGGACCTAGACACATTTGAACACTATTTAAAGATAAAGAGTAAGAAATTACATCAAGGGCAATTCTTTTTTTTGGTTAAAAATCTAAATCTGTGCAAAATGATGATGCCATGCTGATGTCATAGTGACATCATAATAATGCACAAAGACATATTTGAACACTATTAAAATATCTAGAATAAGAAATCACATGAAGTTCACTGCTTTTTAGGGTCAAAAAATCAGTATGTGCAAAATGATGATGTCAGAATGATTTCATAGTGACATCACTAAAAAATGCAGTCAGACACATTTGAACACTATTAAAAGAAATAGAATAAGAAATAACAACAAGCGCAATGCTTTTTATGGTCAAAATCCAATGTTCAAAATTATATTCATGCTGTGCCAGATAGTGACTACTAAAAATGGACCTAAAACACTTGAACACTATTAAAAGATAAAGAGTAAGAAATTACATCAAGGGCAATGCTTTTTTGGGGTCAAAATCAAAATCTGCAAAATGATGATGTCATGCTGATGTCATAGTGACATCATAAAAATGCACAAAGAAATATTTGAACACTATTAAAAGATCTAGAATAAGAAATACATCAAGTTCACTGTTTAGTGTCAAAAATAAATATGTGCAAAATGATGATGTCATGATGATGTCATAGTGATGACATCACTGAAAAATGCAGCCAGACATTTGAACACTAATAAAAGAAATAGAATAAGAAATAACACACGCACAATGCTTTATAGGGTCAAAATCCAAATTTGCAAAATGATGATGTCATGCTGATGTCATAGTGACATCACTAAAAAGGACCCAGACACATTTGAACACTATTTAAAGATAAAGAGTAAGAAATTACATCAAGGGCAATTCTTTTTTTGGTTAAAAATCTAAATCTGTGCAAATGATGATGCCATGCTGATGTCATAGTGACATCATAATAATGCCACAAGACATATTTGAACACTATTAAAATATCTAGAATAAGAAATACATGAAGTTCAATGCTTTTTAGGGTCAAAAAATATATGTGCAAAATGATGAGTGTAGAATGATTTCATAGTGACATCACTAAAAAATGCAGTCAGACACATTTGAACACTATTAAAAGAAATAGAATAAGAAATAACAACAAGCGCAATGCTTTTTATGGTCAAAATCCAAATGTTCAAAATTCTGTCATGCTGATGCCATAGTGACTACTAAAAATGGACCTAAACACACTTGAACACTATTAAAAGATAAAGAGTAAGAAATTACATCAAGGGCAATGCTTTTTTGGGGTCAAAATCAAAATCTGCAAAATGATGATGTCATGCTGATGTCATAGTGACATCATAAAAATGCACAAAGACATATTTGAACACTATTAAAAGATCTAGAATAAGAAATCACATCAAGTTCACTGCTTTTTAGTGTCAAAAAATAAATATGTGCAAAATGATGATGTCATAGTGACATCACTAAACACATTAATGCGGTAGACCAAAATATCAAATTTACAAGGGAAGAGGTACAAAACAACAAACTTGGACTGTTTGGTAGAAGTTAAGGAAAATGGTAAACTGGAAGTAGAGGTTTACAGAAAACCAACACACACAGATCAGTATTTGATGTTTGACTCCCACCACCCTTTAGATCAAAGGCTGGGTGTCATCAGAACCCTGCAACACAGAGCTGAGAACATCCCCACTAGCACAGAGGCAAAGGTGAAAAAAATGAAACATCTCAGAGGAGCCCTTAAAACTTGTGGATATCCAGACTGGGCCTTTGTCAAAAGAAGTAGAAGTAAAGAAAAGAACACGAATACCAACAGTGAAGGGGAAAAGCAAGACAGGAGGAAGAACATGGTCATCCCATATGTAGCAGGGTTCTCCGAGAAATTAAGAAGAATTTTCAATAAACACAGTATCCCTGTCTGCTTTAAACCGAACAACACACTGAGGCAGCAATTGGTACATCCGAAGGACCCAATACCGAAACACAAGAAAAGCGACATCATATATGCAGTGCAGTGCAGTGAAGAATGCTCTGATTTGTATGTGGGGGAGACCAAACAGCAACTGCATCAACGTACATGCGAAGGACCCAATACCGAAACACAAGAAAAGCGACATCATATATGCAGTGCAGTGCAGTATGCTCTGATTTGTATGTGGGGGAGACCAAACAGCAACTGCATCAACGTATGGCCCAGCACAGAAGAGCCAATTCCTCGGGCCAGGACTCAGCCGTGTACCTGCATCTTAAGGATAAAGGACATACCTTTAAAGATTGTAATATTAACATATTGGCAAAGGAACGTGACTGGTTCAAGAGAGGTGTTAGGGAGGCCATTTATGTGAAAATAAAGAAACCAAGCCTAAATAGAGGTGGGGGGTTTCAACACCAACTGTCTGCCATGTACAATGCTGTTTTGACACCTTACCCTGGGTGTTCCTATAACACCTCTTAGCCACTATGCAATCCCGCCCTTAACACTTGGCTGTGATATGCTAATTGGGATTTTCCAGGGTACATAATTGCCACAGATTCTTGTCATTCTGAATTGAGAAAGCCAGTCGGATGACTAGCGAAACGTCTTCAAGAACTAAACTTCAAGTCCAGTTGATCTAATTGAATACATCAGATATACTTTTTTTTTTTTTTTCAAAAAGATTTTATTTGGTTTTTCAAAAATATAGTTATACATTCTACAATAAAGCAGTAAGCATTAAACACTGAGCAATTCGATTGGGTCTTTGCCTCAATAGGAGGATTTGTGGGGGAGGGGGGGGAATATTTATTGGGTTCGTCTTGACCATCTATGTATAGTAAATCCATTTGAGCGTAGACTCTGGTGATAAGGGGTATCTTAAGTCCCGGTCGATATGAAGGCTTCAGCCTTGAGTTGGTGCCTTTGGAGAATAGTGGTTTGAGTCTCTGATTCATCCTTGATGGTCGGGTATCTTACTGTGTCCATTGTCCGGCCTTGTAGGGGTTGGGTACTGTTGTATGGCCATTTAGTGAGTTTGTTGGGAGGGGGGGGTCAATCTTTTGTAGGTGTGCGGCATTGCTCACAGATTATGGCAGAAAATAACAATTGTTAGATCATAGACAGTGGTTTGAGTTATGGTGTTGTTTAAGTTCAGAGTAACATTAAACCTAGTCCATGACTAAGATTTAGCTCTAAAACTGAAACTAAAAATTAAACAAGAAACTTAACTGGGTCCGTGGCTGTCAGTTCGGGGGGGAGGGGGGGGTCATGAGAGGGTTTCTCCGGTCGGGGTCCGGTTCCCTTGTATCACCTTTGTTTAGCCATGCCAGCCATCATATATATAGGCTTCCCTCCTGGAGGCGGTTTTGGTATTTGCTTATTATCCATTTGGCAGTTTGTAGCAATTTATGTTGTGCGGTTCAAATTCAGGTTCAGTGGGGGCGAGCCTTCAGTCTACCCAGGGTGCCTCTGAGATCTTCGAAATCGTACCACGAGGTGAATTGGAAAATTTTCATAATGTTTGATATTTCTATGTCTGTATATGAGTGTTCTATATAATTCCTCCATGTGGAGAAGAATTTAGCTACCGATTTTTCAGCGTGCTTTTCTGAGTCAAGTTTGTCTAGGTACATTAATTGTTGTAATTGGGTTTTTAGTTCCTCTAATGATGGAGGATTGGTTTTTATCCAATATGTCATTATTAATCTCTTGGCTATTAGGGCAGTGATGTGGATCCATTTTGGCACCCTGGTTTGATCTCCGGCTCCCCCCTTTGTTGTGCTGTGTTTGTACCCAAATAACATTAATAAAGCATCCTTAGTAATCTGGTAGCCCACGATCTCAGACATGTATTGGCAGGTTTGGTCCCAGAATTTTTGTATATCTGGGCAGAACCATAGACTGTGGGAGAGATTTGGGTTGGGTCCTTTGGGTATGGTGGGATCCATGGGTCTGACATAGTGGGCATTTAGTGGGATATACGCCCTGAGAATTATTTTGAATTGGGTTTCTCTCCATCGTTCGTTTATTATAGATTTTTTGATTGCCGTCTGGCCCTCCAGTATTTTGGGGAAAATGTCCAGGATTTGAAAATCAGCTTCCCATTTTTTGAGATTGGTATTCTCTAGGGGTGTGTGATACCACTCTTTTAATATTGAATGGATCTTTGAGAGGGAAAGCTTGGTGTCTGGGGCTGATAAAATAGTTTCTATTGGAGTTGTTTTAAATAGGTCTGAGATATCGGTCAATTGTTTCTTACAGTAAGAAACTATCTGTGTGTATAATAAGAATGAGTTGGTGGATATGTCGTATTTGTTTCGGAGTTCTGTGAAGGTTAGGAATCTTCTTTCTGATTTATGTACTAACTTGCTGAGTTGTAGTATTCCTTTTTGGAGCCATATCCCATATCCCTGGGTAGTGGAGCTTTGTGGGAAGTCAGGGTGTTGGGCGAGTGACATGTTGAGGGCTATGTGTTTGGGAGCTTTGCACTTCTTGCGGAGTTCTTGCCAGGTCACTATTGTGTCTTTGAGTGTTATGTAGGATTTGATTGGTTGGGGTAGGCGTTTGGAATTACAAGTTGGTTAAGGACCATGGGTGTGTTAACTGTTGTTCTAGTTTGGTGTTGGTGAAGTATGTGCTATTGCCTATCCAGTCTCTGATATGTCTGGCCATTGATGCTAGATTGTATATTCGGATGTTGGGGAGTGCTAGTCCTCCATCTGCTCTTGAGAGTTGTAGTTTTGCTAGTGAGATTCTGGGTTTTCTCCCTGCCCATAAGAAGGTGGAGAAAGCGGTATAGAGTTTACTGATGTCTTTGTGTCTGAGTTGTAGTGGGATTGTTTGGATGGGGTATAAGAGTTTGGGGAATATTGACATTTTTAATAGGTGGGATCTGCCGATTAGGGACAGTGGGAGCGAGGTCCAGTTAGCTAGGGTATGTATTGTTTTTTTGATTAGAGGGGTGTAGTTTAAATCGTATATGGATAGCAGATCTTTTCTGATTTTTATACCAAGATATGTGATATGGGTGGTGGGTGCTGGTATACCTAGTAGGTTACATTGTCTTTTTAGTAGGGAGCTGGCTCTGCCCAGGTACAGACATTCACATTTGGATCTGTTGATGTTGAATTCAGAGCAGATTCCAAAGTCCTCTAGGAGTTGTATTGTGGGTTTCAGGTCATGTGTTATGTCTTCAAAGAATATCAGGAGATCATCTGTGTAAAGGGTTGCCTTTACCTCCTCTGTTCCTATTGTAATACCTTTGTATGTTGTGCTGTTTTGTAGATATCTAGAGAGAGGTTCTATGGCTATATTGAATAGTAGGGGTGACAAGGGGCAGCCCTGTCGGGTACCTTTTTGGAGTTGTATGGGGGTGGATTTAGTGTTCCCTATCATGATTGTTGCTGTTGGGTTGCGGTACATCGCTTGTAATAAAGTGATGAATGGTCCGTGGAATTTCATTTTGGCTAGGACATTGAATAGCCAATCCCAGTTTACATTGTCAAAAGCCTTCTCGGCATCTATTGTGAGCAAGGCTCGATGGTGTGTGTTTTTTGTTGATTTGGTGTGATCCAGGATTGTGATTACTTTTCGGATATTGGTGACTCCTGCCCGACCTGTAATGAAACCTACTTGGTTATGGTGTATAAGGTATGGGATGACTTGGGTCAGCCTGCTGGCCATAAGTTTGGAGATTATTTTCATATCTTGATTGATCAAGCTGATGGGTCTGTATGAGGATGGTTCGAGTGGGTCTTTGTTTTTTTTAAGAAATACCCGTATATTTGCTTCTGTGCCTGTTGGGGGGTATTGGCCTGTGTGCATGATATTGTTGTATAGTGTTGCTAGTGGATTTGTGATTAGGTCGGTTAGAATTTTATAGTATTCTGCCGGGAAGCCATCCGACCCCGGTGCTTTGCCGTTCGGGAGTGTTCTAATCGTAGTTTGGCGTTCTTGTGGTGTGATTGGACGATTGAGTGATTCCAGTTGGTCCTTGGTTATTTTGGGGAGTTTAGTGGCTGTGAGCCAGTCTATTTGAGGGGTGGTTGTTGAGGGCAGGTGTGTGTACAGTGTGGTGTAATACGATGCGAATGTCTGTGCTATTGATTGAGAGGTTTTGTGTATTTTTCCTGTGGGGTGTTTGATGGCGCCTATGAGTGCTGTTTGTCTGGGTTTGGTTAGGCTAGCGAGTAGTTTGCCTGATTTGTTGCCGTATTTGTGCAGTTGTAGTTTATGGTAGGTGGTTTTGTAGGAGTTGTGTCTCTTAGCCATAGGTTAACTTGTGCTTGAGCTGATTGCCATATGGTTTTGTTTTTTGCTGTGGTGTTATTTTTATATTCGGTGTATGCTGTTTTGTGCTGGCTTCAACATACTGTTGCCATGTCTTTCTTTTGGTGGCGTGGACGTGTGCTATGATTCTGCCTCTGAGTGTGGCTTTGGATGCTTCCCAATATAGTGTGGGGTCTGTAGTTGAGCTTTCATTAAAAGTCTGATATTCGTTCCCCCATTGTTTAAGCAGATGGTGAAAATCATCATTGTCCGCGAGGTATGTGGGAAATCTCCACGGAGGTGGTGGTGTGGTGTTGGCATTTGTCATGATGTCCAGGATCACAGGGGCATGGTCGGATATGACTATATCGTCGATTGTCACTTGTGTTATTTGGGGTAGGAGGGCGGATTCTACCAGTGCATAGTCTGGACGTGAGAGGGTCTGATGTGCGGCAGCGATGTGTGTTTACTCTCTTTCAGTGGGATTGTGAAATCTCCAACTATCTACCATATTCAAGGCCGAGGTCATGAGTGTCAGAGGGTTGTCTGGGTTATGTTTAGTGATATTTCCCCCTGTATGGGATGTCTGTCTGTCTTCCAATGGGTGCATAGCGATATTCATATCTCCAAATAACATTTGGTTCTGGTTGGGGCGGGAGATAATGTTTTTTGTAAGGGTGTCAAAGAAGTTTTTTTGTAAGCTATTGGGTGCGTAGACATTATGTACTGTATAGGTTTTTTCGGGGGTGGTGAAGGAGAACTGGGCATGTCTACCCAGCTCGTCCACCAGCATCCCGGTTATCTGGTAGGGGAAAGATTTGCAGAACAATATCACTGTTCCTTCGCTGTTCCCTAGTGAGGGAGAGCCGATTACCCTACCAACCCATTGTTTTTGCATGCGGGATATGTCTTGTTGTTTCAGATGGGTTTCCTGGAGCAGGGCTACATCAGCATGGAGTTTGTTTAGATGGCGAAGTACCATATGCCTTTTGTGGGGGGAGTTGAGGCCCCTCACATTCCATGTGATAAACCTCAACGTCATAGTGATTTATTTGCAGTTATAGCAGCTATATTGTGGGGTCAGTAGAGAGAGAGTTTTAGGGTTACACATCGTATATACATTTACACCCGTGTTTCTGCATGGGTGTGGGCAAGATAAGAAGGTCCGACGAGGAGAGAGACTGTTCTTTTCGTTGTTAGGTGAGGGATATAGATAGATTTTCTTTTTGATAGATACAGCGTTCAATGGAGATTTTGTTTTGTAGGATCCTCGGTCCCGCAAGAGGGGAGCCTGAGTTGGGGGTCAATTTGTTGGGTATCGTCTCTCCCCTCATGGGATGAGCATTTGGAGATGGCGTTGCCTTGGGTTGTTCTGTATATATAAGGGGATATTCAAATATGTTACATATGTAGATGTTAGAACACATAAGGTCTTTGATATTGTTTTGCTTTGATTGCTTTCTGGTGCAGCTTTGTTTGTGTGGCCTAATCTGAGTTCAGTAGTGCAACCATACTTATGTAGTGCCTTTACTATTGTATTACCCCATTTGTTGATGAGGAATAGGGAAGGGAGAGGGGGTGTTGCCACGATGGGGGGGATATTGCGCTTCCATTGATAGAATAAGTGAATTGATATGATTGTGGGATGGTGCAACACCATCCCATCATATCATACATTTGCATTTACATGTAAGTTTTCTCGTTGTATAGTTAAACAGTAGAATCAGGGCGTTTAACAACTCGGTCATCTAGATAATGATGTCATGGGAGTAGAGATGACCTTGAGATGTGGTGTGCTGTCAACCCATCACCACCCTGGTGATGGGTTGACAGCCACGGATCAGAGGTAACAGCAAAACCATTAGCATATTTAGAAACCTTTAAAACATTTGAAACATTTAAAACATTTGAAACATTTACAATATTTGGCTTTAACATAAGAGTTAAGGTTAGCGTAGAGAGAAATAAGGAGTGAAGAGGTGACACGAGTCATATAACCTCTGTTCTTCCTAGTATGGAAGATATTTGGGGGTGAATGGTTGTCTTAGGGCGATTTTTGTCACCAGTGGGCTTCACTTTTTTCGCAAGGCAGGGGCTTTAAATTTTTTGGATTTCCCGGGATCTCCGGGGCTTACTTCCCTCATGAGGGGTCTGGATTTTCCGGGTCCTCCGTTGTGTTTGAGTATCTGGACGGTTTGTCATGATGAAGTGGAGAGGATCGGTTGGGGCTTGGTTTTGAGGTTGTTGATGTCAGACGTGGGGATAGACCATGCTGGTTTTCAATAAGGACAGCGCTTCTTGGGGTGTTTGGAAGGATATGTCTTTTCTGTTGGCGTCTCGAAGTAGGAGGGTTGCTGGGTATAAGAGCGTGAATCTGATCTTTTTCCCATGTAGAATGGTGCATACTTTGGCGAAGTCCTGTCTCTTGCGGCTGACTTCTGCCGAGTAATCTGCAAAGATTAAGATGTTGTGGCCTTCTATTTGTAGGCCCTGGCTTTGTCTATAGGCCCTTAGGATTGCTGTTTTATCAGCATAATTCAAGTATTTGGCAATTAAAGGGCGTGGGAGCTCTGTGGGTTTGCGTGGAGGGCCCATTCTATGTGCTCACTCGACTGTTGTGTTGTTCGTGATGTTCAAGGCCTTCGGTATCGTGTGAGAGCAGAAGTCCTGTAGCATTGTTGGTGAGTAGGATTCTGGGAGGCCAAGGAATCGCAAGTTGTTCCTCCTTGATCGATTCTTGAGGTCCTCGATTTTATCAATTAGAATAATTTGTTTTTGTTGGAGCTCTGTTATGATATTCGCCGATTTGTCCATGTCTTCCTCCAGAGTTAGGATTCTGCGCTCGGCCTCTACATCAGATATACTTATCATCATATGTAATAAAGCCCTAAGTGTGCGTCCCTGTGTCCGTGTGTGTGTCACTGCAGTTCCTAATGACTCACTACTAGAGGGAGAGTCTCTGCAGTTCCTATTGACTCAACACTAGAGGAAGAGTCTTTGCAGTTCCTATTGACTCACCACTAGAGGGAGAAACACAGGAAACACACGGAGGGAGAACAGCAATTAAACAGACTGCAGGTAAGGTTGCTTGGGACAGGGGCCCCTGGATTTGGGACAGAGGGGGGGCCTGGATTCGGGACAGATGGGGGACCCTTGGATTTGGGACAGAGGGGGGCCTTGGATTTGGGACAGAGTGGGAGCCCTGGATTTGGGACAGAGGGGAGGGCTGGATTTGGTACAGAGGGGGGCCCTGGATTTGATACAGAGGGGGAGCCCTGGATTTGGGACAGAGGGGGGGCTGGATTTGGGACAGAGGGGGGCCTCTGGATTTGGGACAGAGGGGGGTCCTGGCCTTGTGACACTAAGAGGGTACTCTGGCCTTGGGACACTAAGGGGGCACTCTGTGCTTCTAGCGCCCATTATTGTAGCGGGCTTAATGTCTAGTACAAATATATAAATGGGCCATACAATTAACTCTTTGGTGCATTGTTCACGAATAGGTCATATCAGAGGACTTGTGAACATCCTTTAAGGTTGGAAAAATAGAAGCTTTATCTTCAGGTTAGGAAAGGTTTTTTTTACGGTGAGAACGATGAAACTGTGGAACTGTCTTCCAGCAGATGTGGTAATGGCAAGTTCATTAAATAGCTTTAAAAATGGCCTGGATAAGTTTCTAAAACTAAAAAATATTGAGAATTACCGTAGGCGTTCCTACAGCATCTCTTAGCCACAATGCAATCACGCCTTGCATTCAAAAGGTCCTTAACACCTGGCTGTGATATGCTAATTGAGACTTTCCAGGGTACATAATTGCTTACAGATTCTTGTACAAGGCATTCTGAATTGAAAAAAGCCAGTCCAGTTGATCTAGCTGAATAGTCCAGTTGATTTAGCTGATCACAACAGATATACCATGAGGTGGATGAATGAAACCCTTACAAGCATATTAAAAGATGTAGCATAAGAAGTCGCAACAAGTACAACGCATTTTTTGGGCCAAAATCTAAATCTTTGCAAATTTGTGATGTCATGCAATGTCATAGTGACATCACTAAAAATGAACCCAGAAACATTTAAAAAGATAAAGAATAAAAAAAATCGCACCAAGTACAATGTTTTTTGGGTCAAAATTAAAATGTATATGTCATAATGATATCACTATTGTCAGCAAGGTTTCTGTGTTTGCTGACGACACAAAACTTTGTCGACCATTAAAAACTTCAGAGGATGCAGGGGGATCTAGATATATTGTCACATTAGGCTGCTAAGTGGCAGATAAAATTCAATGTTGATAAATGTAAGGTGATGCATTTTGGACTTGTGCTACTTACCGTATACTATAAATGGCTCTGTGTTAAGTGAATCCCTGTTGGAAAGGAATCTTGGAGTTTTGGTGAATAGCAAACTTAAAGGTAGCAAGCAGTGCCAGGCGGCAACAGCCAGAGCCAGCATGGTATTGTCTTGTATAAAGAGAGGCATGGATTCAAAGGAGGAAATTTTTATTCTCCCTCTTTACAAAGAATTGGTAAGGCCTTATTTGGAATATGCAGTGCAATTTTGGAATCCTGTGTACAAAAAGGACATCTTTGAAATGGAAAGGGTTCAGAGAAGGGCAACTAAATTAATAAGGGGATTGGGGGAGCTTGAATATGAAGAGAGACTGGAAAAGTTACAATTATGTACGCTGGAGAAAAGGCGCTTGTGTGGGGATATGATTACTGTGTATAAATCCATTAACAGGCCATACAATAAACTATATGGGGCATTGTTCACCAATAGAACATGTCAAAGGACACGTGGCCATCCCTTAAGACTTGAAGAAAAAAGGTTTAGGCTTCAAGTTCGGAAAGGGTTTTTCACTGTGAGAACGGTAAAGCTATGGAACTGTCTTCCAGTGGACGTTGTTATGGCAGGTTCATTGGTCAGTTTAAAAAAAAGGTTGGATGAGTTTCTGCAAACAAGGAATGTTGCAAGTTACTGGTATTGATACATAAAGTTGATCCAGGGAAATTTCCGATTGCCACTTGGAGTCAGGAAGGAATTTTTCCCCCTTCATAAATTTGGTGGTTTTTTTTTTCCTTCCTCTGGATCAACAGTTAGGCAGGAAATGAGGATATTGCTAGATGGGTTGGACTGGATGGACGTATGTCTTTATTCAACCTCAAATACTATAAACTAAAAAAATGCATCCAAACACATTCGAACACCATGAGGGCTAGGCTCCACGTACGTGTTTTTTGCACTTGATTGCGCATGCGATTTGGTTATAATGGAAATCACGGGAACGCAAAAATCTCCGCGTTTTCCTATGTGCGTGGGATTGCGTGTCCGTTCACGTTTTGGTAACGCATGCGTTCACCATTTTTGGTGCATTAACGCATGCGTTTCCATAACGGAAAATGGCAAAATCGCGTATGCAAAACGCATCACTAAAGAATATACCCAGAAACATTTAAACACATAAAAAATATAGAATAAGAAGTCACACCAAGTACCATGCTCTTTTGGGTCAAAATTAAAATATGCTTATGATGTCCTGCTGATGTCATAATGACATCACTAAAATGCATCCAGTCACATTTAACAGACTATTAATAAGTATGTAAAAAAATATTATTTACAAAAAAACAGACATCACCCATTGTTTAATTGTGATGCAGTCTGTTGAATTATCTGTAAGATTCTGCAAAATTGAATGTAAAAATAGATTTTTAGAATTACATTTGCAGTATTTCCTAATCTTTCATGTGGGGTGTGTCAATGAAAATAAAGAATGAACGCATAACAGTAAAATGGACTGCAACAGCTGCAATATATTTTGTTTGCTTTGTTATTTATATATAAATAAGTAAAAGTAATTTCTTTACACCCTTTTAGGGCCAACATATTTTGCCACTATCCTTGCATTCTGAGGCAGCAGAATATTTTGGCACACAAAACTAAAGTATAGCACATACCAAAGCTAACATAGCAAGGCTAACAAATAAAGCTAAAATGCCCTAACACAGTGATGCCCAAGTCACATCCTGCTTGTGCTTTTCGGGCAGGGGCACCTGCCTTAATAATACTTAATTTACAGTAAAAGGGGTGATATCAGAAAATAGTGTTTTTTAGCTCCATTGTCACCACACTGGATATGAGGTGGTTATAAAAAATAATGACATCCATATAAATACCAATCACCCTACTAGGTATTTTCCAAAGGCATCGTTTTTTTTACAATTGCAGCATAAAACTAGAAAGTGAAAGTTTAAGTATAAACTTTGAATTTGGCTTGAAGGGCTGCATTTTGGAAGGGAATATGTGTGTTTGCTGCAGATTTTAAAACTCAATAATGGGAATGATGAGTTTGTAGTGAACGCTTGTGTGGGACGAAAAAAACTTTTGTGTGTACCCAGCCCAAAGTGGTGCTAATTTTGATCCAATCAATCAGAAAGCTAACATCTAATTGGTTAGGGCAAAATTAGCACCATTTTCAATGATAAGAACTTTTATGTAACTGTGCCACATGGGGGTTAAAAAAAACAAACCTTTTTTATTATTAATCAAAATTAATTTTTTTGACTTTAGTTGCCTTTTAGGTATGGCTGCCACAGTAATGGATAAGTAGATCAGTAGGTGTGTGTACCTGGGTCTGGTTGAGGGGGGTATGTCTTTTTTGTGTTTACAACCATAAAACTATCTTTTATTGAGAATAAATCTAAATTAGTTTTTTTTTAACTTTAGTTACCCTTTAATTATGGCTGCCACAGTAATGGATAAGTAGATTGGTAGGTGTGTGTACCTGGGTCTGGTTAAGGGGGTATGTCTTTTATTTTAGAAGATTGTTGTTTTGTTACTGTATCAAAAATACTAACCACAGTGCTGACTGGTACCAGTGCAAAATACCAAAAACAACCTATATAATCATTAAGCAATACTGTTCCTTTATAAATATGTCCAAAAGAGCTAACAAACACAAATGTGGGTGGTGGTGGAAAACACATTTTTTTCTAGATATTTGTCTGGGTTTGTGTAGAAATTGATAGTTCTTTATTACTGAGTATAAAAAGCAGAGTAAGCAGATGCTGTATTGATAAATGGCACATAGAAGGAGGGTAATTGTCTGTTGCATAATGTAGGAATTACAGAACAGAAGCTGGTATATATTTATCATACTAAACAATGATTGAATACATAAGTTCTATCTTATTAGTGTTATTCACAACCAGTGCTGAGTTTATTTTTTTCCCTTTTCGTTTGCATTAAGGGCTTGTATGTACAAGCATTTTGATCTACATAAGGAGTTTGCTCTTATCAAGTGGAACTCAGCGTTTACTCAGTGAATGATGTCTGGAAAGCTGGCACAGATCAAGCTCAATGAAAGGCTGCTTCTTGAATGAGGTGCATCCAG
The DNA here is from genome assembly GCA_019447015.1 of Hymenochirus boettgeri. NCBI lineage: Eukaryota > Metazoa > Chordata > Amphibia > Anura > Pipidae > Hymenochirus > Hymenochirus boettgeri. Next base: position 150,916,149 of record CM033469.1, read on the forward strand.
GCACATCCTGATCTATTTTGGTGCATCTCTTATAAGCAGCAGTGCTTACCTGTGTTTGATCTGCGCCAGCATTCCATTCATGGCTATAAATATACCCTGTCTATTCAATGGTTGGTTGGTTAGCAGTGAACTTGAATGGAATGTATTCCTGGTACTGATCTTATTGTTAATTTATATTTTATGTTCAGAGATGTCTGCCATGCAAAATCCCATTAGGTATACTGCGCATTAGCCCTCATGGTTAAAGGCCACGTCCACCCTAATAAAAAAACTTTTTATATAATGTAGGGAACCCCTGCCCAACCACAACCACCATGTTAGAATGTTAAAAAAAAGATATAGAACCTTACTTACAGTTCCTCGATCCGGCTCCCTGCTTGCAAGTTCAGCTCCCTGCTTGTCGTAACGTGCAAGCAGGGTCCGGACCAGCAGCCACATCTGTGATTGGCTGAGTGGCAGCCAATCACAGACGCAGCTGCCGTCAATGGATAGCACCGTGGGACAAAGGGCTGTAAGTAGAGTTCTAGATTTGGATGGATGGATGGATATGGATGGATCCCGATGGTGGGAGGGAGGGGGGGAAAGGGCTCCCCTGCACTTGCCACTGTCCTTTCAAAGCACAGAGACCTTTGGACAGGAAGACACCTACTACTCATCAGTTTCATGGACTTTGGACAAGCACTGGGTTTGGACCTAACAAAAGGAAGTTTCCTGCGAGTGAAACAAAATAGAGTGGAACGTATATAAGTCCCTTGCTCTAAAGGACCTTGAGCTCAAGGACATAGAAAAAGAAGGACATTTAATCATTTGATGGTTGTATGGTGTGTGTGAAAGTTTGAAAAGAGTTTGAAAATAAGTAATTGTGATGTGTTAAGGACTGTATGTGCAGGACTGTGTGTGCAGTTAGCAGATTAATCTTTCTTCCAGTTAAAAGGGTGCACTGGGCTTCTATATTCTAGTATTGCACCTGTTGTAATCGCAAACAGGTTGTGAAGGGGTTAATAAGTGTTTTGTTTTTTTCCCCTCTCTTCCTGGCTCTTGCACTAATTGGTGTGGGGGCTGGGGCATATTTGTAAAATAGGATTCACATTGGTTGGACCTGTGGTTTGGACCTAACAAAAGGAAGTTTCCTGTGAGTGAAACGAATTAGAGTGGAACGTATACAAAGTCCCTTGCTCTATCTCAAGGACATAGAAAAAGAAGGACATTTAATCATTTGATGGTTGTATGGTGTGTGTGAAAGTTTGAAAATGAGTTTGAAAATAAGTAATTGTTTGTGATGTGTTAAGGACTGTGTGTGCAGGACTGTGTGTGCAGTAAGCAGATTAATCTTTCTTTCTTCCAGTTAAAAGATGCACTGGGCTTCTATATTCTAGTAATCGCAAACAGGTTGTGAAGGGGTTAATAAGTGTTTTGTTTTTTTCCCTCTTTTCCTGGCTCTTGCACTAATTGGTGTGGGGGCTGGAGCCTATTAGTAAAATAGGATTCACATTGGTTGGACCTGTGGTTTGGACCTAACAAAAGAAGGTTCCTGTGAGTGAAACAAACTCACATAATGTATACTATCAGGGAGATTCAATAAAAGTTCTTATAGATATCGATAGATAGATGTGGAGATAGATAGATAGATAGACAGACAGATAGATAAACAGATAAAAAGAGATAGAGAGATGAAAGATAGAGAGATAGATGTGGAGATAGACAGACAGACAGACAGACAGACAGACAGACAGACAGAAGACAGACAGACAGACAGACAGACAGACTAGATAGCTAGATAGATAATAGATAGATAGATAGATAGACAGACAGACAGACAGACAGACAGATAGATAGATAGATAGATAGATAGATAGATAGATAGATAGATAGATAGATAGATAAATAGACTCCAATTGCTGTTGCTCTGATCGGAAGAGGATGTTATAGACTTCTTGTTTTTTTACTGCTACAGTGACTTCCAAGCACTGATGCAGCATGCTGACCCCTGTCCTATACGGAACTTCACTTCCTACTGGCCAAACAGTATTAAATGGAAGGAAACTTCCATTTTTAAATAAAAAACTTTATTTAAGACTTACACTGCCCAGCCAGAACAACACATTGGACAGCCGATATGGTTTGGAAGGGGCCAGGGGGCACTGCATCTGTGAACTGGGGCACGTGCCCCATCGTGCCCCAGTGTAGCTCCACCACTGGTCAGAAACATACATTTTTTAGCTTCCTTTTTTTTTTTTTTTTTGCTTTCTGGGCTTTTCGAGGTAAATACACTTTGATCTGTTCCAATCTGTCCCTATGGAAGAGCTCCCCTTGATGGTCATATATATGACCATACAATCTTAATTACGCTCAGCTAGCTGAGTTAAATTGCAAGGATGATCTGTCATTCCACATAAAGGCATCAGGCTTCTGGTTGGTTAAAGTGCCAAATCTGATAAAAAGCACATACTGTAGTATGAATTCCCCTTTTTCAATGATTTCTCAGCAAATTGCTTGAGAACAACATTTTGGGCCTGGAGTCTACTGACTACATAGAGGCTACATACTACATAGAGGCTACATACTACATAGAGGCTACATACTACATAGAGGCTACATAACAGTTTAACAATCAACAGCGTAGTGTTTTTCTTTATAAATAGCTGATTCAGATTTAAAAGGTCAAAAGCAATATGTGTTTTTGTGATTTAAATGATGCGTGGTGTATGTGTATTACCATAGAAAATCCAATTATGGCAGCCGTTCTAAAGGTTCGTACACACGGACACCTGATGAAGGAGACATAGCGTTCTCCAAAATATTGCGTGTTTGTGTGATGCAATAAACAGAATTTTTTCTGAGAAACAGTGCGCTTCCATCAACCCTTTTCTGTTTGTCGTACACACGGACGTCCGTTTCGGGCGATAATCAGCCTGTGTATGGGCACTTTATCAGCTGACTTTATCTGCTGTGCAGATCGCCGAACGAGCGGCTATTTCGGTAGATAAAGTGCCCATACACGGGCCGAAACAGACGTTCCTACACATCGTGCGCCATGGGTCGGCACTTACGATTGCACGTGTGTACGGACCTTAAGTCAGGCATTTATAAATGTACATAAAGCTTAAATGGACAGTTCAGTGGAAAACATCAATATTTGTTAAAGTGTTAGTTTGTGTAATGCCTTCTTAGTTATTCTACATATTCTCTCCCATTTTGAAAAATCAGTTGATTTCATACCCTTTGCTATTACCTGCTGTTCACATTAGTGAGCTGACATTTCAGGTTCTAACGGTCCTTCTTCTTCCCAGGATGCACTACAACCTGGAAATGTTCCTAACAGGTATTACTACTGATTGGCTGTTGGATTGATCAAACATGCTCAGATCTCTACTGAGCGACTGAATCAACCCAGGCGCTGAATCAAGGGCAAGACCATAATGGTCTCTACTAGGGGTCGTGCAAACAGGAAGTCAGTATTTTGGTTGCATTTATTTATACACAGACAAAATGCTGAATTGCAAGGTTAAGGTCATTGGGATGAAAAAACACTGCTCTTTTTTCTGAAAAGTACATGTATTTGCACTGAACTTCCCTTTAAGTTAAATACACAAGATCCTGGCAGATGGAGAACTGACTTCAAGTGCTACATACATTTATTCCATATGTTAATTGTTTGAACACATTTCTGAACTTGTACATACACATACACAGGTGTTTCTGTCAGGTAAGCTACCAGGTACAGAAATTCAAGTGTGCAAAGTCGTTTTTTAAACTGATAATAATTTTACTTATCTTTCTTTTCTATGCCCAAAACACTGGGGAGAATTTTTATGCACCGCCAATTTACTTACTTGAATTTCTGGCCTATAAACCTGTGGAATCTGAGGCACTACAACAAGCTGTAATATTCCTTTCATAAAATAATCAGGTTATTAACCATTTAGGGATCGTCCAAATATCAAGCTATGAATCGCATTCAGGTCCCTTAAAAGGGTGTACAGGTCTGCTCAGTACTCACCCAGTCCAACCAGCAAGGTAAAAAACACAAGTGATGCATGTAGATGTAGATGTAGAGGAGGCCCTTTACATAAAAAAGGCGCAGAAAGGGAGTCATCATTGACAATTATGTTTATATATGTTGGTGAATGGCAATACTGTGAAAAAAAGGGTTTAAGCGCACTCCAGAAAATTAGCAGCTCACACAGCTTTGAAATCTTCTTTTCCTAATCTTTATTGGAAGTTGGAACATCAGGAATAAAAAGGAGCTGCTTATTTTTTGCAGTGCGCTTAAACCCTTTTTTAACAGTACAGTCCTGAAGTAACCAAACAAGGGGTTTGGGGCAGTCAGCACCCAAGCCATCAACGGGAAGCAGTGAGTCCGTGATCATAGTTATGCCAAGTAACACACATATGGGGAGATTCACCCAGAATCTCCCGTACGGGATTTACCAGAGGCTGTGCGGCTCTGGGTGAATCTTACACCGAAGTAAGTATTTAACGCCAGCTATTAGTGGCTATAATACTTACGTCTTAAGAGCCGCGCAGCCTCTGGTAAATTTGCGATGACTGCGCTAGTTCCTGTTCCGGATCTTGTGCAGCCGCCACAAAGCAAGCCTTAACATCGAGCTAACTGAGCGTAAATCAGTTAGTGAGATGTTATGAAGGGGCAGGAGTGCTGGGAGAAGGAAAGCAGTGAATGGACCTGTCTTGTATCTCACTGATAGTAACTAATCTTCCAACTGGTTACACTGTCACCTCCTAATGTAGGGAGAAGGAAAACAGTGAATGGACCTGCCTTGTATCTCACTGATATTAAATAATTTATCAACTGGTTACAGTTACACTGTCACCTCCTAATGTAGGGAGAAGGAAAACAGTGAATGGACTCGCCTTGTATCTCACTGATAGTAACTAATCTACCAACTGGTTACACTGTCACCTACTAATGTAGGGAGAAGGAAAGCAGTAAATAGACCTGCCTTGTATCTCACTGATATTAACTAATATACCAACTGGTTACACTGTCACCTCCTAATGTAGGGAGAAGAAAAACAGTGAATGGACCTGCCTTGTATCTCACTGATAGTAACTAATCTACGCCTTGTATCTCACTGATATTAACTAATATACCAACTGGTTACACTGTCACCTCCTAATGTAGGGAGAAGAAAAACAGTGAATGGACCTGCCTTGTATCTCACTGATAGTAACTAATCTACCAACTGGTAACACTGCCACCTCCTAATGTAGGGAGAAGGAAAGCAGTGAATAGACCTGCCTTGTATCTCACTGATAGTAACTAATCTTCCAACTGGTTACACTGTCACCTCCTAATGTAGTGAGAAGAAAGCAGTAAATGGACCTGCCTTGTATCTCACCGTTACAGCACTTTATGGTGGGGACTTATTTATTGCATTGGAACATGGTTAAGTGATTTTAATAAAATCCCAAATAGTAGATTCTTTAATTTGGTCTGAACTATAAAAATCTATTTTGTATAAATATTACCCCTATTTATTGTTCTAGGGATGCAGTGCTCACTATTTAATAGAACCCCCCCTCCCTCCTAAAGTGGTTATGTGTGTGTGTGTGTGTGTGTGTGTGTGTGTGTCTCCACGTCAACTACATTGTATTTAGTACAGAGCCTGAACTCCACACATTCTATTTAGCAACAAATGTTACAAATGAACTGAAGGTGAAGGAAGGAGGGGGGAGGATGAGCGCAGCTAATAGTACTGAGGAGAACAGATCTAAAATGCCAGGTACTGTAAAAGCTGCTGCAGACTTTATAACAGTGGCCCCTGTGACTCGCAGCCATGAGATCTCCATCCCTGCCTCTTTCTTCCTTCTATCCTACTCTCCAATTAGAACTGTGTGGGCAGACATCCCACCCTGCCCCTTTAGGCTTTCCCGGGCAGGGTGGGAAAGGGGGGCATGGCACAGAGGTGTGACGTCGCGTGGGGGGCAGGTTGTGATGTCACATGGGGCATAGCCAGTGTTCTAGGGTGGTGGGAGGTAGGGTTAGGGCATTCCAGGGGTGTGGCCTTGAAAAGTGGGCATGGCTGGGGAGAAGACTCAAGTCTCCTCTCAAGTCCGGGAGTCTGGTCTCGCAGGAGTGCGGGAGACCACCCCAGAATGAGGGAGGGGTGGGAGGGGTGGGATACCTGTTAGTGGGTGAGGTGTGAACAATTCAATGGAGGAGACATGGAAAGCAGGTACATACTGTATATCATGTCAATGCTGGCAGCTGAAAGGGTTAAAGGTAATACTCTGCTGGCACTGAAAGTGTTAATTGAAATAGTCTGGGAAAGTGCTGGCACTGAAAGTATTAATAGTAAAGTCTGCTGGCTTAATGGTAATGTTCTGCTGGCACTGAATGTATTAATAGTAAATTCTGCTGGCTTAATGGTAATGTTCTGCTGGCACTGAAATGGTTAATGAAAATGAAAGGGTTAGTGGCAATACCCTGGAAAGTGCTGGCACTGAAAGAGTTAAACATCTCAGATCTCACCAAATTTCCCTGTTCTGCCCTACCTGTCTGGAAACAATTTCTGGGGAGAACACTGGTGCCACATACCTCGCATACACTATAACCTATCCTGTCCTTCCAATCAGTATTTCATTGGTGGCCAGTGTCTCTGCATATGCACAAACATATGTATATACACCTGCCTCATCTGGTACTGCGTGCGCCTCTTACTAACTAGTAAAGCGTTCTCACTATAGAGAACAGCAGTGGACAGTGTCAGAGGGAAGATACCAAGCTGTAGTTTGACAGGCCAAGTTTTTTTTTTTTATTATTAGGAAAAAAACAGCGTAATGATGGATGGTGCTGGACAAAAGTTTGCACCGTGTGTCATTTAATGCACCTTGTCAAGGTGCAATAAGCCTGGCCTTCAGACACGAGGTCACAATCCTATATAAACTGCACTATACAAAAGTCTAAAGCTGGGTACACACAATGCAATATTTCGGACCGATAGTTCAGTGTTTTAGTCAATTGGGGCAATATAATTGAATGGGTTTTTGGACATGACTGAGAGTTCGTTCGCCTGAATGGACGATCGGACTTGTTTGAAAACCACTGGGGATCGTGTGTACCTTCATGGACTGCATGCTTGGTCGCAGTGAACTGTTGGGTCATTCGTCCTGGTCGAACGGTTGGAAGGGCCAGGACGAAGGGTTGATTTCTATGTATCCAGCTTAAGGTAATTACAGGGAAATGCACTACTGGCTCCTATGCTAAATACTACTAATATAGTATATAAATGTTTAAGGAAAAAAACGGGTTTCAGGCAGGAATGCTGCAAAACGTGGCTCAGCTTTATTATCTTATCATCACAACATGTTTCAGGTACCGGTGAGAACCCTTTTTCAAGTGTGATATTCATGCAAGTTATCAGCCTTAAAAAGCATTACACAGAAAGTGACATAGTGAGGAACCACACCTATTCCCCAACACAGCTGCACAGGTATCTCAAAAGACACAATAATGAAAACTTTTTAATACCAGCTAATGGATGGCTGGATGGCTTAAAGTCACACAAACATTTTACAGGCAATCACAATGCAGAAGGAACTGCTATCACATTAGAGATGTGATTCCCCCTTACACCATCAGACTTTACTATAGTGAGCACTAGAGGATCCGAATTATATTCTGGGATCCTTCAAATACAAAGATTTGACCTCCATACCCTATTTTCAAAGTCCTCTAAGTGGGATGGATTTTTTTTATAATGTGAATGGATGTGTAAGTTATGTCCTCTTGTAAGAATCCTGTAACCTCTACAGGATCCTTTATTTTTGCCTCTACATCCCCTACCTGTGTACCCAGTTCTGCCAACTATGATTTTGTCTGTAAGGCTGCAGACAATTTTTGCTCAAAATGATCCTAATTTGTGACGGAAGCTTGGCTGGTTCATTACCTTTATGGGATGGAGAGTTTGATGTTTACATAGCGAGGAGCAATAATCCCCCGTGTCATCCTTTCCCATGCTGAGATTGTATCGAATGATATATTTCCCCATGCCTATGAACTTCATAAGGAGAATGCTCGGGACTGTGTGTTTCCATCAGCCGCGCTAGACTCCTCTATAGGGAGTCTAGCGTGGGCGATGGAAATTTTCGGCCTTTCCCGAACGAGCGTTCGGCCGACCCGATTATTTGGCGGCCGCGCGCTCGTTCGGGAAACGAGCGTACACACATAACGATAAAGCCACGATACCGTCGGATCCGACGGTATCGGGGCTTTATCGTTAGTGTGTGTACCCAGCTTTAGTTTAGTTCCTTACTGTGAATGATACACTCATCGCTAACAAACTCCAAATACAAATACAAGTAGCAAAAGTATATGTTGGAAAGGGACAACATGACATATTTTATGAATGTGTCTCTCAATAAGGCAGGTGTTCAGCTATAAACAAACCAGATAAATTTAAGAGAAATGACATTTTTCAAATTACAAAATATCTCCATGGTAACTGCAGGAATACAAGAATTTTATTTGGATGCTGAAAATAAAATACAATATTTGTAATGTACAGTTGTTTACACTAAAAAATAAATTAAAAATGTGGCTTTATACAGAAACCAATAAGCTAGGAGATGCAATAATGAAAGTTGAGAACAATACAATGTTTCAGAAATATAGGGGATGATAGATAAATAAATGGATAGGTAGAAGAAAAAAAAATCATACAAAAGCTGGTTTCTGCAAAAACATCTCTGCCTGACTGGTCGGGACTCGGGAGTGACAAACGGTTGGTTGGGACAAAGGATCTTAAGTTGTATACCCAGCTTAAAGCTGAACAAGTCTACAGATGTAAACTTGTACAGAAGAAATTAAATTTAGTAAAGTAATACAAGGAAGTTAAAGGGTATCTTCCCTCCTGAAATTGACTTTTGGGATTTCAGTTTAATTGAAGAACAGGAGCGGAGGTAAAGGAACTATAATGTCCTGTTCTTCAATAAAACCTGTAGGAGCCAGGAGTGAAGGTAAGGAACTTACCTGGTCTTGTTCTTCTCCTCTGATGTTCTGGCAGGTCCCAACACTCTTTGTACTCTATGCTCATATGGGCTGTACATACGCATACAGTACAAAGATGTCAGAAGATCAAGTTCCTAACCTTCGCTCCTGGCTCCTGCAGGTTTTATTGAAGAAGAACAGAAAGGGATAACTCCTTTACCTCCAGTTCTGAATCTGAAATCCCAAAAGTTTATTTCGGGAGAGGCAATACCCTGGGCAGCACGGTGGCTCAGTGGTTAGCACTGATGCACTGCAGCGCTGAAGTCCTGAGTTCGAATCCACCCTTGGACACATCTGCAAGGAGTTTGTATGTTCTTGCCGTGCTTGCGTGGGTTTCCTCCGGGCACTCCGGTTTCCCCCACAATCATACTGATAGGTTGTATGGTGTCAAATAAATGTGCGTAGCTTGTAAGCACTTCGGAGCAGGGCCTGATGTTAATGTATACATGTAATTGTAAAGCGCTACGGAAGATGTTGGCCCTATATAAATCCAAAATAATAATAATAATAGTAGTCATATTTGGATGTCTGTATAAATGTGTGTGCCTGAATGCATCTTTGTCAATGGTATGGTTAAAAATGTGTTAACTTGAGTAAAAAAACTACAAGAATATTATCAGAATCTAAATGTCATTTAAGAAGAGGTAAATCATAATTTAGAATTGGGGTCAGAGAATGCGTTTTGCAAAAGCGCTTAAAATGACACTTCATAAAAGAAACAGTGAGCATTGTCCCATTTAAAGGACATGTAAAATGGGAAAATAATTTTTTAACTAATCTCACAGTAATTAGGATTAATTACCACCAATCTTAAATATGCTTTTTATTTTTTTTCTCTGACCTTCCTATCCTTTGTTTTTTAGCTCTGGGAGTTTTTCTTTTTAAATGGGGCGGGGCACAGTATGTCAGTAAGGAACTGTCAATCACCCAGCCCCTCCCTCTGGCACACTACAAGTAAAACTATCTATTCTATAAAAGTAAAGCTTATTTCTCTGTCACTGCATGGCTAATTGATTCAGCATTAAGATGAGGAAAAGAAATAAGCATTATCTGTTGCTCTGCACTCTTTCTGTGCAGATAAACCCAATCCTGCAGTTAGCTTCTGTCTGTGTTAGTTAAGCCCCAATCTAGCACTGTACCTAAAGAAATCAATTAAAGTCACCCACCCACACACCCACACACACACGCCTTAGAACTCCTACAGCTAAAAGAAAATCTTACTTCATTTAAGCAGTGATTACATCTCCCAGTGCTGCTTACCTTCCCGTAACAAAACAGTTTTAATTTCACTATAACATAAAATCACTAGGTAAATGCTATTGGCTGTAGTGGGGAACAGATCTTATCCACTGCACATGCTCCAAACTCTATTTGTGCCTCAGTTTTGGGAGGGGGTGGATACATAGAGAGGAGACATGCATATTAACTAGGAGTGAGCTGAACAGGACATGAGGAGATCTAGTGACAGGGAACACTGAGAGCAAAAAGGGATCAGGTTATTGGCAGCATTAAAAATATAGAAAAGTATAAAGGCAAGTCATTATTTTCAGTTTAGTGTTCCTTTAAAGCAACTTGAATTATTAAACCCCCCCCCAAATATCACATTTATGGACATTAAGGCTGAGGCTACGCTGTAAGGCTGAGGCCACACATGGAAACGGGGTCGCAAGCAATGTTGTGCAATCAGAGAGAATGCGATTGTGGGGGGGAAATGCAGATCGCATGCGCTCTGATTAACGGATCACTTGCGCAATGCATGGTAGCTCACTAGTGTTGCCACTACAATTGGGCCGCACTAGTGCCACTAGGCTTTTTATTGCGCGACTGGATCACACTCAAAAGTGCGCTAGTGGGGCCTCGCCCTAAATCATATCTGCAATTTTAACAATCTAGTAAATGTTACAATTTGTTTATAAAAAATCGCACATCAAGTGTAATTAATTTGGCTTGAAAAAGCCAAATTCCTGTTCTTTCTATTTCTTCTTCTTATTCCTTTTTATTCTTTCGCTTTTTTGGAATGTATCTCCTCCCACAGTTTTTGAGCTAGAGACATGAAATTTGTGCGGGGCATATAAGAGAATCTTCTAGCTAAGGAATCCGCGGAATCGTTATGGCGTTATCGGTGAATTTCGGGACATTTTTTCCCATAGAATATAATAGTAACAATCCTCAAATGTGGATATTTCAAAACAGTTTGTTTCATGGTCATAAATACAAACAGTGATACCCCCAACCCCCCACGCAGACAAAGGTCCACCCACCTACTGACTTACCTTTCCATTCCCATGGAAGCCATACTTAAAGGGTAAAATACCCCCAACCCCATATGGGTACACACACCTACTGATCTACTTATCCATTACTGTGGCAGCCAAACTTAAAGGGAAACTAAAGTCCAAAAATTTTTTTTGATCAATAATCAAAAAGATTTGTTTTTTTTTAACCCCAACGTGATTCAGGTAAACACACCTACTGACCTACCCCTCCATTACTGCTGCAGCCATACTTAAAGGGTAACTAAAGTAAAAAAAAACTAATCTTGACCAATCATCAAAAAAGTTTGTTTTTTTGAACCCCCATCTCACACACTCCTACTGACCTACTTATCCATTTCTGTGGCAGCCATACTTAAAGGGTAACTATAGTCAAAAAAACAAATTTTGACTAATCGTTCAAAAAGTTGTTTTTTTAACTTCCAACCTGAGCCAGGTACACACCCCTACTGACCTACCTTTCCATTTTCATGGCAGCCATATTTAAAGGGTAACTATAGTCAAAAAAGTTTTTGGACTAATCATCAACAAAGTTTGTTTTTTTTAACCCCCAACCTAACACAGGTACACACACCTACTGATTGATTTATCCATTACTGTGCCAGCCATACTTAAAGGGTAACTAAAGTAAAAAAAAATGTTTTGGTCAATAATGAAAAAACTTTGTTCTTTTAACCTCCAAGTGGCTCAGGTACATACACCTACTGACCTACCCCTCCATTATTGTTGCAGCCATACCTAAAGGGTAACTAAAGTAAAAAAAAAATTGACTAATCATCAAAAAAGTTGGTTGTTTTTAACCCCCAACCCAACACAGGTACACACACCTACTGATATAATTATCCATTACTGTAGCAGCCATACTTACAGGGTAACTAAAGTAAAAAAAAAATGTTTGATAAATTTTCAAAAAACACCGTATCCCTGTCTGCTTTAAACTAAACAACACACTGAGGCAGCAATTGGTACATCCGAAAGACCCAATACCGAAACACAAGAAAAGCGACATCATATATGCAGTGCAGTGCAGTGAAGAATGCTCTGATTTGTATGTGGGGGAGACCAAACAGCAACTGCATCAACGTATGGCCCAGCACAGAAGAGCCAATTCCTCGGGTCAGGACTCAGCTGTGTACCTGCATCTTAAGGATAAAGGACATACCTTTGAAGATTGTAATGTTAGCATATTGGCGAAGGAACGTGACTGGTTCAAGAGAGGTGTTAAGGAGGCCATTTATGTGAAAATAAAGAAACCAAGCCTAAATAGAGGTGGGGGGGGTTCGACACCAACTGTCTGCCATGTACAATGCTGTTTTGACACCTTACCCTAGGCATTCCTATAACACCTCTTAGCCACTATCCAATCACGCCCTTAACACTTGGCTGTGTGTGATTTTCCAGGGTACATAATTGCCACAGATTCTTGTACAAGTCATTCTGAATTGAAAAATCCAGTCGGATGACTAGCGAAACGTCTTCAAGAACTAAACTTCAAGTCCAGTTGATCTAATTGAATACATCAGATATAATCAAAAAAGGTTGTTTTTTTTAACCCCCACGTGGCATAGGTACATACACTTACTGACCTACCCCTCCATTACTGTTGCAGCCATACCTAAAGGGTAACTAAAGTTAAAAAAAAAATTTGACCAATCATCAAAAAAGGTTTTTTTTTTAATGCCCAACCTGACACACACCTACTGATCTACTTATCCATTACTGTGGCAGCCATACTTAAAGAGTAACTAAAGACAAACAAATTTTCATCAATAATCAGAAAAGGTTATTTTTTTTAACTTCCAACTTGATCCAGGTACACATACCTACTGACCTACTCTTCCATTTCTGTGGCAGACATATTTAAAGGGTAACTATAGTCAAAAATAAATTTTGATTAATAATAAAAAAAGGTTGTTTTTTTAACTTCCAACCTGACACAGGTACATTCACCAACTGAGGTACCCATTCATTCATGTGGCAACCATTTTTAAAGGGTAAGTATAGTAAAAAAAAACACATTTTGACCAATCATCAAAAAAGTTACAGGGTTAATCAATAAAAGTTCTTATCGTTAAAAATGGTGCTAACTTTGCCCCAACCAATCAGATATTATTTAACATTTGAAAGCTAACATCTGTTTGGTTGGGGCAAAATTAGCAACATTTTTAAAGATAAGAACTTTTATTGAACCTCCCTGTTAGTCTTTTATCTCCCAACCTGACACGAGTACACACCAACTGACTTTAATTCTTTGTGACAGCCATATTTAAAGGGTAAGTAAAAAACAACATGTCCTCATCATTAGCATTATTGAGTTTTAAAATCTGCAGCACAAACACAGATTCCAAAATGCGGCCTTTCAGGCCAAATTCAAAGTTTATACTTAAACTTTCCGTTTGTTGTTTTTAAACAGAATGAAATGCTCATATGTGACCTTGTCATTCAGTGGCTTGGCAAAATCAGAGAGGTATAACAAATACAATGATGGCAAGTATAGTGAGTAGAGAGATGTGATTTAAAGGTGAACTAAACTTATTTTTTTTTATCCTTACGTGAAAGCTTTTCTCCCTCAACTGCCATGTTATTTATTTAAAACAAGCCACAGAAATATACCAACCATTGTTTGTTTACTCTTCTTCTTTACTTCCAGGAAGTAGCAAATAGGGGTTGGACCAGCAGCCAAGTTTGTGATTGGCCAAGAGTCAGCCGATAACAGACATTGCTGCTGGCTATGCAGAGAGCCAAGTAAATGAAGGATCGTAGGTCTATTTTTGGGTCTTGTTTTAAAAAATGAACATGGCAGTTGGGGGTGAGTTGGAGTGACCTATACTACAGAAAAGGATTTTTGTAGGTAGGGGATAAAGCAGCCTCTAAGAGAACAAGGAAGAAGCAGGAACTAGATGACACACAGACAGCTCCTACTCGTGGCTTTCTGGGACTTTGAACAGGTACTGCAGGGGAACCATAAGGAGCTGAGGTGTAAGGTAAGGATTTTTTACTACACAGTGGGGCCAGCACTGGGAAAAATTTTAGTTTTGGGGGTGGATATGCCCTTTAACAAAGATCTAAACTTCATGTGCCACTATATTTCCAATTCCAATCTAAATGTCATGTAAATAAATAAATCAGACCACAATTCCTCAAAATCACCTAAACCCATAAATACTTAATTTATACCAGACCCTCCATTGACTCTTAAGAAGCCCATGCACTGGGCCGATATTCCAATCAATCTGACATGCGAATCTGACATTTCCATTGATTGGCCAAAAAATTTTTACGTTTTCCTGATCTTTAGGTGGTATACTGGATCGTAATATCCATTAATATATATATAAATGTGTAATTAGGACTTTGGAAAAGCCCTCACTGTATTACAAGCTAATTAAGGATAAAATGCTATATTATTATAGCGGGGAATTGTAAAAACCCTAACTGTTTTTACTGTAATTCAAGTCTGTTAGGGAGTAATTTGAACAAGTCCTAAGCCCTATATTACACACATACAGGAAGATTCAATAAAAGTTATTTTCGTTTAAAATGGTGCTAATTTTGCCCCAACCAGTCAGATCTTATTTAACATTTGAAAGCTAACATCTGATTGGTTGGGGCAAAATTAGCACCATTTTTAACTATAAGAACTTTTATTGAATCTCTCTGATAGTGATAAGGTACAACCCCTTGCACTGTATTACATTATTGTTGGGGTAAACAAATAGAAGCCTTATCACTGTATTACAACCATATTAAGAATAGCTTTTTTTATAAGTCCTAATACCACATCTTTTAGTATAAAGGCAAGTCAGTTGTTTGCTGTTTTGACTCTACCCTGGGCAGTTTCGGTAACACCTCTTAGCTACAATACAATCAACACCTTGCATTCAAGGGGTCCCTGACATTCCAGGGTATTTATTGCCACCCAGATTCTTATACAAGTCATTCTGAAGATGACTAACTAAATGTCATCAAGAACTGAACTTCAAGTCCAGTTGATCCATCCGAATACCATAGATATACCATAACCTGGATAAATGAGAATCTTCAGAAGTTCTAGGCTCTTCCAGATCTGTGTTCTCTTAGACAGTCATTTTTTTACATTTTTCGTCTTCAACCAGTTTCAATAATTCAGCTAGTTGGATAGTAACAGAAGAAAGACAATCAATGAGGACGGCCTCAGTCATAATTAATATTAACTCATAAATGCTGTATATTACCTATTAATACACAATATATGTACCATATATTACCACTATTTAAATGACAACTAAAGCATTAAACCAGAAGGCAGAACAATTTGTTTTCAAAAACATTCATTTGTGTTTCACCTGTCATTTTGCTATGCTACTTGAGAAATCTGTGCTATATTGGGATATGGATATGCATTAATCTATTGGTAGAACCAAGGTGATACATTCTACAAGACCAAGAGCTTCACCTATTAAATATAGCATGGCCCAACTGTATTGGACAAACAGCATTTATATTATTTATCATTTAAGCAGCATTTTAAGGAAATCTTCACTTTTTTATGAATATTCCAAGCACATACTTTTGAAAGGTTTGCTTCCATTACGTTATAAATAAAACATCAAAATAAAAATAAGATAGCAATCTTTTTTTTATAATCTAAAAACACAGAATATTTGAACCCTTCGGGTAAACAAAGTAGGAAAGACTGACTGGGAAGGCAATTTCCGCTCGGCTTCTAAAACAAACAGATGTATTGCTGCAATCTAGCCCTTTTTTTAGGCACATTAACTGGAATACATCATCACAACATCTTCGAGACCTTGAAGGGAATGTTTTAGAAGTGTTAGAAGTCTATCAAGGTCTGCATTATATTATTGTTAAAAAAAAACAAAATCCTTTGATTTTATTGCTCTGAAAATAAAAAATGATAAACTTTAGTTTTACAGTGTCTGGAGGGAACAAGGATTGAACAATGACAGAGCTGTATAGTAACAAAGCAACAATTCTGAGGTTATTATTGCAGTTCTTTATTTCTCTCCCTTTGTATAGTGTTAATTTGATTTAATCTGAGGTTTTATGGAAGTTGCAGGAAAGGGGGGAACTCATACCTCCCAACATTTGGAAAGTCCAAAGAGGGACATATTGAAGGTGTGATAACGTTGGGAAAGGAACTGGGGGCTTGATAACACTGAGAAATGAACTGGAGGGCTTGATAACGCTGGGAAATGAACTGGGGGGCTTGATAACACTGGGTAATGAACTGGGGGGCTTGATAACGCTGGGTAATGAACTGGGGGCTTGATAACACTGTAAAATGAACTGGAGGGCTTGATAGCGCTGGGAAATTAACTGGAGGGCTTGATAACGCTGGGAAATTAACTGGGGACTTAATAACACTGGGAAATGAACTGGAGGGCTTGATAATGCTGGGAAATGAACTGGAGGGCGTGATAATGGTGGGTAATAAACTGGAGGGCTTGATAATGCTGGGTAATGAACTGGAGGGCTTGAAAAAGCTGGGTAATGAACTGGAGAGCTTGATAGCGCTGGGAAATTAACTGGAGGGCTTGATAATGCTGGGAAATGAACTGGGGACTTAATAACACTGGGAAATGAACTGGAGGGCTTAATAATGCTGGGAAATGAACTGGGGGGCATGATAATGGTGGGTAATAAACTGGAGGGCTTGATAATGCTGGGTAATGAACTGGAGGGCTTGAAAAAGCTGGGTAATGAACTGGAGAGCTTGATAGCGCTGGGAAATTAACTGGAGGGCTTAATAATGCTGGGAAATGAACTGGGGACTTAATAACACTGGGAAATGAACTGGAGGGCTTGATAATGCTGGGAAATGAACTGGGGGCGTGATAATGGTGGGTAATAAACTGGAGGGCTTGATAATGCTGGGTAATGAACTGGAGGGCTTGAAAAAGCTGGGTAATGAACTGGAGGGCTTGATAGCGCTGTGAAATGAACTGGAGAGCTTGGTAATGCTGGGAAATGAACTGGGGGGCGTGATAATGTTGGGTAATGAACTGGAGGGCTTGATAAAGCTGGGTAATGAACTGGGGGCTTGATAACATTGGGAAATGAACTGGGGGCTTGATAACGCTGGACAATGAACTGGGTGGCTTATGATTATGTGAAGAAGCCAAAGAACATGGCTGTGCCTTTTACTGAAAACCCCAGATGGAAGTTGCATTGAAAGTAAAACAGCCACCCATGTACCCCTCACTGCCCCATGTACTCCTCACTGCCCCATGTACTCCTCACTGCCCCCATGTACCCCCCACTTCCCCCATGTACCCCTCACTGCCCCCATGTACCCCTCACTTCCCCCATGTACACCTCACTGACCCCCTGCACCCCTCACTGACATCCCAGCACCCCCTCACTTATGAGTATGTGAAAGAACCAAAGAACATGCTGTGCCTTTTACTGAAAACCCCAATGGAAGTTGCATTGAAAGTAAAACAGGCACCCATGTACCCCTCACTGCCCCCATGTACTCCTCACTGCCCCATGTACTCCTCACTGCCCCCATGTACCCCCCACTTCCCCCATGTACCCCTCACTGCCCCCATGTACCCCTCACTTCCCCCATGTACCCCTCACTGACCCCCTGTACCCCTCACTGACCCCCTGTACTTTACTGTTAAACTGCATCCCATCTGGGGTTTGTTTGCAGTAACGGTCCTTCAATGAGGGAAGGGTTATTAATAAGTTGCCTGTTACAGAAAACAAAACCCATATGGACATTGCAGAGTTCCAGGCAGATCCAATCTCTCTCTGTACTGACCTAGAGTCCTAGACCATGTGTTTGCACTGTCAATTCATGCTGTTCCCCAGCTACCAGCAGCTCTGCTCTAAACAAATAGGCTTGCCCAACCCCCAAGCAAGGTATCGAAGTAGAGGAGCACACTACTGTAGTGAAAACTTCTTTATTTAGTGCAAAACAGCATACAACGTTTCGGGACACTGGCCCCTACCTGAGGAAGGGGCCTAGTGTCCCGAAACGTTGTATGCTGTTTTTGCACTAAATAAAGAAGTTTTCACTACAGTAGTGTGCTCCTCTACTTCGATACCTTGCTTGGTTATACCCTCGAAGTAGGGGCGCGAGAGGATTGCACCTACCAACTTGTCTGGTCAACCAGCCAACAGCAGTGTGCCTAGTACATTTGGAACTTTTGGATAGCCCCACCCCCAGCAGGCAGGAACTGAGGCTCCAACTCACATCTCCTGCAGGGTCCTAAAGCCTGCAGATTCACTTCCAGTTTTCCGATTTTCACCAAATTTTTTGGCCAGACACTGGGAAATTGCGGGAAAACGGAAGAGGCTGCTGGGACAGCGGGAAAGGACCCCAAAAATGGGACAGTCCTGCCCCAAAAACAGGACGGTTGGGAGCTTTGGGAACACAAAAATGACACGCCAAAGTTTTTCATCAATATTGCTTGCTGAGTAACAGAAACCATATTGGCTCTGTATTTAAGTTTTAGCAGATTTCTAATTTTTTGAGGATGAGTGGGCTGTTGGTTGTGAATAAAAGGGTAACTGTGATCTCTAGTCTTTTAAAGTCACACTGTGACAGTCACATGATGTGATGTGTTACAGACCTGCAACCATTCTCTGTCCTTTAATCTCCATATGAGAGGTTTGTGACTCGCTTTAAAAACAATTTAGAAGTTCGGGTGTAAGGCTTATGATGCAGCTGATGATGCTCTGACTGAGACTTGGGGGCAGAGCAAATGTGCTGGTGATTTCAAAAGTTCAGTGAATTAGTTAAATGATACATTTATTAGTAACCTTCAAATGAACCCTTAGATTTGACACATTAGGTTCCCCACCTGCCTGACTTTGTATCTTTTATCCCCTCTGTCTGGGCCTAACAAAGGTTACAAATAAATGTATCTTTTCACTAATTCACTGAACTTTTGACCGAATGTAAAAAATGGACCAAATGTATAAAACACACAAAATTTACAAATTTGGTCCAGAGAACATAATTTTGGTGAACATAATTGCACTACAGAAAGTATTTGGTGAACCGAATTGATAGACTTGTTTTACTAAAATTATTGGGTGGACAATTTGTTTTATATAAATAATTTGTTTAGCAGAAAAGACAAACTTATTTGGTGAACAGAATTGACAGACTTGTACTACAGAAATTATTTGGTGAACAGAATTGACAGACTTGTACTACAGAAATTATTTGGTGAACAGAATTGACAGACTTGTTTTACAGAAATTATTTGGTGAACATTATAAGATTGTTGTTTTATAAACATAGGGGCCGATGCAGAACCAGAAGCAGCACTACTTACCTTTCGAGTTCCCACAATGTTGTAAATCCCTTCGCGAGATTTACTGAATCGCGGCATCCCGGTCATGTAAGAAGCACTGCTCTGTGCCTCTGCCTTAAACTCTGTTCCTCTGCCTTAAAGGCATTAAGTTCTGTACTACAATATTTCATAGGTTGCGCTGCCTTATTTTCAAGAATTTTTGAAAATAGCAGTCAACACAAAATTAATCAGGTAACATGGGTTTTATTTTAATTCTGGCACCTGGGCCATGGGTTAGGCTTCACTGCTTTAGATAGATAGAGGAGGCTGTAGTTGGTTCCTTATTTAGCTGGTTTCTTCAAGGGAAAACTTAACTCAAAACAACTCTAAAGTCAGGTATCCAACCCCTCCTTCAATGCACACACCAATAGAAGTGGATGGGGATGGCCCCACCATCTCCGCTGCCCTGCGCTGCTGACCCTTTTCATAGAGCATGCGATTACCATTTTTGGTGCGCATCTCATGTGCTGCCATAGGGTTAGATCAAAGCAATCGCAGCGCACGCGCAAGGTAGTGCACATGAATCGCGCAACGTTGCAATTTCGCTGCGTAGTGCACCTTTCCATGTAACCGGAACACGCAACATTGCAATTTCGCTGCGTAGAGTGATTCTTGAGTTCTGCTTAGTGAGGCCTTGCCCCTAAAAAGAAAATAAGGACTGTGCCATTTGGTAGTATAAAAAGAAACATTTTCCAATTACCAGAATTTATTTAGGTAATGCATGGCAATTACCATTTTAAAGGGGAAGTATATCATATACCAGGTATTTCTTATTAAAGAGTTTAAAGGGAAATATATTATGGGCAAGAGTCATTAAGTGTACACATTTTTTCTGAAGGGATTAAAGGGAAAGCAATCAATTTACCAGTTTAGACTTTTTTTTTAACAAAGATTGAAGGGAAAGCTTGCCATTTACCATTACTTAACATAACTCTTAGTGTACAAAATTGCATTTTTAAGACAAAAAGTATGCTTGTTTTTCTTTAGTTCATTTTGTGTACAAAAACCATACACTTATGCTACAATATGTATTTAGTCTACAAAATTTTCTTTTTGCCAACATAATGTTTCTGTTCACCACTTTTTGTATACAAAAAAATATTCTGTTTCAATCCACTGTACATTTTGTTCACAAAAAAGATTTTGGTCATCAAAATATACATTTTGGTGCTACAGTTGTTTTTTGTTGACTAAATGTATGTTTTGTTACCACCGAATTTCTTTTGGTCAACTTATTATAGTATTGTCACTAAAATTATGTTTTTTGTTGACTAAATATGTTTTGTTACCACGGAACTTCTTTGTCGACTAAATATAGTTTTGTCCCCAAAATGTTGGTTTTTGGTCACTAAATGTATTTTGTTACCACTGAATTTCTTTTGGTCACCGAAGTGTGTTTTTTGTTACAAAATGATCTGGGAACAAACGGAACCCCATAAGAAATTTATACTGCTGTAACTTTGCATAGACTGTGGCCAGAAGCATGATACTGGAGTAATTTTAAAGGTAGGAGTGTGATCTTATTAATAAGGCCACTTGTAAGGCCTTTATAGGTTGTTCAAATAGCTGTTAGACTGGTGAAATTGTTGGCAAATGTAACTGGTGAATAACTGGAAAATAGGGATGGACTAGAACTCGAACTCAAACGCGAGTTTTATGAGTTCGGACAAACTCGAACTATTCATACTAGTTCGGGTTCGAACTAATTAAATTTTCTGGACTCGTGGGACTATTTTCGGTAATCCTAAACATTCAAGAATTCTCGAACGTTCGAGGATTTTGGAACGTCCGAAAATCCCAGAATTGACGGAGATTCCTTGCAGCCCTGATCAGACGCTAGCTCGAAGACGTCGCGTCTGATCAAGGCGCCGGTAACATCGGCCTCGTTGAGGTACTTCTCTGGGTCGGTGGCCTCAGCGGAGCTGGTGTCACCAGATAGAAGAAAGAAGACGTCGCCCAAGGGCTCTTTTAAGAGCCGATCACTGAGGGTCCCGGTTCGTGCTGCGGGACCCATAAAAAAAGGCACTTATCAGTGCCACAAAGGGCCCTTACAAGGACCGAGGAGGGGGGGTCCCGGTTCGAGCTGCAGGACCCCTTAAGCCCCAAAGGGCCCTTCTCAGGGCCACAAAGGTCCTTGTAAGGACCCAGGAGGGGCTCCCGGCTTCGATCTGCGGGACGCCCAAACATCCGGCCGGTTGTTGGCCGTTCGGCAATCCATGGGATTTTCTGATTGACCTGAATACACTGGTTATGCTATATTTATATGGTTTGTATCTGACAGGGTGCTTTCTTCTCTGGGTTTATTTTCTGGGGTTGGGGACCCATAGTAACCTGTGGAGAAACCACCAGCAATTTATATGTAACTAGTCTAGTTAGGTGGCCATGAATGGATTGATATCATCAGCCGATCGTGGCCATTATCTGTATGGGGATCAGGTGATAAACCCTTTTTGGAGCATTGGCTCCAAACAAGATTTATCTTATATATGTGTAAGAGGCTGAAGAGTGCATAGCACTTACCCAAAAAGGAACACCAACATGTTCAAATAGGATGATAATGATTGCACTCATATTTAATTAATGTTAGATTCATTTTAGTGAATAATTTATTGAAGTGTTTATCTGATCATAGATATTCACAATGAGAGTGTGCTTTATATGTCAAATCAATTATAGATAAATACCTTCTGCTGTTAATTACTGTTGAATAATGCTGCATGTTCTATAAATTGTAGGCCTGGGAACATTCTCATCCTTAAGGGATTTTCTAAAAACCTTGCAATTACTTAATAGAACCTGTATTTAAAAAAACAGCTGTAGTTGCTTTGATAAACACTTAAAGACAATGAAATTTGTCTTTGAAGATATTTAGGGCAATTCACCAAAAAAACATTATTTTGGGTGAGAAACTATGTTGGCCCCCTGTAGTAACAACTCAATAAAGTAATAATGCCTGGTTTTGTGGTAACCCCTTTGTGTATGTTTAAGACCCTTTTCACTGCTGGCAGTAAAAAATACCCGTACAATTATCATCTTACATCTTATTGAATGGATAAACTCACACATGGCCCATAAAACTTGTCTTTAACACCTGCAAAGTCATGGTGATTAGCTACAAAATATCCAATAGTAATTTTGAATATTATGTTTGCATGTTTCATGGAGGACCTTATTAAATTCCCTTTAAAATTGTTTGAAACAACAAAGTAATTTGCTGTTATGTTTTAATGGCCAATGGCAATCACATTTAAAAAACAGAAGTTAGAAGGGACAGTCTGTTTCTGAAAAGGATGCTGTGATCAGTATAGTTTAGTGGAAAAAGTAACTCTTTGGTAGAGATGGCCCAACTTCCTGAAGTTCTGTTCCTTTTAGAACTTCCGAAGTTCAGTAAAAGTTCGGGAAGTTCGAAAACAAACCCATTAAAGTCAGTAGGGAGAAATAGTTTGAAAAGTTTGGATTAAATACAGAAAAAATTGCAATGGTAAGTTACTGTAAATGGCTGTGGCACCTGGGGAACATGCCCGTATCACCAAAACTTATTTAAACACTTCCTTCCCCCATGATTGGGCAATTGTCAGGTATCCGCATGCTACATTCAAGGGTAATGGCCAATTGGATAATTTGAAAGAATTCAGTTTGTCAATCTTTATCAGTTCATTATTACAACGTGATCTGATATGGATTGACAAACTGAATTCTTTGGCACCTCATGGTCTCAATGAACAGTTTAACATGGCTTTTTTTTTTTTTTATAAATTATATATCTTGATTATCTTTGATACTGGTTTCCCTTTTATGAAATGTATATTATCGCTGCAATATTATAATATGATAAATAATCTACTTTCATAATTCTTACAAGATTTAGTATGGCACCTTTCCATGTAACATTTGCTTATACAATGGATTATTCTTTAACCTATAAGAGTCTTGTGTTATATTTATTCAGTACAGATTTTTAAGCAGGGGCGTAGGGATCACTATAGCAACCATAGCAGTTGCTATGAGGCCCAGACACAAAGAGGGCCCCATCCAGGTCATATTTAAAAGTATGTTTAAGGCATACACACATACAGGCTTTAGCACGCCACGAGCATCAACATCATTAGATGGCTGCGTAATCCGGAAAAATACAATATATGTACAGTGGAGGGAAAGGAAAAAAAATCCCAGATTAGACTTGGGACTCAAAGCCCACAAGGCACTCCCGCTACATACAGAGTGGCAAAAAAACCCGGCAAAACACGCTAGGCTAAATGGCACCCGTCCAGGTCCCATGCGGGAATGTCCACCCTCCTAAGAAAATTTTTTACCTCATGTAGTTTAGCCCCTCTTAGGAGGGAGGACATGTTTTTCAAAAAACTTTGCTGCAGTTTGGTCAGGAAGGTTGGACTGCACAGAAAAGTTTTTTAGTGTGTGTGTGTGGGGGGGGGGGCATCTAAAATCTTGCTATGGGCCCTGTGATATTATCTAGCTACGCCCCTGTTTTTAAGCTGAAAGTTTTTAACCCACTATTGACTCACTTTGGACATGTTTTTTGAAATGGTAATGATTTATCCTCTGACTTCAAAAAATGGACTCACGGTTTTACACATTTTTATTATGGATTTAAATATCATCATGCTGTTAATTTTTTTCATTGACATAATTGTGAAACTATTATAATGCACGTTTTACATTTGTACATTTACGTTGTATATTTATATATTTATGGCATTTGTCACTTTGTAATTAGTCACTCCCATTAGAGGAGGAGTTATGGTTAGCACCAGGGTATATAACTTTGGATAGGTTACTTGCACATCACCTGATGAAAGGGGTAACCCCCCCGAAATGTCGTTATTTTGTAATTTTGTGGTTCACTATTAAATACATTCACTGGAGTGTGACTCTCTCACCTCTCTCACCGTGTGTATGCACTCGGTCAGGCATCGTTCACCGATCCGCCAGGCAGATCAACGAACATCCCCCGATCGAGCATATACACACGGACTATTCTCGCCCAAAACGGCCATTCGTTGGGTGTACTGCTCTGCCGTTGGGGGTCTGCCTCGCTCAAAAAATCGAGCGTGTGTACGAGGCTTTAGGCTTGTTCTCATTAATTTTGAAAAAGCTCTGTATAGTTTCCATATTTAAGAATATCTTATTTCATGATTTTTTTTCAGTGATGTTAAAAAGTATTTTTACACAGGACCTTGTTGTGTTTCAAAACTAATCTTTACCATATAATGAAGAAAAATAAGCAACTCTGTAAATATTTGACAAGCAAGGAGCAAAACCTGCTCAATTTAGTCAATGATTCACTGTTTCAATTATATGAAAACATATGTGGAGAATTTTAATGTTTAATTTGACCATATGGCATTTTGACAGATAAAGAAACATTTTGGTATTTCGAAAAACACATTGAATTAAGTTTTGTATATTAAAATGCTCTGTGTCTTGTGTACATGTATACAGTCCTGTATATTGATTCATAAAATTTGACTACTGTAGTCTCTGAAGTTGTAGACTTATTATTCCTGTTGGTTTTTAACTGCCAACAGTTAAAAACCTGATTGTTGTGATTTTTTTTACGGTTTTTCTAATGTGGCCATACACCTGACCCAACTCGAATGTAAAATTGATAGTAATATCAGGTCCAGGTACCTTGTTCCCAGCTGGATATGGCTTAGGCTGGCTACACTCCTGCCAATATTTTCGGCCGACCGACCGATTCACGGCACTTTCGGTCGATCGGCCGAAAATATCGGCTGGATGGTGATCGATCATTCGACATTTGTCCCGGCCGAGCTCTCGCTCGTAGTGAGTGCTCGGTCGGGACAAAAAGTCCCTCCGTGTGCACCCAGCCTTAGATACTGGCATTATGCCAGTAACGTTGGTCACAAAGTAATCGTACTGGAATGTCATAGAAACTTCGGAGGTAAGTCTACCAAGGGTATGGCCACCTTAACTTACACTGTGAGCCAGGAAAATCACAAAACTTCCATTGGATTTCCCCTGTGTTGATAAAGATATGTTCCTATTCTGTAGGAAGTTTACCCTAAAAGGCCATTTCCAGAAAGGGACGAATGACCCCCTATTTGGAGGATGCAGATCTAGTGCTCAGGGAATTGTATAGATTGATGAAAGGTTTTTAAAAACAAATCAAAGTTTAGGCCTCTTTTTTGAACATCCCAGCCATATAGATGTTCTTTAAATGTACTATGGAGTCCTTACGTACACTCTACCCTTGAGGAAGAAGAAATTTGTCATTATCTGAAATGAAGGCCATAAATGAATTGGAAAGTGTAGATGGTGTGATTATCAAGAAGTCATATAAGGGAAGGAATATTGTACTCTGGGATGAGGAGCTATACATCCCATCTGAACCCACAGAGAGCTATAGAAGGAGTCTGATGCAGATTTTGGATGATGCAAGTGTTCTATCTCCCTCTGAAATGGATTACTTCTTTGTAGTGAACCCAGTGACCCAGACTTTTTATCTTCTGCTAAAGGTGCACAAGAACATAAAGAACCCACCAGGTAGGCCTGTCATCTCTGGCATAGGGGGCCTTCTGGAACAACTATGCAAATAAGTGGATTATTACCTACAACCGCGCGTGACGACCCTCGAGTCATATATCAGAAACACAATTACCAGAAGAAAACAGAAGTGGTATAAACAGGGCACACCCAAACTATAATAATACATAAAATATCCTTTATTAAATGTATAAACTTGGGATATGATCAAAAAGGTGCAACAAAAAATATTAAAAACACATCGCCAACCCTCAGTATCAGTAAAGTGCATCACACAGATAATATACCGGTTTATTCATCCATACAATCATACAGCAATGTTAATACATACATTAGATAAATGTGCAAAGCAGTGCATCAAACACATATATAACAATGTATCTATATCATATGAGTACAAAAAACTCAAGAATATTATCAGATCTAATGTCATTTAAGAAGAGTAAATCATAATTATAAGAATTGGGTCAGAGATAGCTTTTTGCAAAAGCGCTTAAATGACACTCATAAAGAAACATGTGAGCATGTGCCCATTTAAAAGGCATGTAAAAGGGAAAATATTTTTTTAACTAATCTCACAGTATTAGGACTTAATTACCCACAATCTTAAATGTCTTTTATTTTTTTTTCTTGACCTTCCTATCCTTTGTTTTTTAGCTCTGGGAGTTTTTCTGTTTTAAAAAATGGGGCGGGGCACAGTAGTCGTACAGGAACTGTCACTCACCCATCCCCTCCCCTGGCCCACTACAAGTAACTATCTATTCTATAAAAGTAAGCTTTTTTTCTCTGTCACTGCATGGCTAATTGATTCAGCATTAAGTGAGGAAAAGAATAACGATTATCTGTTGCTCTGCACTCTTTCGTGCAGATAAACCCCAATCCTGCAGTTAGCTCTTCTGTGTTAATTAACGCCCAATACTAGACTGTACCTAAAGACAATCAATTAAAGTCACCCACCCCCACACACAGATACCCACACACACACGCCTTAGAACTCCTACACAAAAGAAATCGTACTTACTTCATTTAAGAACAGTGATTACATCTCCCAGTGCTGCTACCTTCCCGTAACAAACGGTTTTTAATTTCAACTATACATAAAAAGAACGAGGTAAATGCTATTGGCTGTAGTTGGGAACAGACTCTTATCCACTGCCACTGCTCCAAACTCTATTGTGCCTCAGTTTTGGGAGGGGTGGAAATAAGAGAGGAGACAATGCCTATCACTAGGAGTGAGCTGAACATGACCTGAGGAGATCTGGACAGGGAACACTGAGAGCAAAAGGATCAGGTTATTGGCAGCATTAAAATAATAGAAAAGTATAAGGCAAGTTCATTATTTTCATTTATTGGTTTCCTTTAAAGCCGAATTATTAATTAAACCCCCCCCCAATATCACATTTATGGACATTACGGCTGAGTCCTCTACGCTGTAAGGCCGAGCCACCACGTGAAACGTGGGTCGCAAGCACATGTTGGGCATCAGAGAGAATATCATTGTGGGGGGGAATGCACGATCGCATCTCTCTATTACGGATCACTTTGCGCAAGCCATGGTAGCTTCACTAGTGTTGCCACTACAATTGGGGGCCGCACGAGTGCCACTAGGCTTTTTATTGCGCTACCTTGGATCAACACCAAAAGTGCGCTCTAGTGGGGCCTCGCCCTAAATCATCTCTGCAATTTTAACAATTAGTAAACTTTACAATTTGTTTTATAAAAACTCGCACATCAAGTGTAATTAATTTGGGCTTGAAAAGCCAAATGTCCTGGTTCTCTTTCTATTTCTTCTTCTTATTCCTTTTTATTCTTTCGCTTTTTGGAATTATCTCCTCCCACAGTTTTTTGGCTATGAGACAGTGAAATTTGTGCGGGCATATAAGAGAATCTTCTAGCTAAGGAACCGGCGAATCGTTATGGCGTTATCGGTACTTTCGGGACATTTTTTCCCATAGACTATAATATGGTAACAATCCTCATGTGGATATTTCAAACAGTTTGTGTTTCATGGTCCTAAATACAAACAGTTGAACCACCCCCCAACCCCCCACGCAGACAACGGTCCACCCACCTACTGACGTTAACCTTTTCCATTCCCCATGGAAGCCCACATTAAAGGTAAAATTAAAAATAAAAAAAAAATAATAAATAAATAAATACAAACCTCTCCATTCCCCTACCCCGCCTCCCCCACCATCCCCCACACTATCCTCCCCTCTCTCCCCCCGCTTCCCCTAGCCCTACCCCTCCCCCCCCCCCCACCCCCCTCCCTCCCCTCCCGACCTCCCCCCCCCCTCCCTCCCCTCCCCCCCCCCCCTACCCCCCCCCCTACCACCCCCCCCTCCCCCCCACCCCTCTCCTCCTCCTCACCCTCTCCCTCTCCCTCCCATCCTCCTCCCCCCGCCCCCTCCCCTCATCCTCCCCCCCACCCCCCCCCCCCCAACCCCATTGGAACACCCCTCCTACTTACTCTTCGTGCAGCCAAACTAAAGGGAAACTAAAGTCCAAAAATTTTTTTTTGATCAATAACAAAAGATTTGTTTTTTTTTACCCCAACGTGATTCAGTGAAACACACCTACTGACCTACCCCTCCATTACTGCTGCACCATACTTAAAGGGTAACTAAAGTAAAAAAAAACTAAATCTTGACCAATCATCAAAAAGTTTGTTTTTTTGAACCCCCATCTCACACACTCCTACTGACCTACTTATCCATTTCGTGGCAGCCATACTTAAAGGGTAACTATAGTCAAAAAAAAAAATTTTTGACTAATCGTTCAAAGGGTTAATTGTTTTTTTCAACTTCCAACCTAGCCAGGTAACACACCCCTACTGACCTACCTTTCCATTTTCATGGCAGCCATATTTAAAGGGTAACTATAGTCAAAAAAGTTTTTGGACTAATCATCAACAAAGTTTTGTTTTTTTTAAAACCCCCAACCTAACACAGGTACACACACCTACTGATTGATTTCTCCATTACTGTGCCACCATACTTAAGGTACTAAAGTAAAAAAAAATGTTTTGGTCAAAATGAAAAAACTTTGTTTCTTTTAAACCTCCAAGTGGCTCAGGTACATACACCTCTGACCTAACCCCTCCATTATGTTGCAGCCATACCTAAGGGTAACTAAAGTAAAAAAAATTGACTACATCATCAAAAAAGTTGGTTGTTTTTTAACCCCCAACCCCACACAGGTACACACACCTACTGATATAATTATCCATTACTGTCCTGAGACTTAGCCATCTACAGGGTAACTAAAGTAAACAAAAATGTTTGATAATTTTCAAAAACAACCGTGCTCTCCCTGTCTGCTTTAACACGACGCAACACCTGAGCACGCAGGCACAATTGTGGCACATCCGAAAGACCCATACCGAAACACAAGAACAGCGACATCATAATATGCTGGCAGTGCAGTGAAGAATGCTCTGATTTGTATGGTGGGGGAGACCAACAGCACCTGCATCACGTATGGCCCAGCACAGAAGACCAATTCCTCGGTCAGACTCAGCCTGGTTCCGCAATCTTAAGGATAAGGACATACCTTGTAAGATTGTAATGTTTAGCATAGTTGGCGAAGGAACGTGACTGGTTCAAGAGAGGTGTTAAGGAGAGGCCATTTGTGAAATAAAGAACCAAGCCTAAATAAGGTGGGGGGGTTCGACACCTAACTGTCTGCCATGTACAATGCTGTTTTGACACCTTACCCTAGGCATTCCTATAACACCTCTTAGCCCTATCCAATCACGCCTTAAACACTTGGTGGTGTGTGTGATTTTCCAGGTACGATATTGCCACGTTCTTGTACAAGTCATTCTGAATTGAGAAAACCAGTCGGATGACTACGAAACGTCTTCAAGAACTAAACTTCAAGTCCAGTTTGATCTAATTGAATACATCAGATAAATCAAAAAAGGGGTTGTTTTTTTTAACCCCCACGGGCATAGGTACATACACGTGACTGACCTACCCCTCCATTACTGTTGCATTTCGCCATACCTAAAGGGTAACTAAGTTTAAAAAAAAATGTTGACCATCATCAAAAAAGTTTTTTTTTTAATGCCCAACCTGCACACACCTACTGATCTCTTATCCATTACTGTGGCAGCCATACTTAAAGAGTAACTAAAGACAAACAAATTTTCATCAATAATCAGAAAAGTTATTTTTTTTTAACTTCCAACTTGATCCAGTACACATACCTACTGACCTACTCTTCCTTATTTCTGTGGCAGACATATTTAAAGGGTAACTATAGTCAAAATACTTTGTGATTGAATAATAAAAAAGGTTGTTTTTTAACTTCCAACTGACAAAGGTACATTCACCAACTGAGGTACCCATTCCATTCATTCATGTGGCAACCATTTTTAAAGGGTAAGTAATAAACAAAAAACACCATTTTGACCAATCATCAAAAAGTTACAGGGTTAATCAATAAAAGTTCTTATCTTAAAATGGTGCTAACTTTGCCCCACCAATCAGATATTATTTTAACATTTGAAAGCTAACATCTGTTTGGTTGGGGCAAAATTAGCAACATTTTAAGATAAGAACTTTTATTGACCCTCCCTGTTAGTCTTTTATCCCCAACCTGACAGTACACAACCAACTGACTTTTAATTCTTTGTGACAGCCTATTTAAAGGGTAAGTAAAAAACAACATGTCCTCATCATTAGCAGATTATTGAGTTTATAAAATCGCAGCACAAACACAGATCCAAAATGCGGCCTTTCAGGCCAAATTCAAAGTTTTAATACTTAAACTTTCCGTTTGTTGTTTTAACACAGAATGAATATGCTCATATGTGACCTTGTCATTCAGTGGCTGTGCTTTGCAAAATCAGAGAGGTATAACAAATACCATATGCAATAGAAGTGGAGTAGAGAGATGTGATTTAAAGGTGAAACTAAGACTGTATTTTTTTTATCCTTAAGTGAAAGCTTTTCTCCTCCTCAACTGCATTGTTATTTTATAAACAGCCACAGAAATATACCAACCATTGTTTGTTTCCTCTTCTTCTTTACTTCCAGGAAGTAGCAAAATAGGGTTGGACCAGCCAAGTTTGTGATTGGCCAAGAGTCCGCCGAAACAGACATTGCTGCTGGCTATGCAGAGAGCCAAGTAAATGAAGGATCGTAGTCTATTTTTGGGTCTGTTTTAAAAAATGAACATGGCATTGGGGGGAGTTGGAGTGACCTTATCTACAGAAAAGATTTTTTGTAGGTAGGGATAAAGCAGCCTCTAGAGAAACAAGGAAAAGCAGGAACTAGATGACACACAGACAGCTTCCTACTCGTGGCTTTCTGACTTTGAACAGTACTGCAGGGGAACCCCATAAGGAGCTGAGGTGTAAGGTAAGGATTTTTTTACTACCATGGGGCCAGCACTGGGAAAAATTTATTTTTGGGGGTGGATATGCCCTTTACAACAAAGTCTAAACTTCATGTGCCACTATATTTCCAATTCCAATCTAAATGTCATGTAAATAAATAAATCACCACATTCCCTCAAAATCACCTAAACCCATAAATACTAATTTATAATACCACCTCATTGACTCTTAAGAGCCCATGCACTGGCCGATATTCCAATCAATCTGACATGCGAATCTGAACATTTCCATTGATTGGGCCAAAAAATTTTTACGTTTTCCTGATCTTTGGTGGTATACTGGATCGTAATATCCATTAATATATATAAATTGTGTAATTAGGAACTTTGGAAAAGCCCTCACTGTATTACAAGCTAATTAAGGATAAAATGCTATATTATTATAGCGGGATTGTAAAAAAACCCTAACTGTTTTTACTGTATTCATCTGTTAGGGAGTAATTTGAACAAGTCCTAACCCTATATTACACCATACAGGAAGATTCAATAAAAGTTATTTTCGTTAAAATGGTGGCTAATTTTGCCCCACCAGTCAGATCTTATTTAACATTTGAAACTAACTCTGATTGGTTGGGCAAAATTAGCACCATTTTTAACTATAGAACTTTTATTGAATCTCTCTGATAGTGATAAGGTACAACCCCTTCACTGTATTACATTATTGTTGGGGTAACAAATAGAAGCTTATCACTGTATTCAACCATATTAAGAATAGCTTTTTTATAAGTCCTAATACCACATCTTTTAGTATAAAGGCAAGTCGTTGTTCCTGTTTTGACTCTACCCTGGGCAGTTTCGGTAACACCCCTCTTAGCTACAATACATCAACACCTTGCATTCAAGGGGTCCCTGACATTCCAGGGTATTTTTGCCACCCCAGATTCTTATACAAGTCATTCTGAATGACTAACTAAATGTCATCAAGAACTGAACTTCAAGTCCAGTTGATCCGCCGAATACCATAGATATACCATAACCTGGATAAATGAGAATCTTCAGAAGTTCTAGGCCTCTCCAGATCGTGTTCTCTTGACAGTCATTTTTTTACATTTTTCGTCTTCAACCAGTTTTCAATAATTCCGCTAGTTGATAGTACAGAAGAAAGGACGGCCCTCAGTCATAATTAATATTAACTCATAAATGCTGTATATTACCATTAATACCATATATGTACCATATATTTAACCACTATTTAAATGACAAACTAAAGCATTAAACCAAGGCAGAACAATTTGTTTTCAAAAACATTCATTTGTGTTTTCATCACCTGTCATTTTGCTATGCTACCTTGAGAATCTGTGCTATATTGGGATATGGATATGCATTAATCTATTGGTAGAACCAAGGTGATCATCTACAGACCAAGAGCTTCACCTATTAAATATAGCATGGCCCAACTGTATTGGAAAACAGCATTTATATTATTTATCATTTAGCAGCATTTTAAGGAAATCTTCACTTTTTTATGAATATTCAAGCACATACTTTTGAAAGGTTTGCTTCCATTACTTATAAATAAAACATCAAAATAAAATAAGATCGCAATCTTTTTTTTATAATCTAAAAACAACAGAATATTTGAACCCTTCGGGTAAACAAGTAGGAAACTGACTGGGAAGGCAATTTCCGCTCGGCTTCTAAACAAACAGATGTATTGCTGCAATCTGCCCTTTTTTTAGGCACATTAACTGGAATACATCATCACAACATCTTCGAGACTTTGAAGGGAATTTTTAGAAGTGTTTAGAAGTCTATCAGGTCTGCATTATATTGTGTTAAAAAAAACAAAATCCTTTGATTTTATTGCTCGAAAATAAAAAATGATAAACTTTAGTTTTACAGTGTCCTGGAGGGAACAAGGATTGAACATGACAGAGCTGTATAGTACAAAGCAACAATTCTGAGGTTATTATTGCAGTTTCTTTATTTCTCTCCCTTTGTATAGTGTTAATTTGATTTAATCTGAGGTTTTATGGAAGTTTGCAGGAAGGGGGAACTCATACCTCCCACATTTGGAAAGCCAAAGAGGACATATTGAAGTGGTGATAACGTTGGGAAAGGACTGGGGCTTGATAACACTGGGAAATGAACTGGAGGGCTTGATAACGCTGGGAAATGAACTGGGGGGGCTTGTAACACTGGTAATGAACTGGGGGGGCTTGATAACGCTGGGTAATGAACTGGGGCTTGATAACACTGTAAAATGAACTGGATGGCTTGATAGCGCTGGTGAAATTAACTGGAGGGCTTGATAACTGCTGGGAAAATTGAACTGGGGACTTAATAACACTGGGAAATGAACTGGAGGGCTTGATAATGCTGGGAATGAACTGGAGGGCGTGATAATGGTGGGTAATAAACTGGTAGGGCTTGATAATGCTGGGTAATGAACTGGAGGGCTTGAAAAAGCTGGGTAATGAACTGGAGAGCTTGATAGCGCTGGAAATTAACTGGAGGGCTTATAATGCTGGGAAATGAACTGGGGGACTTATAACCTGGAAATGTAACTGGAGGGCTTGATAATGCTGGAAATGAACTGGGGGGCTGAAATGGTGGTAATAACGGAGGGCTGATATGCTGGTAATGAACTGGATAAAAGACTGAGGGTCGATAAGTTGAAAACTATGTGACTGTGCGTGATTGGATAAATAAGTTTTAACTGGAGGCAATTGCTTTTCCGGAGCGGTCAAGGGGAAGACCCCGACGTCCTGACTAGATAATGCAACTATGATCTTGATGGGCTTGAAAAGTGTATGCTGAGTGATAGCGTTGAATGAACTGGAGAGCTTGGTAAGCTGGGAAATGAACTGGGGGGCGTGATAATTTGGGAATGAACGGGAACGCTTGTAACGCTGAATGAACTGGGCTGATACCTTGGAAATGACCTGGGCTTGATAACCTGACATGAAACTGTGCTTATGAGTATGTGAAGAAGCCAAAGAACATGCTGTGCCTTTTACTGAAAACCCCAGATGGAAGTTGCATTGAACAGTAAAACAGGCACCCATGTACCCCTCACTGCCCCATGTAACTCCTCACTGCCCCATGTACTCCTCACTGCCCCCATGTACCCCCCACTCCCCCATGTACCCCTCACTGCCCCCATGTACCCCTCACTTCCCCCTGTACACCTACTGACCCCCTGCACCCCTCACTGACATCCCAGCACCGTCACTGAGACCACTCTCTAGACTGACCCCTTGTACCCCTCACTGATACTCCCCTGTACCACGCCATCACTGACCCCCTGATACTTGTACTCTGTTACACTGACACTACGACTATCCCATCTGGGTTTGTTTGCAGTAACGGTCCTTCAATGGGGAAGGTTATTATAGTTGCCTGTTACAGAAACAACCCATATGGACTTGCAGAGTTCCAGGCAGATCCAATCTCTCTCTGTACTGACCTAGAGTCCTAGACCATGTGTTTGCACTGTCAATTCATGCTGTATCCCCAGCTACCAGCAGCTCTGCTCTAAACAAATAGGCTTGCCCAACCCCCAAGCAAGGTATCGAAGTAGAGGAGCACACTACTGTAGTGAAAACTTCTTTATTTTAAGCAAAACAGCATACAACGTTTCGGGACACTAGGCCCCTACCTGAGGAAGGGGCCTAGTGTCCCGAAACGTTGTATGCTGTTTTTGCACTAATAAAGAATTTTTCACTACAGTATGTGCTCCTCTACTTCGATACCTTGCTTTTGTTATATAGCCCTCGAAGTAGGGGCTGAGAGGATTGCACCTACCAACTTGTCTGGTCAACCAGCCAACAGCAGTGTGCCTAGTACATTTGGAACTTTTGGATCCCCCACCCCCAGCAGCAGGAACGAGGCTCCAACTCACATCTCCTGCAGGGTCCTAAAGCCTGCATTCACTTCCAGTTTTTCCGATTTCATCCCCACCAATTTTTTGGCCAGACACTGGGAAATTGCGGGAAAACGGAGAGGCTGCTGGGACAGCGGGAAGGACCCAAAATGGGACAGTCCCGCCCCAAAAACGGACGGGGAACTGAGGCTCCAACTCACATCTCCTGCAGGGTCCTAAAGCCTGCAGATTCACTTCCAGTTT
Organism: Hymenochirus boettgeri; assembly: GCA_019447015.1. Lineage (NCBI taxonomy): Eukaryota > Metazoa > Chordata > Amphibia > Anura > Pipidae > Hymenochirus > Hymenochirus boettgeri. The sequence goes on from CM033469.1 coordinate 150,951,741, forward strand.
TCCCGATTTTCACAACCAAATTTTTTTGGCCAGACACTGGGAAATTGGGGAAACGGAAGAGGCTGCTGGGACAGCGGGAAAGGACCCCAAAATGAGACAGTTCCTGCCCCAAAACAGGACGGTTGGGAGCTTTGGAACTTACACAAAAATGACCGCCAAAGTTTTTCATCATATTGCTTGCTGAGTAACAAAACCATATTGGCTCTATTTAAGTTTTAGCAGATTTCTAATTTTTTGAGGATGAGTGGGCTGTTTGTTGTGTTGAATAAAAGGGTAACTGTGATCTCTAGTCCTTTTAAAGTCACACTGTGACAGTCACATGATGTGATGTGTTACAGACCTGCAACCATTCTCTGTCCTTTAATCTCCATATGAGAGGTTTTGTGACTCGCTTTAAAACATTTAGAAGTTCGGGTGTAAGGCTTATGATCAGCTGGATGATGCTCTGACTGAGACTTGGGGCAGAGCAAATGTGCTGGTGATTTCAAATAGTTCTCTAGTAATTAGTTAACATGATACCTATTTATTAGTACCTTCAATATGCAACCCTAGATTTGACACACATTAGGTTTCCACCTGCCTGACTTTGTATCTTCTTATCCCCTCTGTCTGGGCCAAAAGGTTACAAATAATGTATCTTTTCACTAATTCACGAACTTTGGACCGATTATGTAAAAATGGCCAAATGTAAACACACAAAATTTACAAATTTGGTCAGAACATAATTTTGGTGAACATAATTGCACTACAGAAAGTATTTGGTGAACCGAATTGATAGACTTGTTTTACTAAAATTATTGGGTGGACAATTTGTTTATATAAATAATTTGGTTAGCAGAAAAGACAAACTTATTTGGTGACAGAATTGACAGACTTGTACTACAGAATTATTTGGTGAACAGAATTGACAGACTTGTACTACAGAAATTATTTGGTGAACAGAATTGACAGACTTGTTTTACAGAAATTATTTGGTGAACATTATAAGATTGTTGTGTTTTATAAACATAGGGGCCGATCAGAACCAGAAGCAGCACTACTTACCTTTCGAGTTCCCCACAATGTTGTAAATCCCTCTCGCGAGATTTTACTGAATCGCGGCATCCCGGTCATGTAAGAAGCACTGCTCTGTGCCTTGCCTTAACTCTGTTCCTCTGCCTTAAAGGCATTAAGTTCTGTACTACAAGGTATATATCATAGGTTGCGCTGCCTTATTTTTCAAGAATTTTTGAAATAGCAGTCAACCCAAAATTAATCAGTGTAACATGGGTTTTATTTTAATTCTGGCACCTGGGCCATGGGTTAGGCTTCACTGCTTTAGATAGTTAGAGGAGGCTGTAGTTTGGTTCCTTATTTAGCTGGTTTCTTCAAGGAAAACTTAACTCAAAACAACTCTAAAGTAGGTATCCAACCCCTCCTTCAATGCACACACCAATAGAAGTGGATGGGGATGCCCCACCATCTCCGCTGCCTGCGCTGCTGACCCTTTTCATAGAGCACTGCGATTACCATTTTTGGTGCGCTGCATCTCATGTGCTGCCATAGGGTTAGATCAAAGCAATCGCAGCGCACCCTGCAAGGTAGTGCACATGAATCGCGTCAACGTTGCAATTTTCCGTAGTGCACCTTTCCTTAACCGGAACACAGCACATTGCAATTTCGCTGCTAGATGATTCTTGAGTTCTGCTTATGAGGGCCTTGCCCCTAAAAGAAAATAAGGACTTGTGCCATTGGTATATAAAAAGAAACATTTTCCAATTACCTAGAATTTATTTAGGTAATGCATGGCAATTACCATTTTAAAGGGATATATCATATACCAGGTATTTCTTATTAAAGAGTTTTAAAGGGAAATATATTATGGCAAGAGTCATTAAGTGTACACATTTTTTCTGAAGGATTAAAGGGAAGCAATCAATTTACCAGTTTTGACTTTTTTTTAACAAAGATTGAAGGGAAAGCTTGCCATTTACCATTACTTAACATAACTCTTAGTGTACAAAATTATTGCATTTTTAAGACATTACAATAGTACTCGCTTTTTTTTCTTCGCTTAGGTTCACTTTTGTGGTGCCAAAAACCTACACTTATGCTCAAGTATATGTTTTTATTCTACAAATTTTCTTTTTGTCCAACGATAATGTTTTCTGTTCACCACTTTTTGTTAACAAAAAATTCTGTTCAATCCACCTGTACTTTTGTTCACCAAAAAAGATTTTTGTCATCAAATATCATTTTGTGGGGGGGGGGGGGGTCTACAGGTTTTTTTTTGTTGACTAAGGGGCATCATCTTATAAAGGATTGTACCTCCTTTTTCGCGCAAATAATAGCCGCAGCAATCGCGCTGCAAATAGCGCTCATGTTGGGTCTTCGTTCGGCCTTAATTTAAACAAAGCGACAAAAAACACACTTCGCGGCTGAAAAGAGCGAACGGTGCGCGATAAAGAGCGAAAAGTATTCTGCGATCGAAAACTTAACGCATCTAAGACCACTGCATTTTGAAAACCATTCGAAACCAAAAAGCCGCCAGAAATGAGTCAGTTCAATCATGGGCCACCCCGTTCACATTTAACCAAGAGTTCATGCCATGCTTATATTATAGTCAACTTCTAGAATTTTCTCAATTGGAATACATTTTTCTTTGCAACTGCACAATTCGCCTTTTCTAATGTGCAATCGGCTTTTTCCAGGCAATATTCATTATAATGTGGTGCGTTCGCCTTTCTAATGTGCGTTTCGCTTTTCCAAGGCATACTTTCCTTATAATGTGCGTCTTCGCCTTTCTAATGTCGTTCGCTTTTCGAATGTCTGTTTCGGCTTTCCAGGCATATTCCATTTAAAATGTGCTTTTCGCCTTTCTAATGTGCGTTCGCTTTTGCCAAGGCATATCCATTATAATTGTCGTTCACCTTTCTAAGTGCGTTTCCGCCTTTCTAATGTCTCTGTTCGTCCTTTTCCAAGGCATTTCCATTAAATGTGCGTTCCGCCTGTTCTTAATGTGCTGTCGCTTCTTTCTCAAGGCATATTCCATATAATGTGCGGCGTCGCCTTTCACATGTCGCTTTCCCAAGATTATCTCAAGCATTCTAAGCGCCGATCGCCCTTCTAATGGTCGCGTTTCGCTTTTTCACAAGGCATATTACCCCATTAGAATGACTTTTATTGCTCAAACAATGCTTTTCACCACCTCAGGTCGCCGAATCTTTCGCTCTTTTTAAACGCAAACAACAACCTTTCCTCTTTTATAAATCGCGTTAATGCCTTTTCGCTCCCCGTTTTCGCTAAAATTACCATTGCAATAAGGCGAAAAGGTTTTAGCGATAGCTTCGCGGGAACCGGTTTTCGCCATTCGTTAAACGCTACCTGTTATAAATAGTGTTTAGGACTGTCTTTTTGGCGAAAACCCTGCAAAGCGAATGCGAAAACATTTCGCTACTTTTTCGCTCTTTGATATTAATATGCCCTAATGTATGTTTTGTTACCACCGAATTTCTTTGGTCAACTTATTATAGTATTGTCACTAAAATTATTTTTTTGTTGACTAAATATGTTTTGTTACCACAGAACTTCTTTGTCGACTAAATATAGTTTTGTCCCCAAAATGTTGGTTTTGGTCACTAAATGTATTTTGTTACCACTGAATTCTTTTGGTCAGACCGATGGGTGTTTTTTGTTACAAAATGTCTGGGAAACAAACGAACCCATAAGAAATTTATACTGCTTGTAACTTTGCTAGACTGTGGCCAGAAGCATGATACTGGAGTAATTTAAAGGTAGGAGTGTGATCTTATTAATAGCCACTTGTAAGGCCTTTATAGGTTGTTCAAAGCTGTTTAGACTGGTGAAATTGTGTCAATGTATGTGAATAACTGGAAAATAGGATGGACTAGAACTCGAACTCAAACGCGAGTTTTATGAGTTCGGACAAACTCGAACTATTCATACTAGTTCGGGTTCGAACTAATTAAATTTTCTGGACTCGTGGGACTATTTTCGGTAATCCTAAACATTCAGAATTCTCGAACTTCCGAGGATTTTGGAACGTCCGAAAATCCCGAATTGACGAAGATTCCTTGCAGCCCTGATAGACAGAGAACGTAGCTGAAACGTCGTGTCTGATCAAGGCGCCGGTAACATCGGCCTCGTTGAGGTACTTCTCTGGGTCGGTGGCCTCAGCGAGCTGGTGTCACCAATAGAAGAAGAAGACGTCGCCCAAGGGCTCTTTAAGAGACCGATCACTGAGGGTCCCGGTTCGTGCTGCGGGACCCATAAAAAAGGCCTTATCAGTGCCACAAAGGGCCCTTACAAGGACCGGGAGGGGGGGTCCCGGTTCGAGCTGCAACCCCTTAAGCCCCAAAGGCCCTTCTCAGGCCACAAAGGTCCTTGTAAGGACCCGAGGGGCTCCCGGCTTCGATCTGCGGGACGCCCAAACATCCGGCCGGTTGTTGGCCGTTCGGCAATCCATGGATTTTCTGATTGACTAAACCACTGTTTATGCTAATTTATATGGTTTGTATCTGACAGTGCTTCTTCTCTGGTTTATTTTTCTGGGGTTGGGGACCCATAGTAACCTGTGGAGAAACCACCACATTTATATGTAACTAGTCTAGTTGGTGGCCATGAATGGATTGATATCATCAGCCGATCGTGGCCATTATCTGTATGGGATCAGGTGTATAAACCTTTTTGAGCATTGGCTCCAAACAAGATTTATCTTATATATGTGTAAGGCTGAAGAGTGCATAGCACTTACCAAAAAAGGAACACCAACATGTTCAATAGGATGATAATGATTGCACTCATATTTAATTAATGTTAGATTCATTTTAGTGAATAATTTATTGAAGTGTTTTATCTGATCATAGATATTCACCATGAGAGTGTGCTTTTAATGTCAAATCAATTATAGATAAATACCTTCTGCGTATTACTGTTGAATAATGCTGCATGTTCTATAAATTGTAGGCCTGGGAACATTCTCATCCTTAAGGGATTTTCTAAAACCTTGCAATTACTTAATAGAACCTGTATTTAAAAAACAGCTGTAGTTGCTTTGATAAACACTTAAGACAATGAAATTTGTCTTTGAAGATATTTAGGGCAATTCACCAAAAAAACATTATTTGGGTGAGAAACTATGTTGGCCCCCTGTAGTAACAACTCAATAAAGTAATAATGCCTGGTTTTGTGGTAACCCCTTTGTGTATGTTTAAGACCCTTTTCACTGCTGGCAGTAAAAAATACCTTACAATTATCATTCTTACATCTTATTGAATGGATAAACTCACACATGGCCATAAACTTGTCTTTAACACCTGCAAAGTCATGGTGATTAGCACAAATATCCAATAGTAATTTTGAATATATGTTTGCATGTTTCATGGAGAACCTTATTAATTCCTTTAAAATTGTTTGAAACAACAAAGTAATTTGCTGTATGTTTTTAATGGCCAATGGCAATCACATTTAAAAACAGAAGTTAGAAGGGACAGTCTGTTTCTGAAAAGGATCTGTGATCAGTATAGTTTAGTGGAAAAAGTAACTCTTTGGTAGAGATGGCCCAACTTCCTGAAGTTCTGTTCCTTTTAAAACTTCCAAGTTCAGTAAAAGTTCGGGAAGTCGAAAAACAACCCCATTAAAGTCAGTAGGGAGAAATAGTTTGAAAAGTTTGGATTAAATACAGAAAAAATTGCAATGGTAAGTTACTGTAAATGGCTGTGGCAACCTGGGGAACATGCCCGTATCACCAAAACTTATTTAAACACTTCCTTCCCCCATGATTGGGCAATTGTCAGGTATCCGCATGCTACATTCAAGGGTAATTGGCCATTTGGATAATTGAAAGAATTCAGTTTGTCATCTTTATCAGTTCATATTACAACGTGATCTGAATGGATGGACAAACTGAATTCTTTGGCACCTCATGGTCTCAATAACAGTTAACATGGCTTTTTTTTTTTTTTATAAATTATATATCTTGATTATCTTTGATACTGGTTTCCCTTTATGAAATGTATATTATTATCGCGGCAATATTATAATATGATAAATATCTACTTTCATAATTCTTACAAGATTTAGTATGGCACCTTTCCATGTAACATTTGCTTATACAATGGATTTTCTTTAACCTATAAGAGTCTTGTGTTATTTTATTCAGTACAGATTTTTAAGCAGGGGCGTAGGGATCACTATAGCAACCATAGCAGTTGCTATGAGGCCCAGACACAAAGAGGGCCCCATCCAGGTCATATTTAAAAGTATGTTTAAGGCATACCACATACAGGCTTTAGCCGCCACGAGCACACCAACATTAGATGGCTGCTAATCCGGAAAATACAATATATGTCACTGGAGGGAAAGGAAAAAAATCCCAGATTAGACTTGGGACTCAAAGCCCACAAGGCACTCCCCTACATACAGAGTGGCAAAAAAACCCGGCAAAACACGCTAGGCTAAATGGCACCCGTCCAGGTCCCGCGGGAATGTCCACCCTCCTAAGAAAATTTTTTACCTCATGTAGTTTTAGCCCCTCTTAGGAGGGAGGACATTTTTTTTCAAAAAACTTTGCTGCAGTTTGGCAGAAGGTTGGACTGCACAGAAAAGTTTTTAGTGTGTGTGTGTGGGGGGGGGGCATCTAAAATCTTGCTATGGGCCCGGTGATATTATCTAGCTAGCCCCTGTTTTTAAGCTAAGTTTTTAACCCACTATTGACTCACTTTGACATGTTTTTGAAATGGTAATGATTTATCCTCTGACTTCAAAAAAATGACTCTCAAGTTTTTACACATTTTTATTATGGATTTAAATATCATCATGCTGTTAATTTTTTTCATTGACATATTGTGAAACTATTATAATGCACGTTTTACTTTGTACATTTACGTTGTATATTTATATATTTATGGCATTTGTCACTTTGTATTAGTCACTCCCTTAGAGGGGAGTTATGGTTAGCACCAGGGTATATAACTTTGGATAGGTTACTTGCACATCACCTGATGAAAGGGGTAACCCCCCCGAAATGTCGTTATTTTGTAATTTTGTGGTTCACTATTAAATACATTCACTGGAGTGTGACTCTCTCACCTCTCTCACCGTGTGTAGGCACTCGGTCAGGCATCGTTCACCATCCGCCAGGCAGATCAACGAACATCCCCCGATCGAGCATATACACACGGACTATTCTCGCCCAAAACGCCATTCGTTGGTGTACTGCTCTGCCTGCGTTGGGGTCTGCCCTCGCAAAAAAATCGAGCGTGTGTACGAGGCTTTAGGCTTGTTCTCATTATTTTGAAAAAGCCTGTATAGTTTCCATATTAGAATATCTTATTTCATGATTTTTTTTCAGTGATGTTAAAAAGTATTTTTTACCAGGACCTTGTTGTGTTTCAAAACTAATCTTTACCATAATGAAGAAAAATAAGCAACTCTGTAAATATTTGACAAGCAAGGAGCAAACCTGCTCAATTTAGTCAATGATTCACTGTTTCAATTATATGAAAACATATGTGGAGAATTTTAATGTTTAATTTGACCATATGGCATTTTGACAGATAAAGAACATTTTGGTATTTCGAAAAAACACATTGAATTAAGTTTTGTATATTAAAATGCTCTGTGTCTTGTGTACATGTATACAGTCCTGTATATTGATTCATAAAATTTGACTACTGTAGTCTCTGAAGTTGTAGACTTATTATCCTGTTGTTTTTAACTGCCAACAGTTAAAAACCTGATTGTTGTGGATTTTTTTTACGGTTTTTCTAATGTGGCCTACACCTGACCCAACTCGAATGTAAAATTGAATGTAATATCAGGTCCAGTACCTTGTTCCCAGCTGGATATGGCTTAGGCTGTCTACACTCCTGCCAATATTTTCGGCCGACCGACCGATTCACGGCACTTTCGGTCGATCGGCCGAAATATCGGCTGGATGGTGACGATCATTCGACATTTGTCCGCCGCCACTCTCGCTCGTAGTGAGTTGCTCGGTCGGGACAAAAAGTCCCTCCGTGTGCACCCAGCCTTAGATACTGGCATTATGCCAGTAACGTTGTCCACAAGTAATCGTACTGGAATGTCATAGAAACTTTCGGAGGTAAGTCTCCAAGGGTATGGCACCTTAACTTACACTGTGAGCCAGGAAAATCACAAACTTCCATTGGATTTCCCCTGTGTTGATAAAGATATTTTCCTATTCTGAGGAAGTTTACCCTAAAAGGCCATTTCCAAAAGGGACGAATGACCCCTATTTGGAGGATGCAGATCTAGTGCTCAGGGAATTGTATAGATTGATGAAAGGTTTTTAAAAACAAATCAAAGTTTAGGCCTCTTTTTTGAAACATCCCAGCCTAAAGAATGTTCTTTAAATGTACTATGGAGTCCTTACGTACACTCTACCCTTGAGGAAGAAGAAATTTGTCATTACTGAAATGAAGGCCATAAATGAATTGGAAAGTTGTAGATGGTGTGATTATCAAGAAGTCATATAAGGGAAGAATATTGTACTCTGGGATGAGAGCTATACACCCATTGAACCCACAGAGACTTAGAAGGAGTCTGATGCAGATTTTGGATGATGCAAGTGTTCTATCTCCCTCTAAATTTACTTCTTTGTAGTGAACCCGTACCCAGACTTTTTATCTTCTGCTAAAGGTGCACAAGAACATAAGAACCCACCAGGTGGCCTGTCATCTCTGGCATAGGGGGCCTTCTGGACAACTATGCAAAGTGGATTATTACCTACAACCGCGCGTGACGACCCTCGAGTCATAATCAGAAACACAATTACCAAAGAAAACAGAAGTGGTATAAACGGGCACACCCAAACTTAATAATACATAAAATATCCTTTATTAAATGTATAAACTTGGGATATGATCAAAAGGTGCACAAAAAATATTAAAAACACCATCGCCAACCCTCAGTATCAGTAAAGTGCATCACACAGATAATATACCGGTTTATTCATCCTACAATCATACAGCATGTTAATACATACATTAGATAAATGTGCAAAGCAGTTGCATCAAACACATATATAACAATGTATCTATATCATATAAATATGCGTTAAGCAAAGGTATAGACAAAATCATATAAATTTGCATAAAGCAACAATATGTCACAATAATCATAAGGTATAGGCTACTTCCCTACCGCTATCCAGTACCCCTAAAATAGGAGGAGGGAGCACCTAAAACCAGCGGCCAACATAACAACAGATCTCACCACTTAGCACTAGTCTGTATGGTCAGGATACAAAAGGAGGGTTGAAGAGCTAATTAAAAGGAAGCCAGAAGCGTTTCGTCCGTATGGTCGGACTTCATCCAACGACAAATTCACATCAACTGAACTACACCTTAAATACCTTAGCGGCATATGTGAAGCAGAATCCTGAAAAGACGTGAGGAGAGAATAAGCCCACGAAAATGGGTAAGAAGTCCCGCGAGAGCGGATAAGTAAATCCCGCCCCTGTAGCAACATTCACCTCTTAGTAGGACAGGTCATACGTACGTACGTCCCAGGGGCAGAAAGCCCTATGTCGGCCATATTTAAACAGGGAAAGAGTGCCATAAGGGTAGTTAGGTTCCAGTGAGGAGCACAATTAGACCAATACACACAGTGCGTACAGCTCAATCACTCATGGCTTAGTTAATGGCACCTAATGTAGAGCATACAACCACAGTCTCACTAGTGCCATCAACATATATTTACATCCATTGGGGGAAAAGGTCCCCCTAGTGACCATCAAAACCACATAGAGGAAAATATCCCTCCATTGACAATGGTATGTACTAATCTACATCTAATAACAAAAGTTGCTGCTGTTTAAAATATATTTTACACATTAAGCGCACAATCATTATTATTCTAGCAAGGCCCTCAACAGATACTGGTAGCATATATAAGCAGATTTAGGGAGAGCATGAATATGGTACATATATATCCAATACAAAAATGTTAGCTTCCTAATGAAGATCATCCTCAGAGAAATATATAAAAGTCATTCTTAGAGGTAGGTATCTGGTTACTTGGGTCAAACTATTGTATTAAACTGGAGGACAAATCAAACATCTTTCAGGATAACGTCCAGACTGTCATAATCCCTTCCCAAAGAGGCTTGTCTTTCTGTCCCTCCACCAATATGGATACCTTTACTGTTGTTAAGGATTTATTTTTACTCTGTAGGAGGATAGCCCTGAGAGCACATTTTAAAGATGAACAATATGTTGCCAATCGGGATCAGGAATTTGTCAATGAAAATCTTAATGAACTCTGTGCATTATCTTCAGGTAAGCCTTTTCATAAAAAATCTAAGTACACCCCCGCCTTTTCGGATTTCCTTGCACTACAAACATTTTACCGCTGTACCATGGAATCACTTGAGATGATTCCAAGAGGACTCCCCTTATACAATTTATCCCAAGAGGAAGTTAAGGCTATGAATGAACTCAGAGACTTGAAAGATGCTGTTATCAAAATGTCTGATAAAGGCGGTAATATTGTTTTGTGGGCAGAGGAACTCTATGTTAAGGAAGCGAGGAGGCAACTATCTAATACTAACAACTATAAAAAACTTTTGTCCAATCCCACAGAATGCTTTCAAAAATGTTTAGCCCAGATTCTGGATACAGCAAGAGACTCTCAGGTCATTACAGAAAAGGAGTTGGGTTATCTAATGGTTGAAAACCCGGTTACACCGACTTTTTATCTTCTCCTGAAGATTCATAAGAATGCACAAGAACCACCAGGTAGGCCCATTATCTCGGGCATTGCCAGTATGTTAGAGCCTGCATGCTCTTACGTGGATTCCTTCCTGCAACCACATGTGACGGCTCTAGAGTCCTACATCAGGGATACAACTGATTTTCTTAAAAAAATTAAAGGCATTACTCTTGATGGGGACGTCTGGATGGTCACATGTGATGTGGAATCTCCATATTCCAACATTAACCATGAGGATGGAATAAAATCCATAGAATACTTTATGTCAATGCAAAACAAAGCAGATTGTCCTAAGGTCAAGTTCATTATTGATCTGTTGCGCTTTGTTCTACGGCATAATTTTTTCCTGTTTGATAATACTTATTATCTACAGGTCAGAGGCACAGCCATGGGTGCCAAGTGTGCCCCCTCCTATGCCAACCTATTTTTGGGATGGTGGGAGAGGGAGGTGGCACTTGGCGCCTCGATGACCAGATATACAACACACGTACTCCTATGGCTTAGATACATTGATAATCTATTTATGTTGTGGCAAGGCCCATATGAATTGCTACAAGTGTATATACGGGAATTGAATATTAACCCATATAATATTCTCCTTACACAGAATGTATCTAAGTCAAGTTGCAAGTTCTTGGATGTCCTGGTGGTGATGAAAGATGACACACTAAGCACAAGACTATATCGTAAACCCACTGCAACAAATTCTTTCCTGCATTTTACAAGTTCACGCCCGAGACCTCTTGTTAGGGGCATACCTAAGGGGTAGTTTATGCGAGTTCGGAGGAACTGCATGGACTTGCATGACTATATGACAGCGGCTAACGATCTTGAAAAACGGTTCTTGGAAAGGGGGTATCAACAGACACTCCTAGGTGCACACAAGTCACAGGTAAAGAAAATGTCACAGGATGACTTATTAATGTCCAGACATAAGATGAGAGACAATGACCTTAGATTCATTACCCCCTTTAATCAACAGTGGGACAAAATCAAAAAGGTTTTGTCAGACAATTGGGGGATACTTAGAAGTGACCCTATATTGAGGGACATTATACCTGCAATACCTCTTATGACAGCAAAGAGAAGTCAGAATTTAGCTGACAAGCTATGTAAAAGTCATTTTGAGAAATCTTTTCATTCACTTGGGAGAGGTACTAAATTTATTGGTATGTACAAGTGTGGGACATGTAAGCTCTGTAAATATATGTGTCAAAAGGATGGTTTTAATGACAAAAAGGGCAAGAGATATCAGATTAAGAAATTCTTCAATTGTAATAGTAAAAATGTAGTGTATCTACTTACCTGTACTTGTCCTCTACGATATGTGGGCAAGACTACACAGAAAATTAAGGAGACAGTTCCCATTTGTCGAATATTAGAAATGCAGCTAGATTAACCACAGAAGGACGTTGCATTACAAGTGTGGCTGAGCATTTTTTAAGCCAGCATGGTGGTCAGACTGATGCACTTAAATGTATGGTCATTAATAATGTTAAACTAAGTTCAAGAAGTGGGGATCTCGAGAATCTTCTGTTGGAAAGAGAGGCACAGTGGATTTATAGATTGGGCACTATGGCCCCTGCTGGTTTGAATGAAGAGTGGGACTCCTTTTATATGACTATGCCTTCTTCTTTTTTCCTATGTCTGACCCAGATGGATTGTTCGTGATCATTGAAGACTTCGGATTTCGTTTATCCTTCTCAACCAGCTTCAGTATAGAAGACCTTTATATCTCTGCTTAAATATTGAGAAGCCTTACATCTCTTGGTCAAGCATTATGATGATTACTATTGAGTCTGTGGAAGTAGACATTTGGACCACTCTACATTTTGGATTATGCTGGATCATATTTTCTTCACACAGTGAGCCTATTCATAATTTGGATTAATTGTCTATCTTTATAGATGTTGGATTTTGTAATGCCTTATCCACTTTTGGATTCTCATTAGAGGCACTGTATCGTTGTTTAGATGCTATCCCATACTCACCTGGGGAACATCGATGTTATACTTACCTCGGATGTGAGATTATGACAGCCTGGACATTTTTGTCTCCTCTTTGGGAAGGGATTATGACAGTCTGGACGTTATCCTGAAAGATGTTTGATTTGTCCTCCAGTTTAATACAATAGATTGACCTAAGTAACCAGATACCTACCTCTAAGAATGACTTTTATATATTTCTCTGAGGATGATCTTCATTAGGAAGCTAACATTTTTGTATTGTATGTACCATATTCATGCTCTCCCTAAATCTGCTTATATATGCTACCAGTATCTGTTTGAGGGCCTTGCTAGAATAATAATGATTGTGCGCTTAATGTGTAAAATATATCTTTAAACAGCAGCAACTTTTGTTATTAGATGTAGATATTAGTACATACCTATTGTCAATGGAGGGATATTTTCCTCTATGTGGTTTTGACTGGTCACTAGGGGGACCTTTTGCCCCTATGGATGTAATTATATGTTGATGGCACTAGTGAGACTGTTGGTGTATGCTCCACATTAGGTGCCATTAACTAAGCCATGAATGATTGAGCTGTACGCACTGTGGTATTGGTCTAATTGTGCTCCTCACTGGAACCTAACTACCCTTATGTGCACTCTTTCCCTGTTTAAATATGGCCGACATAGGGTTTTCTGACACTGGGACGTACGTACGTATGACCTGTCCTACTAAGAGGTGAATGTTGCTACAGGGGCTCTCGCGGGACTTCTTACCCGTTTTCGTGGGCTTATTCTCTCCTCACGCCTCTTCAGGATTCTGCTTCACATATGCCGCTAAGGTATTTAAGGTGTAGTTCAGTTGATGTGAATTTGCCATTGGATGAAGTCCGACCATATGGACGAAACGCGTCCGGCTTCCTTTTAATTAGCTCTTCAATCCTCCTTTTGTATCCTGACCATACAGACTAGTGCTAAGTGGTGAGATCATTCTGGTTATGTTTGGCCACTGGTTTTAGGTGCTCCCTCCTCCTATTTTAGGGGTACTGATAGCGGTAGGGAAGCTAGCCTATACCTTATGATTATTGTGACTATATCGTTGCTTTATGCATATTTATATGATATATTTTGCCTATAACTTTGCTTAATGCATATTTTTTTCTATGAATAGGAACAGGTTTATGTGTTTGATGCACTGCTTTGCACATTTATCTAATGTATGTTCTAACATTGCTGTATGATTGAATAGATGAATATACCGGTATATTATCTGTGTGATGCACTTTACTGATACTGAGGGTTGGCGATGTGTTTTTAATATTTTTTGTTGCACCTTTTTGATCATATCCCAAGTTTATACATTTAATAAAGGATATTTTATGTATTATTATAGTTTGGGTGTGCCCTGTTTATACCACTTCTGTTTTCTTCTGGTAATTGTATTATATTAGTGGTGGGAGCACCCCTTACATCATTATCTCTGACACTATAGTGATCTGTGCCGGGCAAATTTTTCAATTTGTGTATATCAGAAACACAACTGATTTTATAACACAGAGTAAGGGAATCACTGTCTCTGAGGGCTTGGTGGTGGTCATGTGTGCTGCAAAATCTCTGTACATCAACTTGTATGCGATGGCATTAAGCCTGAACAATTGTTCTTGTCTATGCAGGATAGTAAGCGACAGACCCATTCTGATTTTGTGATCAGACTATTACACTTTATTTTGTATCACAAAATTTTACCTGCAGGTAAGGGGTACTGCCATGGGTGCCAAGTGTGCCCCCTCATATCCCAACCTAGATTTGGGTTGGTGGAATACGGAGGTGGAACCCAGATAAAGTGTATTAGGGGAGCTGACGCCTAGTACCCACAGGTTAATTGTATAAATCACCCTGCAGCTACAGCCAAGAGATAGGTGAAACCCCCTATCTCTTGGCTGTAGCTTTGTGTGCTGTCAAATATATAAGTTTTTAACAACTCCTAGAATATTCACATGAATATTTATCCATGCTGTTTAGATAGAATGTAGATCTTTTATTAAAACATTGCAATTTAAAATAAAATAAGATAGAAAAAGTAGAAAGTAAATTATATAAAACTACATTTTAAGTTCAGTTCTTGAATATTTTTCGCTATTCAGCTGACTAGCCTTTTCAGTTTAGAATGTTGAATTGAAAAATATAATTTTCTGAATTGAGAAACCAGTCAAGTTGATGTCACAGAATACCACAGATAAACCATGATCAGGATGCATAAGAACCTTAATAAACATTTATAAACTAATGGGAAATATTGTTTATCATCATTTTGGTAGTTCTAATAAGTTAGAAACTTTTCTATAAACCCATATATACAGTAACAATGATGTTACTTTTATTATGTTGACCGAACAAAGGAAAACATAATTAGATCTAAACATTTTAACACCATCACTAAACTTTCTTTTAAAATCACATTTAAAATACACTACTTTGAGTTGTTTGTACTAATGTGCTAGGTAATTTAATTAAATGGAAGCAGAATGTTTTAACAACTTTTCTTTTCTAATTGATTTTACATGCCAAGACATTATTAAACAAGTAAGGGCACGCAATATTGAGCATTTCTTAGCGAGATTTGCTCTCCTGTGTTCTTCTGTTAAACAAGTTAAGCCTTCTTTACTCAATGGAGGGCATATTGATGCAAAGATTTAATATGCACCTGATAATAAAGTACTATATACTATATAGTACTATATGTTTACAGTGACTGTAAACATATCAGCATTTTTATAAAGTCTTCCTAAATTAACAATTGACACATATAGGTTATCCTGGAAATATAGAATTTGTCTGACCTTCAGATTAAATATGAAGCATTAAAGGGCATGTCCACCCCTAAAACAAAAAGCTGGTAACATCAGTTATCTGCCTACAACCCCAATTGCTATTTGTACCAGTTTATTACATGCATTTAAAAACATATTAAATAATGAGTTATCTTCTGTTCTGGAAAAGGAATCTGCCTCCTCTATCTGCTTAATGAGCTCTTTAGAAGTTTGAGCATGTTCAGAGTAGAGATGGCTGAACTATCGAAAGTTCGGTCCATTTTCAAACTTTCGAACAATATGGAAAGTTCGAAAGTTTGAAAACAGACCCATTAAAGTCAATTGGAGTCAAATAGTTCGAAAAGTTTGAATGAAATACAATTAAAATATCAATGGTAACTTAATGTAAATGGCTGAGGGATCTGGGAAATGGTCTGGGGAACATGTTTAAATATCCAGGACTTTCGAAAAATCGATTTTACTCTCATGCACGTTACTTTCGAGCTCTCGAGTTTGAACATTTGATAATTATCCCATAAACGACTCACAGATTTGATAATTCGATATTTACATGCGTATTGGTATAATAGACTTTTTACTCACATATTCGTTAATTCGATAATTTACATGCATATTGGTATAATAGACATTTTACTTGCAGATTTGATAATTCAATATTTACTCACGTATTGATATAACAGACATTTTACTCGCATATTCGTTAATTCGATATTTACATGCGTATTGGTATAATAGACATTTTACTCGCAGATTCGATAATTTGATATTTACTTACGTATTGATATAATAGACATTTTACTCGCAGATTCGATAATTCGATATTTACTCGCATATTGGTATAATAGACAGTTCTAGTCCTTCTCTAGTTCAGAGTAAACGGCAGGTCAAACAGAAGTCATTCATTATATAATTACAATTAAACTTATTGTCTATCAACAGGAATTTAAATAAAAAAGCTAATTGACATTGCATTACGCAGATAACAAGTGAGTGAAAGAAATGAAGGCATGAGGCAACCCTAATGCTACTGTAGTTACCTTTAGCATGAATATGTAAGTCATGTAACATATTAACCGATTAACAGCTTAAGTTCAGCTCTGAACTTTGTGACGTCGTATAAAGTTACATTTTAAAGGCAGGGGACCATTATTCATGCATCAAAAAGTTAGTGGCAAAGATACAAACAAGGCGTACTTTAACATAGCACTGTAATTTAAAAGAAGGTATCTTTATTGGTGGTGCAGGAATCAGGGCTGTCTTTAGACTTTTTGGCACCTGAAAAAAATAATAATAATAATTATTATAATATTAATAATCCAAATGCTGCCCCCCCTCACTGTACCACTGGAAGGGGTGTGGTTTTATAATTGAATGTGGGTGATGCTTTGTCCGGAAGTGGGGTGTGGCTTGTCCAGGAGTGGGAGGGGTTTTATACACATGACTGGTAAATAATGCCCACAATGACTGGTACATGATTCCCACAATGACTGGCACATGATGCCAGAAAAACTTTTTTTTTCTTTTTCTGGCATCAAAACTGCTGCTTTTCCTACAGGGTGCTGCTCTGTAATGTGCTTCACTTTGCCTCATTAGGGAGGCAGCCCTGGCAGGAATGCCTGTCTTGGAAATCGAGCACTTGTCCCAGTACGAATTTGTAGTTTGTGGCCTTGTTTTTGCCTAGAAATCTGTCTAGGAATTAGTCTGGTTGGATATTGCGGGCAACATTTTGGTTCCAAAATATTGGTCTTCAAAGGTTGATCAGGATTCCATTCCTTTCTCTATGGGCATGTCCACATTTAAAACAAAAACTAGTGACTTGTCAGTTATATGCTGCAACCCCAACTGCTATTTTTCCCAATTTATTGCATGCATGGGTAGCCAGATCTTTAATGATAAGTTCTGTTTCTTTCTGGCAAAGGTATCTGCCGCCTCCCTCTGCTACAGCAATGAACAAAGAATTGTGTGAGAGCCTCCAGCAGGATTATACTGCAAATAATTAATTTATTAGTGCAACATGTTTCGAAGCAACAAAGCTCCTTTATCAAGCAAACAAATACACAAGTGCATGTCCTCTATAAAGGTTACAAAACCCCATCCCCATGTGCTGATTGGTGTATAAATTAACAACTTCACAAAATTAATTATTTCCATCTCATATAGAAAAATATATAAACTTTTTTTAGTTTACAAAGTAAAGTGAAATGTACAATAAACAACTTTAAAAACAGGGTATTGCTTCTTTTTATGTTTATCATATGCCTGATGTAGGCCCATAGTCCACTTTTTCATTGCATTAAATAAGACACTGTTTCAGACATTTCATTGTGATACAATACATTTGTTACCAATAAATAACTTTCCATCTATTAGGACTCCTCACTGTGTATATAATACATAAGGCTAGACATTTTCAATGGGGAGGTGCAGTGGCAAGAATCTAATTACAAATCACTCAGTAATGTCACTGAGTGACTTCCTGTATTCCACTGCCCCTCCCACTGTCTCCCCCTCCCTGTATTAGCCATTTATATAGGAATCCCTGTTTATTGTTGACAGACAATGTTCGGTCCTTCTTTCTCTTTTCAATAGGAACAGTAATTAACTATTTATACATTAAACAGGGATTCTTATGTAAATGACTAATACAGGGAGGGGGAGAGACAATGGTAGTGGGCAGTTTTTTGTTTGGCTGGCCATATGTATTATAAGAAATAATATGCTACCTACAGTGTAATATACAGATTTACTTCACCTAGGAGTTCCATGACCTGCGGCCTCGTGCTTCTATATGGTCATGGAACTCCTCGGTGGCGTAATATCCTTATATTACACTGTAGGTAGCGTATTATCTCTTATATAATACACAGTTAATGTTACTATGTTTCAACTTGTGCAGGTATTGACAAGATTTCAATCTCGACAACATTTAGTCCACTCTTTTAGGTAAGTTAACGTGAATTATGGTACATGAAAATCTCGACAACATTTAGTCCACTCTTTTATGTAAGTTAATGTGAATTATGGTACATGAGCGTTCATAATTCCACTTTCATTAACTATTCAGCACTAGCACATAAGACTTATTGTGTTTTGTGTAGATGTCATTATTACAATTGCTGTGATTCACATACACTATCCAGATTCTAGTTTTCATGTTGACAATGATGTTGTTATAAGAATCTGCAAAAGTGAGGGTGGATGTGATTGTCTCAAGCACGAAGGGTTTAACAGACATATTTTCGTTAACACCTTTAGGTGTTATTGTGTTTAGTTTCTTTATCCACCTAGCCTCTTGCTTTAATAGGAGGTTAGTGGTGTCTCCCCCTCTCTTGGGTTTTTTGATTGTTTCCAAGACACACCATTTTAGCTGGGACATCTGGTGTCCATGTTCATGGAAGTGTCTGGAAACAGAAGTGTCATATCTACTGGCGTGAGTATAATTCCTAATGTCATTTTTATGATCTTGTATCCTGACTTTAACTTTATGGCTTTTCTGCCCAATATAGCCCATATCACAAGGGCATTTAATTAAAGGACAATTATAATCACCTTCCCTCTGCTCCTCTTCCTTAGTCAGTACTTTCTACCCAGGGTGAGGACCTGAACCGCTAGGTCCTCTCCCCTGGGTTTGCTTAACTTGCCGCATATACTTACTTAAGCGCTGCTCTGGTGAGCCCCGCCCCCTCCTCCCCCTGTGCTCCGGTAGCGTGTAAGTAAGTATATGCAGCAAGTTAAGTGAACCCAGTGGTGAGGACCTAGTGGTTCAGGTCCTCACCCTGGGTAGAAAGTACTGATGAAGGAAAGTGAAGCGGAGGGAAGGGGAGTATAATTGTCCTTTAAGTAAATTACATCAGTCGACAAGCACATGGCGTAAGTGTTTATTTTAATACAATGTCCCATCAATGGATGGTATATAAAATCCCCCCCGTAAGATGGAGTGACAGCAATTACATGACAAATATGGAAAAGTACCTTTTTGTTTGTATTTTATACTGGAGTAGGGTTCTTGTGAGCAGATATCAGATGAACAAAGCAGGTCCCTTATGTTTCTCCCTCTTTTATAGCTAAAAATGAGTGGTTCAGGAAACAATTTCCCATATATTGGATCTTGTTGGAGTATTGTCCAATATTTTGTAATGATGTGTTCATTTTCAACACTTTCATCTGCATACTTTGATACAAAAACCGGCCTTTGCAATTTTGTTTAATTAGGTTTAGATGAAAACAAATCAGCATATAGGGATAGGGTTTTTTATAACCTTTATAGAGGACATGCACTTGTGAATTTGCTTGATAAAGAAGCTTTGTTGTTCCGAAACATGTTGCCCTAATAAAGTTATTATTTTCAGTATAATCCTGCTGAAGTCTCTCACACAATTCTTTGTTCATTGCTGTAGCAGTTACCACTAAGGAAAGGTGGAGTGTGATTAAAGCCTGATTACTACTTTGAATCGAAGCGAGTGGCT
Organism: Hymenochirus boettgeri; assembly: GCA_019447015.1. Classification (NCBI taxonomy): domain Eukaryota; kingdom Metazoa; phylum Chordata; class Amphibia; order Anura; family Pipidae; genus Hymenochirus; species Hymenochirus boettgeri. The sequence continues at coordinate 150,971,718 of CM033469.1, forward strand.
ATAAATCTTTATTTTCTTGCTACTCCCTCTGCCCCAAGAGCTTTTAATATGCTTGAGCATGTGTAGAGAAGGCAGCAGGAGAAATAGCAGTCAATCATTGGCTGTGATGTCAGTTGTCACAGCCTTGATTGACTGCACAGAGAGAGGGATCATCTTAGGGAACAGAATGAGGACAATAATCCTTAAAGGTATAGTTCACTTGAAAAGGGAGCTATTCCTTTAATGTATTGATTGAAGCCTGGGAGGTTAAGGAGTTATGCCTTACCTCCCGTTCTTCAATCAACTGAGCAGGAGCAAGGGACGAAGGTAAGTATATTTACCTTTTGCTCAATCCACCGCTGCAGAGATGAAAATTCTCTATCGCTTCCAGGTTCTAATCCACTATAGCACACAATATTGCGCATACAAGTGAACTATTCCTTTAAAAATTTGGTTAGTAATGCAGGTAATAAAGTTCACAATATATCGGTTTAAGGGTGAACGTTCCCTTCAAAGGTCCATACAGACATGGGTCTTGGGGCCGACCCACAATGCACAACTGTAGGATGAACTGCTGTTTTGAGCTGAGTATTGTTTAAAGTATAGGGGCTTGGTTTGGCCTCATTGTTGGCCTCATTGTTGATCCGCCAGGTCAATTTCGCCCAACCAAGCACCCATGCATTAAACGATACAAAGCCGAAACGGCTAACTTTTCGATGTACACATTATTTCCTGTGGGACACTTCCTATTTATTTTTACTGGAATATCAGACTTGCAGGGGGAAAAAACTCATATAACATTCAAGGAAAATGGGTAAAAATGAATCCAATTTTGAGGACAAAATTTGTTTTTCTGCAATTTATTTCTTCACATTAACCAGGATTGTGTTATTCACCTCCCTAATGGTTTAATGAACTGATATTGTACAATTATTTAGCGTAAACTGTAAAGAGAAGGCAATCTGTATGTTCTCCCCATATAGATTAATAAAGTGATTTCCCATTAGAAAAATGTAAAGCTTTCTTTTATTCTGTATATAAAACAATTTAAGTAATGCATTTCTCATTCTTTTTTCTTCTCTAAACTTTTCTTTATAGAATTCACTTGGAAGTTAATCTAGTGATTTATACCAAAGTGGAATTAGATTTGTCTTGCTTTGAATTTGTATTCTGGGATTTCATTACCCTTTGCAGCAGCTGCCAGGCGCTGAATGCTGCTATCAGACTTCCTAAGGGGTTTAAAACCTAATAATACTAAATGTGGGTTTTACTTTAGTTATATCCCTGTAGTAGGGACCTTGGCTCATAATACATTACCATATGTACTACTAGCTAAATCTAGTTAAACTTTGTTATTCGCTGTCTTAAACCAGTGGCGTAACTAGGAAGTACTGGGCCCTCCTAGCAAAACTATGATGGGGCTTCATCCAGAGTAATTTTCTGGGAGAAGTCCATATCTGTAATAGGAAAAATAAGAAGATGAGGCCCCCTTGGCTCCAAGCACTGGGTCACCCTGCTGTTGCCCCCTCCTGCTCCCCTAGTAGTTATGCCCCTGTCTTAAACAACCCCCCCCCCCAAACCTGACCACATCACACTCAGTTTCTATTGACAATATGCAAATTAACACTGTTCAGTCAAGCACACTGCCTAGGGGTAATACTAAACTCCTCTCTTCCTCCAGTGATATTAACAATATTTCTAAAATCTACTAATTTGCTAATTCTTCTTTAATAATACTGCTAAAATCCATTAGTTCCTCTCACAACCAACCATAATGCTTGGGCATGCTCTCATCCTGTCATGTTTGATCTACTGTAACCTAACTGGCCTTTCTACTTCTCTTCTTTCTTCTCTTTCCCCTCAACAAATAATTGTACTCTGTTGCAATTCCCTACATTCTCTCATGTCACATTATTTTCCTGTACAATTTCTGTGCTCACCACAGAACCATCTTCTATACAAACTTCCTCTGGCATTATTCCTTTCTCTCTTGTTGCTCCCCATCTGTTGAAATGCCTTTTTTTATTTAACAGCAAACAACAAACAATCAGCATGTTTAAAGGACATCTTTATAAAAAAACTTTTTATTAAAATAACAATGTACCTTCATTTTATAATCTCAGGGTAGGTTAAAGCGAGTTATACTACCTTCTTTTTTGATCCAGATGACCAGCAATGCACACTTAAAAATGTGTTGGTTGACAAGTGACTGCTCTGAGTCTAAGCTTGTTTTGCTACTGCATGTGCATGGTGCATAAAAAGTAGCAAAGTAATTGGTAAACACACAACACTAGGATCACTGTAAGGTGATATAGCACTCCACTGTATTTGAACACTATTTGGTCTCTTTTTTACCTTTTTGAACAACAGTAGGTTGTCAGCTCAGTTTCTTGGCTAATTTTAAACCGACTGCTTGGCAATCTGGATTAAATTATAAATTACAAGTTACAAATAATGTTGTTTCTTATACCTTATGCTGGCCATACACTGCTGGGCCTGATCATTAAATAATCATAATTATGATCATAAACACGATCTGGCTGGGAAATGTCAGCAGGTGAAAATACTCAACATTACAATGAATTGCATGTTGAGGTAGTGTATGGCCAGGTTAGAGAACCAGTCTAGTATACGATTAGATAATCATATACTAGACTAGAGAAATCTCACTGCAGTTGTTCATTAGTATAGGTACAGTAAGTTGTGGTGATCTTACCCCCATAACTACTCCTCCTATATAGTTTACTATGAAATAGAATTTTAATTCAGAAATTATATTTTTATATATAGTGACCCCTGCTGGCTGAAGGGTTTATTACTTTTTAAAGGGTTTTGGTTACTTATAAATGTTACTCAGTTAAGCATGTTACAACCATGCAACATTTCCTCCTGACTGACCGTTCGGCTCTTCCGACCGGTCGGCTAAAAGGAAGGACTGTTGGTCGCGGCACAATCGGCTGTGGTTTTCGGACATTTCCGATTATGCATTCATCTGATTCAGACAAACGGTCAGTCGAGTCTGAAAAAACATGCATTTATTTAGGCCTGATTGACCGATACCCTGAAATATCGGTCGATTTGGCTGAAATATTGCATGGTGTGTACCATGTTTAAGATTCTAATATTGTAAATATACTTAATCTAGTTAATTTGGCTATCAATATATGAATCTTTTTTTTGAATGATATTACCACAGCTTTAGTTTAGCTTAATTTTTTTAAAAAGTTCAAATACACGATCGTTAGGCTGATAGTAGTGAACAGTCATTCGGGCTGAATGATCTGGCCATATGTACCTAGCTTAAACTCTCTTAGGCCTTTCAATAAAATGAATGTTGTATTGATAAATATAGCTTTAAACTGCATGGCCAATTAATACTTTCACTGTTTCTACCATATTTAAAGGGCATGTCAACCCTTTTAAAAACATTTTTAGATGTGGTAGGGCACCTTCCCCCAGCCCCAACCGCATCATTAGAATTTCCAGAAAGAGACCTGATACTTACTTACCTTACCTCTTTCCCCCGCCACACAATCCTGGTCCTCTGCTTGCACTGAACTGCAAGTGACTAAAAGGATCATATGTACCAACTCATGTATGTATATTATATATGTATAATCTCAGTGCACTATGAGAGTAAATTAAATGGATGTGTGTTACCCTGAATAGGGCAGTGCTAGGGATCACAGAACAATAATTTAAACAACTATTAGGGCCATGGACATCCCCCTCAGTATCCCCCAAAAAGCACTCACACACTTTACATCCCATTAAAAATATTATTTATTGACACAGAAAATTAACAAAATGTACCAACCCATTAATAATAATACCCATGTATTATTATTATTATTATTATAATGGATTTATATAGCACCAACACCTTCCATAACACTTCACAACAAAACATAATATAAGAGTAGAGCATATAATACAAAGTCATACTGTGACATAGTGGCAAGTAATTTACAGCAATACCGTGTTACAATAGGAAGTAGGGCCCTGCCCCAGTGAGCTTACAGTCTAGTGAAATATCTACTCACAGCCTAAAATGAAGATAGTATAATACAATTCAGGATGCTGGATCTCTGTCTCATTTTTCCTAATGTTTTAATGTTTAGTTCTTCTTAAATATGCAAAAGAAACCAAATTCTCTGTATTATCTAGAGTACATCACTTTTTATAGGGGGGGATATATTTTTGAATGCAGTGTTAATTGCAGCCTCTAGCTATCTATATATGATCACTGGTAATTAAAAAGGTCCACAGTATTGATGGTGTAGAAATCTTTCCTGCCTATGTAATTGAAGTGGTTATAATAATGTGCTCTCGTTGCTGTTGCAAATTTGAGATTCTTAACAGACCCTGATCTTTTCAGTGCCACAGGAAACAGTTCAATTTAAGCTGGCATCCCTAATATAATGGGAGATTGAGGTTTTTTTCCCAAAACAAATCTATAGACCAGTTATAATCAGTGGCATAACTAGAAATCACAAATCACTGGATCCCCCTACCTGTCTAAAGTGATTTTCTGGGGGGGCTGTATCTGCTCAAGGAAAAGAAGATGGGGCCCCGTCTGATTCCCAGGGCTGTTCCCCTGGAATTTATGCTCCTGGCTTTAATCGTGTTATGCTAGCCTGTCTGTTATACAAATTCAATTTTTTTTCTAATAAAACATGCAAGTGGAAGTGTAAAGCAGACCACGTACACTAAAGCATATGTGGGCCGGTGGCAAATGCTGATAATAATAAAACCAAATCATTAGCAGATGTAATGCGCACGATATTGTGTTAAGAAACAATGCTCATCAGACTGAAGGGGACGCAGGTGCAACCAAGCCAGGTCCGTCACTCAACCATTACCGTTCCTGTTCTAGTTGATGTCTCTTCAATAAATGTTGAGTGCAGATTTAAAAAATGCTCCACAAAGACTATTTTGCCTACCTTTACTATGTCTCTGAGTCTGACTTTGTCTAGGGAGGGACCCAGTGAGGTATTACCTGGGTCTCCCTACAGTCTTGGTAAGCAATGTTTCTAAACACAATTGTGCACTCTTTACACCTGATAATAGTTCTGGTGTGCACCTACCTTTACTATGTTCCTAATATATACTCACTCCAAATGAATGTTCTAGGGATAACTGGTGTCATTAACTTTGCCTCAAAAGGGGTTAAAATACCATAATGCGAGCATTCAAACAAGACTATGTCAAACTAACAATGGGGGAAAGCCAATTCAGTGGTGTCCAACACCTCCATCCTTTAAAAATAGACCCAAACAATGCAGCAAAGCCAGAATGTCACAATACATTTCATATAATTAAAATGATAGGACTGGTTCAGTGCAAAGTATCAAACAGATCACAGAGCAACCTGACTAAGGGCTCGTTCACACTAGGGATTGACAAAAACGCAACTTAAAAACGCAGAGCATTTAGTGATGTTTTAACACGTTTTTGTATCCAGTGCTAACCATTTGCATGTGCGTTATTATCCATTTTTTCTGCATTGCTGTCCATTGCGTTTTTGATTGCATTTTTTGAATTTAAGATTGTCAGAATTTCAGGAGCTTTTGGAGAGAGAGTTAGCAGATAGTGTTGTGGGGAGAGATCTTGTCATTTTGCGATTCTTCAGTGTGTTTCCTATTGCCCATGAGCCGGAATTCACATCACAGGAACTCCCAGGCATCCTTTGCGAAAAATGGACAGAAACGCAAACGCGTGCCTTGTTAACCATTGTTATTTTTTAAAACGCACCTGCAGATGAAAAACGGATACAAACTGATGTAGTGTGACTGAGCCCTAAATGTGTTTGTGTCAAAATGCCACCCTCAAATTCAAGAGTGAGGAGTGTTTATAAAGTTTGAGCATTCAGGCAAAACTGAGTTTGAGCATTCAGGCAAAGGGACTGTAAATTATATCAATTTCACATTACTTGCACTTTTATTAGGATTCCACCTACCAAGGATGGAATAATGCAAATTGTGCACATTGATAATATAAGTGAATAGGGTCATTTTGTTTTTAGGATTGATAAAGGGAGGAGTGCTGCCCGACACTTTGCCATAAGGGGTTGTAATACGATCGAAGTAAGATCTGCCCGGCCAGTTGGGCAACAATCCCCAAACGGCTGTGCATACACATCATGTGTTGCGATCGCAGATGTGTATGAAACTTTAGCCATTAGCACAAATGAAGTAAAATCTATTGAATGTCTTGTTTTGTTGGCATTATTTTCAATAAAAAGTCTTGTAGGCTTTTACGTTGAAACACAGCCACACCTGCAGTAATGATGATTATTTATTTGACAAGTATGCCTCCAAGTGGACAATGTAATAATTGCATGTCAGTCTTGCTTATGAAATGAATTATTATTGTTCACTATATGTTATAACGATCAAACAGAATTACGCAATTGATGCATTTACATTTATTTATATTATTCTAAAATAAATGTTTACTGTTCCTTTTTTAAACTTTAGGAAAATATTTGTCACAGGATGGATTGCAGCAGCAGTTTAGCTTTCTGTGGTGTTTTTTCCCCCCAGATACTATAACCTTCCCAAACCTCTAACAAAAATAATTCCAAATTCTGTATAGTTTTCAGTATAGTACCGTTACGCCACTGTTGCAGTCAGGCACGGATTAATACTTTTTTCTAATCAGATAGAAAACCAACAGTATTTGTTTAATAGCATTACACTTAAAGAGCATGTCCACCCCCAAAACTAAAATTTAACCCACGACTGTCCCCACAGTACAGTTTAAAAAAGTCCTTACCTTACATTCCTGCTCCTTATGGTTCCCCATGACCAAAGTCCTGGAAACTAAGGAGTAGTGGCTGTCTTCCTGTCCAAACTTCTCTGCCTCCTGTCTTGCCTCCGGGAGGGATGGTGAAATGCACAGAGGAGCCCACCCCCCACCCCTCCATCCTGATCCTTCTCTTGCAGTCCTTCATCTTGTGTAAAATCTTTCAATGTTCCAGCATTGTTCTCTATTGCTGAGAGCCGAGAATGTGATTAGCTGCCTCTCAGCCAATCACAGCCGCGGCTGCCGGTCCGGCCCCCTGCTTGTAGTGCTGGCAGGCAGAGGAGCCGGACCAGGATGACGCTGGAACGAGCAGCTGTAAATAGAGTTTGGATTCTATTTTTAATCTTCTAACATAGCGGCTGGGGATGGGAGGGTATGCCCTGCAATGTAAATGAAAGTTTCTATGGAGGGTGGAGATGCCCTTTAACTTTTGCCATTACATACCTACCTACTGTTGGTTTTGAATCTATTTGAATCTCTCTTTGCAATGGCTATAATATAATATTGGAGGTTGTATAAAGACAAACATCCATCAAGTCCAACCTTTATACCCTACTCATAATGCCTGTCTAACAGTTACATAGTAACATAGTATTTGATTATGTGTAAAAACATACATACATCTATCTTATCCAACCTTTATACCCTACCTATCATGCCTGTCTAACAGTAACATAGTATTAAAGGTTGTATAAAGACATGCGTCCATCTTATCCAACCTTTATACCCTACCCATAATGCCTATCTAACAGTTACATAGTAATATAGTATTGGAGGTTATATAAAGACATACATCCATGTAGTCCAACCTTCATACCATACCCATAATGTCTGTCTAACAGTTACATAGTAATAGTTTTGGATGTTGTATAAAGACAGCCATCTAGTCCAAACTTATCACACTCATGAACCCTATCAAACAGTTGATCTAGAGGAAGGAAAAAAACATATGAAGCAGAAAGAATCTATCCTAGATCAACTCCAAAGTTTAACTTTATTTAATGAAATGAATACTTCCCTTAACAGATGGACTTGTTATATGCAACAGGCATTTTTTATTTTTAATATCCAGCAACCATCAGCTGTGAGCCAGCTTTACTCTGAGTCTCAGGGCCGTCTCTAGACTTTTTGGCATCTGAAAAAAATTCCAAATGCTTCCCCCTCAACGCTGGAAGTGGTGTGGTTTTATAATTGGGTGGGTGATGCTTTGTCCGGAAGTGGGGTGTGGCTTGTTCAGAAGTGGGAGGGGCTTTATACACATGACTGGTAAATAATACCCACAATTCCTGGTAAATGATGCCTACAGTGACTGGTATAAGATGCCCACAGTGACTGGTAAATGATGCCCAACATTGATTTTTGATCTGCAGGGCTAACAGACATTTGATCAAATGAATTGCCAGTCAGATGGGAGGGGGGAGTTCTACCTGCATTCTGTTGTTGTGGCTTCCCCTGCTATTTAAAGTGACAGTGCCACCCAAAAACATGTGGTTTTTACAAATGGCATTTTTGGGGCCCCCTGGCATCTGGGCCCCAGGCACATGAAAAAAAATCTTTTTTTTTTCTGGCATCAAAACTGCTGCCTCCCTACAGGGTGCTGCTCAGTAATGTGTTTCACCTTGCCTCATTGGGGAGGCAACCCTACCAGTAAGACATGATATCTTAGCGAGCACTATAAATGTAACAATTCTAGCTGGGAGTCTCAGACAGACTGGTTGCTAGATATAGTGGTCTTCTCTCTAATTTATCAATTCTGGGTGGGAGGCTGGTTGCAGATAATTCTGTTTATTGTTTCGGAGACTCTGCCCATTAGTCCTATTGCTCTGCTCTATAATTGAACAATTCTTGGTTTTTAAAAGGAGAACTTACTAAGTGTGTCCTCTCATTGGCTGTGCATAGGCCCCCTGTTAATTTTCTTTGAAACAGAATTGTTAAATAATAGAGCAAAGCAATATAAATATAATAGGACTAATGGAAGGAGCTATAGCTTTTTAATGCTATTTAAAGTTTTTACCTATTTAATGCTTTAATGCACATTTTTGCCCTCACCACACCACTACTTGCACACTGGCACTGTAAACTTTCTTACTTACTGTGCTCACTTCTCCCTGACTAAGCAGCACTAGGGAAGAAAAGTGTGGCGGCAGTAAGCAGCTCCCCCAGGGCCTAGGCAAGCAGCAGTGAATTGATCAGCTGATGCACGCACACAGATGCAGCCTTAGAATGTGATCTGATACAAACCTGGATATACTATACAATTGTATGTGATTTCCCTTAACTCTTCATTGGGAGATAATTCGGGGGCCACAAAAGCAAAACCCCGCTTTCAGCTCCCTTTCTATATGAAGCCAATAGTTACTGATAACCTTTTTTGGTCAAAACTGTTCTGATCCCAAGGCCAATAAGCACTAGTTTATCAGATGCAGGACTGGCTGATTATGCGGCCAATAATTGAAGGGCATGTCCACCCCAAAAATAATCTTTTAGACCTGAAAAGGAATCCCCCAAACCTTAAAACCACTATATTTACAGATCAGTACCTAAAATAGAAATATTTTCACCAGTCCCTGCAGGTCTTCCAAGTAGACTGCAGTAATCTCCATGATGGATGTCACAGCCAATGACTAGCACGGTTACTGGGGTATAATGATTCATTATGGTTTCCCCAACTGCAAACCATATTCTTAGTAGAGCGGCTTTGTGTGGCAACCTTTAACATAGCACACCCAGGGATGCTGCACCCATTAGGCTGGTCAAATATCCTGCTCAAGGGGCATCTCCATTCAATATATCTCTATGGTTGCATCCTGATTCTAGGAGACATATTAAGAGGGGAGTGGCCCCAGAGGTGATTTGCTCTGAGTGCCGCTGACACTCCCCCTATCAGCAAAAAATTCTTTAAAAGAATATGCACTCTATTTGTGTGGAAAAAACTGAATATCAATTGGAATAGGGTTGCCACCATTGCCTTTAAAACAGGAACATGTAAAATCGACATAAAATAGCCATTGCAAAAAATATATGCTGTATGGCTACACTGAAATTCATCTAATGAAAATGCTAATCAGCCTTTTGTCATGTAGATTTTATTCATGTCTTACATACCAAGGTGGCAACACTATATGAGCTGACATAACACAATAAAAACAATTAAAAACTAGGACTACCACACACACACACACACATAATATTAACCTTCCAGTAAGTGTTCACTGTAAGATGTGCATGTGTGCACTACCTTTAAGATGAGCGCACAGACACAGGAAAGGTGCTCATAGATAATCACAAAGTCAAAGCAAAGTTTTTTATATTTTCAATAATGGACGTGACTGTCCCGAACCCTCCTTAGCTAGCCAACGTGCGATATTTCCCTATTCCCCAAACATGAGTACACTGCAGACAGAATGCGTGGGAGATTCAAACTCCTGCTCTGTGAATCACTGCTCTGCAATCGAAGTGCGAAGCAGCACGCAGCTGGCAGTGTGACTTCTTTCATCCCAGATCAGAGGTGAATAGGGGAGGATGACAGCTCTTTCAAAAGTGTAGTAAAAGTATGGGGAAAGGTAATGGGAAGGAGGAGAGGATATAGTGAAGATGATCTGTGCCTGTTGCTGACATGTGCTAGCTATCTGTAAATATAGTTATGTGGTGAGCTTGTTTCCTAGGCCTTTGGATCCCTTGGCATGGCCCCAGAGACACTCTCACATATACAGACACCACACCAATACAGAGACACTCACATATACAGGCACTCTCACATATACAGACATTCTCATATATATATATATATATATATATATATATACAGAGACACTAACATATACAGATACTCTTACATATTCAGAGACACTTACATATACAGAGATGCTTGCATAAACAGAGACACTTGCATATACAGAGACACCCACATATACACACTCACATATACAGGCACTCTCACATATACAGATACTCTAACATATACATAGACGCTATTATACAGTCACACTCACATACACACTCTCACATATACAGAGACACATATACAGACTATCACATACACAGCCACTTTCAGATATACAGAGCCAATCTCACCTATACAGAGACACTCACAACTACAGAGACACTCTTGAGTCCCTCTCACAGAGACACTCACATATACAGACACTCTCAGATATACAGACAACCTCACATATAAATACAGTGAGACACAGGCAGGCAGAGAGTCTATCCATCTCACCTAATGGGTGTGGCTTAACTGGGCAGCACATGTGCCCAGGAGTGCCCCAGATTTTTTCAAATCCTAGCTATGCCCCTGACAACCAGGGTTGGTATATCATAAACCTTATCTCCCACTTGAAAAATGAATTAAGACTCTTTCAGCCCAATGCACAGCAACCCGGTGCAAAAACGCCAGTAGCTCTCGGTGCATCACTAAGTGCTGGTATCTGTTTTGACACTTTTAAGGCCAGCTGTCAGCTGGTGTTTAAAGTGCCACAATAGAATGCCACTTTTGGCATAAAACATCATTTGCGGCAGTTGCGCAGTTAACTTCCACGTTAGCCTTGCAAGCCACAGCAAGGTTGTTACTTTACCTAACAAGTGAATCAAATTAATATTATTGAAGCCAAAGAGTAGTCCAACAGTCAACCGGAACCCTGTGTGAGTACTTTATTTTGAGTTGAGTTAAAACCTGTTCCTTTGTTTTGAGAAGAGGTATAGTAGGAATGAAATAGTTTTCTTATATGGTTCAGTTTGACTGTTTGCACATTCCTCGTTTTACTTTTAAGGTAAACTATGCAAGCCAGCACCTTCTCAATAACATTCAATTCATCTATGAGGAGTTTAGTTTTATTGTTGTCAACACTATACTGAAAGACCTATAGTTCAGACTCAGATGGATTAAGATCAAATTGGGCCCCTGGGCAGGGCTGATTTTGGGGCCCCCTTGTTCTTGTATTGTAAGTGGGGCCCCAAGATATTTTGCTATGCCCTAGGCAGCTGCCTAGGTTGCCTTAATGAATAATCCTGCTCCGTTCAGAAGGGTACTTTGCTGCTAAAAAAGGGTACTGTGCTATCTGACAACACTGTCTTAGTAATTTATAACTAGAGCAAGGTGGTAGCAGATAGGAATTTCATGGAGGATAGATGAGAAAAATCAGGCTATGGTGGAGTCACACATGTAATGACATATGCGATTACCAAATTCATTAGCATCTTAGTGCAGCTATGTCATCAGGATACTGCCAGTCCTTTTTAAAGGTAGTATGAGGAACATGCCAGTAGGCACTTGGTCAGGGTAAATGCAGTAAAACTGATAGTAAAAAAGATCAAATGGTGCTTCAAATACGCCCCACAGTGTAAAAAAATTAAATTAAAATAATGAGCCATCTTCTTCCATTACAAATATCATGAAGAAATACAGACAGTTACGTATTTAATATCTTCTTAAAAATATCTGCCATATTGCTACACTTAAGGTGCCCATACACTGTACTTCATCTTACGATATTCCTGTGACTCCCCAATAACCAACTAACTCATTCTTTTTTGTGATCAACTCGCAATCGCAAAAAGAATGGTCAGGATGGGAATATTCCAAAGGTAAGAACCGCTTCCTGGAAAATGCAGTCTTAAGACATTAGATAGATTAGACTAATCAGGGCCGCCATCAGACTTTTCTGAGCTCCATACTGGGTAATTTTCTGCCCCCTCCTAAATACTCACCAACTTAGACACGTTACACACAGACTAGAATACATATTAAACAGACACTTTGCACACACATATACAATAACACATATTAGACGGACATATAAAATGTCATGTCCAACAGCACACACTGACCTGTATAAATAAAATGCCCGCTTATGTCCAGTACACACTGACATGTATATATAAAATGCCCCATAATGGGGTATTAATAAAATGCCCATAATTTCCAGTACAAACACTGATCTGTTTTAATAGAATTCCCCATTATGTCTAGTACACACTGACATGTATATATAAAATGCCCCATAATGGGGTATTAATAAAATGCCCATAATTTCCAGTACAAACACTGATCTGTTTTAATAGAATTCCCCATTATGTCCAGTACACACTGACATGTATATATAAAATGCCCCAATGCCCAGTACACACACTGAACTGTATAAATAAAATGGCTCCAATGTCCAGTACACACACTGACCTATATAAATAAAATGGCTCCAATGTCAGTACATATACTGACCTGTATAAATAAAATGCCCCCATAGAAAGTAACGCAAATTAAAAAGCTAGAAGTCTGCGTGAATTTAGCCTAACTTACTATATCGGTGATGTCCACCCTGTTATCTCAAGTCCCAGCTGCCTCCAAATGAGATGACAGTTCACCCAAATTATACAAATGTTCAGTCATGTTAAAATATCTCTTGTGGTCCTTCCACCATATATATTTTGATCAGTAAATTGTGGCAAAATACCAGAGTGTGCCTTAGAAATTAAAGAACTATACATTGCCTTTATATACTGTATCTGATTCAGAGCTGCTAGCAATGTTTGCACACCATATGCACGTATAGTATAGTATTTGAGGTTGAATAAAGACATATGTCCATCCAGTCCAACTTACTCAGCCCTACCCACGTTTTCTGCTTGTTGATCCAGAGGTTTAAAAAAAAAAATGATTATGAATTAATCATTAATGTTCATAGAAAGAAATGCTTTTAGCAGACTGCCACACAAATTTCATACTAACAGATGCTTGTGAAGGTTCTCATTCATCCAGGTTATGGTATATCTGTGGTATTCAGTTAGATTAACTGGACTTAAAAGTTTAGTTCTTGAAAAAAGGACATACCTTTGAAGATTGTAATGTCAACATATTGGCAAGGGAACAGATTTGGTTCAAGAGAGGTGTCAAGGAGGCCATTTATGTAAAAATAAAGGAACCAAGTCTGAATAGAGGTGGGAGGGTTCGACACCATCTGCCATCTAAAATGCTGTTTTGAAGCCTTACCCTGGGCAGTTTTGATAACACCACAATGCAATTACACCTTGCATCAGAAGGTCCATAACATATTGGCTGTCATATACCAATATATTATATATACTAATTGGGACTGTCATAGGTATTTATATTGCCAACAGATTCTTGTAAAAGTCATTCTGAATTGAGAAAGCCAGTCGGATGACTAGCAAAACCTCTTTAAGAACTAAACTTTAAATCAAGTTGATCTAACTGAATACAGGCATACTTAACAGATTTACAAAGGGATATTACCAAGGAAGTTGTCTTATGATGGCTTGTCCATGTATGCTCCCAAATGTGAAAGCGTGGATACCAATTTTTTTCCCCTTCAAATTATACATATTTAAACATTTCCGTGACTTTAGGACAATGTCTGTGAGCATTAACATGAGGATAGGGGAAATTATGCTCTGTTTGTTTGCTATTAAATAGCTTCTCAATTGATTTACAGCAGGAATAGGCAACCAGTATATATCCAGATGTTTGGAAACTACAACTTCCATAATTCCCTGCTTGCACAGTGTTTTTAGAGAAACTCTGAGAGTATTAGTTTTTAAACATCTGGAGGATCTACTGGTTGCCTATTCCTGATTTACAGTGTGTGTTGTGTCACCACTCAACACAAACCAGATGAAACATAATGACATCAACACTCCCCAAAAAATGGGAAAATTAGCTTTTCCAGCCAGACTATTTAAGATCTGAACACTTTTTATGATACTCCTGAGGAAGCTGCACCAAATTCCAGCAGCGAAACTCATTGACTTTTTGCACTTTACAAATCCCAAACGTGGATCTATAAGTAAGTTTGTTCTTTTTTATGCACCTTTGTTGTTGTAATTCCTGCTACTAATAAAGCATTTTAAAATTCATTTTGGCCAGATATGATGGTGAGTTACTGTTTGGATCAGCACAACAGGGTGTTAGTACACATTTGTTTTTATCCATTTTATAAATGTCCTTTTATTAGTATTTTAAAGTGATATTAACCTATTATTTTATTTGATCTTAATGTTAATGCCATACTGTACAGCTACAACTAATTTAACTATATAAGGAAACAATGCTGGTTAAATCTATTTTCATAGATTTCTGAGATATAAGTTTTCTAATACAAAAAAAAAAGTAAAAAAAAAATTCTCTATAAAAACAGTCACTTCCTGTCCATTGACATGAATACCTTTGAGCTATTAGCTGCTCTTAAAACCTCAGGCACTGAATGTTGAGTCTATGCAGACTTTCACTCTGGATGATACCACGACATTCCACCAACAATAACTTTCTCCTTGGGGGACACAAAAATCATTTATTTTTGATATTATATATTAGAAGTCATTGTTTGAAATAAAAGTAAACACTCAGTGTGCAGTTTTTAATTAAAACTATTACTCAAAAATACACGAAGCCTTAAGGCTGTGACCTGTATTCAGATCTATGCATTCGCCAATCTATTTTCATCTACAGGTTCTTTTCATGTATTTGCATTTTAGAAAACATTATTATTCAGTTCTATATCCTGTTTTCCTCCTCATTGTACAGTTTGTATATAACAGAATGAGAAACGAGGCTTAAAGCAAAAGTGGTAATTGATAAAGATCTTATAGTGTTCCCTTTGAAATATTCTATAGGTTAGTTAAGCATATTCTCATTTTATATGTTGTTAAGGAAAGTTTGATTTCCCTTGAGCAAAAGCTTGATTTAAAGAGATTTGCATTAAACTTACTATGATTTCCCATGTTCTCTTGCTCTCTCCTGGCTCTTATTATTCCCCTTTGTTATTCTCTTTACTCTTTTAATCTATCCAGTTCATTTTCTGAACAATTTACTCCTGTAAAACAGGAGTAGGGACAAACTGTTTTTCTTCTAATGCGTGGGCTCAAGTGTTTACAGCATACTTTACCTCTATGGTTTGTTTGGAAACTTTCAGATCCTCAACGAAATATAAAAGGCTTTCCATTATAAAAGTACATGCAGTTTGATTAATACTACATTCCATATTAATTTTTTCCACTCAAACATAACATCCCATTTTTTTTATTTTCATGATTTGCTTTAAATCTGGGGTTAAACAAGGTTTCTCGCTGATGTTATTTCCTTATGAAATTATTGTTATAATTGCACCTGCTCACCTTTTAAAAATGCACTGCTATTCAGTTCTATTGAGGCATTCCCAAGCAACAATGCTCTAAACGCTGGATAAATAATCAGCCGCAACCTAATTCATCTAAACTAGGCATTCAGAGATGCAAAAGAATAAGATCAATTGGTATATTCAGACATGACAGAGGGAGAGAATAATTCACCTCTGTCCTCATTTGATATACAATATTTCTGCCCTATAGCAACCACCTCAAAGAAATAACATTGTCCCATTGTTTAAAACCAGTGTACAGAAAAAGGTTAGCAACATTTAAGCAAACACGAAAAGGGGTTTGTTAAACCTCCAAAAATACATCTTGTGGTTAGCAGCAATTCACTTCATTTGCTGCCACTATTTAATAGGCCTTTGATTATGGAGATCTCTGTTCAGATCTTGACATAAAGGGCCCTATTTAATAAGAGGCACAAAATTTAGCCACTATCAAGAAGTAGTCCATAGGAGACCACACAATCAGCTGTGATTTACCAGCATGTCCGATAACTTATTCATCCAATCCGGTTGCCCTACGACCAATATGTAGAAATGGCAGGGACATACTTATTGTTACCCTATCCCAATATTTTGTAGCACATCCCTTTAAATTAATACACGCAGCCAAGTGTTTCTGTATCTCTAAAAAAGAAAATGCCAACCCAAGCAAGTTCCCCTTTCATTTTTTAACCAATTATGTATTTCTGAGTTTATAAATACCAAAACATTGTATGTTAATTTTAAAGAACATATTTTATTTTTACAATAAAGAAATGTATAGCAGGCATCTAACTTAATATTCCAATAAATCAAGTAACATACATGGGAACAGAACACAGTGAGAATTACAAATGCCTGTGATATTAAAATCTATCCAAAGACAACCAGAGCTCAGCTATTTGCATCGTTTTCCATTTGCTGGGGGAGGAATCTTTGAAACTTGATAAACAGAGCTTCACTTGTTGCACTTGTAAGTATAGCTCTCTCCACAAATGGTCCTAAAGATAGAGAAACAAAAATGGGTTGATTTTTAGTATAAATTCTATGAAAAGGGGAACTGTGGTCTCCCCTCAAGTGCCCTTAATACAAGGACCATTGAAAAGAGCTGTCTCATACCTTTCAAACAAGCCAATGCAAGCTATACATGTTTTTAAAAATCTAGTTGTTGTTGCAGATTATATTCCTGTTCCTAATGCTTTTATTGGCTGGCAACATCACCCCCCCCCCCCCAGATTATGGGAAAGCCTAAAAGCTCATACACACGTGCAATGGTGAAGCTAACAAGCGATGATGTGTACTGAATGGTATATCGGTTGATTGTTAAATGTATGGCTGCTCAGATCGCATTAGACAACCGCTGGCCAAAATGGTCGTTCGGTACCCCATTGTGCGTCACGGGTCATCCCTGAGACTGCACGTGTGTTCGAGTCTTAAAGGGCATCTATACCCAAATTTTAACTCAAGTGGAATCAAAGCTATTGTTGTCTGTGTCTGTCCCTCATCTGTGCTTGCCATTCTCCCTTTGTTCCAACCCGACCATTTAAGTAAACTCCACAAGAAACTTTAAAAAAAAAATCAAGCAGTGAGGAGCACGTGCCTGCTACTGGTCTAACTCCTCTAGACATTCCCCTTTAAGGCAGCTACAGGCATTCAAGTGCCCCCCTAGCCCCCTTGATCCCCCATTTGTTTAGTCTAAAACCGATGTGGGGATCGGGTCTAAAACACCCCTCAAATAGCAATTCCCTCCCCCTTCCCAACACTTAAACTGTGCAGAGCTGCAGCGGAAAGGGAAACCCTATGACGTCATTGGACGTCCGGGGCTTCCCTTTAGTGTTCCCCCACATATAGCCTGGTGGTCTAGTGCAGTAATAAACTGCAATCGGAACCGATCGCAGTTTACGACTAAGCTACAGCAGCAGGCACTGTGTGTCTGCTTGCTATAGTGCACACACAAAAATCTGCACTGCTAGGGGTGATCGGGGGGCAGAATTCAAGTGCCCCCCAAGCCCCCTCAGTTTCATATAAATCCGATGAGGGGATCGGGAGAATGCAGTGCCTAAAGATGGTGCCCCCTCTCCATTGCCGGTCCCACACTGGATCGGTCAGGCTCTCCGGTAAGGGAGACCCCGGTGATGTCACAGGGCTTTCCCCTTCACTGGGGTCTTCCCTTAGAAGTGTGCTATTATTCTAATTGGGGTACTGCACAGCAATCTCCAAATAATCTGAATGGAGCCTGCCATGTAGTACCCCAACTAGACCACCAGGGGCAGAATAGCACACAATCATCTGTAGCTGCCTTAAAGGGGCATGTCTAGAGAAGTTAAACCAGTAGAAGGCATGTGCTCCTTACTGCTTGATTTTTTTTACAGTTTGTTGCGGAGTTTACATAAATGGTCGGGTTGGAAGAATGGGGAGAATGGCAAGCACAGGTGAGGGCCAGGCACAGACACAGACAACAAGAGGAGCTTGTGCAACAATGAAGCTCATCTGGGAAAAAATACACAGGTAGGTGATAATCATTATAGCTTTGATTCCACTTGAGTTAAAATCTGGGTATAGATGCCCTTTAAGGGCTTGTCTCCCTTTAGCATTTGGAGAGGGAAAGCATTCCCACAGACAATAGACTTCTAGTCTAGAAGATATCTAATAGTCTATTGTCTCTTGGAATGCTTAGGACCAGAAACTGCAGATTAAAGCAAAATTATTTATCACCTAGGAAGTAATTAGAAAGGCATGTGATTTATTGTTCAAAGGGTAACTGTGGTCTTAAATTCTTCCAAATTAGTAAGAATGATATCAAAAGCCTTCCATCGTACCTTCACAATAAAACCTAAATCACATCTCTAGATAACATTTCCGAGGTTATTGCTGGAAAGGTTCAGCACTATTACTTCCTGCTAGAACACTTCCTGTTTTCAGCCATGTGACCAGCCTCTGCCTGCATTAATAGGCTCCCCTGCTCAACTGTCAATTTTTTCCCCAGGTACTTCCTGATTTCCCCAAGCATTAAGTTTTAACTGAGCATGCTTCTCCCCCGGGACGGACGGGTGGGCAGAGGTCAGGTGATGTCACTCAACCTACTGGAAGCAGGAAGTTTGAACATTCACTCCAATGTAATTTCTCACAGGCTGAAGCCAGAGATGTGATTGTCAGCTCATTTTAAAGGAAATACTACAGGCTTATTTTCAACCCTAACTTGTTTTGAGACCACAGTTGCCTTTTAAATAATCATTTTCCTGACCTCAAACAAGCAAAAAATAAAAGGTATGTTCCATGTTTCCACAACAGCTCTTTTCAGATTGCAATGTCATCAGTTGGTCTTTAACGTCTCCCAGTATAAAGCATAGGATGACCGTGGGAAATCTTTGGTCAGTTTTGAATGATCTGTGAAAATTTGGTAGTCCTAGGAAACTCTAGGAACTGTGGTACACACATTAGCGATAAAGGGCCAATCCTATTGGTACAGACAAAATTGTCCCTTTATAACTAATGTGTGTCTGCACCTTTATTCTGCAGTTTCCAGTTTAGGTGGGTACACACTGTACCAATCTGCAAGATTCTGTCATCTTTTACAGATGAGAGTACACACATAGCTCTTCCTATATAAATTAGAGGGAGAACGTTCGGGACTGCCATACTCCATACGATCAGGGACGACTGTGAACAAGGGAAACATATTTGTTTGTAACAATCGCTTCCGACACCAACCTTTTGTTGGTGTTGAAAATAATAGTTTTGGGCTGATAAAGGTAAAATCCTGTTGGTACCTATGGGATTGGCACTTTATCGGGAATGTGTGTACCCAGCTTTACTGTGTGTGTCAGATGTTTTCTTTTCTAATCTTCCCAACAATCTGACCTAATTATTTTCCATTAAACTCCAAATTACTATAACTATGAATTCACAAAAAGCTTTATGCTGCATTTAACATAATTACTTATCATCTGCTGTTTGCTGTTGGTCACATTTTCAAGTATACCAAGGCAGTAGCTTGAATGAAACCCTTATAATTTTGTACAATTTAGTTTCAGCAGCTGGTTTGAGGGAAATTACATGATTTCAGACAGAAAACTCCCCAGTCCTATGGAAATTTACAATTACAAAACAGCTTGTCTCACTGCATGGAGCAGGTTTTCCCTGGGGGATTAAAATAAGCCATCCACAAGGAGGAAACAGCATAGAAGAGCCAACACACGAGTCTATACTAATTTCTGCTGCTCAAAGCCTCATCATTTTTTTCATTCCTTTTCACCCACACTACAGCAGATTCTTACTGGTAAAACTCTCTTATGCTTACCAAAGCTCAGAGGTCTGTACTTGCAAGTATCCTTTATTAGAGTCTCCAGGTTGGCAATAATATGTTCACAGGGCATATCCACCTGAAAACAAAAAAAGCCTGTAAAAACAACCTACACATAAAAGAGTTTCATGCTCAAGGAGATCAAAATTACAGGGACTAACCAGCATAAACCAGCATGTGGGTGCAGAAAACTGTGAACACTAATTTAGACTGAATGAGGAGTCATCAATAGTTGGTACCTTTGGAACCACGCGGGCCAATTGATTGTACCATCAGCAGAAACCTAATCAAGAATTTGTACTGCTCTATGCAGAACAAAGTGTGTGGGCATTGGCTGCTGCCTCATCAGGCTTTCGATAGATAAACTGCTCCAAATTGTTTGGAAAGTTGGAGATTTGATCAAAGTGATAGCCAGCCTTAGTAGGTATGCTTATTATTTACTGTTCATCCCAAACCAATTGTTTAAACCTCATCAGTGAGGAGCATATATTGCCAATTAGGAATTAATAACACCCATCAAAATTGCCACACCATGCATCTTGTTTAAACCTATTTTTGATCTGCATTAGCATAATGAGCAGCAATGACCTCTGGCACACTATTGATTCAGGTCAAAATATGTGCATGTGAACTTAAGTAGACAACATGATCAATACAGCAGGAATGTAATTTTAAATGTAGTAGCTAAAAGGGCATGTACAGAGAGTTCCAATGGTGAATTTACACAGCTGTGCGTGATAATGTTGCACAATTAAGCCACTGGGCTGACTAAATGTATCTGCCTATTTGCATGCACCCAATTTCTTTTTATTCCAAATAACATGTAAAGACTTACAAAAAGTGGACCCTAATTGTAGAGTTAAGGTTTCCATGATTTCTTAAATAGCATCACCCTGAAAATAATGTTTATTTGCTGTTATGTCAGATTTTTCGCTCTTATATATAGCTAGAAAGTAGAAGTTCAGGGGAAAACACATTTCAATAGGATTGCAGGCCACAAACCAAGGCGTAATATGTGTTGGCTTTTTAAGTAATTCTAGTAAAGTTGCCTAAGAACCCCGGAGTGTGTTTAGATCCTCACCCTGGGTAGATTGATAGTAAAAGAGGAGTGGGGGGAGGTGAGTGTAATTGTCCTTTAACTAAAAACTAAAGCTAGGTACAGAAGTGCGATTGTGGCTGCGACAATCGCTTCCTGTATGTGCGTTTAGGTGGTGGTGATGATTTGACTCCACCTCCCCTTAGCACAAGGAGATACAATTAACTCGATGGATTAAGCACACTGAGCATGCCAGAGATATGCCAGCGGCATAGGAAAGATAAGAAGATGACTGGAAGACCTGACTTCATAATCTTAATAAGCAATTATGAAGCTTATGATGCAGGGTATAATCAGTATTTTTATGGCTGTTTAGGGTGAACTTATTTAAGGTAAAAAATCTTGCCATTTATAATACAAAGTATGTTACATCAGAATACATTACAATTTGCATATGTATGATAACTAGAAGTGCTATCAATATGATTCTAAAATAGCATTATTCTTTCCAGACAAAAGAAAGGCCTATTTAAAGCAGCTATTTCAGACCAATACGCAATTGGGGAGGCTTCAGCATAACAGAATTAATTATAAAATTAATACAATTAGTACAACAAACATATGTGAATGACACAACAATGAAGGAGTTGTAAACAACATGCCTAATAATTATATCAAATCATAGTGTGAATTCAATTACTTTTTTCATTTCTAAATGTCTGGTGTCTTACATTCAATTAAATAATCAAATTGTCCAGAAAAAACAAATTAAGGCAGATTAAAATAGGGGACAGATAAAATTTCAATAAAATTATTCACAAAAAGTCTGGACAAATATGCTTCAAGCCCATTAATGAATGACACACATTTACATTATTAAAACAGACAGAAATTCAATAAGCCTTTAGAACTAGAACTACTGTAGTATCTACAGTTTCCATATTTAGATATTTCTATCATTAAGATCTATCATTAAGCTATATTGTTTAATGGGGGAGGGGGATTTTTACTCTGTACATTCTGCTCTCTCATTTGTTTATATGGACTAGATACAAATGTTTGCTCAATTTCTAAAAATACTTTTTTTAAGTTAAGAGCCATGCAATTGGTTTAACGAAGCCAACTTTGCAGGGCTTGTTTTCATCAGGTAAGACCCAGGGGTGAGGACCACACAGTTTGTTTACTGAGAGGGGTGATGTGGTTGGCCATAATTGCCTTTAAATTAAAGACTGCATTATTTCCTTTAAATGTGCCCTAGGACTAGGCCACGCTTTTTGTGCACTTGATTTTAAATATAATAGAAATCACGGGAATCCATGCGTTTCCATAATGGAAATGGGTCAATCGCATGCGCAATCACACCAGAAACGCGTAAAATTTTCCGTGCGATTGTATGCGACGCAGTTTGGCCTTGCTCTTAGATCAAATCTCTGGCTGCAGCCTGTGAGAAATTATATTGAGGTGAATGTTTAAACTTTCTGCTTTGGTAGGTTGAGCGATATCAACTGACCCTCTGCTCCTCTCCAGGGGAGAAGCAAAATCACTTAAGACCTAAAAGGGGAATTCAATAAAAGTTCTTATCATTAAAAATGGTGCTACTTTTGCCGAGTATAACAAATATGCCAAGACTATTGCCTGGGTGCACCTCCAATATAGACATATACATGAAAAAGTAGCAGCACTCACGGGACTTGGATAAAACGTAACTCTTCTTCAGCAAATGATGTATAAGTTCCATCACAAGTCATTAAGATGATATCCCTAGTTGATAGTTGCAGGTGATATAGCAAATGTTACCACTAAATATGGTGATCTGTCTGTTGCCAGGCACTTAAAAAAAAAAAATGGCTCATCCATTGGCTTCCCTCAAATATATGGTTATTGATGGGCTTACAAGCTCTAAATTGAAAAATAATTTGGACAAGGATAAAGCTCTGTAACTGAGGAAAGCCAAATGAATACATTGCTTGGAGACTCAGCCCTAAATGAACAGGGGTTGCTTCATTGTTTCCTATGAGTTATAATTATTGGTGCTATAATGATACATTGATAGGTTGCAATGATACTTACCTTTTTACTCTGTTTACTTTTTTGGAAACATTATAGGAGTTAGATACTTTTCCTGGGGACATGTTTTTTCCTCTTTTATAAGAAAGTGGAAAAAAACTAGGAAAAAAAAAGAGCTAAAAATCTTTTTAGCGCATTATGAATATTTGCATTTATGATATATTTGTTCATGTTTTTAACATTGTGCTTTTATATATTTAATTTAGTCCATGCATGACGGGAACGGCCTGCTGAGGTCAGAAACGCGTGGAGCTTATACATCATTTGCTGAAGTCTTGTGAGTGCTGCTACTTTTTAATGTATGTGTATAATATATATATATATTATATAAACTAATGTATATCTTCATAGGAGATTGCTTTAAGTTTTTAGGAGCTACCAATGACGTAGTGGGGGTATAGGATATTACATATAGGAAAGGTGTATATTTATGTATTACCATCTAAATGACTATCAATACAATAAATGTATATAAAGTATAGCACTGACTTATATTTGGTACAAGACAAAATATATACTTACTTACAGAGCTGAGACTCCTATTTTAATATGGTATAGTCAAAATAGGAGCTTGTGTCTGCTCCATGTGAATACTGAAATACTGAATCTAAAAAAAAGTTACTGTCTGCTACACAGGGCATGATGTGTTTATAATGGACTCCTTATATACCACTTCCAGTCTGCAGGTGGTATCAGTGAGTAATAAAAGACAAGTCATCACTGCTCTCTATGGCTAGGAGGAGAGAAAGTGAAAGCAGATAGAAGTGTGTGGTGTGCTGCTGATGGGACTGATCTGTTTAGAGTGATATTGAATGCAACACAAGATCCTGTGCATAAGTTACTGTTACCACCTGTTGGGAGGACAGAATATTGGACAGACTAGTTACCTTATTGGATACAAACTCTGAGGCAACAAATACACCAACAGTGTACGCCAACTTACAAGGACACACAATATACTGTACAGGTGTGGTCAATATTCGAAATATTCATAGGTAGGGACTACTCCATTACTGCACATGTTATGTGGGGAAACTGTTTATGTTTTGTTATTAAATAAATGCAATACTTAATGTTAAATGAAATTAAAACTGGTTTATCTTGTTTAAAGAAAGTAAGTGCACTTTCTGCTTTGTGCCAGACTAAGTAACCCACAGTAACCCACTGTGCTACCCATAATCATTCCATAAAGCAGTGATATGGTACAAATTGGTTGGTGCTGGTAATACCATTTATTCTCTCTGTTTTCTCTGTATATTTGTCTTCTGTATAAAGCTATGGAGGCTGCTACTGAAAGTATTGATTTAAATCCTCCTGTCCTTGTACCTGCAGATGAAATGCCCTAATTATACTCAGTAGCTCTACTAGGCCCAATTGCCAAACCTATTTTTAAACTTGATCCATTTGATGGGGTAACTAGGGAGTGGAATGATTGGCTAGAACAATTTGAATTGGCAGCCACTATTAAAGGGTGGGAAAAAGGTGCTCGCTGGCAAGTCCTTAGTCTTTTGCTTAGTGGTAAAGCCAGGCAAGTATACCTAGGATTTAATACTGAAATAAAAAGCAGTTATCAGTTATTAAAAAATGCCCTGAAGCAAGTTTTTCAATTACATCTGTATGAAAAAGGATATAAGAGATAATACTGTAATATAAGTATAATAATGTCCCTGCCCATTTCTCTAGGTAACCTGGGAATGAGAAATATTTCTTTTTATGTTAGATTAGGGCAATGCTATTATAATAACATGAGACTGTGAAAAACCTTTCGTTATAAGAAGGCTTTATTTCATTTTATACTCTGTGGGGAGCTTTTAGTTCCTTTAACCCCAACTCACCTTAAGCTATAAACTAATCAGTATCCTGTGCTCCCAAGTCCTAACCCCATAGCAACTGTAAATGTGGAACTTGCTGTGGTAATAACTAATATGTTTAAACATAGCATGTTAATCTGGATCCCGTTTAGAGTCACAGGTCCCCCAGTGGTGCTGTTTAGTTTGAAATGAACATTGTGGCAAGATTGTCTAAGTCTATTAGCAGACCTGCAGGTTTATTACACTTAGAACCCCTAGATTCTAGCTGGTAGGTAGATGCAATAGGAAAGGGAGGGCAAGTTTGGTAAGGTTCAAAACTACTGCCTGAAGTGACCTAAATAATACTTCCCTAAGCGAATAGTGTAATAGTTATGGATGTAAGGGAAGGGCAGATGGATCACTTGCACCCTTATGGTAGAAATTGCTAAAGCATGAAAAATAGCTTTAATAGGATGTATAAAAATAAAATTTTCAAGCATTCTTTGCAACTGTATTGCATCTGTATACATTCATTAGCAAACATAGAAAAGATAATCAATGCACATTCCTAGGCCCCATACAATATCATATTCACTGCACACTGGCATACTTTATAAACAAAGGGGTTTTAGTATACATTACTGTGATCACATGAATGAAAAGCCTTCCAACCACGTCAAGGTAACCCCAGTCTGGAAGGTCCTAACTTCTAACCTTTTCAATTTCTTTTACTTCAATTACGATTAGCAAACTTTTGCATTTCTCATTCTTACACACTGGATCCACATAACAGGCTCTCTCCCTTCCCCCTCAGCCCTTTGGCTTTTTAAAATGAGGGAAGAGGCCATCCAGTGCTTTATATTAAAGGCAGAGGACCTCCCATTAAAGGGGCGTGTTGGGGGTGCTATTACCACTTGACGTGGTTGGAAGGCTTTTCATTCAGTGATCACAGTAATGTATACTAAAACCCCTTTGTTTATAAAGTATGCCAGTGTGCATATAATATGATATTGTATGGGGCCTAGGAATGTGCATTGATTATCTTTTCTATGTTTGTATAAATGTTTTGACCAGATCAGTAGCACTTCCGCTAAATGTAGTTGTAAATTAGCCTAATTGGAGTGCTTCCACAATTCTTGTATTGTATGTATTTATTGGGAGGCTGGGCAAGCTCCATGTGGTAATAGCACCCCCAACATGCCCCTTTAATGGGAGGTCCTCTGCCTTTAATATAAGCAACTGGATGGCCTCTTCCCTCATTTTAAAAAGCCAAGGCTGAGGGGGAAGGGAGAGAGCTGTTAGTGGGATCCAGTGTGTAAGAATGAGAAATGCAAAAGTTTGCTAATCGTAATTGAAGTAAAAGAAATTGAAAAGGTTAGAAGTTAGGACCTTCCAGACTGGGGTTACCTTGACGTGGTTGGAGGGCTTTTCATTCATGTGATCACAGTAATGTATACTAAAACCCCTTTGTTTATAAAGTATGCCAGTGTGCAGATAATATGATATTGTATGGGGACTAGGAATGTGCATTTTCTATGTTTGTATAAATGTTTTGACCAGATCAGTAGCACTTCCGCTAAATGTAGTTGTAAATTAGCCTAATTGGAGTGCTTCCACAATTCTTGTATTGTATACATTCATTAGCCAATGGACATAAAGGAGAAACTTACTGCTAATAGAGAACACTGGGAGTTGTAGTTTTCAAACATGTGAAAGGTCAGTGAGAAATACGTGTTTATATGTTCGAGTATTAGGGCAATGCAATTATAACATGAGGCTGTGGGGTACCCTCTGTTATAAGAAGGCTTTATTTCAATTTATACTCTGTGGGGATTGTTTAGCACCTTTAACCCCAATCTATAAAGCTAACCAGTATCCTGTGCTCCCAAGTCGTAACATAAGCAGCTAGATAGATAAAACAAGTAAAGGTAGTTAGGGTCTTTCACTTGCTCTGGTGCTACTCAAGAAATTAAAATCCAAATGTGGTAGAGATAAGAGTGTGTGTTGGGGGTGCTATTACCACATGGAAGCTTGACCATGCTTCCCAATAAATACATACAATAGAAGGATTGTGGAAGCACTCTTATACATGAGATCAAAGTAATATAAGTAATATAATGTATGCCAGTGTGCAGATAATATGGCATTGGTATGGGGCCTAAGAATGTGCACTGATTATCATATATATATATATATATATATATATTTTTTTTTTTTTTTTTTGGTTTGCAAAAGTATTTGGCCCCCTTGAAGTTTTCCACATTTTGTCACATTACTGCCACAAACATGAATCAATTTTATTGGAATTCCATGTGAAAGACCAATACAAAGTGGTGTACACGTGAGAAGTGGAAGAAAATCATACTGTAATACTGAAATATTACAATAAAAAGCAGTTATCAGTTATTAAAAATTGCTTTGAAGCAATTTTTTTCAATTTGAT
Organism: Hymenochirus boettgeri; assembly: GCA_019447015.1. Lineage (NCBI taxonomy): Eukaryota > Metazoa > Chordata > Amphibia > Anura > Pipidae > Hymenochirus > Hymenochirus boettgeri. Next base: position 150,999,268 of record CM033469.1, read on the forward strand.
CTGTATAAAAGAGCATATAAAGGATAAATCAATTTCTTTAGGTAAACTGGGAATGAGAAATGTTTGTTTATATGTTAGATTATTAGGGCAATGCTATTATAATAATATGATTCTGTGAGGTACCTTCTCTTATAATATATGAGGTACTGTACCATCACCACTTGTCATGGCGAATACTAATAAGTATTAACCTAGCATGTTTAGTTTCAACCACACAGTGTGGCAGGATTGCCTGGGTCTACTCTCAGACCTGCAGGATTACCCTATTTGGTTCCTCTGGAAGCTGGTGACTGTCTGAGTAACAGTTTGAAATATACCTGTGTAAAGATTCTATATCCACACATAGCAAAACATACACACACAATTTCCATTGTGCACCACTTTTGCTAGTATATATATATATATATATATATATATATATATATATATACACATACATACACACACACCTGCATCATTCCGGATGCACTTTATGACTGATGTTATGGCTGTAACATTGTTCTTAAAGCGTATTCCAGGCAGGTAATGTCGCAGGGAAGAAATATTGGATGATGTTAATGTCAATTAGACTTTAGTTCGTCAGAACCAAATCTAAATGGATTTAACTTCTAAATGGTATATGGCCAGCATTAGAAGCATGCTGAGTATTATGTTGCCAATTCGTTTAAGGGGACTATTTACTCAACAATACAACAGTAGTTATGGCACAATAATCTTATTTACAATACATTAAACAGTTTCATTTTTACAGTGCGCCATCCTGAAATAGTAAGTGCTTGGGGAGATACCAGTATAAAACCACCTATTTCTTTGCATAAAATAAAGGTTCCCTAAGTAAGTCCAATAAATAGATGCAGGGTACCTCCTAGGTGTACAGTCTCTTCTGGCCTCCTCTTCGCCAGATAGCAGTTCAGCAAAATTAAATTAGAGATTTCCAGTCGTCCCTGATATTTACCTAAGTGCAAAACACAGATACACGCAATGTTGATCTCTGTTTTGCAAATGGGATTACCCCTGATATTTACCTAACGACTGGGTATCTCTATAATTTTGCTTACCTTGTAGTAAGCTAATCAATATCAATGAAAAAAATACAGAAGGAGGCAAGACTAGAGATAGGTAAGTATGTTGTCTCTGCTAAAAGGCTCCTCCAACATCAGCAAGACTCTCATCATCTACCTCCATAGGACCAACATCACTAGTGACAACACTGGGACCAGCCTCATCACCAGTAAAGATGGCTGAAACTCACCAGTTTCGTTCCATTTTCAGGAAAATCCAAAAACGGAACAAATTTTCAATTATCAAACATCCTATAATCCTCGAAAACGAGGACTATCGATCGTTCAAGGCTATTTTCGATAATCCTCGAACGTTCGATAATTATAGAAAATAGGCTCTGAACTTTCGAAATACGGAGTTCCGTTTTGGATCCGGGTCGGACCCGGATCCCCTCTCTAATCTCCAGTGAAACCACTACTCTCTAAGGCTGTGACAGTGACAATAATCAAAATCCGACACATCACTTTCCTCTGAGCTAGACAGCATACAGTAACTAGCAAACCCATCTACCTCCTCCTAGCCATTGTATCAAAAGTTACTTTAACATTTTTTGATAGTCTTCTAAGCAAAAGACCCGAGGTTAACCCCTTCAGGTAAACAAGACAAAGTTAACCTAACTTTGCCAATTTTTTCAACTTTTGAACCTACACTTTCTAGAAAGCACCAGAACTACAAAACTAAAACATACTACAAAACTAAACATAATGAACTAACAGTACACAAAATCTAACAAATATAAGTAAATTTCCAAATAAAGAAAGATGCAAATAGCAAAATAACTTTACTATACAGCAACACTAGGGGTCAAAATAACAGATCCACTAATCCTGTGACCAAGAAACCAAGCCTACACATACTTGTAAATATAAGATGCCCTCATGCCCAACCCACACATACTTGTATATATACAGTAGAATGCCCCATGGCCCCCCAGCACAAACATACACACACATATGAAATGCCCCCAGTACGGTGGCTTAGTGGTTTGCACTGATGCCTTGCAGTGCTGAGGTCCTGAGTTTGAATCCACCCTTGGACACATCTGCTTGTATGTTCTCCCCATGTATTGTATACATGTAATTGTAAAGAGCTACGGAAGATGTTGGCGATATATAAATCCACAATAATAATGATAATAATGTCCATCAGCACACATATATAAAATGCCCAGCACACAGACCGGTAAATATTATAAAATGTCCCCATGCCCAGAAGCTTTAAAACTTATAAATATTATAAAATGACCCCATGCCCAGCAGCACAGACTTGTGCATATATAAAATGCTCCCAGCCCATGCCAGCAGCACACACATGTATATAAAAAATGCCCCCAGCCCATGTCAGCAGGACACACATGTATATAAAGAATGCCCCCAGCCCATGTCAGCAGCACACACATGTATAAATAAAATGCCCCCATCCATGTCAGCAGCACACATGTATAAATAAAATGCCCCCAGCTCATGTCAGCAGCACTGCACACACATTTACATATAAAGTGTCCCACAGATAGTAAAGCCACTTACCCAGTCCCTGCTTGCATATGCAAATAGGAACTTGGAGGAGAAAGAGTCAAGACACCAGCTGCGCCACTAGATACATGTACTTCTATGCCCAAGTCTTCTGGCCGGCAGTAAAGGCAGTTCTCGGTAACAAACTGAACTTTTTAAAAAAAAAACGTTATTAAACTAAACAGCCCGGTTTTTAATGCACAGACCGACCGAGGGGGCATTTGCCCCTCTGCCCACCGGCCCAGTACGCCCCTGGTACTATACAGCAAGACTTGGGGTCAAAATGACAGATTCACTAGTCTTGATTTGTAATAAAGATGTTTTTACTTAATTCAATATAACAACAACAAAGTTGTTGTGCAGTTTCTGAAATAGGTTTGGGACAGTTTAGGTTTCCTTCTAGTTATAATAGTTATTGTAAAAGGGCATAAAGTACAATCATGATCACCAATCAGATCTTATTTGGCATTTGAATGCTAGCATCTGATTGGTTGGGGCAAAATTAGCGCCATTTTTAACAATAAGAACTTTTTTTGAATCTCCCTGCAAGTATATCTGTTGTATTCAATTAGATCAACTGGACTTGAAGTTTAGTTCTTGAAGACGTTTCGTAGTCATCGACTGGCTTTCTCAATTCAGATGAATTGTACAAGAATCTTGGCAATTATGTACCCTGGAAAATCCCAATTAGCATATCACAGCCAGGTGTTAAGGGTGTGATTGCATAGTGGCTAAGAGGTGTTATAGGAACGCCCAGAAGGTGTCAAAACAGATTGTACATGGCAGACAGTTGGTGTCGAACCCCCACCTCTATTTAGGCTTGGTCTCTTTATTTTCACATAAATGGCCTCCCTAACACTCTCTTGAACCAGTCATGTTCCTTTGCCAATATGTTAACATTACAATCTTCAAGGTATGTCTTTATCCTTAAGATGCAGGTACACGGGTGAGTCTGACCGCAGGAATTGGCTCTTCTGTGCTGGGCCATACGTTGATGCAGTTGCTGTTTGGTCTCCCCCAAATACAAATCAGAGCATTCTTCACTGCACTGCACTGCATATATGATGTCGCTTTTCTTGTGTTTTGGTATTGGGTCTTTCGGATGTACCAATTGCTGCTCAGTGTGTTGTTCGGTTAAAGCAGACAGGGATACGGTGTTTTGTGAAAATTCTTCTTAATTTCGGAGACCCCTGCTACATATGGGATGACCATGTTCTTTCTCCTGTCTTGCTTTCTCCTTCACTGTTCTTTTCTTTCCTTCTACTTCTTTTGACAAGGGCCATTGGATATCCACAAGTTTTAAGGGCTCCTCTGAGATGTTTCATTTCTTTAGCCTTCGCCTCTGTGCTAGTGGGGATGTTCTCAGCTCTGTGTGCAGGGTTCTGATGACACCCAGCTTGTGATCTAAAGGGTGGTGGGAGTCAAACATCAAATACTGATCTGTGTGGGTTGGTTTTCTGTAAACTCTACTTCCAGTTTACCATTCTCCTAACTTCTACCAAGCAATCCAAGAAAGACAGTTTGTTGTTTTGTACCTTTTCCCTTGAAATTGATGTTTTGGTCTACCGCATTGATGTGTTCTGTGAAAGCTTGTACTTTCTGGTGGATTTTAACCCAGGTGTCATCCACATATCTGAACCAGTGGCTGGGTGCCATGCCTTAAAGGTATTAAGTGTTTTTCTACCTCCTCCATGTAAAGGTTGGTCACAATAGGTGAAACTGGAGATCCCATAGCACATCCGTGTTTTTGTTATAGAACTTAGTCCAGTAAGGAACACATGTTCTGGGTTGAGATCAGTTCTGCTGGTAGAGTGCAGTCTGGCTAGCCGTTTTCTCACCATGTCAACAGCCTCTTGGTGGGTATACAGGTGAAGAGAGATGTCACATCATAGGACAACATAGTTTCTTCTGCACCAGTACTATATCTTCAATCTTGTTGGTGAAATCCTGAGAGTTCTGGATGTGATGCTTAGAACTTCCCACCAATGGTCCTAAGATGTTGGCTAGGTATTTTGCTACCTTGTATGTTACAGAGTTGATGCTGCTGACTATAGGTCTTAGTGGTGCCCCTTCCTTATGTATCTTTGGGAGTCCATATATGCATGGATGTGCCTCAACAGGGTAGAGGCGATGATACATTGCTCGATCAATGGCTTTATCCTTTTGAAGCTGTTGTGGTAAGTCTATGATGCTTTTCTTGTAACGGCTGGTGGGATCCCTCGTTAAAGCCTCATATGGGTTGTTATCGGCCAGGAGCATGGTCACCTATCATGGTAGTCTGAGGTGTTGAGTAACACTGTGCATCTTCCCTGCTGCCGGTAGAATGGTGATACTGGAATTTTCTTGAGGGATGTTAAGTCTCTTCTTCCTGTGTGGTCAGGTTAGATGAAGGAGTTTTTAACTGGCTAAGGCTGCAGATACCTTAAGGCGAAGTTGTTCTGACTCACTCTGTGGTACTTATTAGTGAATTGAGGCTTTTGTGGCTGCTTAATATCCACCACAGGGATGGCTTTAGGAGTGATGGCAAAATTCAAGCCCTTAGCAAGGACTTCAATTTCTGGCTGGGTCAGGGTCCTGTTAGACAAGTTTCTCACCCATTCCTCCTTATTTGATGAAGTGACACTTCCCTCCTTTTGTATCCAACTTTTTTTGAATCTCCCTGCATATCACAGCCAAGAGTTAAGGGCGTGATTGGATAGTGGCTAAGACCAATTCCTCGGGTCAGGACTCAGCCGTTGTACCTGCATCTTAAGGATAAAGGACATACCTTTGAAGATTGTAATGTTAACATATTGGCAAAGGAACGTGACTGGTTCAAGAGAGGTGTTAAGGAGGCCATTTATGTGAAAATAAAGAAACCAACTAAATAGAGGTGGGGGGGTTCGACACCAACTGTTTGCCACGTACAATGCTTTTTTGACACCTTACTCTGGGTGTTCCTATAACACCTCTTAGCAACTATCCAATTACGCCCTTAACCACTTAGCTGTGATATGCTAATTGGGATTTTCCAGGGTACATAATTGCCAAAGATTCTTGTACAAGTCTTCTGAATTGAGAAAGCTAGTCGGTATGACTAGCGAAACGTCTTCAAGAACTAAACTTCAAGTCCAGTTGATCTAATTGAATACAACAGATATACCATGACCTGGATAAATGAGAAATTTCACAAGCTCCCTGCAAGTGTTTATTGTTCTATAAAGTTATGCTAACAGTTGGTTTCATTTTTCCAAGGATTTTTCTTGTAAATACACCAGTAACAGGGTAATACGTTATGGTATATGTACAGTAAATGTATTAATGGTTATATGAATTGTACTTAACATTTGTTTGATCTTTCAAGCTGTGCCGAAACAAAAACAGCGCGGGCATAACAGCTGCTGATTTCTACCTTGAAACTTGTTTTTGCTTCATTTTATTTCCAGATAATATGCTAAAAGTGAGAAATTCTAGTAATGTATCCATATGTCAAAAGAATGTCACTGTTACGTAGGTGAAGGTGTGTAGATTCTAATTGGCTCATTTACCATGACGTGCTGTGGGGACACAGCGTTTTTTCAGCTCTTGAGATCTAGTAGAATTACGTATTTTTGTGATTTTCCAAAAAAAATTAAGGAATGTGTTAGAATCATGCAAAAATCTAATGTACTGTAAATAAAGTTCCTAAATATCAACGACCAAATGTCACAAATCAATCGGTATGCCATTTGCATATTGTGTATAGAATTACCGATTTTAATATGATCAGCAAGAATTTTGGCAAGAGTTTGGAATCATTGTTTAACAGGAATATTGGAATGTAGGATGTACATTTTGCAGGGTAAGAACCACAATTGAGGACTCATACAGAAAAGGGGGTAATGTATCAGTGTAAACTTTCCATAAACATGTTAAGGGAGGCTGCAAAATATGTTCAGAATATTTCTATATAATTCAACTCTGGAGACCATCTGGTCCTTGAGTTTTCCCCACAAGGAAACTCAGGTGTGGCCTTTGCATTTCCACTATTGTATATTTTCTTCCAGTATGTCCTGTTCTTTGCGAAATAAGGTGGGAAAAGTGAGGTTGTGTAGAAATGTTCTAATAAAAACCTATGTATGCGGTAATTGTGGAGAATAGAGAGCCTTGCTGCATGTGTTAGATACTGTGCTGAATGATGTGTGGCATGTTCCTGTCACATTTGTTATTGCTAGGATGTTGTGGTGCTGTGATGATGTCTAAGCAATTGTAAGCCAACTGGTTTCCCAATTCAGGTTAACTGTGGTCCCCATACAATGTCCCCCATACCTTGGAAAGAAGCCTAGGGTGATGACTCGCTCTCTGGAAGTTTTAGACTTGTAAAGTTTACACTTACCTGTCTGCCTGAGTTTGTCATAGACACACAATGAGCTATGTAAAAAGCTAGTTACAGACCTGCACCTTCTTGTCATTTTCTCTGCCTATGGACACCTTAGGGAGAGAAAGAAATGATTCTTCGGCTTTAAATTTTTTATGATGCAGCTGATGATGTCTGTGCCAACAGCAGGATTTAGTGGGCTTGCTCAAAACTGAAACTTGTTGGCAAAACAACAGTGCTGGTGATGTCAAAGCTCACAGTGCTAGCAGAAAAAAAACACCATAACTGCTATAAGTTTGGATAAACGCAGTTAGAAGCCTGATCCGGAATCATTTAAAGATTGGAGTGTGCACTTTTAAATGGGCACTTGTATGGAGTTAACTACCATATGCAATGTTGTTCTACATCCTGCTAACTACATACAAAAATTGTAAAATACAAACATACAAACGGTCATTTGGGAGTAATCCCACTGCAAGATAAATTATGATAACTTTTTGATCATTTTCAGAGCCCCTATTTAGTATAATAAAATCTGTCCAAATGCATTTAGTAAAACATAGGCAATTTATTTACTTGCTTTATGTTATCACAATAAAATAGTGTTTTCGATCTATGCCAAAGTGTAAAGCATATTGTTAATTAGTTACATTGATAGGCAAACACTCTGTATGGTAGGAGTACTAAAAAAACGCAACCAGCATGGCTGCGAACACTGTCAAAAAAGTCCAGTGGTATATCAAAAACAAAACAGCCCTTTACTTACAAAGTTTTATTTAGCCTTTAATACTAGGTCAAGATATTGTTGATATTTTTTCCTGCAGGTACTCCTTAAGGAGTCTGAATGCTAAGAGGATTACCATATACATTCGAGTATAAACCGATCAGAGTATAAACCAAGGTACCTAATTTTACCTGAAAAAGGAGTAAAAGTGATTGACTTGAGTATAAACCGAGGGTAGAAAATATAACCACTACTGCCTTCTGATTCTGTATTGTTTTGAGGCTTAGTTTCTTGCCTTTAAATGGACAGCAGAATTCCCATACAGTAGTCCCATACAGTAATTGCCAAATCCAGTATGGCTATTACTGTATGGGACTAGTATGGGAATTCTGCTGTCCATTCAAAGGGAACTAAAGCCTCAAAACATACAGAATAGAAGGCAATATTTAACAATAGATACCATCCTCCTGATTCTGTATTGTTTTGAGTAGTTCCCCTTTAAATGTAGAGTAAATCCCAAACGTAACCCCCAATTCCGCATCGTCCTTGTTCTTTTCAGATAACGTACTACTTGTGCCGGAAAGTGAGAGCGCCGAGTGACGTCATCCGGAAGGCAGAGGATTACTTACAATGTAAGTGGTTGACTTGAGTTAAACGAGGTTCGGTTTTCAGGCTGTTTTTAGAGCCTGAAAACCTCGTTTTATATGGTAAGTACTGTCTGCTGGTTCGAGTTTACTAACTGGTTTTACTTTTCCATGTTACTAATGTGTGTATATTGTCCCAGTGTTTTAATACACTTGTTAATGTTCTCTCCCTGCAATGAGGTTAAGGCTTAGGCAAAAAAATGATAATCGCATGCTCTCTGAAATAAGATTGCATATTACACCAGCGCATGCAGTATGGACACCCACACATGCAAATGCTGCATATTGCACAGCGCATGCAATATGGCAACCCACGTAAAAAACAAAAAAAGAGAGCACTACCTATTTGGTACAGGTCATTTCAGATAACTTGCCCATGACACCAATGATGTATCTTTTGGGCAGATGTTATTTAAGCAATCATCACAATAAGACAATAAGAAAAAAATCAATGTATTGTCGAATAAGGGGGTATAATTTAAAAAAGAAATCAAAATTTGGCGTAATGACCCATTAAAAATGTGGTTTTATAGCAATGTATATCAAGAGTCAAGCTATGTCTATTGTAAAATATAAGGAGAACTTAAGTTCAATAAAAGTTAGTTTATTAATTATGATGCCTGCAAAAATCTGTTAATGCACCTTAATGGTTACAGAGTGCACCCTTCTAAGTGTTCTGCAAAGATTTTTTTTTTTTCTACATTGTGCCATATGTACTTGTCTCTGCATCCCTGCCTGTCAATCAAATCCTTGATGATTCTATGGTGACCAGAGCTACAATTGAAAGTACTGTCTGCAGGTTGCACAATCAAATTGACCGTCAGGCAAAATATTTCAACTGACCTGATCTGAAAAATTTTGGCTAATTGGCAACCTATCGACCATACATGGCCGGATATCACAATATTGTACGACTGCAATTGTTGTGTCTATATTATTATATATTAGTCTTTACTGACTACAAGGATTTTACAAGGATGGGCTTTTTAAGTCATTGTCACCTGAAATGTGTGAATGGGTTCTATTTTGTTTTTCTTCTTCTTCTTTGTATCTGTTCTACATTGTATCTTATAAATGTAATATACACTATCACAAACTAAAGAATAGAGATGAATAAACTGGTGAGTTTCGCTTTTGAAAAAGGACAAGCAGTCCGAAACATGTAGTGAGGTGGTCTGAAAACAGACCTTTAACTAACTTTGGGATTGTCCTAGTCCTTGTATCACTCCATATTGCTAGATTTTAAAAAAAGAGTTTTAAGGATTTTTTTTATGCTACACATTTGGGCCAACACGGCCAAATTTTAGTTTGGGGATAGACATGCCCTTTAAACATTTTTTATCGCAACTTCAAATATTCAGTTGGAATTTTCATAATTTTTAACATTTTTTATTGATTTTTCAATCTTATTTCCAAATTATTATCAATGTTGTCTCCCATATTGGTCAGTTGGTTAGGATCCCCCTAACCAACCCCCTAAGTCACAATTATAAATACACAATATAACATAGATAGGTTTCCAACAACTAGCACAAGTGTAAATAGTACATGACTTTAATGTCTCTAAAAAGTATAGACATAAAATCCTGGGATTATAAATAATCCAGGATTTTATGTTTATTCTTTTATAAGGCGTTAAAGTCAGGTTCTAGTTATACTATTGTGCTAGTTATATTAAATTTTTTATTATCATATTAAAATTAATATTATTAAGTTCTGATAAGTTCTGAAAATGTTATAAATTCCGTCAGATCCACGGACTGACATTCCGCATTGAAATTGAAAACATTGAAAATGTTTGCAAAATCGTGACTTATCACTAGTAAAGTAAAGTTACTTTCAATAACACTGATAGCTGTTGGCTCTCTGCCAGATATGTTCTACCTCACATGTTATAACATGGATCCTGCTGTTTATATCATCTGCAAACTTTTTTTTCTTCATTTTTCAATAATTGTAATAACTTGAAGGGACACTTTACTGAAAAATTACTTTGCCTTATCTTAATTCAATACATGTAAGTAGCACTTACTCTGATTTGCGTGTGTTGCTACATGCCTTCAATCTAGCACACATTTTGTTTAGGAGCGTATCCCTCTTTTAACACCTCCACTTCCATCCAACCTGATTTTTTCCCCACACAACCAACTGTCAAGCTTGCACACAGCACACAGCATTCAACTGTCAAAATCTGTCACCATTCCAGCTACGTAAAATTACTCAAAGAAGAAAGTTTTTGAGAGCAAGGAACTTGATTGACAGCTGAAATATAAGAAGTTTTATATTGGAGATCTAAAGAAATAGGGGGCAGAAACAAAAAAATGATACAGTGGTGGTGGGAAGAATTTAGTTTCCCGTTATGGTCAATTAAAATAACCCATTTTTCGGTATAGATGCCCTTTAACTTAAAGGGCAACTATAGTGTCCAAATTCAAACTTTTAAAAACCTCATACTATTAAACTGTGATTCATCCCATCCCCAACATGTGTTTCTCTTTCCAATCCGTCCACCATTTTGTAGATATTAGATTTAGTTTTTAAGATTCAGAGGGAGGAAGTGTCAATCAAAGTGAATAGCATGTTGTCAACCTCCTACTGCTGTGAATTACCATATCCACTGTCCTCCCTATAAGTAAATTACCATATCCCTCTAACTATTAACAGTACAGACGCTGCACTATGTGTAAGACTAAGCAGGACATGCGTGTACTGGCAGATCAAGGAGAAAGTTCTAAGACCATCTACTGTCCTCCATTATATTAATAAAGTCAATAAATCTTCCGTTATTCCTGGAAACTCCCAGTAATCAAAGAAAAAACTGTTTTTACCATCTCTCCCCACACACATGTAAAGCCATAAATGAAGGTTACATGGTACAAACCTTGTATTACACAGAGTCTGACATACAGATAATGTAATTAGCAGGGCTGCATTATTGTAAATTTATTGCATTTTATACTGAGATCATTCTGACCCAGACTGGCTACATGTGTTTTACCTGATTAACCTGTAGTTCTCTATATGTTTTCAATATGCAACTCCAACCATACACTGACTGCCCTCTGCTATTAGAGAGTGTCTTTAGAGAAATGGTGGTGTAGATATAATTCAACACACACACAATTATTGGGGGTGTGTTTATGAGCACTATAAATCTTCATAAAATCCTTAGAGAAGCTCAGTTTTCTATAGCAGTCAAACTAGCAGGTCTTGCCTTTGTATTTAGTTAGAGATTTGCAAGTAAGTGGCTGGCTGTTTAGTTAAGTTGCAGGAATGAATAATCTTTGGCTCCTAAATTTATCACATTTGGAGTCATTGGTGACAGTCCATAAACAGACATACATGTTGATATAACAAATAAATGAAAAATAGATTTTTGTTGCAGAACCTGAATTTGCTTTCCTTTAGACAAGAGCTTGCAGAATTGTAAGCAAGCCTAATCATATGTAGTTGCACTATTAGTTTCTATTCTCTGACAAGCACTCTCAAAGGGCAGTTAGGGTTGTGAAATCATGCAGCAAGGCTGTCAGAATCACTGCAATATAAATACAATCAGGTTGTAATTAACGCAGCCTGTTACTTACATTAATTATAAGTGTCCCCATTTATGAGATGATCTGATAACTAAATATACACCCACTAAAATTTATTGCTCTATTGCCAGAGCAGGGATGTCCAACTGCGGCCCTCCAGATGTTGGAAAACTACAACTTCCAGTATGCCTTGGTTTCTTCTGCAATGGAGGATGCTGGTAGTTGTAGTTTTCCAACATCTGGAGGGCTGCAGGTTGGAAATCCCTTGCTTGCATAGTTAGGAAAACCAACTTGGAACCTTATTATACGAAAGAGAATGAGTCGGATAATCCACTGGAATGGTGGCAACTAAGAGTTACTATGTTATGTAACACAGTAACTGTTTAGTTGTCGCCATTCCTGTAGCAGGACGCACATAATAAAAACCCAAAAAAACTAAGTTAAAAAGACCTTTACAAATATTACAAGAAAAAGTTTATTGCAAGCAACTTTCTGTATTTCTCTTAAGATAACAGTAAAAAGGGCATCCTATCTGAAAAAATAGTATATTTAGAATCAATCTGAACTATCTTCTGCCTAGGTGCAGTTTTGCACATAACTGGAATGGACACAGTGTTACTGCAAATATGTATTGCATGATGGAAATTCCCTCTTCCATGCTGCCTCTTAGAGTTACTGAGAGCTGCCTTAAGAGAGTATGCCAGGAAGGAGGTGTCGGTTATGATTAGGAGGAGAGATACTGAGCCTGAACAAATCAATTAATGTATTGAAGGAATGCAGCGACACACAAACCTCAGAGTATGTGCTACTTACATGTATTCATTTATAGATTAAGATGAGGCAAAGTCATTTTTTCACTATAGTTGCCCTTTAAAGAGGAAGTGGTCCAAAATGACTTTAAGTAATTTATAGGAATTGCTCTCCTGAGAGTTTTTGCAATTTATTTCCATTGTTTATTTTGCATAGTTTTGAAGATATTACATTTTTTGTGTGATATTGGCAGCAGCATCACCAGGTCCCCTGCACTTCCTGCTTCCTGCTCTGAAACCTGTCAGTCAATCTGTCTCTGTGTCTCCTCCCCTTTGATGCCCCCCTGGTCCCTCCCACTCATGGACCCCATGATCCCTCCCAGTTGCATTCGGCCCCCCTTGGCCATTCCCTTACAGCGCCATGTGGCCCCGCCCACTCATGGGTGCCAAGCCCCACCCGTTCACAGGTGTGTGGGCCCACATGACACCCCCCCTACCCCCCCTGAAAACTTGTGGAAACAGCCTTTCAAGAAGAGTGATAACTCTGTCCTGAAAAGGCTGTTTTCACATAGTGAGAGAGAAGGGCTGTAGATTCCCTTACCTTCTCTGCAGCTGCAGGTCCTTCACACAAGCAGGAGGAGGAGGACTTCCCATCTCCCTACACACTGAGGGAGTCTGTGCTCGCTGGCGGCACTGTGCAGGAGAAGCCTGTCACATCAGCCTCCCACCCATAATCTTCGTAGTATCATTTATTATCTTGGGCTGTGGAGCACGTAGGAGGTGATTGATGGCTCGTTTTAAAGGTAGGAAACTGGCCTTTCATTTTTAAATTTAACAGTTAAGTATAAAACAAATACCTGAAGTTATTAACAGTCATTCAAGATGCGACTGTATGCTACCTGCCATGGTATTTATTGATGTGATTGTGCACGCCTAGCATAAAAGAGGAAGAAGGGGTCATGCAAAAGCATCAAAATATGAAGTTGACACTTTTGCATGTTTGCTTGCCAGAGGCAAAGGAGAGGGAGCATGCAGCAAGCACACATGGAAGATTAAGAAGGAGACAAGACAAAATTAACTTTATTCTAGAGAAACGAGTTTTTAAAAACAATGAGGTGTTTTCACTATGAGTAAGGTAAGCATTTTAACACTTGTTATATCTGAGGTTAGTTATCCCTTAAAGCATAACAGGAGTATCTGTGCTACAATATTAAGAAGCACAATGTATTTTTGCAGGCATAACATAATTTTGTATCATATTATGTTTTTACATAGTATTGAGGTTGAAAAAGGACACGCCCATCTAGTCCAACCTTTTTAGGCTACTTATTATCCCTGCCTATCATTAAAACGTTTGGATATACCTTAATTTTCTAAGTAGCTTTAAATATAATGGTGAGGTTGTCTAAAACAACAATAAAGCCTTTCACTAAACATAAATGTAAACAAACACAGACTTAACATGTAAAAAGTCAGAGCGCCTGTTGGAAAAGTGGGGATGGATTTCTTCACTAAGCTGTTATGCCACTTCTGCTTATTCTAAAGCAGACATTGGTATATAAGGTACGTATCTTTAAAAATATAACTTTAAGAAATGTAAGGCAGTAATCAGGATGCAGCATAGTGGTGATATTTTCCCAAATAGTTAATATTGTGCTTAGTTCTCCTTTAAGCTAAAATCCATTTTCAGTTTGTAAAAGGACATTCTGGTATGTCATTAAAAATTAACTTTAGTCTCTTAAAGCCTATATTAACAGACATTTCATCAAATAGCTGTCTTGTTAAAAATATTTCTAGATAAATGCACGTAAGCAACAAAAAAAAACAAACAAAACTAATAAAACAAACACATTTCAATTTAATTTCCTTCAGTCCAAAGTTGATTGTTAAATGTGTCAGAAAGGGTGTGTTAACAAAAATGTAATTTGTGTATTTCCTGGTAGCAAATTGACAACCTCTCAATGACGTTTATGTTACAGTTGAGCCCAAGTTTGGAAGCTGGCCAAGTTTGGAAGCTGGCCAACACTTAAAAGGACACTTGATGCTATTGAAAGGTAAATAAAAGAGGCACATTAAGCTTTCAGAACCATTCTCTTTTTAAACAGAAGTCGATTATAGTAGGTATTTACTAATCCACTACACATCAGAACATTACAATATTTGGTATGACAATTGCGTTCATAAATGTTTGTACAGGAAACAGCTGCCAACCATGTGGAGATATTAATTTTATCTGAAAACGGTGACATAAGAGGAGAATTTTTCGTACTTACTGTTGCTATTTTTGGTTTTAACCAAACATTCACTTTCTACTAGATACTCATGACATGTTTTGAACAGCTGAAGCATCTTGGGAATGTCAGGGCCCACGGAACCTGTTTTACAAAAGACACAAAACTGCAAATGAGTTAAAGGCTTTGTATATTGTACTCATTTAAGTTAAAGGACAACAGTGGTGTTTCTTTTTACCCCCACCTCCATTTGAAAGTAACCAGGGTGAGCACCTAAACCACTACGGTAAGTCCTCACCTTTGGGTTAAGCTAATAATGAGTCACTTAATGACATAGCTGAGTGATTTTAATAAGGATATATACCACTGCAGCTCCCATTATAAAATAGCCCACTTATGTATTATATACTTATTCAACCACACTGTATATTCTTTTTTCTGAATGTGCTTTTATTTGATAGTAAACACAAAATAGTAACACAAGATATTTCACCAATAATAAATGGACCAGTTCAGACAAGCTTAATGTACCATGAGCCAAATAATCAGAAAAAAGAAAGAAAATATAGGGCACTAAGTATAAAGCATGTGAAAAACCCAAGTGGGTCAGAGGTGAAATAAATCTGCAGAAAGCAATACAAATACACCAGATGAGAAAAAAGAGCAGATTGCAACACTCAAAATAAAGGCTTAAAAATCCTTTAATAAACCGGGACTTACATAATTAAAACATTAAAAACATCCTGTCTCATCCCCTAAGATGCAACCCAAAATATTAGATATGAGTACATGTAGACAGATAAATACTGGCAGGAAGTGCAATGGATAGAACCGTATACAAAATAAAGGTAGGTTTTACAGTTTGTGGTAATAGAATACCTAACACTCATACACAAACTTATCTACCAGTCTGGAAGTCAAGTCAGTGTCAGAGGGCATCCAGAGAGAAGGCAGGACCTAAGAACAACACAGCAGTGGGACGCATTTCGCTCTATTATGCCATGATCTTTATCAACCGTGTTACGTGTACCCCCAGCCGCCCATGCCTCTAAAAACACGTGGAAGCCTGGATTCTGTAAACGAGTGACATCATACCGCACCCAGTCCCGTCGGCGCTTATCCATTGGTAGCGTCGACGAGCATGCACATAAAGCATAAGTACAAGCCGGATTCTGTAGTTGTCCTGTCATTCAGATTCATGGACGGCAAATGGGGCTTATTCATTCAAAATTAAAACTTTTTCTTAAGTCACCCAATCAAAGCTGTTCTAAAATACCCAGAAATCCCAGCATCAAATCTAGTGCATAACAGTGACAAGGAGTATCCATACACATAAAATGCAGATATGGTTATGGGTAATCAATAAGCTAATACCCATACTTAACGAATATCGTGGGCTCAAAAGAGCTTAAAGACAGAATATATAATGGGTATAAAGGAATCGTTCCCAAACCATATCCAAAGTACCATTCTAAATAACATATAGATCACATTTGATAAATATAACAGCAAAAACCTTTGCCAAGTGAAAAAAGCAGGAAAACCTGAATGCGGAAGTTAATACAGCTAAATATAGCTAAATTCTTGAGCACGAGGAAACATTCAAATATATTTTCAAAGTGGAAAGACGGAATAGTCCCCAAAGATGTACGGGAAGGCCTGAATGCACGGGTAAGTATAAATAGCCGAAATTTGCTGTACTGCAGATGTGACATTCGTCCAATAATGACTTATTAGTATGTAAAGGTGATCTGCTTGATAATTAAAGATAGTCCCCCCACGAATGCCACTCTAGGAGGATGGGAGTTGTAAGTATTCCTTCATGGTAATATCTCTTCCAGTTGTATCATCGGGATCCAATAGTATCATGGATTAACTAGACTTCATCCATAGAGTAGCCAACTCTTTAAGTAAAAAGGAGATTGTATGGGGGGCGGAGCCTGGAGCTGAATGGAATAGGACGCACGTCTTAATGTCCCCGCGCATCTAATCATTTGAGGCACAAATCCTGACTCCAATTGCGAGAAAACTTACACAATCACTGAACCCTGGACACCCATACCCTCTATGACCAAGCCTAAAAACCAAAAGCATCCGGGTCGGCGAAAAAGCTTGAAAAAAATAACGCGTGGCCCGGAAAGGCAACACGGAACACAGGCCGCCACTGACCACCCTCGCCCGCAAAAGGTAACTGTCGCCCAGCACTGAAATTGCCCAGGAACACCCTGAGAGACCCTAACCTCGCCCCACGACCGCGGAGCCCTCCCTGACGGACCTGACAACACAACTATTGGGTGCCATCCAAGACTCGCAGTGCTCTCTTGCCACTATGATAGAGAGAACCATATCGGATATCTCCCTCCTCAGACCATGACTTACAGAAAATAAGCACACCAGAGTCGGAGAGGTAGAGCCAGAACGTCAAGTCTGGAAGATACGGTACAAGCCGACATCCCCGACACAATTTCCCAGCCGTTCAACACGGAACTGCAGCCCGAGGGCCAAGATGGAACGAACCTGGAAAATAGAGCCCGTCGCCAGAACTCCGCACTCCTGGGCTTTCCGAGGGCGCTGAGGGTCAGACATCCCTGCAAAATTTCTAGAAAACGGTAGCGTCTAAATTTTGGCAAAGAGGGTCTCTTACAACACAATTTGCCATAGAGAGGGCCAACGGATCCCGGGTAGGCCCATGTCCCGGGGGCACCCCCGAGACCCCTTATTGCCCGGCTCTTAAATTCTCGAGATGGGACGGATCCTCGGTCAGGCCCGGATTGCCAAGGACCTGGCACACAAAACTCACGATACGCATCTTTCCCGACTACTCCTGGACCTGCAGAGGCCAGGCACCTTCCAGGAAGCCAAAGGAATTGGCGGCCAGACTGAGAGTGGTGGCAGATGGTCGGATCAGGTTTTTGACTCCCCGCGGTACGCACCCACCGCATGGCTGGACCCAGATGAGCGGCAAGCAACACTGTATGTATCCACCTTCCCTGTGGTTGGGGCTTATACCCTCTTTCACCTAAGCCCCGCAATGGTTGATATCACCCCCCCCCAGTAACAACCTGACTCCCCCGATACACAAAACATACCCAACTCTATATCCATTTTACAACCTAAGTTTCTATGTCAGCTCATTATCCTAGTACTTTACTAAAACACTCATGACGCAGACACTCGCCCATGCTTGCAATATTGTCGCATTGAACCCTATAGGCCCCAACTACAATACTTAGACACTCTGAATGTGGAATGGAACGGGCCCACTTATCGTATAATGTGGCCAAACTACACCACAGCTACTGCCCGAATTTTAAACTAATGCTACCCTCATGGGTAGTGAACGCTTTTGCCGTAACAGGTTTTTTTCTTTTTTTTTGACCTAAAATACTTGATACCGGATATTCTTCGCTGGCCAACTCACCAAGTCTCACCACTTCCCCCCCCCCCTCCTTTTTTTTTCTTTTTTTTTTTTGTTTGTAGGGAATGTATATGTTTTTTAAAGAAATGTAAAGTGCAGAGACAGCCCTGTTGTCTCTTGCAACTTTGTGAACACACTCTTCTCTCTCCGTCCTGCCCCACAGTATAGCGCCACCCAGAATAATCTGGAACTGTGAAACACCTCGGTGACTGAACCTAGATATGTGGTGGCGGGGACGGGGGGGAGAGTGTAAAACTAACAAATGCAAACCAATATGAGAAGTATAATGTCTACAGTATTGTATGATAATCTAGGATGTATGTTAAAAACCCCTGATTGGAGCGCAGAGGGCACACAAGCCTGAAGCACTGTCCTATCTTATTCTGACCCCGGGTCTGGCCCGATGCGGCTGCCCGGACTGACTAGGCTCCCCCCTCACAGTTACATCTCAGCCCAGCCTGTCTTCTTTGCCCCAGGTCCTAAACCACAACCAAATAAATAAGTAAAACCCACCATACTTCAAATTGAACCACCCAAATGTACTATTTAACTTTTGAATATAAGTGGGGGTGGCGGAGCCACACACACAGTACTGAAACCCGCAATTGAGTTCGCCCTATAAAACCCGGATGTGGGTTTGGGAGACCCTAGTCTGCAAATACTATACAATCTCAATAACCGAGACAACCATGGAGACGACTGGCGTCCCACCGTTCGCGTGTGCCGCTCGCTAAAACGCCGCCCTCCGTCGCGTCCCCCCCCGAGTGAACGGCCTTGAATCCAAAAACCACCATCACATCCGCCCACCACAGCTGACCTCCCACCTAGCTCTAACACTTAATAATTCAGCACTAGAGACGAGTGCATGACGTGGCTGTTGCACCGGCACCCCCACTTCGATAGGGTTCCTGTCTCCACAATACAAATAATATAAAATCCTTTCCCCCACTACTATGTAGAAATGTATAGACTGCTTTAACCCTATTGGGAGACGTGTGGGGGCTGCTCAGAATGTTCAGACTGAAAGTAACATTTTAGAAACTGCCTCGCAGAATAAATAATCCAACAAACGCAACCAATATGAGAGTATCAATGTCCATTGCGTTGGTTAGGATAGGATCTATGTGATATACACCCCGACTGAGCGCAGAGGGCCAACAGCACTCTAGCCCCCCCCCCCCTTTTTTTTTTCGCTTCTTTCTCCTTCCTACCTATAATGGGTTAAATGTCCACGTCAGAAATCAATTGGACAAGTATATCTACTGGGATGGCGCGGAGGAAAACGACTACTCCTCCTCGCTCTCGGCAGAAATGCACATTGTGACCCCCCATAAAATACCACGCGCTGGTGGTTTTCCCCCACTTATCCCTATGTGACGGACCAGTCTGGTCCCGCTAGAACCATGGTTTATATGTTTGTCAATGTTCAATATGTTATGCCAGGCCCCAGGTTGGGGTCTTGGCTTTGTTTGCTACACTTCCTTAATGTACCCTGTTGAGACTGACACTATGCTTTCCTCCTTATCTTTCTGTCATCCTAGGGAGGAGCGTGCCGAGAGACTTAGAATACACACCATGAATACAACTCAAACTAGTATCATGGAATGTGAGATGATTAATGACCACAAAAAACGCCTCGCAGTTTCACACAGCCTTAAAATCCCTAACAACAGACATCATATGCCTACAAGAGAACAACACCTCACGCAAACAACCTTACACTATGTACAGAGACCGTGGATAGGCTTGGACGGCCACAGCACACACTTCCTCATACTCTAAAGGAGTATTACGATTACTCTCAGTAAACAACTTCACACTCTCACTCCAACTAGAGTTAAGTCAGATAGACGGGCGAGTATGTCTGTGTGGCACTGACCTATGGGCGACACAGTAGTAGTTATTGGAATATATGATGCCTCCCCGGCCCCCTCCTTCGAGACCCATTAGGGAGTCCCTTCCATTCGTGTCCAGGTACCCCAATGCTCAATTAACTGTATGGGAGACTTCAACGCCTGATGTGTCCAAACACTGGATAGACTCACCCAGCGGGTGGACCCATTCCGGCGCCTACTCCCCAGCACACCACTGCATTAAATAACATAACTATCTAGGACGGGCTGGGATGTCGACGCTTCCTGGATGACGTAAACTTCACATCATACTAAAGAAGACAACTTCTACACTCCAACAACCCATGACCTCCACTTGTCAGCATAATCGATTGATATTTTTGACCAAAAATATGCTAACTCCCAAGATACGCAAATCACCACATATACCAAGTGGGCATGGACCACTCCCTCTATCACTTACCACCTTAAATATACCACCAAACAGATATGCCGCCGCTAAGACCCATGGACAATTGCAAAACCCTCTCCCCTTTTTTTTTCCGGGGGGCTGACTCTTTATGCCGCAACTAGATTACATTAAAACTGACATATCAATCGGTATCGTCTTCCCACGGACACCGGCCTGCAGTGCCCAGCTACCCAATGGGATGAGGATCCTGTCAAACAGCAGTCATCAGCCGGAATACCTCCATTCATCCACAACTTTCCACATATTTCTAAGCGCAGGGGGACAATACAAGACCACGAAAACACAGCTCATCCACACTCCCTACAAGAACCCGCAGAAGCCCTCACTACATAATCTAACCCCACACCACCACACATATGAAATAATATATGGCAAAGTGCCGCAACAATCCACTATATGCATACCATCAATCACTCGATTAAAAGCAAATCTCAGGAACAACCTCCCATTTTCCACCCTCTCCCTCCCCAAACAGAAATACGGTGTGTGTGAAAAGGGCATCACATTCAGTAAACTCGTTACGCTTAAGACTGGCCCAACGCCGCACCCACAATTCAAAATGTAAAATCTGCCAAACTAACTGACCCCGACCACGCGGCATCCTTTTTCTTATCACCCCCAAACACCCCCCAAACCTAGACTAGTACTCTGGCCTGGATAACAAATACTACACCACCACACTATCATCACATACCCCACAGAGACAACCCCAATTCCCAATTAATATAATACATGGCATACCACACACCCCCTTACAAACTCTTCTGCACACCGACAGCCCTGGCCATAGCCAGACAGCATATCTCCACCCTGGAGGAAATCCAACAGCTCTGAGTGAAATGCGCCCCAAACCAAAACAAAGGACCTGAACGGCTCACCCAAAGCAGACCCCCGTGCCTTATTAACAGATGACTACTCCGAGCAGATTATCCCATTCCTCATACTGAGGACACCCCCCTGTGAACCGAGACTCTCTCTCTCCTCCCTTCCCCCCCCTGTTTCGATGGCAAACTCACTAAATCAATGTACATGATAGCCCCACTGTCACCCCACCTATCCCTAAAAGCTTCTTTTTCTCGCCGTATAGGACCATCGCCCTCCCTATAACCTATAGACATAAACTGTTAGCCACAAATCTCTAGCCCACATAGACTGTCGAAACGAATTCACTTACAACCCCCATAATACATCACCAGGCCATTAACTCGGTTCACTCCCTGGGAAATCTCCGTCTGTAACTATTAGGAAAACCTCAGAACACTAGAACCCAAATAGACCCACGACAATTCAGCACAAGAGACTTCATTGCATCACTTCGCATGCACCAGAGCGGCCTTTGATTCGGCCGGTTCGGGCCAGGCCCCTGTCGTCATATATCTGCTGGTCCTGACCTCACATACTTGGCCCTTCGGCCACAATTACATAAAATGGGTCAAAGTTATATGCCACACCAACTCGCAGGCAGTTAGAGAAGTGTAAAGGGAAGACCATCCCAGCCAATTTCCTTTAGAGAGACGCGAACCCAAGACAGGGATGCCCCTTGGCTCCCTACTTGTTTGCCCTTAGCTATAGCCGCTCCCCTCACATACATCGAGGGATAACAATGGGGGACCACACTCTCACTGCTGAGTTATATGCGGTGATACTGATTCCTTTATATTTCTAGCCGACCCAGCTCTACCTCACCTCCCAAACGAACATATACTGACTCTATCAGAATTCAGCCCCTTTCAGGACTTATATATTCAAAATGGGGACACATCTGCACTTTTCCCTATAGACACAAACCCGGGAACCTATTCCCCGTCAGCTCCTTAGGACACATCCCCCGGTACCAGTACGTCACTCAATTTCAATATAATCTAGGGATCTCAGATCAAACCAAAACAACCACCGACTTCTACTTAGCTTAGTCTAGCACCCATACTGCGACATGAAGACTAGGAGGGCACTTATGGAAAAAATTCTCCCTATCACTCTTATAGGCGGGATTACTTTAATTAAAAAAATTATCCTCCTACCCACCCCCCCACAATATTTATATATATCAAAACCATAGTCTCACCGACATATCCCACCCAAAATTCCTTCAAAACTTCCAAAGTGAATACCCCCTAACCTTCACTATGGGTTTCGGGCGATCCAGGGTCAGAATGAAGCTATTCTTACAACAGGACCCCTTGCCAGAACCCACACGTGCCCTGGTCATTGCTTTATGTCGGCATTTTCTATCTATATTATTTGAGTCCGACCCCCAATTAAAATACACTAGAAATATGGTGTATCCCAACAGTTGGACAGAGACCCCCCAGATTCTACTCCACCGATCATCCCTGTATGCAAACGAGAAGAAACCTATTACTATCGCACCTACCTACCAGGCACACATCCTATTATTTCTTGAACCTTACGGGTCACGGAAGTCACCGCGAGACCCCCTCCCTTTTTCCCGGCAGGAGAACCACCCTTACAATTACACAACACGTTTCTCTTTAAACCAAGGAACAGCCAGCCTGTACTAAAAGTTTTTAAAAGTTAGGAAGCACCCACTTAGTACACAAAAACCCCTCTGGCAAACCCCTGACTTACCATTCTACCACAACTTAACTGCCAGCAACATTTGGACAAATAAGGAGGTCCTACGAATTCGGGGCCATTATTAATAACAAAACCAATAAATTAATTTATTCACGATAGCAACTGACCCAAACGCTATTCTATCACATCCCACAACAACGCTGGTCCAGTACCTTCAATGGTCCCGCACCCCTCCCTGCTGTCTGAGTTGCCAGCAGAGACACACAATACCTTACAACCACATCCACGTGTGACTCCAGGTCCCCGCCTGGAGGCCGTGGGGGGGAGAGGCGCTTGGTTTATAGGACTCAATGGCCTAGTGCATGACCCCTCAACTCTACACCTAGATATGGAAACCCAGCGAAATACGGAGAATTTAGACCACGACCCTGGCCACCGGCACTCAACCCTATATTCACAGGAGCGCCCCACTGGCGGGGATTATATCTTCACTGTGTCCCCCCCCGTTGCCCCAAATACAATTCCAATACCTAATTCTGTTTATATACATCCAGGACCATCTCCTTTCACCCCCAAAGGACCCGGCCAATTCTCGCCTTCCACTATTCAACGGTACTGCCATAAATGCCTCAGTCCCATTCCTGCAAACTTGTTGATCTTATGTCTCCTACGGACGTGCTCGAGGATCCAGGGTTTTGGTCCAGGGTCCCCCATTGGAGACTAGATAACATCCATCCCTTTCCTGAAACAATACCACAAGAACCAAGATGTGTTATAAGAGGAATCCCAGATACCAGAAATTGGGAATCAAGAACGAGATGGATCTCCTGCTGAGGAGCTCTGTTTCTAGGCCCAGAAAAGGGGGGGCTATTATATTGTACGCCACGGATGGCCCCACAGTCTCTCCCAAAACAGACGGACTTTCCCTTTTGTGGACAAAACATGATCACTCAAAATGCTTTCCTATCTAAAGAGTAATCTATATTAACAGAGGTAGCACTGAACCAAATTTGATTAGAGTGTGGTTGCTTGGAAATAGACCAATCTAAATAAAAACCAACTTTGAGTTACCACTTCGACATATACCCATTCGCATAATGATACCATACCAAGCCGCATATGCAGATGACCTGAATAAGTCCAAAGATCAACCCATAGTTTATACTCATGCGCATCTCCCTATCTGGATATCATTAATATGTATAAGATAGTCTAAACACAGGAAATTCCTCCCCTCTCCCCCCTTCTAGATTTTTCTTTCACTACCCTTCCATACGCCCCCAGGTCCCCCTATCGTAAAAGTTACGAATAAATACGACCATTTACAGAATGTATTAACCATGTTCACGTGATTTAAAATTTTTGTATCAACTGAGCATGTACAGTGGAACCCCCAAGTGAAAGATCCAATGTGGAGTATACCCAGATGCTGTATAATAATAAGCATATTGAAATGTAAAGTTTATTAAACTGGATATCCTGTCCTAACCATAAAACACCATCTTTTCTCATTGTTTAAAAGTTGCCTTCAGGTTTGTATCCCTCAAGTGGCTCCACTCCCTCTAGAAGCTAAAGAGTATTCATGCGATGATTTCAACCGATTGCATCTGTACCGCCGACAGAAAACACGTCGGATTAAATCAAAGGTGTTAACTCCAACTTTCATCTTATTGAGCCTCTGTAGGGACCGTTACGTAGCAACACAATAACCCCATCCATCTCGTTCGCCGCCCGTAGCCGTATATTTGTAAGTATTCTCACACCTCGGATCATTACTTTGTAACCAAAGTAAATACCCAAAGAATTTCAGTCCTTCTCGTAAGAACTAGTATGACCTCCATTTGGCAAATCGCGTGAACCCCCGCAACATTGACAATTAATTCTGCCTTCTCCTCCAATATGTCGACTCTGCAAAGTCTTCTTATGTCTGATAGATGGTACTCAGCCGTATTTCATCATTGTCAGTTCTGTTCACTCACGTATACTATTTGTTACAAGGGCCTATTAACCATCAGGCGTCAGGACCCCCCCCCAACCAGGGATCTTTCGATTGTGTCTCCTCCTCAGACCAATAGGAGATCGCACCATGCCGACCTATGACCCACTACACAATGCACTCTATGGGAAGCGCTTTCCCCCCCCCTTTTCTTCTTCTTCCCACCCCGGGTACATTGCCTGGCCCAGCCCGGGTATGTCGGAAAATCACACCGGGATTAGTATCCTAAAGATGCCGGTTGCGTCACAGGTAAGTGGCCAATTGTGAATCAGTTTGTGCTTTTGGCTCTTGTTATCCTTGTGACCTTTCCTTTCCTCCCTGTTGTACATCGCATCCGCTTCAGTCCTAGCCTGCTTTGCTACCAGGACAGCCTCCTCTGTCCCCATATTCGGCCAGGTCCCTGTTTTCGACATTTAACCAGCTAAGCTTTGAGTTCTCCATATCTTCGCCGCCTGGTTCGCAAAACAGTACAATCACCCCTTGAGTACTAACCATCATCTGCCCGCTGGTTTTCTGCCAACAACGTAAGCCCGTGGTTCTCCATTATTCACTGTACATCACCTTAACTATCTTCTGACTAACCGTACAGCCTTGGTATTATATCTGCCAGCCTTTTGCTCTGTAACCAGCCTACCACCGCCTTCGGTCGCAATTCTGTCAGACCATCGCATCCTCCGCTCACCTGAGCTTTTGCCGTCCCTCATACTCTGTCATAGATATTCTCTATACGCCGTACAGCCTGGTTCTCCAAATCTGCCCATGCGATTCCTGCTACCAGTACAGCATTCGTCTTCTAACCTCTGCAGCACTCATGCCTACAGTACCAGCCTTGGGCCGCCTCATCCTGTGACCAAGATTATATACCAAAGCTCCCCTTGTTCACCCCCTACCGGACTGTTCCTCACAAGAGTTGATCTGCCCTCCCCCAACTTTTCCGCCAATTAACTCCCCTCTACTTAGTTCTGGGAAGCCGTAATCCCTCCCCCCCCTATAACGTGCTGGACCTAACTACAGAATAGCATTGTTGCTTGCCACCATTTCCACCACCCAGCTCCGCCAGATAAACACCAGTGACATAAGCCACATGTAGAGATACAGTCTCTGTAACATCGAGGTTGTTATTTTCGTGTTCAGTCCGAGCCCACCCCCTTACATGGCCCAAACTTTGGTAGAGGATCTCCCCCCAAAATTACAAAATGATTTAGGAAGGCTTAGACCCACTGCAAGTGAGGAGCACTTTTTTTTTTTGTCTTGTCTTTACCCAGATCAATTTTCAGTGTCCTCGTCTGTCATTAAAGAAGGCCTCCTCAAATACAAAGCACAATGTCAGCGGGTTCAGTAAGTAACTTTAGAAGCATTTTGGACAATGTACTTGTAA
Organism: Hymenochirus boettgeri; assembly: GCA_019447015.1. NCBI lineage: Eukaryota > Metazoa > Chordata > Amphibia > Anura > Pipidae > Hymenochirus > Hymenochirus boettgeri. Next base: position 151,025,713 of record CM033469.1, read on the forward strand.
ATTGAAAAAAACTAGGGTTGGGGTCAGTTTTCTTGCGATGGGCTGAGCCGCCCTTCAATCGGCGTACTGTTTCATATTTCTCCCACCAGTTTTATCCCCTGTACTATATGTATTAGCGTTTTTCAAATGCGATTGATTTGATGACTAGACGATAAATAGCAAGTAGAACTTTGCAAAGTTTGCAAAAAGAAGTTAGATTTTACTTCGTTTGCTCTTTGGGAATTCTCCTTAACTGTTTAATGGATTCAATTTAGGGAAAATGTCTGGTGTGGAAATTATAGAATCAGCCTTGGAATTTCCTCATCCCAGAATTAAAAATGTAACAAACAAAAAAATTGAGAAAATATGTTTAGGCCACTTAGAAAAGTTTATATTGTGAATATAAATGATACTGGAAATGTGCCCAGGGCTAAGAGAACAACAACAGCTTTTATAAACCTTCGTATGTTTTTAATGGCGAAGGGACAGATCTAGGGTTATAGCTGTAACACCCCTCTAGGAAGGAGGTTTCCCCCTGTCTTGCGATAATGTTGGCTTCCTTGTGGTAAGTGCAGATCAGAAACTAATGTAAATAACTTTAGGGAAGATAAAGTCGAAACAAGGTGCTTGTTTTCTATGTTTTGGTAAAACACAGGGTATGGGCGATATGCAGCATAGCTTAGATTGCCAATACGATAAGTCAGAAGGCGACTTTCTTTTCCCGCCGTACCCAACGCGCTTCTTTGTTTAATGGAGTTAATGCATTATGTCATTACATTGTAGAGCCCCTTCAGGAAGTGACACAACCCAATATAGACTTCCCCCTAAGACCATTTGTATCTAATATTCACCCTTCAGAAATAAATCACATGCAACTGATTTAGGAGTATACACAGCACTTTATGGTACACATCACCCCGACGATAGCAATATTATCAGCTATACCAGCTATTGATTTCGTTGGTGAGCCGATGTCCACTCGTGACAAAATCAGGCCAACTTAAATCCATTTTTGTTATCGGTCGCAAGGAATATTACCATATCAAATTCCATATGCACCTGCCAACCCCTTGGACTATAACAGATCCATCCGGCACTGTTTACAGACCTTGCACCCCCCCCCCCCCCGACGGACCATGTACTACACAATCTTAACTTTAAATACCCTACACTCCTGATATCCCAATATGGAACACAACATACAATCTTTAGATAGCCATACACGGGCAGGTTGTTCTTCATTTCACGATCTCCCAACTTGAAACTGCAACCTCAAGACGCTCGAAGTTTCCCCCACATTGAGCCTTCTCGATCTTCTTCCCTCAAGGGCGACGATCTGTGGCCACAGAGGGGCGGTCACCTGAAGATGGGGGGCAGGGAACAAAATCTTCACTCCTGCGTTCTTCCCCCAGCATCTTTGCTTTTCCGACAAAAACAAGATGAACCAGAATTTTACATTAAATTGCTCAAATATGTTGATCCCCACTCGTATGGCGTCGGGGCTTCTAGATGGAAAGGTTTCCTAACTTGCCATCAATATACGAGGTCGACTGTTTTTCTGAGAAAAAGGACCGGTCAGTGCTCCTCTTGATGAAAATGGGCAGCCACAATGCTGTGGGGGATGAAACGACACAGAGACTAACAAGAAGGACCGGGGTGGATTTTATGGATATTCATCATCACAAGGGATCAGATTACCAAAAAATGCAGACTGCTATGCGGTGTATATTTACATCGCTCGTTAGTATTAACGAATAAATGAAACAGTATGCTCAATTTGATTTGATTGTTTAAAAATTAATCTAAACCCAAAATCACTTAGCGGGGTACACAGGATCACGAGATTCGGTTTTTCCGACTCGGACCGAAAGGCACGATTATGGACAGGGTGGAAAACCTCGTCGACTCAGTGCTCCCGGTCCCTCTACCCGCGGAGCGGCGCATCCCCCTCCCCTGCGGGGCACACCCCTATACGTATAGCGGTATTGTTTCCCTCCGCTCGCCCCCCTTTCCCCCTCCCGCGATCGACCAGTCATTCCACCTGGGCCCAGACCGTCTCGAATGTTACCTCGATACGGTACGAGTCAGGTCGGAAAACAACCCGCGAAATTTGTGTTTACTTTACCCATACCCTTAATTTCCTTTGTTTCCGTGGTTTCCCCTCCACCTTCCATTTCCCCCTCCCCCCGGCCCTCCAGCATTCACCAGACCTGCAGGATAGTGGCTCACAGGCAAAGCACACCCCCGTGAAAAGACCTCCCCCATCATCCCTATCCATGTCTTAATTATAACGTCTGTCGAAGGAAAAATAATTATCCCCCTAACATAAATACACCACATAATACTACAAGAAGGGTGGGTATTCACTGGTGAATGCGCCCATGGAAGGTGACAAATCGAAAACAGCAACATACCCTTTTGGTATGTAGTCAAAACAATTTCGTTGCTTTTTCGTGATGTTCAACCCAGTGGCAGCAATTCACCAGACTTGGCCAATTATCCAAGTAACACCCAAGGGAGGCGAAATAAGGGGACACATTTTTTTCTTTTTTTTTTCTTTAATGATATACACAACGTCATCCAACATTCTCGGCGCACACCCATTTCCGGTATTGTGGTTGACGAAAACTTCTAGGTACGATAATGTTGAATAAAGGTCTACACAGAGGCACCAATCTTTAGACGCCTCATCACATGTTTCCTATCAGGAACATTTGAGATTAACAGAGCCAGGAAGATAGCAATTGCCCTCCCCGGCGTGCAGTGAGTCTTTTTCAAATACCCCACACCGGAACCTGCTCTCACCCTCCGCAGCCTATGATCAAGCACTTTGCAATGGCACCTGGGGGTTCATAACCAAACCCCTCGCCACGCTAATCTTGAAGGCGCTTCACCCAACCTTATGAACCTGTAGGGTATAATAAAAGCGTCTTTTTTGATTCTCCCTTATGAACTTTGTTCTCTTTAAGTCAAGGGGATAAAAGTCTCCCCAGTCTACAACCGTCACCTGACCAGTCCATTGTTCTTTTCCGCTATTCTGGATATGGACAAAAAAAACTGGGACAGCATAATTTACATGTCAAAAACTTAAAATGCGAACTACGTTGGGTAGAAAACCCCCCACAAGCATGGTTGTTTCCAATTCTGCACTCCCATTCTGCGCAAAATTGCTGTGTCAGGCCTTCTGCAGATAACGCAGCCAAATCCGCCCACGCTACAAGCAGAAGTGAGGGCAACCAATAGAATGGTCTTAAAGTCAGAATTCCACTGACGCTTTCTCTCGTGGCCCTCAAAACCGGTGACATCGTAAGCGCATAGTGAGAACTCCCATTTCTGGTAGACCCACCAAACCGGGACACGACGGTTTAGATGGATGGCCTTATTCCTCATAAGAGCGTTGATAGAATTCGAACGATCCATCTCTACCTCACATGGCACCAAGAGTCGTTCTGAATGGCTGAACATTGGAGGACACTTGCACTTTCAAAGTACTATTATTAGGGGACCACTATTAAAAGCCCCCTGAGAAAGAATTTTACAATTAAAGGAATCTGCTTCTAAGGATCCGCATTGAATCTCTCGCAAAATTGCACAAACTTATTCCCAAACTGACTCATAATATTGATGGAGGTTGAATTGTTCTCACTATGCAATAAGAATTGAATTGCGGACGTCCTGGAAACCACCAAAGCTGCTAATTCTGGCTCCTTTCAATTCCAAACCCTCAGACTCAAGTTGGGCCGCCCCTGGCTAACACCAGGGTCCCTGAGATAGCCAACCTGGAAAGATCGGAATCCTTCCAGGCTCTTTCATACTTCGCCAAACTGAATATTTGAGAAGCCTTGGGAACCAACCGGCACCTCTTGCTGCCACGATGGACCCCCTATCCCCCAATGACCGCCCAAAACTACGCTTTTTCCTGCCTTTGATTTTTGAAGAAACTTCCCTAGATCATTTGCGGTTGGAATAGGCAGGAGGAACTACATACTCAACCAGACCTTTGGACAATCTGCTCTGGCTAGGCATCTGTGCCCAAGGACTTCGAAGATCAGCTGGCACGTATTGAATACAGGTCTTGCATCTCCGATGCTTGCAGTATGACATGACGATCTATTTACCTTCTAAAGGCCCTCACACCAACGTTGACAAATCTTTCGAAATATACTTTATGTGAAGACACAATTCTCCGGTTTGTATAATGCTTTTTCAATATTTGCTAAGATATTTTGAGGCCCAGGCGCAATAAACGCCGTGATATCTTTTTAGATGATTTTCCGCCCATATCTGTACCAATGGGGGGCTACTTCTTCATTAAAGATCTTGCTTATGGATCTCAGTCTCTGTCTCCTTCCCTATATATTGCCAAACGGCTGTTCCCTGTAGTGTTGTCGGACCGTAACTTTTTGACCACGCGCAATTCCTGGGATTGACCGAGCAAAGTATTTTATTTGCTTCTTTATTGCTTAACCTAATACATTTGACGTTAGATCTTTCTGAAGTCCCAACTTCCTTGGCACATTATTAGTCCTTCGACAATGAGACCCCAACCGTTAGCTGACGCATCGGTTGTGATTGAAATTCAACACTGGTTCTCTTCTAAATAACATCTAGGATAAGGAGATTTCTTTTCTGGCTCACCCACACACCTCCCCTTGTGTTACTTCTGTGGAATAAAGCCTTACTTTGCCAGAATCTGAATTGTTGGCATTTTGACGTAAGACAGAAGATGCTTCTGCAGGGTGGTCTCATGTGCACTCTCGCTACCATTCTACATTGGACCATTAAACGGATCGCCTATTAATTCCTATTATTACCAAACCTGTTTCACCGTTACTCGTTCTTTGATTTCTAGAAAGTGGAAACTTTTTTGACTATGAGTTGGCTTTTACATTGGTAACATACCAAATAAGACTTGTTTCGCGGCTGAACAAAAGCAGTCCTAGAAATATCATTGTCTCCCCCTGGGACAGGAACACGGTGACCGTTGCTCTCCTTGTTTATTATCCCATCAAAGTCTAGTCGAACCTGTGTCACATCTGGACGTCACTGAAGAATAGCACTCTCCCTTGTCTCTGTATGAATCAGATACTTCGTTCGAGATAAGGGAAAAACTTGAATCCTTGGTTTTATCTATTCGCTATTAGCAGATATTAATCACATGTATAAGCAACTCTTGGGGATCCGGTTTAGTCCCGATAAGACAGAACATCCTGAACTGTAGCATGCTTTCCGTTGCCATGAATGTCTTACCAAAATTTTCCCCATGCTTTTCGGAACACTGGGAATGAACAATATGCATCTTTTAAATCGATGTTTACCATTCACACATTATCTTTGCTTATGTTGGACGATTCCTGATGGTACAGACTACATCTTCGAACTTCCTAGTCCTAGAAAATTTGTTCAGACTTCGAAGCCATTTAATCATGGGCTCACCTACCCACTTCACCCACCCCACTGAACCGCTTTTCCTGGTCACTCACATAAATAAAGGGGAATAAAAGCCCTTTCTTCGCTCGCTCTTGGAATATCCTGCAACTGCCACCGCTTGCTATAGTTGATTATGTAATGACAATTACTTCTTCCGTCCTCTGGGCTATTTCGAGCTGGATTTTTTGCTGTTTATCTCAAACCACGCCATGAAACGAGGCATATTTCTGACAAACTACTATTCTGTAAACCTTCCTGGATAGATTTTTATTTACCCGGAGGCCGATAACAAGTAGGTACACCCTCGCGCAACCAGTCTTGTTACTGCTGACTATAAGTGATCGGTGCTCGGAAAACTGCCTTCCAGTCATTGTGTGCAAGTATTTGGAACTGCTATCTGAAGCCTTTCTGAAAGGATTTCCCTGCATACTCCGTGTATCACTCTCCAGTTTGATTGACAAACGGAGTCTTCTACTCCCATGCTTTGTCTTGAGGACCGACAACAAATTCTGTATCTTCCCACTTTCGCCGACCCAAGGTCTCTGATCAGCACACGACTTATACAACCACCTTCTTTCTCCTGGGGATAGGAAAATACTTACCCCTGACGATCTTTTAATTAGGTCATCCAATTTTCACAAAAAAGATCTTGCAGCAACGGAAGTGACACAGATGTAGACTTAGAAGTTTACTCAGTGACCACAATTTTTTTAACCAGAGAGCAGTCATCTGGCCGCACTGATAAGGCCATTGACACTCATCTTCTTATCTGATTTCTTACTCTTAGCCACTGGCGTCTCTCGCGAATGGAGATTTATCCAGAGACACGCCCACCGGCACCCCTGAAAACAAGATGCTAACACAAAAAAACATACGAGATTTTTAAACCCTACCCCTTTCCTCGGGTAAACACCAGCCCTATCTGCTTTTTAGCTGATACCCTACCTGAGGCCCCCCCCCTTCATTACACCCTCCGTTCGGACGTTGGTGACCCTTCATCCTCCTGATGCTGGTCCCTATGATGCGCCAATATCTACTGACAAACCCTGATGACTATATAATAAATAGTAGTAAAAAACCAATGATCCCTGCCAAACCATTCCACCACCTCCCACCCACAGACAAGAGACCAACGGCTCACCCCCGGTACCCTAACTACTTAGCCAGCTGCAATAAGCCCATCAAGAAACTTTACCGGACCCAACACAACAACCTCCCTCGCTTCCATAATATACAGTTAGCAAGTCCAGAACAGGGACGCCAAACACAACACCGGTCACGCGCGTGCATAACCAGTAAACTTCAGCGTTACCAAACAAACGGAAGTATAGACACTTTTTAAGTAGAATTCCAATTTATCCCATAGAGCCTTCAATGGAACACTCCGCCGAGAGCTCGCCCAATGACCCGCCTCCCACTCGCGCACACCCACCGCGACCCTGCACCCAGCCGCACCGACGCCCCTCTCGCGCACCAGGCGCACCAAAGACCCTCCGACCGACGCACCCTCCAAGACCGCGACCCCCAAGAAAGCGCGTCATCGCCTCTTCCGCGGCTCGGACGCGCCCCGCTTCACCCCCCCGCCGCCCCTTCCGACTGGCCCCGCGATTTCCCAGGAACCCTAAAGATCTCCTTAACAGCACAATCTACTCATCAATCTGTGTGTGCCGCAGGAAAGTTTGATCGGACTCCCACAATCTCCTATCCTTATCCACGACCCCTCCCCGCGTCACAAGGCCCCTACCTATGGCCAATCCTGTTTCCTGCCAACCTCGAATCAGGAATGGCCTCTCATCCAGCAACTTGGAGAGAGAGAGGAGCACTCCTCGATGGCAAGCCACAATGGCACGGTAGCCCCTGAGTCTTCAAGCACCATGCTTTCCAGCCACAGGACAACGCAAAAGGCAAAGGAGAAGGCTGATGGGAGGGAATGTTATACCGTGAGTTTCTGTGAGAAGGATTTATCCAGTCTGGTGAATGCTGCACCCAGGCCGGGTGACAGAGAAAAATCTACTAGGTGTGTACCTAGCTTTATGAAGCCCGAAAACATGAATAAAACTGATTATTTTGGGCCCATGTGATTATTGTGCTTAGTTTGATGGATAATTCGTTGCTGAATTAGAAAAGCCAATGCACTACCCCTCAGCATTGTTTTTTTTATGGCCTCCCTGAGTTTGACTTGCCTTGCAGTTTCGGTAGTGCTTGCGTGCACACACATTTTGCACCCTTCTATAGTACGGGTCCCATTGTCGAGGGTATTGATGTATTAAAAGACCATTTCTTTAATCACTGTGCTGACTTTAGGGCGATCTTTAAGTTACATCCGGGGTGGTTACTCGGTCAAGGCTATTTTGGAGATTCAACCCCTCAGGTGTTGCTCGACCCTGTCACCCACGAAATGGCAACAGGCAAACTGTTCTAAAGCAATGATATCTGACCAGTAACAAATGGTGAAGAAAATGTTTAAAACATTGCCTCTTTGGAACATCATGCAATCGAAAATTCTATTGGCAATAATTTTGCAATTTTTTTAAAGTATTCAATTAGATCAACTGGACTTGAAGTTTAGTTCTTGAAGACGTTTTGCTAGTCATCCGACTGGCTTTCTCAATTCAGAATGACTTGTACAAGAATCTTTGGCAATTATGTACCCTGGAAAATCCCAATTAGCATATCACAGCAAGGTGTTAAGGGCGTGATTGCATAGTGGCTAAGAGGTGTTATAGGAACGCCCAGAGTAAGGTGTCAAAACAGCATTGTACATGGCAGACAGTTGGTGTCGAACCCCCCCACCTCTATTTAGGCTTGGTCTCTTTATTTTCACATAAATGGCCTCCTTAACACCTCTCATAATCGCAATCCTCGAAAACAAGGACTATCGATCGTTCAAGGCTATTTTCGATAATCCTCGAACGTTCGTAATTATAGAAAATAGGCTCTGAACTTCGAAATACAGTTCCGTTTGGACCGTGGATCCGGGTCGGACCCGTCCACCTCTCTAATCTCCAGTGAAACCACTACTCTCTAAGGCTGTGACAGTGACAATAATCAAATCCGACACATCACTTTCTCTGAGCTAGACAGCATACAGTAACTAGCAAACCCATCAACCTCCTCCTACCATTGTATCAAAAGTTACTTTAACATTTTTTGATACTTCTAAGCAAAAGACCCGAGTTAACCCCTTCAGGTAAACAAGACAAAGTTAACCTAACTTTGCCAATTTTTTCAACTTTTGAACCTCACACTTCTAGAACACCAGAACTACAAAACTAAAAACTACAAAACTAAACAATGACCAACAGTACACAAAATCTAACAATATAATAATTTCCAAATAAGAAAGAGTACAAATAGCAAAATAACTTTACTATACAGCACACTGGGTCAAAATAACAGATCCACTAATCCTGTGACCAAGAAACCAAGCCTACACATACTTGTAAAATAAGATGCCTCTGCCAACCCCCACATACTTTTATATACTACGTAGAATCCGCCATGGCCCCCCAGCCAAACAACACACACATATGAAATGCCCCCAGACGGTGGCTTAGTGTTTGCACTGATGCCTTGCAGTGCTGTCCTAGTTGAATCCACCCTTGGACACATCTGCTTGTATGTTCTCCCCATGTATTGTTACATGTAATTGTAAAGACTACGGAAGATGTTGGCGATATATATCCACAATAATAATGATAATGTCCTCAGCACACATATATAAAATGCCCAGCACACAGACCGGTAAATATTATAAAATGTCCCCATGCCCAGAGCTTTAAAACTTATAAATATTATAAAAGACCCCATGCCCAGCAGCACAACTTGTGCATATATAAAGCTCCCAGCCCATCCAGCACACACATTTATTTAAAATGCCCCCAGCCCATGTCACAGGACACACATGTATATAAGAATCCCCCCAGCCCATGTCAGCAGCACACACGTATAAATAAATGCCCCCATCCATGTCAGCACACACATGTATAAAATGCCCCCAGCTCATGTCACAGCACTGCACACACATTTATATAAAGTGTCCACAGATAGTAAAGCCTCCCAGTCCCTGCTGTGCATATGCAAATAGGACTTGGAGGAGAAAGAGTCAAGACACCACCTGGCCCACTAGATACTGTACTTCTATGCCCAAGTTCTCTGGCCGGCAGTAAAGGCAGTTCTCGGTAACAAACTGAACTTTTAAAAAAAAAACGTATTAAACTAAACAGCCCGTTTTTAATGCACAGACCGACCGAGGGGGCATTTGCCCCTCTGCCCACCGGCCCAGTACGCCCCTGGTACTATACAGCAAGACTTGGGGTCAAAATGACAGATTCACTAGTCTTGATTTGTAATAAAGATGTTTTACTATTAATTCAATATAACACCAACAAAGTTGTTGTGCAGTTTCTGAAAAAGGTTTGGGACAGTTTAGGTTTCCTTCTAGTTATAATAGTATTGTAAAAGGGCATAAAGTACAATCATGATCACCAATCGATCTTATTTGGCATTTGAATGCTAGCATCTGATTGGTTGGGGCAAAATTAGCGCCATTTTTAACATAAAGAACTTTTTTGGAATCTCCCTGCAAGTAATCTGTTGTATTCAATTAGATCAACTGGACTTGAAGTTTAGTTCTTGAAGACGTTTTGCTAGTCATCCGACTGGCTTTCTCATTCAGAATGACTTGTACAAGATCTGTTGAAAAACCAGTCACGTTCCTTTGCCAATATGTTAACATTACAATCTTCAAAGGTATGTCTTTTATCCTTAAGATGCAGGTACACACGGCTGAGTCCTGACCCGAGGAATTGGCTCTTCTGTGCTGGGCCATACGTTGATGCAGTTGCTGTTTGGTTCTCCCCACACAATCAGACAGCATTCTTCACTGCACTGCACTGCTATATGATGTCGCTTTTCTTGTGTTTTGGTATTGGGTCTTTCGGATGTACCAATTGCTGCCTCAGTGTGTTGTTCGGTTTAAAGCAGACAGGGATACGGTGTTTTGTGAAAATTCTTCTTAATTTCTCAAGACCCCTGCTACATATGGGATGACCATGTTCTTCTCCTGTCTTGCTTTTCTCCTTCACTTGTTCTTTTCTTTCCTTCTACTTCTTTTGACAAGGGCCATCTGGATATCCACAAGTTTTAAGGGCTCCTCTGAGATGTTTCATTTCTTTAGCCTTCGCCTCTGTGCTAGTGGGGATGTTTCTCAGCTCTGTGTTGCAGGGTTCTGATGACACCCACTTGTGATCTAAAGGGTGTGGGGAGTCAAACATCAAATACTGATCTGTGTGGGTTGGTTTTCTGTAAACCTCTACTTCCAGTTTACCATTCTCCTTAACTTCTACCAAGCAATCCAAGAAACAGTTTGTTGTTTTGTACCTTTTCCCTTGTATTTGATGTTGGTCTACCGCATTGATGTGTTCTGTGAAAGCTTGTACTTCCTTCTGGTGGATTTTAACCCAGGTGTCATCCACATATCTGACCCATGGCTGGGTGCCATGCCCTTAAAGGTATTAATTGTTTTTCTACCTCCTCCATGTAAAGGTTGGTCACAATAGGTGAAACTGGAGATCCCATAGCACATCCGTGTTTTTTGCTATAGACACTTAGTCCAGTAAGGAACACACTGTTTCTGGGTTGAGATCAGTTTCTGCTGTAAGAGTGCAGTCTTGGCCTAGCCGTTTTCTCACCATGTCAACAGCCTCCTTGGTGGGTATACAGGTGAAGAGAGATGTCACATCATAGGACAACATAGTTTCTTCTGCACCAAGTACTATATCTTCAATCTTGTTGGTGAAATCCTGAGAGTTCTGATGTGATGCTTAGAACTTCCCACCAATGGGTCCTAAGATGTTGGCTAGGTATTTTGCTACCTTGTATGTTACAGAGTTGATGCTGCTGACTATAGGTCTTAGTGGTGCCCCTTCCTTATGTATCTTTGGGAGTCCATATATGCATGGATGTGCCTCAACAGGGTAGAGGCGATGATACATTGCTCGATCAATGGCTTTATCCTTTTGAAGCTGTTGTGGTAGTCTATGATGCTTTTCTTGTAACGGCTGGTGGGATCCCTCGTTAAAGCCTCATATGGGTTGTTATCGGCCAGGAGCATGGTCACCGTTCATGGTAGTCTGAGGTGTTGAGTAACACTGTGCATCTTCCCTTGTCTGCCGGTAGAATGGTGGATACTGGAATCTTTCTTGAGGGATTTTAAGTCTCTTCTTTCCTGTGTGGTCAGGTTAGATGAAGGAGTTTTAGCACTGGCTAAGGCTGCAATACCTTAAGGCGAAGTTGTTCTGACTCACTCTGTGGTACCTTATTATTGTGAATTGAGGCTTTTGTGGCTGCTATAATATCCACCACAGGGATGGCTTTAGGAGTGATGGCAAAATTCAAGCCCTTAGCAAGGACTTCAATTTCTGGCTGGGTCAGGGTCCTGTTAGACAAGTTTCTCACCCATTCCTCCTTATTTGATGAAGTGACACTTCCCTCCTTTTGTATCCAACTTTTTTTGAATCTCCCGGCATATCACAGCCAAGTGTTAAGGGCGTGATTGGATAGTGGCTAAGAGCCATTCCTCGGTCAGGACTCAGCCGTGTACCTGCATCTTAAGGATAAGGACATACCTTTGAAGATTGTAATGTTAACATATTGGCAAAGGAACGTGACTGGTTCAAGAGAGTGTTTAAGGAGGCCATTTATGTGAAAATAAAGAAACCAATCCTAAATAGAGGTGGGGGGGTTCGACAACCAACTTTTTGCCACGTAATGCTTTTTTGACACCTTACTCTGGTGTTCCTATAACACCCTCTAGCAACTATCCAATTACGCCCTTAACACTTAGCTGTGATATGCTAATTGGGATTTCCAGGGTACATAATTGCCAAAGATTCTTGTACAAGTCCTTCTGAATTGAGAAAGCTAGTCGGATGACTAGCGAAACGTCTTCAAGAACTAAACTTCAATTCCAGTTGATCTAATTGATACAACAGATTACCATGACCTGGATAAATGAGAAATTTCACAAGCTCCCTGCAAGTGTTTTATTGTTCTATAAAGTTATGCTAACAGTTGGTTTCATTTTTCCCAAGGATTTTTCTTGTAAAATACACCAGTAACAGGGTAATACGTTATGGTATATGTACAGTAAATGTATAATGGTTATATGAATTGTACTTACCATTGCTTGATCTTTCAAGCTGTGCCGAACAAAAAACAGCGCGGGCATAACAGCTGCTGATTTCTACCTTAGAAACTTGTTTTTGCTTCATTTTATTTCCAGATAATATGCTAAAAGTGAGAAATTCTATGTACAACAAAGAATGTCACTGTTACGTAGGTGAAGGTGTGTAGATTCTAATTGGCTCATTTACCATGACGTGCTGTGGGACACAGCGTTTTTTCAGCCTCTTGAGATCTTAGTAGAATTACGTATTTTGTTGATTTTCCAAAAAAAATTAAGGAATGTGTTAGAAATCATGCAAAAATCTAATGTACTGTAAATCAAAGTTCCTAAATCAACAACCAAATGTCACAATCAATCGGTATGCCATTTGCATATTGTGTATAGAATTACCGATTTTAATATGATCAGCAAGAATTTTGGCAAGAGTTTGGAATCATTGTTTAACAGGAATATTGGAATGTAGGATTGTACATTTTGCAGGGTAAGAACCACAATTGAGGACTCATACGAAAAGGGGGTAATGTATCAGTGTAAACTTTCCATAAACATGTTAGGGAGGCTGCAAAATATGTTCAGAATATTTTCTATATAATTCAATCTGGAGACCATCTGGTCCTTGAGTTTTCCCACAAGGAAAACTCAGGTGTGGCCTTTGCATTTCCACTATTGTAATATTTTCTTCCAGTATGTCCTGTTCTTGGCGAAATAAGGTGGAAAAGTGAGGTTGTGTAGAATGTTCTAATAAAAACCTATGTATGCGGTAATTGTGGAGAATGAGAGCCTTGCTGCATGTTGTAGATACTGTGCTGATGATGTGTGGCATGTTCCTGTCACATTTGTTATTGCTAGGATGTTGTGGTGCTGTGATGATGTCTAAGCAATTGTTAAGCCAACTGGTTTCCCAATTCAGGTTAACTGTGGTCCCCATACAAGTGCTCCCCATACCTTGGAAAGAAGCCTAGGGTGATGTATCTAGCTTCTCTGGAAGTTTTAGACTTGTAAAGTTACACTCCTAGTCTGCCTGAGTTTGTCATAGACACACAATGGACTATGTAAAAAGCTAGTTACAGACCTGCAACCTTCATTTGTCTTTTCTTCTCTGCCTATGGACACCTTAGGGAGAGAAAGAAATGATTCTTCGGCTTAAAATTTTTTTATGATGCAGCTGATGATGCTCTGTGCCAACACAGGATTAGTGGGCTTGCTCAAAACTGAAACTTGTTGGCAAAACAACAGTGCTGGTGATGTCAAAGCTCACAGTGCTAGCAGAAAAAAACACCTATACTGCTATAATTTTGGATAAACTGCAGTTAGAAGCCTGATCCTGGAATCATTTTAAGATTGGAGTGTGCACTTTTTAATAGGGCACTTGTATGGAGTTATACTACCATATGCAATGTTGTTCTACCATCCTGCTAACTACATACAAAAATTGTAAAATACAAACATACAAACAGGTCATTTGGGAGTAATCCCACTGCAAGATAAATTATGATAATTTTTGATCATTTTCAGAGCCCCTATTTAGTATAATAAAATCTGTCCAAATGCATTTAGTAAAACATAGGCAATTTATTTACTTGCTTTATGTTATCACAATAAATAGTGTTTTCGATCTATGCCAAAGTATAAGCATATTGTTAATTAGTTACATTGATAGGCAAACTTGTATGGTAGGAGTCTAAAAAAACGCCAACAGCATAGGCTGCGAACACTGTCAAAAAAGTCCAGTGGTATATCAAAAACAAAACAGCCTTTACTTACAAAGTTTTATTTAGCCTTTAATACTAGGTCAAGATATTGTTGATATCTCTTTTCCTGCAGGTACTCCTTAAGGAGTCTGAAATGCTAAGAAGGATTACCATATACATTCGAGTATAAACCGATCAGAGTATAAACCAGGTACCTAATTTTACCTGAAAGGAGTAAAGTGATTGACTTGAGTATAAACCGAGGGTAGAATATAACCACTACTGCCTTCTGATTCTGTATTGTTTTGAGGCTTTAGTTGCCCTTTAAATGGACAGCAAATTCCCATACATGTCCCATACAGTAATTGCCAAATCCAGTATGGCTATTACTGTATGGGACTACTGTATGGGAATTCTGCTGTCCATTCAAAGGGCAACTAAAGCCTCAAACAATACAGAATCAAGGCATATTTTAACAATAGTACCATCCTCCTGATTCTGTATTGTTTTGATAGACATCCCCTTTAAATGTAGAGTAAATCCCACAACAGTACCCCCAATTCCTTGTGCGCTTTCAGATAACGTCATACTTGTGCCGGAAAGTAGAGCGCCGAGTGACGTCATCCGGAAGCGCAGAGGATTACTTACAATGTAAGTGGTTGACTTGAGTATAAACCGAGGTTCGGTTTTCAGGCTGTTTTTAGAGCCTGAAAACCTCGTTTTATATGGTAAGTACTGTCTGCTGTGTTCGAGTTTACTAACTGGTTTTACTTTTCCATGTTACTAATGTGTGTATATTGTCCCAGTTTTAATACACTTGTTAAGTCTCTCCCTGCAATGAGGTTTAAGGCTAAGGCAAAAAATGATAATCGCATGCTCTCTGAAAATATTTGCATATTACACAGCGCATGCAGTATGCCACCCACACATGCAAATGCTGCATATTGCACAGCGCATGCAATATGGCAACCCATGTAAAACAAAAAAAGAGAGCACTACCTATTTGGTACAGGTCATTTCAGATAACTTGCCCACTGACACCAATGATTATCTTTTGGGCAGTGCCCTTGTTCGTGCTAGGTAGTGCTCTATTTTTTGTTTTTTCATTAGTGTTTGGGGACCTCATTGGGTTCCCACTAATATGTTGTTACAATAATATGGCACCCACACACATCTTTAGCACATAGAAAAAGCGATGGTGTGACCTAAATAAAGGTTTCTTTTTCACGTGAAAAAACCTCGGATATTACAGCGATACTACATTGTATGTATATTGTATTGAGGTGGTAGCAGGGGGAAGTAAAAAGATATCACAACACTACTATTTTTTAATGTTATTTTAATTACAGAGTAAAAAGCAATCATCACAATAAGAAATAAGAAAAGAAATCATGTAGTTACTAAGGGGGTATAATTAAAAAAGAATCCAACATATGTGCGTAATGACCCATTAAAATGTGTTTTTATATGCAATGTATATCAAGAGTCATAGCTATGTCTATTGTAAAATATAAGTGAGAACTTAGTTCAATAAAATTTCAGTTTATTTAATATTGATGCCTGCAAATGCTAATGCACCTTAATGGTTACGAGTGCACCCTTCTAAGTGTTCTGCAAAGATTTTTTTTTTCTACATTGTGCCATTATGTACTTTGTTCTGCATCCCTGTCCGTCAATCAAATCCTTGATGATTCTTATGGTGACCATAGATGCTACAATTGAAAGTACTGTCTGCAGGTTGCACAATCAAATTGACCCTCAGGCAAAATATTTCAACTGACCTGATCTGAAAAATTATTGGCTAATTGGCAACCTATCGACCATACATGATCCGCGATCATAACCATCAGGATATCACATATTGTACGACCGCAATTGTTGTTGTCATATTATTATATATTAGTCTTTACTGACTACAAGGATTTTACAAGGAATGGGCTTTTTAAGTTCATGTCACCTGAAAATGTGTGAATGGGTTCTATTTTGTTTCTTCTTTCTCTCTGCTTTTTGTATCGTTCCTTACATTTTGTATCAAATTGTAAAATGACACTTATCAAAACTAGAATAGAGAGAATAAACTGGTGAGTTTCGCTTTTGAAAAAGGACAAGCAGTCCGAAACATGTAGTGAGTGTAGGTCTGCAATAAAGCACTTTAACTAACTTTGGGATTGTCCTAGTCCTTGTATCACTCCATATTGCTAGATTTAAAAAAAAGAGTTTTAAGGATTTTTTTTATGCTACACATTTGGGCCAACACTGGGCCAATTTTAGTTTTGGGATAGACATGCCCTTTAAACTTTTTATCGCAACTTTCAAATATTCAGTTGGAATTTTCAATTTTTTAACATTTTTTTTTGATTTTTCAATCTTATTTCCAAATTATTATCAATGTGTCTCCCATATTGGTCAGTTGGTTAGGATCCCCCTAACCAACCCCTAAAAAGTATATAAATAACACAATATAAATAGAATAGGTTTCCACAAACTAGCACACAAGTGTAAATAGTCACTGACTTTAATGTCTCTAAAAGTATAGACATAAATCCTGGGATTAATAATATCCAGGATTTTATGTTTATTCTTTTATAAGGCGTTAAAGTCAGGTTCTAGTTAACTATTGTGCTAGTTAATATTAAATTTTTTATTAATCTATTAAATTAATATTATTAAGTTCTGATAAGTTCTGAAAATGTTATAAATTCCGTCAGATCCACGGACTGACATTCCGCATTGAAACTTGAAACATTGAAAATTTGTTGCCTTTGGCAATTATGTACCCTGGAAAATCCCAATTAGCATATCACAGCAAGGTGTTAAGGGCGTGATTGCATAGTGGCTAAGAGGTGTTATAGGAACGCCCAGAGTAAGGTGTCAAAACAGCATTGTACATGGCAGACAGTTGGTGTCGAACCCCCCCACCTCTATTTAGGCTTGGTCTCTTTATTTTCACATAAATGGCCTCCCTAACACCTCTCTTGAACCAGTCATGTTCCTTTGCCAATATGTTAACATTACAATCTTCAAAGGTATGTCCTTTATCCTTAAGATGCAGGTACACGGCTGAGTCCTGACCCGAGGAATTGGCTCTTCTGTGCTGGGCCATACGTTGATGCAGTTGCTGTTTGGTCTCCCCCACATACAAATCAGAGCATTCTTCACTGCACTGCACTGCATATATGATGTCGCTTTTCTTGTGTTTTGGTATTGGGTCTTTCGGATGTACCAATTGCTGCCTCAGTGTGTTGTTCGGTTTAAAGCAGACAGGGATACGGTGTTTTGTGAAAATTCTTCTTAATTTCTCGAAGACCCCTGCTACATATGGGATGACCATGTTCTTCCTCCTGTCTTGCTTTTCTCCTTCACTGTTCTTTTCTTTCCTTCTACTTCTTTTGACAAGGGCCAATCTGGATATCCACAAGTTTTAAGGGCTCCTCTGAGATGTTTCATTTCTTTAGCCTTCGCCTCTGTGCTAGTGGGGATGTTCTCAGCTCTGTGTTGCAGGGTTCTGATGACACCCAGCTTGTGATCTAAAGGGTGGTGGGAGTCAAACATCAAATACTGATCTGTGTGGGTTGGTTTTCTGTAAACCTCTACTTCCAGTTTACCATTCTCCTTAACTTCTACCAAGCAATCCAAGAAAGACAGTTTGTTGTTTTGTACCTTTTCCCTTGTAAATTTGATGTTTTGGTCTACCGCATTGATGTGTTCTGTGAAAGCTTGTACTTCCTACTGGTGGATTTTAACCCAGGTGTCATCCACATATCTGAACCAGTGGCTGGGTGCCATGCCCTTAAAGGTATTAAGTGTTTTTCTACCTCCTCCATGTAAAGGTTGGTCACAATAGGTGAAACTGGAGATCCCATAGCACATCCGTGTTTTTGCTTATAGAACTTAGTCCAGTAAGGAACACACCTGTTCTGGGTTGAGATCAGTTCTGCTGGTAAGAGTGCAGTCTTGGCCTAGCCGTTTTCTCACCATGTCAACAGCCTCCTTGGTGGGTATACAGGTGAAGAGAGATGTCACATCATAGGACAACATAGTTTCTTCTGCACCAAGTACTATATCTTCAATCTTGTTGGTGAAATCCTGAGAGTTCTGGATGTGATGCTTAGAACTTCCCACCAATGGTCCTAAGATGTTGGCTAGGTATTTTGCTACCTTGTATGTTACAGAGTTGATGCTGCTGACTATAGGTCTTAGTGGTGCCCCTTCCTTATGTATCTTTGGGAGTCCATATATGCATGGATGTGCCTCAACAGGGTAGAGGCGATGATACATTGCTCGATCAATGGCTTTATCCTTTTGAAGCTGTTGTGGTAAGTCTATGATGCTTTTCTTGTAACGGCTGGTGGGATCCCTCGTTAAAGCCTCATATGGGTTGTTATCGGCCAGGAGCATGGTCACCGTATCATGGTAGTCTGAGGTGTTGAGTAACACTGTGCATCTTCCCTTGTCTGCCGGTAGAATGGTGATACTGGAATCTTTCTTGAGGGATGTTAAGTCTCTTCTTTCCTGTGTGGTCAGGTTAGATGAAGGAGTTTTAGCACTGGCTAAGGCTGCAGATACCTTAAGGCGAAGTTGTTCTGACTCACTCTGTGGTACCTTATTATTGTGAATTGAGGCTTTTGTGGCTGCTATAATATCCACCACAGGGATGGCTTTAGGAGTGATGGCAAAATTCAAGCCCTTAGCAAGGACTTCAATTTCTGGCTGGGTCAGGGTCCTGTTAGACAAGTTTCTCACCCATTCCTCCTTATTTGATGAAGTGACACTTCCCTCCTTTTGTATCCAACTTTTTTTGAATCTCCCTGCATATCACAGCCAAGTGTTAAGGGCGTGATTGGATAGTGGCTAAGAGCCAATTCCTCGGGTCAGGACTCAGCCGTGTACCTGCATCTTAAGGATAAAGGACATACCTTTGAAGATTGTAATGTTAACATATTGGCAAAGGAACGTGACTGGTTCAAGAGAGGTGTTAAGGAGGCCATTTATGTGAAAATAAAGAAACCAATCCTAAATAGAGGTGGGGGGGTTCGACACCAACTGTTTGCCACGTACAATGCTTTTTTGACACCTTACTCTGGGTGTTCCTATAACACCTCTTAGCAACTATCCAATTACGCCCTTAACACTTAGCTGTGATATGCTAATTGGGATTTTCCAGGGTACATAATTGCCAAAGATTCTTGTACAAGTCATTCTGAATTGAGAAAGCTAGTCGGATGACTAGCGAAACGTCTTCAAGAACTAAACTTCAAGTCCAGTTGATCTAATTGAATACAACAGATATACCATGACCTGGATAAATGAGAAATTTCACAAGCTCCCTGCAAGTGTTTTATTGTTCTATAAAGTTATGCTAACAGTTGGTTTCATTTTTCCCAAGGATTTTTCTTGTAAAATACACCAGTAACAGGGTAATACGTTATGGTATATGTACAGTAAATGTATTAATGGTTATATGAATTGTACTTAACATTTGTTTGATCTTTCAAGCTGTGCCGAAACAAAAACAGCGCGGGCATAACAGCTGCTGATTTCTACCTTAGAAACTTGTTTTTGCTTCATTTTATTTCCAGATAATATGCTAAAAGTGAGAAATTCTATGTAGAACTGCGTCCACTCCATTGCATGTGCGAATAAAAGAATGTCACTGTTACGTAGGTGAAGGTGTGTAGATTCTAATTGGCTCATTTACCATGACGTGCTGTGGGGACACAGCGTTTTTTCAGCCTCTTGAGATCTTAGTAGAATTACGTATTTTTGTTGATTTTCCAAAAAAAATTAAGGAATGTGTTAGAAATCATGCAAAAATCTAATGTACTGTAAATCAAAGTTCCTAAATATCAACAGACCAAATGTCACAAATCAATCGGTATGCCATTTGCATATTGTGTATAGAATTACCGATTTTAATATGATCAGCAAGAATTTTGGCAAGGAGTTTGGAATCATTGTTTAACAGGAATATTGGAATGTAGGATGTACATTTTGCAGGGTAAGAACCACAATTGAGGACTCATACAGAAAAGGGGGTAATGTATCAGTGTAAACTTTCCATAAACATGTTAAGGGAGGCTGCAAAATATGTTCAGAATATTTTCTATATAATTCAATCTGGAGACCATCTGGTCCTTGAGTTTTCCCCACAAGGAAAACTCAAGGTGTGGCCTTTGCATTTCCACTATTGTAATATTTTCTTCCAGTATGTCCTGTTCTTTGCGAAATAAGGTGGGAAAAGTGAGGTTGTGTAGAAATGTTCTAATAAAAACCTATGTATGCGGTAATTGTGGAGAATAGAGAGCCTTGCTGCATGTGTTAGATACTGTGCTGAATGATGTGTGGCATGTTCCTGTCACATTTGTTATTGCTAGGATGTTGTGGTGCTGTGATGATGTCTAAGCAATTGTTAAGCCAACTGGTTTCCCAATTCAGGTTAACTGTGGTCCCCATACAAGTGCTCCCCATACCTTGGAAAGAAGCCTAGGGTGATGTATCTAGCTTCTCTGGAAGTTTTAGACTTGTAAAGTTACACTTCCTAGTCTGCCTGAGTTTGTCATAGACACACAATGAGCTATGTAAAAAGCTAGTTACAGACCTGCAACCTTCATTTGTCATTTTCTCTGCCTATGGACACCTTAGGGAGAGAAAGAAATGATTCTTCGGCTTAAAATTTTTTTATGATGCAGCTGATGATGCTCTGTGCCAACAGCAGGATTATAGTGGGCTTGCTCAAAACTGAAACTTGTTGGCAAAACAACAGTGCTGGTGATGTCAAAGCTCACAGTGCTAGCAGAAAAAAAACACCTATACTGCTATAAGTTTGGATAAACTGCAGTTAGAAGCCTGATCCTGGAATCATTTTAAAGATTGGAGTGTGCACTTTTTAATAGGGCACTTGTATGGAGTTATACTACCATATGCAATGTTGTTCTACCATCCTGCTAACTACATACAAAAATTGTAAAATACAAACATACAAACAGGTCATTTGGGAGTAATCCCACTGCAAGATAAATTATGATAACTTTTTGATCATTTTCAGAGCCCCTATTTAGTATAATAAAATCTGTCCAAATGCATTTAGTAAAACATAGGCAATTTATTTACTTGCTTTATGTTATCACAATAAAATAGTGTTTTCGATCTATGCCAAAGTATAAAGCATATTGTTAATTAGTTACATTGATAGGCAAACACTCTGTATGGTAGGAGTACTAAAAAAACGCCAACAGCATAGGCTGCGAACACTGTCAAAAAAGTCCAGTGGTAATATCAAAAACAAAACAGCCCTTTACTTACAAAGTTTTATTTAGCCTTTAATACTAGGTCAAGATATTGTTGATATCTCTTTTCCTGCAGGTACTCCTTAAGGAGTCTGAAATGCTAAGAAGGATTACCATATACATTCGAGTATAAACCGATCAGAGTATAAACCAAGGTACCTAATTTTACCTGAAAAAGGAGTAAAAGTGATTGACTTGAGTATAAACCGAGGGTAGAAAATATAACCACTACTGCCTTCTGATTCTGTATTGTTTTGAGGCTTTAGTTGCCCTTTAAATGGACAGCAGAATTCCCATACAGTAGTCCCATACAGTAATAGCCATAATCGATTTCGCTATTACTGTATGGGACTACTGTATGGGGAATTCTGCTGTCCATTCAAAGGGCAACTAAAGCCTCAAAACAATACGAATCAGAAGGCAATATTTAACAATAGATACCATCCTCCTGATTCTGTATTGTTTTGATAGACAACCCCTTTAAATGTAGAGTAAATCCCACACAGTAACCCCCAATTCCTTGTGCTTTCAGATAACGTCACTACTTGTGCCGGAAAGTGAGAGCGCCGAGTGACGTCATCCGGAAGCGCAGAGGATTACTTACAATGTAAGTGGTTGACTTGAGTATAAACCGAGGTTCGGTTTTCAGGCTGTTTTTAGAGCCTGAAAACCTCGTTTTATATGGTAAGTACTGTCTGCTGTGTTCGAGTTTACTAACTGGTTTTACTTTTCCATGTTACTAATGTGTGTATATTGTCCCAGTTTTAATACACTTGTTAATGTTCTCTCCCTGCAATGAGGTTTAAGGCTTAGGCAAAAAAATGATAATCGCATGCTCTCTGAAAATAGATTGCATATTACACAGCGCATGCAGTATGGCCACCCACACATGCAAATGCTGCATATTGCACAGCGCATGCAATATGGCAAACCCATGTAAAAACAAAAAAAGAGAGCACTACCTATTTGGTACAGGTCATTTCAGATAACTTGCCCACTGACACCAATGAGTATCTTTTGGGCAGTGCCCTTGTTCGTGCTAGGTAGTGCTCTATTTTTTGTTTTTTCATTAGTGTTTGGGGACCTCATTGGGGTTCCCACTAATATGTTGTTACAATAAATATGGCCACCCACACACAATCTTTAGCACATGAGAAAAAGCGATGGTGTGACCTAGAAATAAAGGTTTCTTTTCACGGTGATAAAAACCTCGGATATTACAGCGATACTACATTGTATGTATATTGTATTGATGGTGGTAGCAGGAGGGAAGTAAAAGATGGATATCACAACACTACATTTTTTAATGTTATTTTAATTACAGAGTATAAAAAGCAATCAATCACAATAAGACAATAAGAAAAGAAATACATGTATGTTACTAAGGGGGTATAATTTAAAAAAGAAATCCAACATATGTGCGTAATGACCCATTAAAAATGTGGTTTTATATGCAATGTATATCAAGAGTCATAGCTATGTCTATTGTAAAATATAAGGAGAACTTAAGTTCAATAAAAGTTCAGTTTATTTAATTATGATGCCTGCAAAATGCTTAATGCACCTTAATGGTTACAGAGTGCACCCTTCTTAAGTGTTCTGCAAAGATTTTTTTTTTTCTACATTGTGCCATTATGTACTTGTGCTCTGCATCCCTGCCTGTCAATCAAATCCTTGATGATTCTTATGGTGACCATAGATGCTACAATTGAAAGTACTGTCTGCAGGTTGCACAATCAAATTGACCCTCAGGCAAAATATTTTCAACTGACCTGATCTGAAAAATTATTGGCTAATTGGCAACCTATCGACCATACATGATCCGGCGATCATAACCTATCAGGATATCACAATATTGTACGACCGCAATTGTTGTGTCTATATTATTATATATTAGTCTTTACTGACTACAAGGATTTTACAAGGATGGGCTTTTTAAGTTCATGTCACCTGAAAATGTGTGAATGGGTTCTATTTTGTTTCTTCTTTCTCTCTTTTTGTATCGTTCCTTACATTTTGTATCAAATTGTAAAATTACACTTATCAAAACTAAAGAATAGAGATGAATAAACTGGTGAGTTTCGCTTTTGAAAAAGGACCAAGCAGTCCGAAACATGTAGTGAGTGTAGGTCTGCAATAAAGCACTTTAACTAACTTTGGGATTGTCCTAGTCCTTGTATCACTCCATATTGCTAGATTTAAAAAAAAGAGTTTTAAGGATTTTTTTTATGCTACACATTTGGGCCAACACTGGGCCAAATTTTAGTTTTGGGGATAGACATGCCCTTTAAACATTTTTATCGCAACTTTCAAATATTCAGTTGGAATTTTCAATTTTTTAACATTTTTTTATTGATTTTTCAATCTTATTTCCAAATTATTATCAATGTTGTCTCCCATATTGGTCAGTTGGTTTAGGATCCCCCTAACCAACCCCCTAAAAAGTATATAAATAACACAATATAAATAGAATAGGTTTCCAACAAACTAGCACACAAGTGTAAATAGTACATGACTTTAATGTCTCTAAAAAGTATAGACATAAAATCCTGGGATTAATAAATAATCCCAGGATTTTATGTTTATTCTTTTATAAGGCGTTAAAGTCAGGTTCTAGTTATACTATTGTGCTAGTTAATATTAAATTTTTTATTAATCTATAAATTAAAATTAATATTATTAAGTTCTGATAAGTTCTGAAAATGTTATAAATTCCGTCAGATCCACGGACTGACATTCCGCATTGAAACTTGAAAACATTGAAAATTTGTTTCAAAATCGTGACTTATCACTAGTAAAGTAAAGTTACTTTCTAATAACACTGATAGCTGTTGGCTCTCTGCCAAGATATGTTCTACCTCACATGTTATAACATGGATCCTGCTGTTTATATCATCTGCAAACTTTTTTTTCTTCCATTTTTTCAATAATTGTAATAACTTTGAAGGGACACTTTACTGAAAAAATTACTTTGCCTTATCTTTAATTCAATACATGTAAGTAGCACTTACTCTGATTTGCGTGTGTTGCTACATGCCTTCAATCTAGCACACATTTTGTTTAGGAGCAGTATCCCTCTTTTAACCACTCCCACTTCCATCCAACCTGACTTTTTTCCCCACAAACCAACTGTCAAGCTTGCACACAGCACACAGCATTCCAACTGTCAAAATTCTGTCACCATTCCAGCTACAGTAAAATTACTCACAGAAGAATAGTTTTTGAGAGCAAGGAACTTGATTGACAGCTGAAATATAAGAAGTTTTATATTGGATATCTAAAGAAATAGGGGGCAGATCAACAAAAAAATGATACAGTGGTGGTTGGGAAGAATTATAGTTTCCCGTTATGGTCAATTTAAAATAACCCATTTTTCGGTATAGATGCCCTTTAACTTAAAGGGCAACTATAGTGTCCAAATTCAAACTTTTAAAAACCTCATACTATTAAACTGTGATTCATCCCATCCCCCAACATGTGTTTCTCTTTCCAATCCGTCCACCCATTTTGTAGATATTAGATTTATGTTTTTAAGATTCAGAGGGAGGAACTGTCAATCAAAGTGAATAGCATGTATAGTCACACCCTCCTACTGCTGTGAATTACCATATCCACTGTCCTCCCTATAAAGTAAATTACCATATCCCTCTAACTATTAACAGTACAGACGCTGCCACTATGTGTAAGACTAAGCAGGACATGCGTGTACTGGCAGATCAAGGAGAAAGTTCTAAGACCTATCTTAATAAAGTCAATAAATCTTCCAGTTATTCCCTGGAAACTCCCAGTAATCAAAGAAAAAACTGTTTTATTCCATCTCTCCCCACACACATGTAAAAGCCATAAATGAAGGTTACATGGTAACAAACCTTGTATTACACAGAGTCTGACATACAGATAATGTAATTAGCAGGGCTGCATTATTGTAAATTTATTGCATTTTATACTGAGATCATTCTGACCCAGACTGGCTACATGTGTTTTACCTGATTAACCTGTAGTTCTCTATATGTTTTCAATATGCAACTCCAACCATACACTGACTGCCCTCTGCTATTAGAGAGTGTCTTTAGGAGAAATGGTGGTAGATATAATTCAACTACACCAACAATTATTGGGGGTGTGTTTATGAGACACTATAAATCTTCATAAAATCCTTAGAGAAGCTCAGTTTCTTATAAGCAGTCAAACTAGCAGGTCTTGCCTTTGTATTTAGGTTAGAGATTTGCAAGTAAGTGGCTGGCTGTTTAGTTAAGTTGCAGGAATGAATAATCTTTGGCTCCTAAATTTATCACATTTGGAGTCATTGTGTAGCAGTCCATAAACAGCACATACATGTTGATATAACAAATAAATGATAAAAATAGATTTTTGTTTGCAGAACCTGAATTTGCTTTCCTTTAGACAAAGAGCTTGCAGAATTGTAAGCAAGCCTAATACATATGTAGTTGCACTATTAGTTTCACTATTCTCTGACAAGCACTCTCAAAGGGCAGTTAGGGGTTGTACATTGAAATCATGCAGCAAGGCTGTCAGAATCACTGCAATATAAATACAATCAGGTTGTAATTAACGCAGCCCTGTTACTTACATTAATTATAAGTGTCCCCATTTATGAGATGATCTGATAACTAAATATACACCCACTAACAATTTATTGCTCTATTGCCAGAGCAGGGATGTCCAACCTGCGGCCCTCCAGATGTTGGAAAACTACAACTTCCAGTATGCCTTGGTTTCTTCTGCAATGGAGGAATGCTGGTAGTTGTAGTTTTCCAACATCTGGAGGGCTGCAGGTTGGAAATCCCTTGCTTGCATAGTTAGGAAAAACCAACTTGGATACCTTATTATACAGAAAGAGAATGATCGGATAATCCACTGGAATGGCGGCAACTAAAGAGTTACTATGTTATGTAACACAGTAACTGTTTAGTTGTCGCCATTCCTGTAGCAGGACGCACATAAGTAAAAAGACCTTTCAAATATTACAAGAAAAAGTTTATTGCA
Source organism: Hymenochirus boettgeri (assembly GCA_019447015.1). Classification (NCBI taxonomy): domain Eukaryota; kingdom Metazoa; phylum Chordata; class Amphibia; order Anura; family Pipidae; genus Hymenochirus; species Hymenochirus boettgeri. Next base: position 151,052,295 of record CM033469.1, read on the forward strand.
AGCACTTTCTGTATTTTACTTTAAGATAACAGGTATAAAAGAGCATCTATACTGAAAAAATAGTTATATTTAGATATCCAATCTGAACTATCTTCTGCTAGGTGCAGTTTTGCAATAACTGGAATGGACACAGTGTTCATGCAAATCATGTATTTGCATGATGGGAAATTCCCTCTTCCAATGCTGCCTCTTAGTGATTACTGAGCATGCTTGCCCTTATAGAGAGTCTAGCCAGATGGAAGGAGGTGTCGGTTAAGATTAGGAGGAGAGATACTGAGCCTGAACAAATCAATTAATGTATTGAAGGAATGCAGCGACACACAAACCTCAGAGTATGTGCTACTTACATGTATTCATTTATAGATTAAGATGAGGCAAAGTCATTTTTTCACTATAGTTGCCCTTTAAAGAGGAACTGTGGTCCAAAAATGACTTTAAGTAAATTTATAGGAATTGCTCTCCTGAGAGTTTTTGCAATTTATTTCCATTGTTTATTTTGCTTAGTTTTGAAGATATTTACATTTTTTGTGTGATATGGCAGCAGCATCACCAGGTCCCCTGCACTTCCTGCTTCCTGCTCTGAAACCTGTCAGTCAATCTGCTCTGTGTCTCCTCCCCTTTGCAGCCCCCCTGGTCCCTCCCACTCATGGACCCCATGATCCCTCCAGTTGCAGGCCCCCCTTGGCCCATTCCCTTACAGCGCCATGTGGCCCCGCCCACTCATGGGTGCCTAAGCCCCACCCGTTCACAGGTGCTGTGGGCCACACTGACACCCCCCCTACCCCCCCTGAAAACTCTGTGGAAACAGCCTTTTCAAGAAGAGTGATAACTCTGCCTGAAAAGGCTGTTTTCACATAGTGAGAGAGAAGGGCTGTAGATTCCCTTACCTTCTCTGCAGCTGCAGGTCCTTCACACAGCAGAGAGGAGGAGGGACTTCCCATCTCCCTCACACACTGAGGGAGTCTGTGCTCGCTGGCGGCACTGTGCAGGAGAAGCCTGTCACATCAGCCTCCCACCCATTAACTTTCTTGTCAGTCATTTCTTTATATCTTGGGCTGTGGAGCACGTAGAGAGGTGATTGATGGCTCGTTTTAAAGGTAGGAAACTGGCCTTTCATTTTTTTAAATTTAACAGTTAAGTATAAAACAAATACCTAGAAGTTATTAACAGTCATTCAAGATGCGACTGTATGCTACCTGCCATGGTATTTATTGATGTGATTGTGCACGCCTAGCATAAAAGAGGAAGAAGGAGGTCATGCAAAAGCATCAAAATATAAAGTTGACAACTATTTGCATGTTTGCTTGCCAGAGGCAAAGGAGAAGGGAGCATGCAAGCAAGACACACTGGAAGAATTAAGAAGGGAGACAAGAACAAATTAACTTTATTCTAGAGAAACGAGTTTTTAAAAACAATGAGGGTGTTTTCACTATGAGTAAGGTAAGCATTTTAACACTTGTTTATCTGAGGTTAGTTATCCCTTAAAGCATAACAGGAGTAAATGTGCTACAATATTAAGAAGCACAATGTATTTTTGCAGGCATAACATAATTTTGGTCATATATTTAGTTACATAGTATTTGAGGTTGAAAAAGGACACGCCCATCTAGTCCAACCTTTTTAGGCTACTTATTATCCCTGCCTATCATTAAAACGTTGGATTGATAACCTTAATTTCTAAGTAGCTTTAAATATAATGGTGAGGTTGTCTAAAACAACAATAAAGCCTTTCACTAAACTAAAAGTTAAAAAAAACAGACAACATGTAAAAAAGTCAGAGCGCCTGTTGGAAAAGTGGGGATGGATTTCTTCACTAAGCTGTGTGATGCCACTTCTGCTTATTCTAAAGCAGCATTTGGATATAAAGGTACGTATCTTTAAAAATATAACTTTAAGAAAATGTAAGGCAGTAATCAGGATGCAGCATAGTGGTGATATTTTCAAAAATAGTTAATATTTGCTGTTTAGTTCTCCTTTAAGCTAAAATCCATTTAGTTCCTGTAAAAGGACATTCTGGTATGTCATTAAAAATTAACTTTAGTCTCTTAAAAGCCTATATTAACAGAACATTTCAAATAGCTGTCTTGTTATAAAATATTTCTAGATAAATGCACGTAAGCAACAAAAAAAACAAAACAAAACTAAACTAAAACAAAACACATTTTCAATTTAATTTCCTTCAGTCCAAAGTTTGATTGTTAAATGTGTCAGAAAGGCGTGTGTTAACAAAAATGTAATTTGTGTATTTCCTGGTAGCAAATTGACAACCTCTCAATGACTTTATGTTACAGTTGAGCCCAAGTTTGGAAGCTGGCCAAGTTTGGAAGCTGGCCAACACTTAAAAGGACACTTGATTGCTATTGAAATGGTAAATAAAAGAGGCACATTAAGCTTTCAGACCATTTCTCTTTTTAAAACAGAAGTCGATTATAGTCAGGTATTTACTAATCCACTACACATCAGAACATTACAAATATTTGGTATGACAATTGCGTTCATAAATGTTTGTACAGGAAACAGCTGCCAACCATGTGGAGATATTAATTTTCATCTGAAAACGGTGACCATAAAGAGGAAGAATTTTTTCGTACTTACTGTTGCTATTTTGGTTTTAACCAAACATTCACTTTCTACTAGATACTCATGACATGTTTTGAACAGCTGAAGCATCTTGGGAAGTAGGCACAGCGTAAATCCATCTTGTTTCTGCCCGTAGAAGTCTATTTGTAAGATCTCCACCTCTGATATTACTTTGTACTGAGTCAATACCAAAGAATTTCAGTCCTTTGTTAGAACTATTATGAAATTTGGCAAAGTGTGCTGCAACACTGCAACACTTGAAATTACTTTACCTTCTCTCCAATGCCGCTCTGCAAGTTTTATGTTTGATAGATGTTTACTCATCCGTGATTTCATCATCTGTTCAGTCTTCCCTACGTATAATTTGTTACAAGGGCAACTTATGCCATAAATAACGTTTCTGGATTTACAGTTGCAAGCCCAAACACTCCGCGACTCCCGCCGATCCTGGGGATGATATGTCACTGCATGTACGTCTGCTTCATCAGGCATTAATAGGTAGCTCAGTAACCAGGGTGTAGGGAAATCTGAGTAGGATTACTAATATCACAGTGCCTCCTGTTTTTAAATTTAATGTGCAGTACTAAAATGTCCTTGCATACTGCTTATATTAAAATTGATTTTCTCTTGTTTTTCTAATACAGTATTACTTAATAGGACAATATAAAATGTACAGATTAGCACACTGAAAAATAGATCACCACAACCTGTAGATTGCTATTCTAATATAAAATCTATGGGCCAGAACAAATTCCTTGCAGAGCCAGATATTATATTGCATGATATGTATGTGGGAGCTGTAGAAAGGAAGAGGAGGGGAAGTTTAAAAACACATCGAAATACATAATAATAAAAAAAAAAATACGACAAAACACACCAACCAACTCCGTTGTAGCATATCCACAGTGGTTTATCTTGACAAATTTTAGCCTTTTTGTCACATGATCTCTCATGTTACATGTGTAAGCTTGTTTTCTCTTTATTTACTTCTCCGTTATATGCAGGCCTTTTGTTGCTGCTAGATTTGTTCATGCTGGTTTGTGGTATTGCACAGGCTATGCTGAATAAGTGCCTGTAAGTAAGGCTGGCCTTATTTGTTTTTCTGATAAATGCATTGTTAAAATCTCACTTTTTCAGGTAGCAGTAGTCTGTACAATGCTCTATATTGAATACATTCCTTCCCCTCTTTAAATGCTCATTGTTTTTTTAACACTTTTTTTGTGCTCCTATATGAAGGCTTATCATTAAAGCATTTTAAGTGACACTTTGGATAACTTTGCCTGAAAGTAATAGAACTTATGAAATATCTGGTTACACATACATGTACCGTAATAAACTGGTAAAATAGCAGTTGGCTTTGCAGGCAAGTAACTAACTTTTTTAAAGGGCATGTCCACCCCCTTATAAAAAATACCGTTATTAATAAATACATTGTTACGTATTTCATAAAAGTAGTCTCTTTTAACTGTTTGTGTGTGGTTAAGATGGGAAGTTATCCATGGCATCCCATATTTTAGTAATTTGGGGAAATCCTCTTCCTAATATAACATTATTTATGGTATGGTATTATTATTGATAAGCCACACGATCCACTGTTTATACATGTAGTGTTCCGTGATTAAATCCATTTTAGAAGCTATGGTTTTCCATGCAATACAAGGGTTCCCTGAAGTACATGTCGTATCTAGTTATCTGTAGTTTTGTTTCCCCATCCAATATACCCAGCAGCACAACCTGCTATCATTGGATATAAATCACCTATTTTGAGCATACGTCTCCCACCACTTCATCACCCAAGGAATTTAATTATTGGGCAATCCCATATCAAGTGTCAAAATATCAAACCATCACTGTGACCTTTTGGGCATTCTGTGGAGTTTCTTGGACTAATATATTGAGCATATAGATGTCTGATGCAGTATCTATATGTTTATTAGTCCTGTAATTTGCTGCTGGGCACACCAGTGTATGTGATCTTGCCATTTCCTCCCAATCAAGACCTCCGTCAAATCAGAGATATATAGGAGACCACCTTTGAATTATCCTATTTTTGTATTGGTAGTCTGCTGGCAATTAATCATAGTATAACTTGTACTTAGTCCCTGTCTGCCTTGAGTCTTTACAAGGCATGTCCACCCCAAAATTAAAAATTGTCCCCAATTAAAATGCCTTATTTGTATGGCTTGGAGTTCTCTATCCAACAGAAATGGGGATATATTGCACTCAATTTGCATTTAGAGCAATGATTTGCTTTAATTATGTGAGGGGGTACACATATAGGCACAGGCTAGATAAACTGCAAAGGACAACTGCTCCTTTATCACTTGAGAAAGTGTCCTGTGACTGTTGCACTTTTCCTATGGTATAGCATTGACGTGGACCGAGGACGTACGGTCAGAGGCAGATACTTTTGGAGGAGTGGAGTTCAATAAGTCGTGAGTTACTAGCCTCAGTAGCCATTTTAAAGGGCATGTCCGGCATAAAAAAACTTTTCATAGAAATGTACAACTCCCCCCCAAACCTGTTTCTTATTTCCCCATACTACAGCCAAAGATGCCCCTGAAGTAACTTACCTGTACCTGGTCCCTCGCCGCATGGTGCCTCCCCCTTCTTCTGTTTCAAGCCAAAACAGGAGCAGTGAGGCACTGCGTTGACAGCCATTCACTTCCTGGTATGTGCTGTCAAGTAATTGGATGTGACATGAACGGGTCCTTATACTTTTGTTCCACAAACGACCCTGTTATGTACACTTGTTCATGACCATAACCGGTTAGATAGTTTGCGCTGTATTCAAATAAGGAAAGGTTGCGCTACAATAATCGTGTTTTCTCGTAATGCTGGTGCATCGTGCATCACAGTCTAACGGTAATCAATGATTCTGTGACACATACTATATTGTCAGAAACCAACAGTCATTCATTAAAAAAATTACGAGAATACTCGTGGATCATTGACAGTTCGTTGTACTTCTTAAAGTGGCAATGATAGCAGGTCTCTGTTTTCTGATGATACTAACTATGCAGATGATGTGCAGTTGTTGTAAGCAACCCTAGATAGATTATCAAATGGGCAGCAGAGTGGCAGATGAGTTTCAATGTTGATAATGTTTGGGGTTAATCCTTGTGCCACCTCACACCATAATAACTGTGTTATGATAATCTCTAATGAAAAGATTTGGGGTTCTAGTAGTTAACAGACTTCCTGTAGCAACAATGCCAGATATAGCAATGGCTAGAGCTAGCAAGATATTGTCTTGTATAAAGAGGGGGATAGATTAAGAGAGAAAAATATTACTGTATATACTCGAGTATAAACCGAGTTTTTTCAGGCTGTAAAACCAGCCTGAAAACTTGGACTCGGTTTATACTCGAGTCACTAGGTTGAAGGTACCCGTAAGCGTCCTCTCCATTCCGGCAGCAGCGTCCTCATCCTTCCGGCAGCCGCGACGATCATTCATGTACTGGCGCGCCGGCCGACGTCACTGCCCGGTGCCAAGCCCGCGCCCAATTAGTGACGTCAGCCGCTCGCCTGTACAGGGAATGAGCGCTGCGGATGCCGGAATGGAGAGGACGCTGCTGCCGGAATGGAAGAACGCTGCTGCTGGAATGGAGAGACACTTACCCTTCAATGCCAGCAACAGGAAACCCTTGGATGGAGGAGAGCCCACAGCTCCTGGATGAAGGAGAGCCCACAGGTACAAACTGAACTGGGTGGGAGGGTGAGGGTGGCATTCAAGATGTTTGGAAACGACAACTCCCAGCTAATAAGCATGCTGGGAGTTGTAGTTTCCAAAAATCTTGAATGTCACCCTCACTTGGCATTCAAGATGTTTGGAAACTGCAACTCCCAGCATGCTTAATTAGCTGGGAGTTGTAGTTTCCAAACATCTTGAATGCCAGTTACTACCCTCGGTTTATAATCGAGTCAACAACTTTTATTAGATTTTTTAGGTGAAATTGGGTACCGTCGTTTAATACCTCGGGGCGTTTATACCGAGTATATGTGGTATTCTCCCTCTTTACTGGTAAGGCCTCATTTGGAATATGTGGTCAGTTTGAAAATCCATTTACAAAAGGGACATTTTGGAAATGGAATAATTTCAGAGAGGGCAACTAAAACGCAATAGGGAATGGAGGGACTTGACTATGCTGGCAGATTAAACAAGTTAGGACTGTTTACATTTTTACAATTGTGCGGGGATATGATCACTTTATACAAATATATTAAAGGGTATCTCCACTCGTTTTAGAAGAACGGGAGGTAAAGGAGATGTGCCTTACCTTCCGTTCTTCAATAAAACACACAGAGCCAAGAGAAGGTAAGAAACTTACCCGCGTCGCTCGCTCCCCCGGCGTAGTCTGACATGTCCCGACGGACCTTGTCTTCTATGCGCATGCGCGATCTTCGCATGCGCGATTATGCTTGTCGTAGAGTAACGGTCCGTCGGGACCTGTCAGACCAAGCGCCGGGGGAGTGAGCGGTAAGTTTCTTACCTCTCTCCTGGCTCCTGTTTGTTCTATTGAAGAACGGAAGGTAAGGCACATCTCCTTTACCTCCCGTTCTTCAATAAAACGGGATTCCAAAAATTTCTAAAACGAGTGGAGATACCTTTAATGGGTTATCATGTACATCCTTTAAAGGGCATCTATAGTGGTAAAATTAACTTTTTTTCTTTCTTTCCATGTGTTCTATAATTCCCCCAACCCCCAGAGTCTTCACTTTTTTCAGATTACCTCTCTGTACCAGTTACACCAGTTAGAGAGAATCATGATTGCATTCCTCTACTCCTACTTGGACTGTCAATCAAATCCCTGTGATGTGATCCCCCCTCCTTGCTCTGTAATAAAACATAGAGTAAGAGCATTAGCAGGAGAGAGTGGAAGCTTTGATGGTAGATATAAAGCTGCACTTGACCCCCTTCTTAATAGCTTTCACTGATTGATGATGGGTCACAAAGTAAGAATCGTAAACTGTATGGAGCTCCTTCTTCCGTGTCTCCAGAACAGCTTGCTTTCTATTGGCCACTGTGTGTGTGGTTTTTTTCAGGATGTTGAACATTTAACTTCTACTGCACATGATAAGCCTGTTGGTTAGCCGGAGTTGAGACATGGGAGGTAACAGAGGGAGGGGGAAGGGGGGAGTGCTGCACACAGATCTGAAACCATGGTTAAACAGAGTCACTGACAGAGATAGGATTAAGGCCAGCACAGAGTTAACGAATTTAACTTTGCAAAGGGGCGATGTGTTTTTTTCACTATAGATGCCTTTAAGATTAGAAGAAAGTAAATTCATCTTCATTTAGAAAGTATTCTTTACAGTAAGAACAGTGAAACTGTGGAAGTGTCTTCAGCAAATGTGGTAATCGCAAGTTCATTTAATAGCTTAAAAATGGGTTGATTAAGTTCTTAAAACTAAAAAATATTGAGAATTACTGGTACTAATGCATGTACTGTAGTACTGGTTATATTTTTTTTTGCTTCCTCAATCAACTTTTATGTAGGGTTAAAGAGGAGGGTTAAAAGGTTGGAATAGATGGACATATGTCTTTATTCAACCTCAATTACTATTTTCAAATGTTGGCTATCCCGATGTTGTTACTGAGCAGATCATGCCACAACTCTTTGTCTTTCTTAATGATGTCATAGGGACTAATAAAGAACATTGGTAGGCAACTTTACTAATGCTAGCTTTTCGCTGATGCAATCGTAAAAGTTTTTTTATGTCGTCTCTGAAGGTTTATGACTTTTCCCTATCTGCTGATTTATATGGGCAGTCTTCATCCTCTGTCAGTGGCCTAGTCTGGTAACAATACATGTTTAAAAAAAAAAAAGGACAATATATTTTTCATACAGCACTGTAGGCCATTATAAGGATTTTTATGATATATATAATACTAAACCTTCCAAAAAAACCCCAAACAAAATAGAGGTTAAAGTGCAACTGTTGTCTTAGGTTAAATAAAAGCTTGCATTCTTTCCTTTAAAAATAAGCCCTGAATCACATCTCTGGCTCTCCTGCTTCCAGCCGGAGAGAACATCACCTGGCCTTTACTACACCCCTCTTTCCCGGGTGAGAAGCATGCTCAGTTAAGATTTATTGCTGTGGAAAACAGGAAATATCTCAACAGAATTTTTTTTAAAAATGAGAAGGGGAGCCTATTAATACAGTCAGAGGCTGGTCACATGGCTAAAACAGGTACATTGCTGAACCTTTCCAGCATAACTTCTCACAAATTTTACCTAGAGATTAGGGTTCATTTTGAAGGTACGATAGAAGGCTTTTTATATAACACTAAGCATTTTGGAAAGATTGGGAGACCACAGTTGCCTTTAGAAAATTAATAATTTACACAAGTTGATTTTTTTGCCCAAACTGACCGATATTTTCGTATAGTTTGCTTATGGTAAATGGTTGATCGGGATGAAAAATTTGGCTGTGTTACCCAGCCTAAAGGTGTTCACATATTCAATTTACTTACCGGACCGAGCACTCCCCTCGACTTCGATTGATACCTGACAGAACCGCCTCTCCCGTTCTTCTATGCGACCGACATGCAATCACAAAATGTGGGATTTGCGATCGCATGTTGGTCGCATAAGATGGAAGAGGCGGTTCCGGCAGGATCAATCAAATATTGCGGGAGCGCTCGGTCGGGTAAGTAAAATTGTATATATGTATGGCCACCTTGTCATTCACAAACCTCCATTTTCAGCTGTAGGATTGGTTTGTTTTGGGTTAACAATTACAGTGTTCATTATCAAACTTCCACTTTAAAGTACAAGGTATCACAATGTAAGAGTTACGTAATTTGATCAGGATTGTGTAATTGCAAATTACAGATTCCAATGCAAATGGCCATTACATGTCCATGTTAAGGGCCATACACACAACTAAATCCAATTGGGTCCCCATCCATGATACAATCCATGCGACAATCTGTAATATAGTGATAACTATTCAACACGTACAGGTTGGCATTTCATTGACCGAAATGATTGGCTTTTGATTTTTCTTCAGATTCCCGGGCAATCGAATCAACAGATGAGATGTGGCCCAGCCATCTGTGTGTATCTCTGTGTATCTGTACCCGTGTGTATCTCAGTGTACCTGTGTAGTCCAAATGTCAGCAAATTGTGGATTCCCAACAGGTAAGTTGTGAGGTGCTCCCCCTGAGGCCTGTGCCACGTCAGGTAAACATCAAATCAATTTAGAATATGCAGGGAGGCACACTCAGGTAGCGATTAATAGTAAACTTTCATTTAGCCCTGAGGAAGGGGGTTGGACCCCCCGAAACGTTGTGTATCTGGCTTGTATGTTGAGCACTCAATAATGAAAGTTTACTATTAATCGTACCTGAGTGTGCCTCCCTGCATATTCTAAATTGATTCACCTGTGTAGTCCTCTGTGTATCTGGCCTTCAGAAGACATTTCTAATGCAAACAGTTCGATGTATATCACTAGTATTATTGATCCTAAAAAGTCCCGGAACGAGATAGAAACCATACGTGCTACGTAAGTCATCAAGCTAATAATAGCCCACTTGCAATCCAGCCATCCCCGCTCCTCCTCTTCCTCTGTCATCATCATCTTCATCACCATGTTCCACCTCTTCATGTAAACGCCTCTTTGTACCCCCACTGTACACACACACACCTCTACTTCTCCATCCCAAGATTTCTATCCATCCACTCAGCAGCGGGCGAAGCCTCCTTGTCCCGAACCTGTTCCACCACCCACAATCTAGGCCCGAACAGAGAAGCCTAAAGGATAGAGAGCGGCGAGTCTCCCTGACAGTCGAACAGAAGGGACAAGGGGGACAAAGGCAACCAGCCACACGCCACACGCTACCGGATCGTACACAACACCCAGGGGGGATACAATCGGCTGGGGCCCAGCTCTCACCCCCCTTCCTGCATGTATTTACTGTCAGCCCTTACCACACAGCGAGCAGCAGGCCCAAACGAGAGCAACACAAGGCTAGCGGCTACGGAACCGGGCAACGCGGCGCTGAATGCAGGTGAGAGGGGGGGTGCTCGGCGCTTTGTCTTGGCATGCCCCTGTATGTGCACGTGTAACAGAGCTTGATCCCCCTAGCCAGGCCCTGCCATCTGCATACAGAGAGTGTGTGGGGGGGTCCTCCTCCCAACAAACTGTTGAGCAACAACTCCCAGCAGACCTCATGGCTTTTAGGGTTTAACTCGGGATTTAGAAGTGACCCTTGTCTCGGTTTAGGGGCCTTGCTGGGAGTTCACTTTATTAATGTTCAAGGCCCTTCATTATAACAGGATGGGTTCCAATGGACCTAGTCCCTTATTTCTGTGGTGTCTGGTGTAATGATCTGCTGGGACCGGTCTGAGCTGTAAGGGATTGGGATAGCTCACTGCTAAGGACTCACTTCCTTCATGTAGGCCACCATTTTCCTTTATTGTTTTTGTTATTGGTTTTGCACATGTTCTGTAGCTGAGCCTCGGAGGGTTTTGTTCTTCTCCATCTACTTTTCATTATACATTGAGGTTAATTAGAAAACTTTCTTGATCTGGTTACTGTTCACCGAACCTCCTGCAAGTTCTCTTTCCCTTATTAACGTCCTGCTATCTGTTTATGTTTTATTATGTTCCCTATTTTCTTCTTTTTGGTTTTCATCTGACCTTTAAAGGGAGGTGAATGGATGTTTTGTGGAGTGCAGCTCCCCCCCCCCCCCCAGGTTGCATCAATGGGAAGATTTTGAGCCGTATTTCCCAAACAATGTTCTCGAGCGTTAAACATTTCTATATCAATACTTAAATAGTCACCTTGAAACTATAACTCCAATCATTAAACCCTGCTATCAAGCCTTAAACACTTTTACGGATTTATAACAACAGTGCCCAAATAAAATCAAATCCTGATCTGTAATAAGCAATGGATATTTAAGATAACCCTTGCTTTAAAAAATGCCTTTTTATGTAATTGTTATGTATGCCTTCTGCATCCCCCCCCCGATATTAATATTGTTACTTTTTTTCGATTTGTAAATGGGTCTGATCAGCATTACATGTACACTTCGACTTTTTCTTTTCCAAATTGAGCATAATCATAATTTCTGAAACTATGGTGGATGCTGCAAATAAATTTTATCATTAAGACTGGTATGCAAAATTTATGTTTGTGCCATTGATAGTTTTTTTTATATTGCAGGCTTGTTAGACTGATGGGCTCCCTGTTTAAGGTTGCTGCCATGCAATCAACGTACGTAATGCTCATGAAAGTGCTATCACAATGCAGCATTTTCCCGCGCATTACCATGCATTTGTAAAGTATTTAGTTCAATCTATCTTTTGAGCGTGAAAAAATGGTGATCGCATGCGCTACAAAAGGGATCACCACGCATACAGTTGTGGCATGCCTTCAAAGCAGTGCTTGTTTTGCTCAGACTAAGTATTCCCTCTCCCTCTTAAAGGACAGTATATACTCCCCTTTTTGCTGTTCCATAGCTGCATAGTACCCAGTGTGAGGACCTAAACCGCGAAGTCCTTAGTCCTGTGTACTTTACCTAACAGCTTAGTTTCATACATACATCCTAGTTTCCATCAGTGCTTCATTCCTTTCATCTGCCACTGTCGGTGACAGTCTGCAATATAGCCAATGGAATACAGGCTTCTTTCCAGAGCATGTCTTCCTATTGGCTGCATCATGGTGTGGATGAGGACCGCAACACCAAGGGAAACTTGTAAGTGTAAGTTCAGCTGTAAGGTAAAGTACCTAGGGGCCAGGGCTTGGCGTTTGAATCCTCTCCCAGGGTACTTCTAAAGGGAGGTAGGAGAGTAAATTGTCCTTTTAGCCACTTCCCACTTCCCTTTTTCAGACAACATCTCTTTGAGGACAAGCTTGCTTGGTAAGCACTGGGAGAAGAATTTTACACATACCAAGTGCCCCCCCTAAAGATGCAGTTCAGAGTGATGCAGAGAGCGATGATGAACGGTCGTCAGGAAAGCTCGGAACTGTGGTACACCACATTAGTGATAAAGAGCCAATCCCTCACTGCCGCCGGGATCGACCCTTTATCTTGTATGTGTGTACCCAACTTATGATAAGGCGTATAGTAGTCTATACATAATAGCCAAATCCAGTATGGCTATTACTGTATGGGCTACTGTGTGGGAATTCTGCTGTCCATTTAAAGGGCAACTGAAGCCGGAAAACAATACAGAATCAGAAGGCAATTTTTATTAATAGATACCATCCTCCTGATTCTGTTTTGGTGGGTTAGTTGCCCTTTAGATCCCACACAGTAACCCCCAATACCATGGCACTCCAGGTGTTTGTAAACTACAAATCCCAGCTACTAAAGCATGCTGGGAGTTGTAGTTTACAAACATCTGCAGTGGAACTGCACACACCCCTACCCCCCCTCCCAGACCTGTACTAACTTGGAAATATCGGTAGAATCTGGCTGTGACTGCATCCACTGACCTCCTACCTGAAGGTTATTCACTAACTTCAATGAGGAATCCAGCTGCCGCATCTGCTGACAATCCCCCTGAAGGCTCAGTCACTAACTTCAATGAGGAATCTGGCTGCAGCATCCACTGATGATCCACAATTTCCAAGCGAGGAACAACCCCCCCGACGGCTGAGCGCTACAACCGCGACAGTCGTCCATGCATGCATTCAGTCGGGGGTCGTTTGCCGATCTGCCAGGCGGATCAATGAACCCCCGACTGAACACATACACACGGACAGTTCTTGCGTCATTCATCGCGTGTAGCGCTCAGCCGTCGGGGATCGTTCCTTGCTCGGAAATTGAGTGTGTGTACGAGCCTTAAATGTTTATCTTGCTTCTTTTAACAATTGTGAGTTTCAGTTCTTGGTCCTGTTTAAAGAATATTGAAGGCTATGTATTAATGCAAAGAGGGTATATATATATATATAGATATATATATATATATATCATAATAATATATATATTATGCATCCAATACAATATAACCACATCATGCTGGCCAGCTACAAAGAGGAGAAAAAAAACATACAATGTATTAGGAAGATGAAAGCTAAAAAGTAACGTACAAACGAAGTATAAATATTGCCCACTGTAGTAAAAGACAGCAGCTATAAATGGAAAACAAAGTACATATCGACACGGCATTCAATTTGTGGGACATCCAATAAAGTAAGTATCCTCTGGAAAATGTTTATAAATGGAAGATAGTCCCCTGGGGGTGCGCACACCTAAAAATCAGGATAGCGAGAGTCACAAAGATACAAATGTAATTCTTCTTCTACCGCTAAGGTGTTTGTAACAGCACGGTAGGTATCAATCCCTTCGGTCCCCCGACTCTGACACTTTTCGTCCGTGGCTCAGCACGCTCTTGAGATCCAAAGAAGGGTTGGTGAGGTATTCACCGAGAGTAGCGTCCCCCAGAACTTTCACACTAATCTCAATGCGGTAATCAGCATGCAAGCCCAAACACTCCGCACTCCCGCCGATCCTGGGGATGATATGTCACTGCATGTACGTCTGCTTCATCAGGCATTAATAGGTAGCTCAGTAACCAGGGTGTAGGGAAATCTGAGTAGGATTACTATATCACAGTGCCTCCTGTTTTTAAATTTAATGTGCAGTACTAAAATGTCCTTGCATACTGCTTATATTAAAATTGATTTTCTCTTGTTTTTCAATACAGTATTACTTATAGGACAATATAAAATGTACAGATTACACACTGAAAAAATAGATCACCACAACCTGTAGATTGCTATTCTAAGTATAAAATCTATGGGCCAGAACAATTCCTTGCAGAGCCAGATATATATATTGCATGATATGTATGTGGGAGCTGTGAAGAAGAGGAGGAGGAGTTTAACACATCGAAATACAATAATAATAAAAAAAAAATAGCGACAAAACACAACCACCCAACTCCGTTGTAGCATATCCACAGTGGTTATTCTTGACAAATTTTAGCCTTTTTGTCACATGATCTCTCATGTTAAGGTGTAAGCTTGTTTTCTCTTTATTTACTTCTCCGTTATATGCAGGCCTTTTGTTGCTGCTAATTTGTTCATGCTGGTTTGTGGTATTGCACAGGCTATGCTGAATAAGTGCCTGTAAGTAAGGCGGCCTTATTTGTTTTTCTGATAAATGCATTGTTAAAATCTCACTTTTTCAGGTAGCAGTAGTCTGTACAATGCTCTATATTGAATACATTCCTTCCCTCTTTAAATGCTCATTGTTTTTTTTAACACTTTTTTGTGCTCCTATATGAAGGCTTATCATTAAAGCATTTAAGTGACACTTTGGATAACTTTGCCTGAAAGTAATAGAACTTATGAAATATCTGGTTACACATACATGTACCGTAATAAACTGGTAAAATAGCAGTTGGCTTTGCAGGCAAGTAACTAACTTTTTTAAAGGGCATGTCCACCCCCAAACTATAATCCCCCCCAACTACTGGCCCCACATGTAGTGTAGTTTAATCCTTACCTAACATCCCAGCTCCATAGGGTTCTCCTGTAGTCCCCCCCCAAAGTCCCAAAAACTGCCCACCAGAGGCTAGCAGTCCATATAGGACTCTGCCTCCTACCTGGCCTCAGGTAGATTTTTGCCATGCGTACTGCAGCCCTTCTCCCTCTCCCTCCCTCTCCCGATTCCTCCCCCCTAGCATTTAACCCTTTTAGTATAGGCTTCCCACTGGTCCCCCAGCCCCAACCGCATAATTTTTATTTTAAGATAGCTCCCCCAACTCTTACTTACCTCTCCTCCTCTTTCCTCCGCTGAAGTGACTGCCGGCAGCCGCGTCCGTGATTGGCTGCAGCTCAGCCAATCACAGACGCGGCTGCCGGTCCCCCCTCTGCTTGCATTTCTCGCAAGCAGAGGGCCGGGAGCGCGGCGGAGGAAAGAGGGGAGGTAAGTAAGAGTTTGGGGGGCTTTCTTAAAATAAAAACTATGCGTTGGGGCTGGGGGACCAGGGGGAAGCCTATATTAAAAGTTTGATTTAGGGTGGACATACCCTTTAAGGGTGATTATACCCTTTAAACCATGATTTGGCCTGTTTAAACTAACAACCAATGCTTTGTGGTAGTTTAACGATGTATCACTGCATGTACCGTCTGCTTCATCAGGCATTAATAGGTAGCTCAGTAACCAGGGTGTAGGAAATCTGAGTAGGATTACTAATATCACAGTGCCTCCTGTTTTTAAATTTAATGTGCGTACTAAATGTCCTTGCATACTGCTTATTAAAATTGATTTTCTCTTGTTTTTCTAATACAGTATTACTTAATAGGACAATAAAATGTACAGATTACACACTGAAAAAATAGATCACCACAACCTGTAGATTGCTATTCTAAGTATAAAATCTATGGGCCAGAACAATTCCTTGCAGAGCCAGATATATATATTGCATGATATGTATGTGGGAGCTGTAGAAAGGAAGAGGAGGAGAGTTTAAACACATCGAAATACAATAATAATAAAAAAAAAAAAAAAATCGACAAACACACCAACCAACTCCGTTGTAGCATATCCACAGTGGTTATTCTTGACAAATTTTAGCCTTTTTGTCACATGATCTCTCATGTTAAGGTGTAAGCTTGTTTTCTCTTTATTTACTTCTCCGTTATATGCGGGCTTTTTGTTGCTGCTAATTTGTTCATGCTGGTTTGTGGTATTGCACAGGCTATGCTGAATAAGTGCCTGTAAGTAAGGCTGGCCTTATTTGTTTTTCTGATAAATGCATTGTAAATCTCACTTTTTCAGGTAGCAGTAGTCTGTACAATGCTCTATATTAATACATTCCTTCCCCTCTTTAAATGCTCATTGTTTTTTTAACACTTTTTTGTGCTCCTATATGAAGGCTTATCATTAAAGCATTTTAAGTGACACTTTGGATAACTTTGCCTGAAAGTAATAGAACTTATAGAATATCTGGTTACACATACATGTACCGTATAAACTGGTAAAATAGCAGTTGGCTTTGCAGGCAGTAACTAACTTTTTAAAGGGCATGTCCACCCCCAAAACTATAATCCCCCCCAACTACTGGCCCCCAATGTATGTGTAGTTTAATCCTTACCTAACATCCCAGCTCCATAGGGTTCTCCTGTAGTCCCCCCCCAAATCCCAAAAATGCCCACCAGGAGGCTAGCAGTCCATATAGGACTCTGCCTCCTACCTGGCCTCAGGTAGATTTTTGCCATGCGTACTGCAGCCCTTCTCCCCTCCCTCCCTCTCCTCTTCCCGATTCTCCTCCTCTAGCATTTAACCCTTTAGATAGCTTCCCACGTCCCCCAGCCCCAACCGCATAATTTTTATTTAAGATAGCTCCCCCAACTCTTACTTACCTCTCCTCTTCCTCCTCCGCTGAAGTGAGCTGCCGGCAGCCGCGTCCGTGATTGGCTGCAGCTCAGCCAATCACAGACGCGGCTGCCGGTCCCGCCCCTCTGCTTGCATTTCTCGCAAGCAGAGGGCCGGGAGCGCGGCGGGAAAGAGGGGAGGTAAGTAAGAGTTTGGGGGGCTTTCTTAAAAAAAAACTATGCGGTTGGGGCTGGGGGACCAGGGGAAGCCTATATTAAAAGTTTGATTTAAGGGTGGACATACCCTTTAAGGGTGATTATACCCTTTAAACCATGATTTGGCCTGTTTAAACTAACAACCAATGCTTAGTGGTAGTTTAAACGATGTATTTATTTATTTACAGTGTGTTTTAATTTCTCTTACAAGCTATTAAAAGTGTGTTAATTTTTTTTGGTAACTTGATTTTTTAAATTTTTTTTTTAAAAACCTTATACTATTTATATTTCATATTTATATTATTTACTTATTTTTGTCAATACTGAATATTATGCACAAATTAGAGTGCACACTCCTTAGTAATAGATGCCATTCAGTATATACATTGTGGTGAAGCCGTTCTTGATTTTTTTCTGTATTTAAATACCCATGGGGATGGAAGTGTACACTAATAAAATAATAATCTTCAAATTTGCCAGTTACCTTTAGGGAACACACCTGCATGGATCTGTAGGTTTTTTTTTTTTTGGTGGTTTCATATGTCCACAATTGGCTAGTTGGCTAAGTTTGACTGATTAATTTGTTGTGTTTGTATTGTGTCAACTTCCCCAAGGAAATTTAATTTCTAAGATTAATCAGTGTCTACTATCTCCTTTGTCAAATCAAACAAATGGGTTAATAAAAATAATTTGTACTGAAAGTTTTGGCTGATTAATTAGAGTGCATTGACCCCTATAATAAAAAATTGTGTATAGGTAAACTCACCCTCCTCAAACCCTGATGCAATAGTTCGACATCGAGAGATGTAAACTAACCTGAAATGCTCCTGATGTTTTAAATCTTTCTGCTTCCTGTTTCTTTCATTTAGCAGCTGTCGTCATGGATGTAACCAATCATCACAGCAATTTCCCCATAGCTGCCTCCTTTGATCATGTAAAAGCTTGTACAAAAGCTTGGGGGGAGCTTGAAGAGAAGTTAGGAACTTTTGAGAGGCAGTGGGAAAGGGGAGAGCTTAATTTTCTTCTACAGATTAGCCTTGTGTCGCTCTACTTTGTAACTATTTTGTTTTGCGGGAGATTTACCTACCGGTATTTATCATTTATTGAGGGGGAACCTTTATATATTTGGTTTTGACAGTCAATTGGGATGAAATATTAGTTTCTGTGTAGACAGCGTTGCTTCTTGAGTAGTAAGCACTTGATAAATTTTGCATTGTAAAGCTGAGAGATCAGCTGTGTAAGTAATGAAAGGAGAGGTTTTGGTAAAAAGTAAATCCTATGGAAATTTGCTGGTTGGGGTGAGGAAACTTAACATGATGCTAAAATTTTGTGTTTAGGATGGACCTACCCTAAAGATATACAGGGATATTCAATAAATATTCTTATCATTAAAAATGGTGCTAATTTTGCTCCAACCAATCAGATCTTATCTACCGTATATACTCGAGTATAAACCGAGGTACCTAGTTTTAGCTTAAAAAGGAGAAAAATATTGACTCGAGTATAAACCAAGGGGGTTAGTATTTGCCACTTAAGATATTTGGAAACTGCAACTCCCAGCATGCTTTATTGCTATACAAACATCTTAAGTGGCAAATACTTGCAAATAGGGGTAAATCTCCTTTATTTGTGCATACATATGCACAAATAAGAAGGTTTTACTCTTATTTGTAAGTATTTGCCACTTAGAGTTCTCCTACCTTGTCCGGCGCCACTCGCTCCTCGCTTCGCATCCTCTTGCGCATCCGGATGATGTCACTACTTGGCGCCGCAAAGTGAGAGGCGCCGAGTAGTGACATCATCCGGATGCGGATCGCGCGGACAAGGTAGAAGAAGTTGACTCGAGTATAAACCGAGGTAAGATTTTCAGGCTTTTTTTAAAGCCTAAAACCTCGGTTTATACTCGAGTATATACGGTAACATTTGAAAGTGAACATCTGATTGGTTGGGGAAAAATTTTTAATGATAAAAACTTTCATTGAATAACCCTGGTAGTGCCTTTAAAAGGCAACAAGTTGGAGTTAAACAAAAGTAAGATCAAACTTCTATTTGTACCGGTCAAACTTGTTTTTACCATTTTGACACATATATGGAACCCTCCATGTGGCATAAATATTTTATCCCTCCAATCACCAGGGGGTATTATATGTATAATTGTTGTTTAATAGAATGATTGAGAATGCTTAAAGGGAACTGTCTCCAAACAAGTTTAATGAAAGGCCAGTTTCCTACCTTTAAACTGAGCCATCAATCGCCTCTCTACAGTGCTCCACAGCCCAAGATATAAAGAAATGACTGACCAGAAAGTTAATGGGTGGGAGGCTGACATGTGACATTTCTAGGCTTCTCCTGCACAGTGCCGCCAGCGGGCACAGCCTCAACTCCCTCAGTGTGTGAGGGAGACAGGAGTCCCTCCTCCTCTCTGCTGTGTGAAGGACCTTCAGCTTCAGAGAAGGTAAGGGAATCTACAGCCCTTCTCTCTGTGCTCATCTCTGCCTGAAAAGGCTGTTTCCACAGAGTTTTCGGGGGAGGGGGGTGTGTCATGGCCCACAGCACCTGTGAGCGGTGGGGCTTGGCACCCACAGATGGGCGGGGCCACAGCACCCCGGAGTGGGCAGGGCTACATGGGCTGTAAGGGAATGGCCAAGGGGGGCCTGCAACTGAATGGGCCATGTGGTCCATGAGTGGGAGGGACCAGGGGTGCTGCAAAGGGAGAGAACACAGGACGATTGACTGACAGTGTTTCAGAGAAGGAATGCAGGGGACTTGGTGATGCTGCTGCCATATCGCACACAAAAAAATGTAAATATCTTCAAAACTATGTAAAATAAACAATGAAAATAAATTGCAAAAATTATCAGGAGAGCAATTCCTATCAATTTACCTAAAGTAATTTTTTAAGTGCTTTGTGTATGATACAGTGTGAATATGGGTGAAACGGCATATGAAATTAGTAAACGTTTGATATATTTGTATCTATATATGTGAGCGAAAGAGGACTGCATATAGATTGTTTATGTGTGTATATGTTACTGGATCTGTGGAACTGTGTCCCCTCTGTAATGGACAGGGCTTGCATTGGATGAGTGGAGCTAAATAATAGCGGGGACGTGTCACCTGTTAAACATAGGCCATTGTATCAATTTTTGAAAAACATAATAAGGTTTGGGACCTTCTGAGTGCAAGGGGTGGTTGCATTGAGGCTAAGGGTGTTATGGAAACTGCCCAGGGTAAGGTGTCAAAACAATTGTAAATGGCAACTGTTGGTGTCAAGCCCCTCCACCCCTATTCAGCCTGGTCTCTTCATTTTCACATAAATGGCCTCCTTGACACCTCTCTTGAACCAGTCATGTTCTGTTACCAAGATGTTGACCTTACAATCTTCAAAGGTATGTCCTTTTTCCTTAAGATGCAGGTAAATGGCTGTGCTTAGCCTGAATGCATCCACCCCTTGCATTCAGAAGGTCCCTAACACCTGTCTGTCATATGCAAGGGTACTTATTTTGCCAACAGATTCTTTTAAAAGTCATTCGAATTGAGAAAGCCAGTCTGATGACTAGCAAACGTATTCAAGAACTTCAAACCCAGTTGATCTAACTCGGTGATCCTCAAACTGCGGCTCTCCAGATGTTTGAAAACTACAACTCCCAGCATTCCCCAACTACAGAGAGAAGAATAGGAATGCTGGGAGTTGCAGTTTTCAAACATCTGAGAGCCGCAGTTTGCCCATCAGTGATCTAACTGAATACTGTAATGTATCTTTTGGGCTAAGTGGTGGTCATGTGCCATCCCATTAAACTAGGTTCTGAAATGCCTATGATTAAAGGGCATTGTCCCCCCCCAAACTATAACCCCCCCCCCCCCACTACTGGCCCCATTGTGTAGTTTAATCTTACCTTACATCCCACCTCCATATGGTTCTTCTGCTATTCCCCCCCCCCCCCCCCAAGTCCAAAAAATGCCCACCAGGAGTACTGCAAGTCCATAGGCCTCCTCCGCGCACTGCAGCCCTTCTCCCCATCCCTCTCCCTCCCGATTTAGATCCCTCCCCCTAGGTAAAAAATAAAAGGTAAAAACCTTTTCATAGAAAGTCTCCCTGTTCCCCAGCCCCAACCGCTATAGTTTTAATATCAGAAAGTGCCCCAAACATTACTTACTTCCCTTCCTCTTCCTCCTCCGCCACACTGAACTCCACGCCGCGTCCGTAATTGCTGCTGCTCATGACGCTGCCGTCGCTGCTGATTGCGAAGCAGAGGGGCAGGCGGGAGGAAAAGGGAAGGTAGTTATATTGGGGCACTTTCTGATATTAAAACTATAGCGGCTGGGGAGCAGGGAGACTATTATATGAAAAATTTGTAAGAAGGGTGGACAGGCCCTTTAAATAAATGCTCCCTAATTTTCCCTTATTATTAAAACTAGCCTTCTTATCATATTGAGGCAAATAATGTTTTTTTCTTACTGCACAATTGATGGTTGGTGGTGTGGTAGATTGCACTGATTCTTTTCCATTATTGTGAAGCACACATCAATTAAAATGATGCATATCAATTAAGATGATGTTGCTTACTATAGTAGAGATTTACCTACCTTTGAAATGGAATGTCCACTCTGTGGCAATAGGGTGTGCCTTTAAGGTGCGCCCTGATCTGTAACCCCTAATGACAAGAAATGGCTACATATGGATTGTAGTAATTCTTGCATGTGGTATTTAAAGGGCAACTATAGTGAAAAAAAAACTGTCTGTATACAATGTATAGATCACTTAGTTAAAGCTGCCTTACTTTCATGTTTCTGTGTGGCTTGTTTCTTCACACTGGCAGAATTTTGTACCAAGCTGTGTAGTCCCCCTCTCTCTGTCTACTCCCCCTCAACAGTGACGGGCTGTATACAGAGTCCGAGCATTGTCAGTTGAAAGGACTTTAAATGAAGTGCTGACATCCTGTTGACCCCTCCCTTCCAGAGCTAGACTGCAAGCAATCAAAGTAGCAATATGCTGAAGGAGGAGGGGGAGAGAGGACAAGTGGTGCTGAGATTCTTTACAATACTACTGCCTGTTCTCTAACTTTGCTAATTGTTTTTACTTTTTACCTAAGTTCATATCTCTCCCCCTGCTTAGCGTGAGTCATAATCACTGAAGAGAGTCAGTGTAACAGCAGCTTGTAGTGAGACCTTCACAAACACAGTGACACTGTTGTTGTTCCTGTTACATTTCAGTTGCTTTAGTCTATATATTTCATACATTGCACTGTGTGTCTTGTTTGGTATATAGCTGTATTACTTATTATATCTGTATTAATGTTCCATTTGAGTCACTGGTTTTGTATGTATATAAGATTTTGTTTGGGGGGGAGGGCTGTTTTATAGTGTGTTATGCTCATATTGCTGGGTTAATGGTTTATTGATTGTTGTTTTAGCACTACAGCATTTGACTATATGTTGCACATGGTACATAAAGTGTGGGTGAGAGTGTGTGTGACAGTACTGCAGGGAGCTTTGGATTGTGTGGGTTGTGCCTTTGAGTGACAGATGAAGTGTAGCAGCTCCTACAAATCACAGCATATTCAAAGGCTTATATCTCGGGGACTATGTAGAATTTAAAGAAACTAAAGGTACCCTGGTGGATGGGATGACTTATAGGATAATTAAATTAAACTCACTATAATTGCCCTTTAAATGTCCTAATCCCTGAACATGGTGGACATTGTTTTGTAAGCACCATCAATTTCACTATCTCTTAATTTTTTGGTACCACACTTTATTTAATATCCTTATTAAAGTGTACTATAAAAAACACAGTTCAAACTTTTTGAACAAGCCAAATGACATCTGGTCATTTGGAATCCAGATTTGACCATATTTATGTGGTCTCAATCTGATTCAGGTTTGATGTTTGGACAGTCTGAACAGATAAATCAGAATCGAGAACTTTTTAGCACTTCATTTACTTCAGCTGAGCTAGACAGACCGCTATATGAATGTGCAGATGTAGTAAATGTTAATCTTGATATTTCTCAAAAAATCATTACCCACCAATACTGGTTTTTACTCATCCAAATAGTTCTTTAGACACTTATAACTGAGATTAATGCAAAGAAAGTCATAAATCTTTGTATTACTTTCTACTTATTATAAGGTGCTGATGTCATGGAGTGCAAAATAGCCTAAATATACAGGAATAAATAATTTTAGCAATTTTCATGTTCACTTCCTGTAAAGAAATCAATATCCAATGTTCTTGTTTGTTCTTTTGCGCATGTGGACAATTTAGGACCACAAACTGTTTACACTGAAATCAGATATAGGTCACTTTGAACAACAGTCTAAACGGCCAAGTCAAAGAAACAGACATGAACAGTAATGGCTAGGCCCCACCACACACGCGCATGGAGGCATGATCTGTGCGTGCTGCCGTCCGCTTGCGCTGCGCTTCCTTAGTTGCCCTATGGCAGCGCATGCATAGTGGGGCCTCTTACATTGGCATGCCCTAGCACCACCATGCTACACAGCGCACCAAAATATGTGTATGTGCTGCAAAAAGGGCAAATGCGCAGCGCAAGGCAGCAGACATAGTGGGGCCTCTTACATTGGCATGCCCTAGCGCCAACATGCTAGCACACGCGCGCATGAAACGGCCGGAAATACCGTATTGGGGCCTAGCCCTAAATCCGAATAAATAGGGTCATACTGCATGCCTTAATGCTTAAACAGTAAGGAGCAGATATTCCTTTCTTTAATTCTGCTTTTGTTTAAAGGAACACTAAACCCCAAAAAATAACTATTTGCCATCCATTTGTATTTATTCACAGAGGGGAGAATGCTTATTCTCACCTCCCTATGAATATTACGCTCGGGGGACCTGGAACTTACTTTAACCGCCGCTCCTTCACTGGCAGCCGCGCTGTCCCGACTGCGCGCCCTATCTTAGGCGCATGCGCGTCAATACAAAATAGGGCGCGCGTGATTGGGAGAGAACAGCTGTTCATTGAAGAAGCGGCTGCGAGTGGAGCGGCGGTAAGTTCCAGGTCCCCCGAGCGTTCTCACCACCCTGTGAATAATAGACGAATGGAAAATAGTTATTTTTGGGGTATAGGGGAGTTTACAGTCCCTTTTAAAAATAATTTGCTTTTGAATTTGTGCAGCGCTTCCATATTTCAGTGGCTGAGCTTAAAGAAAAAATGTCAGAAGTCAGGCAGGAAAATGGCTTACCTGACACTTGTACAATATTTTGCTCTGAACTAGCCAGGGAGATTGCAATCTGCAAACACCCACTGACTAAACTGCTTGCGTGAACTGAAAGAAGGTGGCAAGTAGATTCTCTGTCATAAAGGTAAGCACATGCTGGCATTGCCTTAATTATGGGGTTAAACTGTTTGAAGGGCTGCCATTAGACTTTTCTGGGCTCCATACTAGGTACATTTCTGGGCCCCTCATAACACTTTGCTACGCACAGACTATACCACGTATTAAACACACACCGCATATACATACACTTATATTACAATATTACACTAAATACCGGTAGTTGGAACTCCGACACTGGTAAAATAATTGACACAGAACTGATGATAATTGTTTGGAACACACACTGGTACAGGTACAACTATTGGACAGACTTTGATAAATGACTGGCACACAGACTTGTAAACCTTGTACAAACTTTAACTGGTTGACCCAGACATAGTAAAATCATTGTCATAGATAATGTTTTGCACCCACAACTGATACCATCATTGATACCAGACTCAGCGATAATGGTTGACACGAAGACACTGGTAACATCATTGGCACATTTTTAATGGCGCATGTCCCAGCACACACTGACCTGTATATAAAATGGCTCCATGTGCAAGTATTGCAGGAATATTTTCCCCCCTCACTCTCCTCCGCACCCAGTTTTGACCCCCCCCCCCGTGCAATATTCGCACATGTGCATATAATAAAGAGCCTTTTGGAGAGCTGTCAAACATGTAGCTTACCCATTATTTCAGTCGCATAATTAGAGTAATAAATTTGTAGAAGTACTGGAAGAGACTACTCTACCTTCCAGGAATTATACAAATGAAAGACAAAAATGCATTATTCATTGGAGTGTTCTTTGATCTATTAAGTGAAATACAGATTTTTTTTTTAACTTAAAGGGCTTGACCGACCCCGCTGTAATTATACTATACTATTGGTACCTTCTCAACCGCCAAACCCAGGGAACCTCCAGTTATACTTACCACCACACGGTCCCCCAAGCTCCTTTATTACATACACTCTACTTGTGTGGTAAAGAGGGCATCACCTTTCCCTAAGTTTGCTTGAGCTTTCAGAGGAGACAGAGAATTTGAGGGTCAGATCCACGGATAGAGGTTAAGTAATGAACCATGGAAGGGAAAGTAAATTATAACTGTTTTGGGGAGGTGGGGAAGGTAAGTATAAATTTCACTGCTGGGGTGGATGTGTCCAATATCTAAAATTATAAATTCTCAACTACAAATTGACAGTGAAGTTCCATTGGTGTTTTTTTTTTTTTTTTGTTACTGCTGACCGAAATCCCCATGTGCAAATGCTGATCTCTGACCGTTTGTAATTCTTGTCTCTGGTGTTGCCTTTTCACAACTCACTCACTATGTTGAACTTCTCTTCATAATAGTAATGGATTCAATTTCAGTGTCTGCAGTTTCAACTGAGAAAAGGGTGTTGTTTTTTCGTCCCCATTGTAAGAATTCAGCTAGTCTTTTGATCCAGGTTCCATGAAGACTTCTTCCCTTTATCTTTTATGAATAAAGTGGGGGTTTCATAAGCAAGGCATGCATTTATAGTTAGTTAGTTTTTTTGTGCCAGGAAGAAAAAGTATAACATGGTTTTAAACAATATTTATAAGACAACTATATAACACTACAAACTTAACTTTCGACATTTGAGTGATGTTCTACAACCGCCTTGCTCGATCATAATGCGATCGATTTTACTTTGTGATCTCTGTCTGTGGAATGTGGGTAGGTTAAACAGCTGATTCCACACCACAGTTTACTCGGTAGGAGAGCTGTATACTTAAAAGGAGGTTTTAAGGCTAAACTATAAATGTGCTTGAATGGATTGTACAATTATAATTTGCTGTTCTCATAACATTTGAAATCCACATCCATTGTTGATATGTTCTCATCTTTCATTATCCCACACCCTACAACTCTGTTTGAAAAATGGAATAGTGTTGTAACTTGACTCAATATCACTTTGTATACATGAGCGATTACGGGGTAGGGTTGGGCCTACACGCAATGTGTTTGAGTGCCCTTTTTGTCGATAATCATGCCGACTATGGACACTTTGTCGGGCTGAACAAATGTTCGAGTGTTTGGACAATAGACTTAACTTCAAGATATTTGTTGCTAAATCGCATAAAGCATTTTCTTGTATAAGGAGTAGCATAAAGTTGAGGGAGGAAGACCTAATTCTGCCAATGGATAGAGCCTTTGTAAAGCCTAATCTGGTATGATGTGGCATTTTGGGCACTAGTCCACAGAAATATCTCTGAGACCGAGACTGCAACTAAACTAATAAGACAAATAGAGAATTGTGTTATAGTTAAATTTTTAAAGTTGGGTTGGTTTTCCTTGGAAAGAGGCATTTGTGAGATGACAACCTTTTATTTTTAATTGGCTTCCATATTTATTTTAATCCTCCTCATTTGGGTTACACCCTTTTCTTTGTATTATTGTCACTGTCGATTTAAGTGTTTGCGGTTTAAGTGGGTCAGTGATGGCAGCATTAAATGTAATAAACCCTGTTTTTTGTTTGAATTTGCAGATGTCCTGTTAAGCCAATTTATTGATAATGTCTGTGTTCAATAGCTTCACATTTGTTAGAACTATATAAAGAATACAGTATAATAAGCACGTGTTGCCTGTGAATTGTTGACCACTGTCAAAAGGAAAATCAGGAATTATGAAGATTAGAGAATCTTTCCTACAACTAACAAATAGGCTGATTTTTCATTGTGACAAGTAAGGAACATATAAAATTGGACCTTATCTTGCTATGCTTTAAGGATAAGTACACAATCTACCCAACTGATGTTATTGGGTAGCTGTATCCTTATGAACAATGCGGTGGTATTTATTTGTGTAGCCCCCACCCCTCCCCTACCTGCAGTGGTTAAACGTTGCTTTCTTTGATTCTGTACTGAACTTCCTTGAGCAGGACCTCCCCCACGCGATTCTGTAAGCAGTGTCAGTCTCACTGCTGGCTCATGTCCACGTACGCCAGTGACGTCATCAGGCGCGCCAGCTCAAAATAGGCCTCTACTACTCTCCAAATTTCACAAAAACAATTACTTTTACAGTATTCTTTGCCAATGTTTAGATCTTGTAGTCTCGCTTAAAACATTATTTAACTTTAGTTACTGTTTAGGTTTTGTGGGAGAACAGCATTTTTGAGAACTGCATTTGTTTTATTAGTGAGGGTACCTCAAAGGATGACCACAATTTTATCCATAGGTGGACATTTTGACATTGGGAGCCATTCGGACAACTCTTGGAGCCTTTTGGTAGCCAGCTCCATAGACCTCAATGGAAAACTCAATTAGGTGCCAGGTGTTAATTTCAAGAAACTCTGGCACCTTGGATTGCCCAGCCCTGCTTTTTATGACTAGTCTGAAGGCATGTACAGATTGAAAAATTGTGGGTGATTAAATAAATTAGAAATGTTGCAATGGGGCAACTACAAACAGTCATGTGCAGGACCTATTTTGAGTGCTTCATTCTTTTGCAGAATCACTCCATGGTTTGAGGTGCAGGAATCGTTCAACAACTGCATAAACATTTTACCTGGAAAATAAGAGAATAATATTAAATGGTGCTGAAGCCGCTGGGGCATCTTCACACTTAAAAAAAAATCTGGTCACTTGTCAGTTGCTTGATCCCAACCCCAAATTATATATTCAGCACTTTAGTAGATGTTTACTACCCATATTTTAAGATAATTATTGCGCATGTTCAAGCTATAATAAGCTCATTGAGCAGAGGGAGGCGCAGATACCTTTTCCGATTGAAAGATAATATGGTTAAATATTTGGTTACAATGTATATATTAAACTGCTAAAAATAGCAGTTGGAGTTAAAGGTTGATATGACGAGTCTATATTGCAGATGGGCAGCACAATCTTATACTTTAGAGCAAGTATAAGATTAGAACCCGTGTTTTAACAGACTTGCTATACCTGTGCATTTAAAGGAATAAAGATTGTAAAGTTGTCCTTTTATCTATTTTAATGGTTAAGTATTGGATGAGTTTAAAATATTAACGGTGTTCTATAATCAATTTAATTAAATTTATTCTATGTTATGGTAGCGGAGGGTTGTCTGCAATATAAAATTCACCAGTTTTTTGTACAGGGTGGAAGGCCCTTTAAAAAGTTTAAAATTGTGGAAAAATTTAGTGTGCTGATCAACCTCTGGAAAACCCACTCAAGGCATTCAATACATTCACCGATCTAATGTCAAACTTAAAGTCTTTATATGTGTATGGCCAGCTTTAGGCAGCCCATACACTTTAGATTCCTGATTGAAAAAAGTACCAATTGAACTATACCTCCTTGTGCCATCCATCTCAAATTCTTATATGGAGCGATCATTTGATGCATCCAGACACAAACATTGTTTGTCTTTTGCGAGGGCATCTGTAATGGGAAAATAGACATTAAATGTTCATTAATGGAAACTATGCTTTTTCTTACCCCACGTACCTTTTTTAAAAATTTCTAGCTATTTAGCAGCTGAAATCTAAAAGGTTTAGTGCAATCAATTACTCTATAGACATAAACTCTGCATGTAGTTTGTCCTATAATTTTTTTATTTTTTTTGTACTTTATAATGGTTATGATTATGTGTGGTGTGTATTCTTAAATGGCATGTACACTGTAAAAACATTTTATTTTACTGGATAGCTTGGCTATAAATATAAAGATGGTGGGTTTTTTTCCCCCCTACTACCCTTTCATACTCTAACCTTTTATGCATGAATCTTCATAAATCACATTTGTAGCATGCCCCTGAGATTTCCAAATCTAAAACCCAGCTAGTCACTGAATGCCCTGCCATGTGGTGCGCGGGTAGTCAGTGCGTTTGCCCTGTGGGGGCAGGGCTAAAACGTGATTCAGTGGAGGAGGAAGGCCAGCAAGATTTATGCACAAAGGAAGGGTAGTAAGGGTGAATCCGGTAAGAAACTTGTTTTTACAGTGTACATGCCCTTTAAGTGCTGCAAAACTGCAATGCCAAGCAGTGTCTCATTCTATTTAGGCAGCAGACCTATGAACCTTGGTTTGTTTTTGTAAGAGCAAATGTAGCCTGATATCAAATAGTGTTCTTTTTCAATGTTAATGTAAACATGAGAAATGTTTTGTCTTGTCAGTTGAGACTGCTGACTAACCTCTTGAGATAAATGCTCTTTAGCATTGCCATAACCAGACTGTTGATTTTTAAATCTCTATTAAAATTGACATTTGATGCAAACATTGTTTTTTTTTTTTTTTTCTGTGACCTTTAATTGTGGCAACCTTAACTGTAGTATCTAAAATAGGGAGGAAAGAAGTAAATATTGTACTCCTTTATTAAATTAATCTAATTACTAATTATAAGTAAACTTGTAATGTTTGGGGGCTAAATATTTTGGCTTGTTTTTGTAACTCTTCACTAGCTAGTAACAGGTTGTTTTTTGTTGTCGTGTTGGTTTTTAATGCAATATATTAACCAACAGAGTTGCCTCTGACAAAACACTGAGCAGATCCGATATTTAACAGTGTTTGTAAGGTATTGTATACAAGTTGGATAGAACGCTTAGAAGGTGTTCTTATAGGAGCAAAGAGCCCTCCCACACAGCATAAATGAAAGACTTCTTAAAACAAAGGAACTTCACAGCCTCTTATGATGTGATCGGTATAGTAGAAACATGGCTAATAATTCACATGACTGGGCAGTAAAATTAGAAGGATACTCTTGTTAAGACATAATAAATAGAAGAGGCAGGGGTTGCATGTATTTAAACAAGAATTGAAGCGAAATCTAAAAGATGGAATAGCTGAGGGTATAACTGATAGGCTGAAACAATATGGGTGGAGCTGTGCATGATGAGCAAGAATTTGGCTAATTAATGGTATGTGTCTGTCATAAGCCTCCAAATGCTAGTGAGGAGGGGGAATTCACCATTGTATGCAGTTGGCGAAGGCTGCTGGTATGGGGCATATTCTGGTATAGGAAGATTTTAATTACCCTGACATGATTGGAGTAAGGGAACTACCATACCTGAAAAGGTATCAAGTTCCTAAATTTGATTTTGTGTATTGAAGGTGCTTACACTTTGCATACCAGACAAATTTTGTTGGATCTAGCGGATTTGCCAAGTATCTGCAAGTGGGGGCCAAAAACAATTGGCACGACACTGATTAATGGGCGCCGTCGGCATCAATATCTGTCTTTCCAAATGAAATTTGTCTATTTGCTCACTCTTCTATGAAGAGGGAGCCACTACGATTGGCCGTGTGTGGCTGCATAGCCGCCAACCAATCCCCACATCACATACAGATTGGGATGATTTCTTCTGTAGGCTACTGAACGAAGTAGGCTGCTTTTAAAGGGTTATTAAACTATTGCACTTATTATACTAGGGAATAGTGTAAATAAATTGGGTCTGCTCCTACATGGCTTATGGGCAGGGCTGCACAAATCATCAAATTTCTAGTAGCCAGCTCCAAAAGTTAGGAGCCAGCAACTTTATACTTAAATTGACATGTGACCCGCCCCACCCTTATATAACTCCGCCCAACCCCAGCCTGTAGCCCTGGCCATTTTACATCTATTTTTGCCTCATTCAATCTACCTCAGTATATCTCCAACTATCTCTCTATCTGTGTATATCGATCTAGCTCTCCATCTATCCATTTCTCATCTATCTCTCCATCTGTCTACATGTATTTATGCTGCACACAACATTCATATCATCCCCAGGATCGGCGGGAGTCGCGGAGTGTTTGGGCTTGCGTGCCCTGATTACCGGCATTGAGATTAGGTGAAAGTTCTGGGGGACGCTACTCTCGGTGAATACCTCACCACCCCTTCTTTGGATCTCAAGAGCGTGCTGAGCCACGGACAGAAAAGTGTCAGAGTCCGGGGGACCGAAGGGATTGATATACCTACCGTGCTGTTACAACCACCTTAGCGGTAAAGAAGAATTACATTTGTATCTTGTTGACTCTCGCTATCCTGATTTTTAGGTGTGCGCACACCCAGGGGACTATCTTCCATTTATAAACATTTTCCAGAGGATACTTACTTTATTGGATGTCCCACAAATTGGAATGCCGTGTCGATATGTACTTTGTTTTCCATTTATAGCTGCTGTCTTTTACTACAGTGGGCAATATTTATACTTCGTTTGTACGTTACTTTTTACAAAAATATAATCCCCCCCCAACTACTGGCCCCACAATGTAGTGTAGTTTAATCCTTACCTAACATCCCAGCTCCATAGGGTTCTCCTGTAGTCCCCCCCCAAAGTCCCAAAAACTGCCCACCAGGAGGCTAGCAGTCCATATAGGACTCTGCCTCCTACCTGGCCTCAGGTAGATTTTTGCCATGCGTACTGCAGCCCTTCTCCCTCTCCCTCCCTCTCCCGATTCCCTCCCCCTTTTATTTATTTACAGTTGTGTTTTAATTTCTCTTACAAGCTATTAAAAGTGGTTAATTTTTTTTGGTAACTTATGATTTTTAAATTTTTTTTTTTAAAAACCTTATACTATTTATATTTCATATTTATATTATTTACTTATTTTTGTCAATACTGAATATTATGCACAAATTAGAGTGCACACTCCTTAGTAATAGATGCCATTCAGTATATACATTGTGGTGAAGCCGTTCTTGATTGTTTCTGTATTTAAATACCCATGGGGATGGAAGTGTACACTAAATAAAATAATAATCTTCAGAATTTGCCAGTTACCTTTAGGGAACACACCTGCATGGATCTGTAGGTTTTTTTTTTTATTGGTGGTTTCATATAGTCACAATTGGCTAGTTGGCTAAGTTTGACTGATTTAATTTGTTGTGTTTGTAAGTTGTGTCAACTTCCCCAAGGAAATTTAATTTCTAAGATTAATCAGTGTCTACTATCTCCTTTGTCAAAATCAAACAAATGGGTTAATGAAAAATAATTTGTACTGAAAGTTTTGGCTGATTAATTAGAGTGCAATTGACCCCTATAATAAAAAATTGTGTATAGGTAAATCACCCTCCTCAAAACCCTGATGCAATAGTTCGACATCTGAGAGATGTAAACTAACCTGAAATGCTGCCTGATGTTTTAAATCTTTCTGCTTCCTGGTTCTTTCAGTTAGCAGCTGTCTGTCATGGATGTAACCAATAACATCACAGCAATTTCCCCATAGCTGCCTCCTTTGATCATGTAAAAGCTTGTACAAAAGCTTGGGGGGAGCTTGAAGAGAAGTTAGGAACTTTTGAGAGGCAGTGGGAAAGGGGAGAGCTTAATTTTGCTTTCTAACAGATTAGCCTTGTGTCGCTCTACTTTGTAACTATTGTTGTTTTGCGGGAGATTTACCTACCGGTATTTATCATTTATTGAGTGGGGAACCTTTATATATTTGGTTTTGACAGTCAATTGGGATGAAATATTAGTTTCTGTGTAGACAGCGTTGCTTCTTGAGTAGTAAGCACTTGATAAATTTTGCATTGTAAAGCTGAGAGATCAGCTGTGTAAGTAATGAAAGGAGAGGTTTTGGTAAAAAGTAAATCCTATGGAAATTTGCTGGTTGGGGTGAGGAAACTTAACATGATGCTAAAAGTTTGTGTTTAGGATGGACCTACCCTAAAGATATACAGGGATATTCAATAAAAGTTCTTATCATTAAAAATGGTGCTAATTTTGCTCCAACCAATCAGATCTATCTAACCGTTATACTCGAGTATAAACCGAGGTACCTAGTTTTAGCTTAAAAAGGAGAAAAATATTGACTCGAGTATAAACCAAGGGGGTTAGTATTTGCCACTTAAGATATTTGGAAACTGCAACTCCCAGCATGCTTTATTGCTGATTATTCAAACATCTTAAGTGGCAAATACTTGCAAATAGGGGTAAATCTCCTTTATTTGTGCATACATATGCACAAATAAGAAGGTTTTACTCTTATTTGTAAGTATTTGCCACTTAGAGTTCTCCTACCTTGTCCGGCGCCACTCGCTCCTCGCTTCGCATCCTCTTGCGCATTTGCCGGATGATGTCACTACTTGGCGCCGCAAAGTGAGAGGCGCCGAGTAGTGACATCATCCGGATGCGGATCGCGCGGACAAGGTAGGAAGAAGATTGACTCGAGTATAAACCGAGGTAAGATTTTCAGGCTTTTTTTAAAGCCTGAAAACCTCGGTTTATACTCGAGTATATACGGTAACATTTGAAAGTGAACATCTGATTGGTTGGGGAAAAATTTTTAATGATAAAAACTTTCATTGAATAACCCTGGTAGTGCCTTTAAAAGGCAACAAGTTGGAGTTAAACAAAAGTAAGATCAAACTTCTATTTGTACCGGTCAAACTTGTTTTTACCATTTTGACACATATATGGATACCCTCCATGTGGCATAAATATTTTATCCCTCCAGATCACCAGGGGGTATTATATATGTATAATTGTTGTTTAATAGAAATGATTGAGAATGCTTAAAGGGGAACTGTCTCCAAACAAGTTTAAATGAAAGGCCAGTTTCCTACCTTTAAACTGAGCCATCAATCGCCTCTCTACGTGCTCCACAGCCCAAGATATAAAGAAATGACTGACCAGAAAGTTAATGGGTGGGAGGCTGACATGTGACATTTCTAAGGCTTCTCCTGCACAGTGCCGCCAGCGGGCACAGCCTCAGACTCCCTCAGTGTGTGAGGGAGACAGGAGTCCCTCCTCCTCTCTGCTGTGTGAAGGACCTTCAGCTTCAGAGAAGGTAAGGGAATCTACAGCCCTTCTCTCTGTGCTCATTCTGCCTGAAAAGGCTGTTTCCACAGAGTTTTCGGGGGAGGGGGGGTGTCAGTGGCCCACAGCACCTGTGAGCGGGTGGGGCTTGGGCACCCACAAGTGGGCGGGGCCACAGCACCCGCGAGTGGGCAGGGCTACATGAGGCTGTAAGGGAATGGGCCAAGGGGGGCCTGCAACTGAATGGGCCATGTGGTCCATGAGTGGGAGGGACCAGGGGTGCTGCAAAGGGGAGGAGACACAGGACAGATTGACTGACAGGTTTCAGAGAAGGAAGTGCAGGGGACTTGGTGATGCTGCTGCCATATCGCACACAAAAAAATGTAAATATCTTCAAAACTATGTAAAATAAACAATGAAAATAAATTGCAAAAATTATCAGGAGAGCAATTCCTATCAATTTACCTAAAGTAATTTTTTAAGTGCTTTGTGTATGATACAGTGTGAATATGGGTGAAACGGCATATGAAATATAGTAAACGTGTTTGATATAGTTTGTATCTATATATGTGAGCGAAAGAGGACGTGCATATAGATTGTTTATGTGCGATCATGTGTGTATATGTTACTGGATCTGTGGAACTGTGTCCCCTCTGTAATGGACAGGGCTTGCATTGGATGAGTGGAGCTAAATAATAGCGGGGATGTGTCACCTGTTAAACATAGGCCATTGTATCAATTTTTGAAAAACATAATAAGGTTTGGGACCTTCTGAGTGCAAGGGGTGGTTGCATTGAGGCTAAGGGGTGTTATGGAAACTGCCCAGGGTAAGGTGTCAAAACAATTGTAAATGGCAGACTGTTGGTGTCAAGCCCCTCCACCCCTATTCAGGCCTGGTCTCTTCATTTTCACATAAATGGCCTCCTTGACACCTCTCTTGAACCAGTCATGTTCTGTTACCAAGATGTTGACCTTACAATCTTCAAAGGTATGTCCTTTTTCCTTAAGATGCAGGTAAATGGCTGTGCTTAGCCTGAATGCATCCACCCCTTGCATTCAGAAGGTCCCTAACACCTGTCTGTCATATGCAAGGGTACTTATTTTGCCAACAGATTCTTTTAAAAGTCATTCGGAATTGAGAAAGCCAGTCTGATGACTAGCAAAACGTATTCAAGAACTTCAAAACCAGTTGATCTAACTCGGTGATCCTCAAACTGCGGCTCTCCAGATGTTTGAAAACTACAACTCCCAGCATTCCTCAACTACAGAGAGAAGCATAGGAATGCTGGGAGTTGCAGTTTTCAAACATCTGGAGAGCCGCAGTTTGAGGATCACCGGGATAGGGAGTTGTATTGTGATGATTTATATATTGGGGTTTTGAGATCCTTGCCATAAAAGCATGTGGAATCCTAAGATTAAACAGTATCTGCAAAATGTGCAGTAATGTTACTATTACATTCACTCAGATAGCTATAGCTGTACTAGTACAGTATAATCCATTTATCATATTACAGTAACATGTAAAAAGTACACTAATGTTACTATCATATTCCAAGGTTTTAGTACGTCATCTGCAGACACGGTGTCTGGCCTGCCCTTTTTCTGGCAAAGCCCTTTTTTTTCTGGTTTGATATATTCCAATGTACGAAATCAATAAACCGAGAAACTGGGTTCTACCGCACCGAACGTGTTGTGTAATCCTTTCTCCCAGTGCTGAAGGTCTCTTAGTGGGTCTGACAGGCATCAATAGGATATGTTATTCTTTCATTAGGTACAACACAAAATATACAAAATACATAAACTTACAGAGCTGAGATCCCTATTTCAACATGGAATGGTCAAATGGCAGCTTAAACCACACCCTGTGTCTGCTCCATGTGAAAGGAAGTGTAATCCAAAAAATGTTTCTGTCTGCTACAAAGGATATGATGTGTTTTGTAATGGACATATACACCAAGGCTCCTTCTATACCACCTCCAGCCTGCAGGACATACCTGCTCTCTATGGCTAGGAGGAGAGAAAGTGAAAGTAGATTGAGGTGTGTGCTATGGAGAGATACAGGCCTGGTCAATAGTGGTGCACCACAGGTAGGGACACCCCTGATTACTGCACATGTTATGTGGGGAACCTGTTTATATGCACTGTCTGCTTTGTGCCAGACCACCAGAGTAACACAGTGTGCCATGCTACCCATAATCCTTCCATAAAGCAGTGATCTGGTACAAATTGGTGTTGCAGCGGTGAAGGTAATACCATTTATTCTCCCTGTTTTCTTTGTATGTTTGTTCTCTGTATTAAGCTATGGAGGACTTTAACAACATCAACCCATAGCTGTCCATGTCCTAGGGAAATTTGTTTTTTTTTCTCACCCATCATTCTCCCCCCACACTCTGCTTTTTCCTGACCACCATCTTCTCAGTGAAGGGGTGCTCCTGAGACAAATATCTCACTCGCCTATGGTGATGTGGACGCCAAAAAACTAACCAAAGAAGAACATTATACTATATATAATCATATCCATGTCACAAAAGATGTTTAGCAGTATGAGCGGTGGTGGTCCTCTTTCTCCTGTAAAGGTTAGTACAACTCTCCTTAGTCCTCCTTCCTTTCTCCATCAAACGAACCCAGGTGAGGATAGGAATGGTGCCCGGTTCACAGCTCGGTCTGCTACTAAGTCTGGCGTCGACCCATAATTAACGAGATGCGCTTCTTGCAGAGCGTGCCATCATAGGACCCCCCAGACACAGCCAGTAGTAGGTGGTGTGGACTGGACCTGGGAGATGACTTTTAAGTATTCATCTGACAAGTAATGCAAAACCCAGGTGAGACATCTTGTTCTCACCCTGGGTTTGTTAAGGGACAGTGGAAAAGTTGGAAGGCTGGTGTTGGTCCTTAAAAAACATGATGGTTTGTGGGTAACAAAGAGGGCTTGCCCAAAAGGAGGTGATGATTTTGTGTAGAGGGTGCGACACCATCATTTTTTTCCTTTTCAGAGCCAGTTTTACATAGGGGCAAAATAAGGGCAATTGCCCACAGCCCCCAAACCTTTGAATGGAGAACAAAGTTGAATCGGGGCCACCCAAACAGCGTTTAACAGGCCCTAGTCTGATAGTTCTCTGTGTGTGATTATACCATCTGTACCCAGTGCTCTTAATATATCGTTTTGTATTGGCTCACTTTAGAATGTTCTGAGGGTGTCTGTAAGTATTGTCACTGTAGAACAACTACTTCAGAAACAACGAGCAAGATGGGAACTAATTAATGTCTCTTCTGTAAGTCCTTTAGGTGTCAGGATTCACGTATAAAAGTTGTTGGTGTCATAATTAGTGTCTTATATTAATATGTGACTATTGAAAAACTATTCAAGTTTTCACCTATTAATAAGCGCAGAGTACCTACAATTAAGGTGAAATGGTGGTGATGTAGTATGTGCTTAATATGTGGCAAACGAACACAGGCTCTCACTGTGTATATGAGGGGCACGGCATGGGGAGCTCCGTGGTAGCACTTGAGCCTTGCATCACTGACTATGAGATTGAATGCACCCTTTGTACACCTCGCCCAGGAGTTTGTATGTTCGACATACTGCGGAGGTTTTTCCGGGCACTCCGTTTTCCCTCACCAATAGGAAAGACAATGAGATTTTGTAGTGTCAAATAAATGTGCTTACGGGAAGCTCTTTGGGACAGGGCCTGATGTGAATGTATTATAGGCGGATGTGGCGCTATATAAAATCACACTAATAATAAAAGTCAAAAAACCAGGGAGTTGAGGACTGAGGGTGGCCCCTTGGGTTGGAGCCAGCGACAGCGTTACCGGCACTGCAGCTCCGGATACAAGCAAGACAGTGTTCTATGGGTCTGCAATGAGGTGAAAGGACCAGCTTGGACAAAATTCTTGTTCCCTTTGTGCATGTCCTAGAATGCTTATAATGCTTTGGGTCCACTTTACCTTTAGGATAATGGGTAACAGGTTTGTTAAAATAATTTTTTGTTTTCCGACATAAAAACCATGGAGCTGCCCCAAGTAAGGGCGTTTCTGCTGCCAAAGGAGGGGGCGCCAAAAAGTATTGGGCACAATTTGCAAAAAGTTTGGTTAGAACTTGTAAGTTAAGCAATCCTTACAAGGAGCTATAATCCTACAAAAAGATAGCGTTATTCTCTGCCTGAAAAGAAAAAATTGTATGTCTGCAGATTTCTGAAGATTTTCGTTAATTCCTTGGACAGGAGTATTGACCAGCTATGACAGGAATGAAGCAGGTGGCTGAGAATGCAGTGCGCTGTGCAACTGTGTATCTGAGACTGTGTTCACTCTGTAAAAGGTAGAAACTGGAATTAAAGGGCATTGGCCACCCTTTAAAAACATTTTTGACATATTGTAGGGCTTCCTCCCCAGCCCCAACAGTATATTATCAGGACAGCCGGCCAGCCATCACGGACCGGGCTTAGAACAGGTGGAGAGAGGTAAGGTAAGTAGAGATTCGAGGAACTTCTGATAGATTCTATTATAGGGTTGGGGCTGGGGGAGGAAGCCCTACAATATAACCAAGGGGATTAACATAGGGGGAGGGAGAACAAAAATCGGTGGGAGAGGGAGGGATGGGTGGAACTGCGCATGACAAAATTCTGCAGGAGCAGAGACAGGAGGGCGAGTCCGATATGGACTCTGAAGTACTCTGGTGGGCTTTTTTGGACTGTGGGGGGGGATAGCCAGAAAGAACGATGGCTGGGGATGTATGTGTAACGGTAAGGATTAAACTTACACTACACAAGGAGCTAGTTATTGGGGGGATTCTAGGTTTGGGGTGGGACATGCCTTTAAAGCCAACAAAAAGGTTCAAAACTACCCACCTGGTCCAGCTCCAGTCACCAGTCCAGGGACCTGGCTAAGGGAAGGACATTGCTTTTGCAGGGGCACACCTTTACCATGGTTGGCCCCAACAAAGGCAGAGGGCTGGGCGCACTTACCAGCAAATTACAACCAATTTGGTAAGAGTAAGGGCTAAGCCACACTGAAGCGCTTTTAAGGTTAGTGATCGACGAACTGATCTGTGATGTGTGGCCAACTAGTGTAGGGAGAGAGCTGCGCGTTGCGATTCGTAAATTGCAGTGCATGCACTCCGCTTTGTGCGCAAACGCAATACGATCCGATGCGGATCAAGGTGAGGCCTATCGAGGAGCACACGCAAATGCACGCTCGCACATAGGAAGCGTGCAAACATAGCGTTCGCCTGCTCCTCCTTGCGCACAGTACAGTGTGGTTCAGCCTTTCATGGACCTTAAATAGTAGGTGTGGTTTAAACGTATGATGTCCCTTAAAGGGCAACTGTGGTCTCTATGAGGTTAGGGTTCAAGCTATTGACTGTAACTTTGAGAAGTATATGGAAAAAATATTATCAATGCCGCTTCATTTTAAAGAAGATAGACTGAAGGATTCTAGATACCTAAAACGTTGCAAAAATTCAATAACTGTTGCAAAAGGGGGTGGTAGAAATCATGTACCCAATTATGTAATGGGGGAACGAAAGAAAGAAAAGAAGATACTACAATGTTCATGCACTGATTAAAGTTAACATGTTCTTAATTTTCTGACCAGATAAGGTAATTTATACAGCTAATGTTGTGTTTAGGGGAGGGGATATTTATTTTCTTCGAAAGCAGAATGCCACCACAGGGCCCTACTCTACCCTGCTGGTGCCTTCCTATGCCTTAGTTTGAATTGCAAGTAGTGTAATGATTTCAGGAAAGGCAATAGAGGTACAGGAGATGCGACAACTGGTAGAGGAAGGTAAAAGGAAAGGGATGGGTAGAAAGGCGGGTAGAAAAAAGTGATTATAATAGGAGAGATTCCATTGCCCTACAGTTCAACAGTTAAAAGCCATTTTCTAAGGACTTTGGTTCATAGTATGCATCTTTGTGACAAAGCAAGTCCTGTAGTGAAATAGAGATCCTAAATTATAGTTCTGTGATGTGCATAAATGCGTAATGTATATTTTTTTTCATACGTTCCACATCATTTGCAGAATTTTATTATGTTCATTATGGCTCCTGGATAATTAAAAATAACTTAGGTTCCCAGTATAAAAATTGTTGCCCCTACCAATGGAAGGAACACTGTAAAAAAGCATATTTTCCCCATTGAATATATCACACTGATGATGGAGCGAAGCTTGGACATATGGATGTCCTTTAAGGGCCACTGTGAGTTTTGAACAAATTTGGAGTTAAATAAAGACCTTCTGTTGAACACTTAAAAGAAACACTGGATCACCATCTCTAAGTAAACCTGGCGAGAAGTCATAATGCTGGAAAAGGTTTAGATTCAGGGCAGGCCCACACTGCTGAAAAAGCGTGTACACTGAAAACGCGTGTTTCGGGTGGGTGGCGAGTTGAATCCGCATTTTTAAATCACATTCGCATGCGTTTTTCCAAATAATCCAATACTTCCAAAACGCATAGCGCCAAATGAAATGACATGCAATCGTGTGCGATTGGTTTGTGTTGCAGGTGTCCGTGCCCTAACTCTGATCACCATGTCTGCATAAATATCATCACCATCCCCCCATCTCACCCCATCAATTTTTTTTAAGTCGTGCAGGTATTTCCGTCTTTCCCAACATTAGTGCTTAAGTGAGCTGCCAGCCGCCAGGGGACAGGAAAGGGGCAAGAGGGTTAGGTGATGTCACTCAAGCTCGGGAAGCCAGTAAAGTTTGTGAACACTCATTTTAAGAAAGACTGCAAGCGTGCATTTGACCCAACATTGTTGGAGACACAGTTGACCTTAATCGCCATGGCCCCCAACAAACCTACCAACCTTTGTTAAAAAACACATTAGGGCTTTGACGAAAGTAATGGAGAAAAAATATTTTTACTGTAAAGATGTGCAGTTTTCGGCTGACAGGTCCTTCTTTGAAAACTATATTCCTAACTAAAGGGATGCAATAAAAAATTTCTCTAGCTGAAGCTTTGGCAACAACTTAGATATGGAAAGCAGGAACTCATAATTGAAGAACCTTGAGAAGCGCAATCAATAGAGCATATGGTCTCCGTAGCACTGTTCAGATTTCTCAGTAACAATGTATTGCAAAACAGAAAACAACAATCAATGTTCCCACTGGAGAAATGTCATTTGAAATGGTTGCCATTGCTGCAGACTGACTGCATTTCTGTACTCACAATTATATTTCTCTGGACATTAAAACATATATGACAATCATTCACCTCCGTTCAGCCATCGTCTATTCACTATCCACATTCCCAGACGAACACTGAAGCCCTACGGTTAGCAACTCTGAACTCTTTAACTATGGATGAAATAAAAATTAGCTTAACTTGCTTGTTTTTTCTCTAGCTGTTCGTTATGGGATTCAAAGTGCAGGACTTATTCAAAATTGGTATACTATTTCCATTAGTCAGCACGTAATATGCTCTCAGTATGATGAAGATTACCCTATTTTACCGTTTGCCTATACAGATCAATGCATGTAATATTTGCATAAAGTGATTTTTAGTATAAAATATATCATGTTTAAAGGGTATGTCACTTAAAAAATTAACATTGTTTTGATTAAAGGGTATGTCCACCCCTAAAATTGATTTTTAATATGCTGCTCCCCCATGTACCCAGCCCCAACCGCAGAAATATGTTTCAGAAAGCCCCAAACTCATTAATACTCCCCTCGTTTCCTCCGCCGCATGCGGCCTCTGCTGGCGGCGGCGAATGCAAGCAGAGGGCGGGGACGGCAGTCGAAGTCTGTGATGGTGAGCGGCAGCCCAGCAAGGAAGCGGCTGCCGGTCAGTTCCGTTTGAAGGGAGGGAAAAGCGGAGAGGGTAAGTAAGAGTTTGGGGAGGTTCTTTTTTGAAAAAAAAATATTGCGGTGGGGCTGGGGGCCATGGGGATGGGCAGCAGCATTTTAAGGGGTTTTGCGTCTAGGGGGGACAGGGAGGGATATTAGAACGGGAGGAGAGGGAGGGGGAGAAGGGCTGCAGTGCGCATGGCAAAATTACCGGAGGCAAGATAGCAGGCAGAGCCCCTGCTATCTCATGTGGTTAGTTTGGGACGTGGGGGGGTTTACAGGAGAACCCTATGGAGCTGGGATGTGGGTGAGAGGATTATTAACTGACACTAATGGTGGGGCCAGTAAGCTGGGGGGCGGAGGGGGGGGATGGGGGGATTAATAGTTTTAGGGGTGATGGGACAGTTGACCTTTAAAGGAAGTTTTCTCTCCCCAAAGTGAACTTTTCCGGTATGTATTGATGGAAGCCCCGGGAGGTTAAGAGCTATGCCTTACCTCCCATGCTTCAATCAATAGCTTAGGATTCGGGACGAAGATTCAAGAAAAACTTACCTTTTGCGCGTCCAATATCATTGTCATATTTAAGTTACACTTGTTTCATTTATGGAGTAATAAAGGTTACACTTTTTGCACTTGACACCTGTTGCGAGTGAGTGATTTTATGGGTCTTGTTTATTTTTGTGATATTGATCTATTTTTCTACCCACACGCTCCTTCTGGCAAGTGGTTTCACAAAAAGGTACAAACTTCAGGGTGATTCAATAAAAGTCGTATCGTTTAAAAATAGCTAATTTTGCCACCAACCAATCAGATGCTTTCTAATGTTCAAACTAGAGTCTGATTGGTTGGGCAAGCAAGAAATTAGCACCATTTAAACGAAAGAACTTTTATTGAATAACCCTGTTGTTTATGATTTAAAGTGGGATCCCGGCCTCTTTCAGTGTACGTTACTTGTATGGTCTTTTCATCCAGACCTGTTACCCTGACTTTTACCTGCCAGTCTTGTTTTAGTTCCATTTCCTGCTGCCTTCTCGCATTGTGGGATTGGTTTTGTGGGGGCTTCCTCTAAAGCCGAAAAACTGATGCCTGTTTGCCGTTGCAAACATCCTCACCAGCAGAGGATCGGGGGAAGGCCCGGCAGGCACTTAGATTCGCATAGAGAGGGGACGGGCCGGCCTTAGGTTAAAAATAAACACCCCTGTGCAAGATTTTTACGCCCCCTCGCACACCCTCCAAACACGCTACCCGGGCCACACACAAGATACTGTGAATACGCTGCCTCGCCTGTTCAAATTAAGGCTGCCACCACGCTTACTGTTCTTTCAGGTCTGTAGTGTGTGCTTGTTATATGATACATCGTAACACAAAGCGCACT
The DNA here is from genome assembly GCA_019447015.1 of Hymenochirus boettgeri. NCBI lineage: Eukaryota > Metazoa > Chordata > Amphibia > Anura > Pipidae > Hymenochirus > Hymenochirus boettgeri. Next base: position 151,095,500 of record CM033469.1, read on the forward strand.
AAATGCACAGAAGAACGCACAGCATACCGCACACCTAAGGTAAGGCCTTACGTGTGTTGGTTGCTTGTCTGTGGGGGGTGCTGATACACATATTTCATCTGCAGGACTATAACTGTGGGGTGTGGCATGATGCACAACTTTGCTTGACCTAAGGTCCTTGACCGTAGACTCCCGACGGTGCCCCCTCTGGAATTGCACATGTGCGGTCGCACAGGTCGCCCCATATAAAAGGTCGGCCCTGAAAGGGGATCTCATAGGAGCCTTTCTGAAAGATCCGAACCAGCAATGGCAGCAGCTATTGATTCCATGGAGAGGATCAGTCCGGTAGAAGACTATTATTCGGCGCCAAGAGCGAACTACAGGGGAAGCCATACAGGAGTCACGAACAGGGGGGGTACTTTTTTAAGGACGCAAGGTTAAGGCTATGTCTCCTGGAATGAACCATATTATCAGAGACCAAGGTTTTTTTTTTCGTGTTTTTGTTTTGCCCCCCATCTGCCTGGACAGATTTCTGGGGGCCGTTCAAAGTTCATCGTTTAAGTGTTCTTGTGGGCTTCATTCGTACTCTTCTTCACTCTTCAGAAACCGTTTCCCATGCCAAACTGAGCTGATCGTCCTCTCTATCCTCCTGAGGAGATGATGTCTGAATTTTGCCATACTGTCGAGGAGTCTGGCCAATCTTCTGCTATAATTGCCCAATTAGACCCATGAGTTAATATCCTTTCCCCTCCTATGTCCACATTGTTCTGTGGACTTGCCCTGCTCTCTATTAATCTTTGTTACAGGGAACCGGCCCGACATTCACAACAACAAGAGTTCTTGACTCTGGGGCCTGTAGCTGCTGTTCCTATGAAGTTCCCTTACCAAAGATTTGTCTTCCACTCGTCTATTCTCTCCCCTATTCATTAATCTGGCTGACGGATCAAAATTTTCCTCAAAATTCTCCCATTCTAAGGAGAGATATCTGTATTGGTTAAAAATGATCACCCCCACGGAATTTGTGTGTTGTGATTGTGTTGCCCCTTTCTTTACGTAGAGTTATTTTGTATGCCTTGGTTGAAAACACACAATCCTTTAATAAAAACTGATCTCTGGAGAGATCTCTTTTTTCTTCAAATTGACAACAATCTGCAATTTGATTCTCCTCTGCTTAGTGTAAAAGAGTGTCAGCCCAAAGTCTATTTTACACCTTTTTACCGGGACTTTGCAGATGTTTTCGAGAAAAATGGAGGCCAATTGTTTTGCCTCCGCATTTATGATTGTCTGTCGAGTTGCGTACCTGGAGCAGAGATTCCTGGTGGCAGAGTTTATCCTTTGTTGAACCAGAACAAAATTGTTTCTTAAGAATACCATAGGAAGAGAATATACCAACAAGCTTCATTTGTCATTCGAGTCCCCAGATGGAAGCGGTATATTTTTGGCGAAAAGAAAAAGATGGGGCCCTTTGCCTTTGTTATGAATCACCAGCTCTCATAAGTCAAGGGTAGTTTAACTACCTGAAATAGATTAGATCATGGAACTGCCAGCACCTCAAAAGGTATAAGTTCTTTAAATTTCCTATACGAGCATTTTCTTTCAACAGATGGTGAACGTTCCTACTAGGACAGAATACGTTGTTGGATCTAGTGATATCTAAAACCCTGAGCTCATTGGAGATGAAGGTAAGGGAAGCTTAGGGGAACAGGACCATGGTATAGTGTACATTTAATATAGGTTGAAAAAAATAAAGTGAGGTCTAACAAAAACTTTAACTTTAGGAAAGCTAATTTTGTTGCTGTTTAAGGAATCACTACGCTCATAGACTGGGGGGATTGTTCTAGGTTAAAGATCCTAGCAGTGTGGACCACTTTTTAAAGGGATATTACACTATTACATTCTAATTTGTAACCTTTAGGGGGGAACAAGTGTCAAAAGTAGGGTCCTCATCCTGCATGGCTTAATGCTCAGAACTGGCTTAATGCTCCAGGTAAAAAGGGAAATAGAAAAAAAGAAAAAAGGCTTTTAAATTTGAAATCAGAGGGAAAAGCAACAGTCTGACCGGGAGTATAAAACGCTGTGTAATACAGAGTGGCAGGAAACAATTTAAAGTAGCTCTAAATAGAAAAATGAAATACGGCAATACAAAGCAAGTCCAACCCCAAAAATGTTTTTTCGATATAAATGGTAAAAAAGATGAGGACCTCGGAAAATGTCGGGGACCAGTAAATAACGGGGGGGGGGGCTTAGATCGGTGTAGAGGATGCCAAAAAGGTTATTGCTAAACGTTTTTTTAATCATTTTCACCTGTTGAGAATCCTAGTCCTTTACAGCAGGGTTTGTAATAATACGCAGGGGGGAAATGAGGATATTCACCATGGCTGAGGAGGGATATTGGTACAGAAACAAGTATACCAAAAGTTAATTATCAATTAAAGCCCCAGGATCCGGATGGAATACATGCAAACTCGAGCCTGACTCGGCCTTCTCTCTCTCATGAGGAGGATGTTGTCTGGGAATTTTTGCCTATGTACTGTCCGAGAGTAGTCGGCCATCTTCTGCAATAATGCCAATTAGATTTTAACAGCGTTAGTTAGTTCTATCTAGACCTCTGTTTCTTATTGTCAGATCACACTTGGTTGGAGATGTGCCGCTGGAGAGAAAAAAGCCAATGTAATACAAATATTCAAAAAAGGTAGTGGTCAAAGGGCCGGTAACTTAGACTGTACGCCTAACATCAGTGGGTAGGGAAGGTGATGGAACATTTGTTACGGATCATATCCTTGACTTGTCCTCTCCATAGCTGAATCTTTATTAGTATAGTCAGCATGGATTTATGAGAAATTAGATTCATGCCCAGACAAATTTAATTGTTTTGTATGAGAAGTGAGTAAGAATTTGGGATTTCGGGCACAGCAGGGGATGTGGTCTACTTGGATTTTGCGGAAAGCTTTGATACTGTGCCAAATAGTGACTAATGTCTAATGGGTAATTGTTGGGCCTCGAAGAAAACACTTGTTCATGGATAGAGGAATTGGTTATTGGATTCAAGCGAGAGTCTGTGGGTAAATGGAGCTACATCTATGGGGCTAAAGTTTCCGCGGCGTTTACCTCAGGGTGCTGTACTGGGGTCGCTTCTGTGTAATCTTTATAAATGACTTAGAAGGGGGCACTGAGAGCAAGGATCTTGTGTTGCTGATGAACTATGATTTGTGGCAAGTGTGCAAACAGACCTAGATAGATTAGCAAAATGGGAGCAGATAAGCAGATGAGATTCAATGTTGATAAACGTAAGGTGAGCCACCTACACAGAAATTAAACGTGTTAAGTGCATCTGTAATGGAAAATATTTGGGGTTCTGTAGATAACAGACTTAGTTGTAGCAAACAATGCCAGGTAGAACGGCTAGAGCTAGCAAGAATGTCTTGTTAAAGAAGGGAATAGATTCAAGAGGAAAGTATTATTCTCCTCTTTACAGGCACTGGGTCAGGTCTTGGAAATGCCAGTGCAGTTTGGAACCCCATAACCAAAAGGGGAACATTTTGGAAATGGAGGCAGTTCAGAGAAGAGCAATTAAATTAATAGGGGAATGGAGAGGTGAATATGCAGTCAGATAGAACAAGTTAGGCTGTTTAATTGGGAGAAGCAACGTTTGCGTGGGATATAATAACCTTATACACATATAGCATGGACCATACAATGAGCTCTTGGTGCATGTTCACTATAGGTAAATCAGAGGACTCGTGGATTCCTTTAAGTTGGAAGAAAAAAAGTTTCATCTTCAGGTTGTAAAGGTTTCTTTACAGTGAGAACGGTGATTGATTTTGAAATGTGGACCTCTTCCAGCATAGTGGTAATGGGCCAAGTTCAGTAAATAGCTTTAAACAAAGGACTCTGGATAAGTTTAAAACTAAAAAATTTGAGGGATTACTGGTATTAATAATATAGATCTGGTTGATCCGGGATACTTTTCCGATGCCGTTGGGAGTCAGAAGGATTTCCCCCCCCCTTTTTGCTGTTTTTATTTTTGCTTTCCTCGGAATCAACTGTTGGTAGGTTTTAAAAATAAAAATCAAATACAAAATTATATAGTACATATTACTAGTAAAAAGATGTTCCTCTCCACTGCTCCCAGAGCTGTTACAACGATTGAATTCCAATCAAGGTTTTTACCAACTGGATCTTCGAGGGGCTATAAATAATAGGGGAGACGAGTGGAAGGCGGCTTTTCCGCTCCAGGTATGGACCACGTTGATACTGGTTTATGCCTTTGGTTTATGCATGCCCCTGCAACTTTCCCACATTTTGTGAATGACATTTTCCATGATTTTGTGGACGATTCATGGCAGTATACCTAGATGATATATTGATCTTTCTTCTAAGATGGAGGAGCACCGTTATTCAAGTCAAGAAAGTGTTATCTCATCTTAGGAACTCAAGGATTATTTGCTAAACATGGAAAAAAAAATGTGAGTTTGAAAGAAAGCTCTATCCCTCCTTGATTTTCATCATTTATTTTGCAAAGGGATTTAACATGGATCCTTAGAAAGTCTCTGCAATTCAGATATGGGGCCTATCCATTCTAAGCTAAGCAAGTCAAAAAGTTCATTGGATTTTGCTACTTTATATTGTCGATTCAATTTAAGAACTTTCTAACTTTCATTCTTCCAGTAAATATCTGTTGTATTCAATTAGATCAAGGACTTGAGTTTAGTTCTTGAAGACGTTTCGCTAGTCATCCGACTGGCTTTCTCAATTCAAAATGACTTGTACAAGAATCTTGGCAATTATGTACCCTGGAAAATCCCAATTAGCATATCACAGCAGTGTTAAGGGCGTTGATGCATAGTGGCTAAGAGGTTTATAGGAACCCCAGAGTAAGGTGTCAAACAGCATTGTACAGGCAACAGTTGGTGTCGAACCCCCCCACCTCTATTTAGGCTTGGTGTTCTTTATTTTCACATAAATGGCTCCTTACACCTCTCTTGAAGTCACGTTCCTTTGCCAATATGTTAACATTACAATCTTCAAAGGTATGTCTTTATCCTTAAGATGCAGGTACACGGCTGAGTCCGACCCAGGAATTGGCTCTTCTGTGCTGGGCCATACGTTGATGCAGTTTGCTGTTTGGCTCCCCCACTACATTATATGACATATCACGCAAGCCTACATAGAGATGGTCGTTTGGTTGGTTTGACACTGTTCCTCATGTACAATGCTGTTTGAACCTTACTATGGGCATTCCATAACACCTCTTAGCCACTATTGCAATAACGCCCTTAACACTGGGGTGATATGCGAATTGGGATTTTCCAGGGTACATAATTGCCACAGATTCTTGGACAAGTCCATTCTGAAAGTGAGAGCCAATCGGATGACTTGCGAAGACTAAAACTTCAAGCATGTTGATTATTGAATACAAACAATATACCATGACTGATGAATGGAGAACCTTCAACAGTATTCTTCCAAGACTACTGACTAGAGCCCATGTACCATTTGTGACAGAATCGTCTCCAATTAGCTTTTAAACAGTTAAAGTCTGATTACCATCTGGCTCCCTGTCTAATTAACTCCCAATCCGTCTTTCCCTTTAATTTTAGAAGTTGACGCACCCAAGGCGATTTGCCTTCTTTTCCAGAAACTTTCGGTAGTCCGAGAGGAAACTATGATGGGTTTGAGACCATGACATTAGCCATACAGTAGGCCCTAGAAGAGGGCGTATTACGTGAGGGTGCCAATCATCCAAGGTGATCGTTACGGATAATAAGAACTGAGAGTTACTAAGCTAGATGCCCTTTTCTCAATAGGTTCAACTTTCAATAACTTTCTACTCCACGGCTCAAAGAAGGCAAAGGCCAATGCCCTTACCAGATAACATTTCTGAAAACAATAGGTATGATAAATAAATAGATCATGTCCAAATCAAAACTTCCGGTTGTTACACACAAATATTGCCAAAACCATCAAAAAAGCTCCATCTAGTCCTCTATTAATTCTTCTTTTCTCGGGAGGGATTTCATTTATCTTCAAAAATAAAAAGATTTGTTCATGAATCGGCGAGATTTTCAGTATCAATGTTGTCATTGTCATGCTGTAGCGGGCCATTTGGGTTCCACAAGACATTCGATTTTGACTAATAGAATTTTTTTTGGTGCCTAGTATTTCTAAAGGACTATTAATATTATTATTGTGGGATTTATATAGCGCCCACATCTCTGTAGCGCTTACAAGAAGTACGGAATCGTGACGAAACACGTTGTCGGCTGTTTGGATCTGGGGAGCCATATGATTGAACTATATTACAGAATTGGAACATTAGCCGCTGTGGGATAGCATGTGTGGGAGAGAGACCAGGGACATTCAGGAAGGCAATAAAGACTAAGGGAGGATCCTGCCAGGAGCAAAGTACATCGGAAGATGGATCGGATAGGTGCGACTTCCTCATAGTAACTCCCGGCAGATGCTCTCTGAGGAGGTATTTGCAAACGGGTTAGTCCTGCGAATTGGATTAAGTGTTGGATCGTGTTACCAGCATTTGTTGCTCTACAAATGTGGCAGTGTGACTGGTCTAGGAACCATGCATATAAACTTAGCGTCTACATAGTGAGTCCACGCCAACAGGACCTATAGGCACCACAAGAGAGATGTTGTTCGTAATAAGGGTTTTTTTTGTATATGTTGTGTGGGGAGGGGCGATTTTAGTAGATACTCAATAAAGATATGATTTTATAGTACATGAGGATGTTTTTTTCTGCTTCTGCACTGACTTGACCATAGAAGAGTAATTGATCAGTGGGCAACTAGCACAAGAGACGCCTCCCTTCTAGATTGTCTGAATCTATGCACAGTGCTAGTTGGCGGTCATGTTTTCAGGCCATCTCTGTCTATGGAGATGGCTTTAAGTTGTGGTATATGAAGTGGGGGGACCTCTGCACTACTTGGAGGTTGCAAGACGATGCAGTAGGATGTAACTATATGGTGCTCTTCCAATATTATGTATAGTGCAGTATGTCTTGAGGATTGTGGGGAGGGAAGGAAACGGAGTTTTTTTAGGAGTATAGTGCCCGGAGGAAACCCACGCAAGCAGGGGGAGAACATACAAATCTGGCAGATGTGTCCAAGGGTGGAATGAAATCAGGACTCAGCGGTTTTGCAAGGCATCATGCAAAACAGAGCCACCATGCTGCCAGTAAAAAATCATGCCTTAGTGTATACCTGTGCTAGATTTAAAAACTTCCAAAGCCCATATGGTTGTTGTGTCTCGCTACCTTAGCACCCTTTACTTTAGCCGGTTCGCTTACAATTAATGCGGGATTCATTCCTCTCTCAATGTTCAACTTCTATCCAAACTATGGTATAACCCAACTTTTCATCTGATGTTCCATACTTAGATACATACGAAGCTTTCAACCCGAATAGACAATGAAAACAAGACTTGAATAGAAGTCCCCTCATCTCTCAGGGCTCAAGAACAAGCTCAAAATCAGCTAATAAATCAAAAAGATCTTCAACTTAAGGGTTGGTGAGTTTGTGGGTGTCATACGAAATTTGAGTTCCCTCAGCCAAGTTAGGGCCCTGTTATTGGAATTTTCTAGTAGTTTTTGGAAAAACTGATCTTCATACGTCGGTTGATACATCTGTGTTTCTGTTTGTTTTAAAAAAATATGTTGTCACTTCTTTTGCATCCTCTCCTTCCACGTCCACTCCTGTTCTCGGTTTGGAGGGGATGCTGAGTACAAAGTCGAGACCATTGGGATGCCCCCCAAAGATTTTCAAGACATCCTGAGAACCTATGTCTAAGGCACACCCAAAGGTTGGCCCCTGGGGTGGGGGTTGCAATGTCATCCCAAAACGTACCTGTCCTGGAGACCTCCTTTTGAAGGTATGGCATGGCCAGCTTGGCATAGCGAAACAGGCGGGACTCCCATGAGTGTGTGCATGGTGTTGACGCTCGGCAGGGCACCGTGGGTCCCGGTCTCATCCTAAGCTAAGGAACAGGTTTGGTATCCCTATTCCATGTCGAGCAGTCGTGAAAAAAATGACGTGCCACCTAGAAAGCCTCCGCCCTGCTGTCGGCTCTTGCTCCAGTTCCGTGGTTTATTACATATGTCTCCTAAGCCTTCTCTGTATATTTGCTCTTTCCTGCTGATATCATGTTCCATTCCTGCTTCATATATATTGCCAGTTTGATACGGCCTCAGTTCAATCTTTAATCTCCATATCGCCAGTTTGCTCCTCAGCCTCAGTTCAACCTGGTTCCATTATGCCAGTTTGCTCCTGGTTCTATGCTACCCTGGTCTCCAAATCTGTCAGTTTACTGCTGCGGTATGTTCTTTCTCTATTCCGTTACCTGACTTTCCACCTGTAGTCTTGTTTGCGACACATTGTCCTGCACCTCTCCGTATTGTGGGTTTGGCTTTTTTTCTGTGGGGCTTCCTCTGGAGCTGGCACTGGTGCCTGTTTGCCACGCAACATCCTTCACCTGGTCAGAGGCTCTTTGGAAGGACCGGCAAGGCACCTTAGATTCCATCCAGAGGGGGATCTCATAGGAGCCTTTTCGGGAAGATCCGAAAATTATACTGGAGGGGTAAATGAAATGAAAATACTATTTGTTGCAGAAAGTCCTAATATTCTGCATTGCTTTCCACAGAGGTTTTTCAGTTTCTCCAAGTTACTTGTATTTACTATTCCAGTAGCCAATCTGTTCATTTTGTAAAACTAATGGGACCCAGAAGGAAAGTGCTCACACGGTGATACTGAACAATCGTTTAAGTTTTTCGCGTGTACTCTGTTTCTCATCTCTTAGGTCAGTGGATAGATATCTTGAAAAGGACATCAAGTACATTTGTGGATTCATTTATTGATTTTATATCTATATGATCTACCGATCTCTATAGGACCAAATGCGGATTATAAACCAAAGTCAGGCCCCCAGTGTAAAAAAAAAATACCTTCCCATCCTGTCCTACTTTTGCGATAAAAGCACATTCACAGCTAATGCTTTTCTCTTTGGGGGGTCCTTTGCACCTCTTCCAGCTACAACACATGCTGCAGAGTGAAAGAAAAGGTCCGACCAATATTGAGGGCATTCTGCAAGGGGGGGTGAGATTACAGTGTCAGTCATTCAATGGTGGGATCACAGAGCGGGATGAGGTACAAGGGGTGTATGTGGCTGTTAAGATATTTTATTGTGTACGGGGGGAGGGGGGGTTTCGCCACAACCGGGTTACAGGCAGATAGGGGTCTCTGCACAATATGGCTCAGGATGGTTGGTGTGCCATCAGCTAAATAAGGTGAAGGGGAGGTGGTATAAGTGAATAATGTACCCCTACTGTAAATTAGTAGGAATAATACATAGTGTGTTATTTAGAATGGGGCGCTGCAGTGGTATATATGCTTTGTAAAATCACTCAGGCTAGTCACTAAGTGGACTCATTTCTTATATGCCACTACCCTCATCCATTACAGGGTTTATGCCTAGAATGACACAGCAGTGTGGGCGTGTTCAACTTCACTAACGGGACCTGCTTGGAAGAAATGACTTCCTGTCACTAATAACCAATGTTCTTCCACAAAAGATTGTTTAACAGCTAGCAGCTAATCATATGCTTAGCTGTTCTATTGTACATTCTTTCAACCCCTAGATACAGTTCGGTAGATTCTTCCATTTATTCGCAAAGTTTTTCCCCTCCCCACCCTTCTGTCCTCCAGTCCTAAATATCAGAGATTCTAAGGCGTTCCCGATCAGATGTAGTGAAGTTCTGTCATGGATGAAAAAATCGGAAATGTGGATCAAGTAATTGCTCAGGAACATTTTTCAAATGTAATGTCCTCTGCTTCATTTCGTTAGGGATGGTAGCTCTCTAACAAAATCAACTTTGCTGACATGCTGTAAGCAGTCTAAAACAAACCAATAAGAACCCCAGGGCAGTTCAACGAAGGGGTCCCAAATTTCTGCAAAGAAAATATTTGCTAAATTGAAAATACAAATAATAAAATATGTAATTAATGGTGAATTCCATGGAAAATAAACATAACAAATCAAATGCTACTTAGAATAATTGCAATAGTGGATGGTTGATTTTAAATTCTTCCCAATCCCCTATGCTGCTGGCTAACACTGCTGTTGGCCCATTAGGTAGACTTGAATGAGACTAACTTCAGCAGCTTGCAGAGGACCAACAAATATGAAGAGAGTCAGAATTTTTCCAAAGCGCGTGAATTAATAGTTTCTCATTTCTCAATAATTAACAGAACTCATTTGGTTGTTGGCTTTATACCTCTATGGTAAGATTATGTATGATGTATGTATAATTTTATTTATATGCGCCAGTGGGAGCAGACTGTTACATTAAAAAATACCTATACAAGTGGCCCAAGCCATGATACACATTAAATGAAATACAAGTTCAACATTTATAAAAAAGCATATAACATATAAATTATGTATAAAATTGGACAACAAGCCTTGAGGACATTAGGAATGAGATCCCTGCCCAAAAGAGCTTACAACTAAGTGGAGGGACAACATACAGATACCAAGGGGGGGAGGGGTAAACGGTCCTAAGAGGGGGCTGGTTGCCCTTTTGCTAAATGCAGGAAATTAGGGCTGAGGACCCGGGGTACATGCAAGTAATACAATGGAAAATCCAGGGTCATAACTACCAGGGGATGGAAACAGGGGAGGGAACCAAATGCAGGGTTGTCCGGGAGCCAAGGGGGCCCCCATCTTCGTTTTTTTCCTAAGACATTGGAGCTTCCTCTGAAAAAAAACCACTGTGAGATGAGGAACGGATATGGGCCCTATTACAGTTTTGCTGGGGTGCCCAGTGATCCTAGTGCAGGGTTATTCTACGTGACAGGACTGGAAAGTTTTGGAAATGTTTTTAATGCAAAAGATTCTGCGTCAAGCTCGGCAGAAATTGATGTTTCGTGCCAAAAAACTACAAAAATGTGTACATCTAAACTGGTTGGCATAAAATTCCAGCTCACCCCTAATGCACGTTAAGGCACAGCTTTGGGTGCATCTTTATTGGCATTCTATTAAAAATTGTAGTTGGGCAACTGATGTTTAAATTGATGCATTAGTATATTGTACATTTAATTTTGGCACAATACACTGTTATCATGCCTTGTGAAAATTGTAACATAATGGTTGTGGTCTAATAAGTTTGGTTCTATTTCTGCAATTACAGAGATTAAAACTAAGATTATACATTATGTTTTTATAACCACTACACCCCCCCCCCGTTTTTTTTTACATTACTGCGGTATAGACCAAAATCTCTCAAGCCATAAGGGGCAAGTTGTGCCATCGGGTTGGGTTGATACAACCAAAAAAACTGACTGCGTGTGGCTCCTTACATTAGACTGCCCCGCATACTCAGTCAGTTTATCGACAACCCTAATCAGACTAGTCACAAAGTAGGACCACGATCCCATCATAGGCAATTTTAGGGGAACTTCAGTTGCCTATATCCCACCCATTCTACGGGTTTTTCGCTACTGCAGTGTGGACCTTGAGGTCACCAGACAGAACCTGCATGGGCTGTCAGTTTGAAAAAAGGATTATAAAACATGGAAACCAAGATGCAGGACATGTAAAGGAAACAGCAGGGACACCATGTCCTGATGCAGGGTTAAAGAATTCAGGGTCACATTTAATCATGGGGAGCGCACCACCGTTGACTTATGAAAGAGGTGAAGCCACTGGAGGGATTCTGCTCCGGACATGCTTCCCCCTAGGAAGAGGACACCATAGTAGCCTAAATTGCACACTTTATCATCCTTATGCATATTGGTCCTGGCACCAGTATTTTCTGAACTTTCACTTGAAAGCAGTCGGGAATTTCAGTGCTGCTGCGATATTGATGAATTTTTTTTGCCACATTTGATGCATGAAGTGAGGGTTAACTCCAAGTTCTGCTAATATTGAATTCCCTGTAATTTTGTAGCTATGCCATTTATTTCCATGCACCATTTAGAAATGATAACACCTGGACACTTTTTGCAATTAAATTAACAAATCACGCAGTAGGCCATTTTCTAGAATTAAGGTTACATTACCCCCCAAACAAACTTGAAGACTAGGCTAATTGCTCCCCATTACCTGAACTCACCAGGTTCTAGTGCTGCTAATAACAAAACTACCTACCAGTCCTCGGCTGCTTCTGCTAACTTCTGTGCCTTTTCAGTGCAAGAAAGATGCAGAAGGGGCATGAATGGCAGCAGCGCCTGTGAGTGGATTCTGTGAAATATCATTATACTTTTTTAGAAATATTGCCCTAATATTCTAAACCCTTCTGCAGACAACAGCAGCTTTCAAAGACTTACATAAAAATATGTGATTAACTGAGCACCAAGCTGATAAATTGTTCAGTTAGTACAGCGAAAATTTTTGCATCAGCAAAACAATTTATATTCGGAAAGAGAAGGCACAATCCTTGAAGAAAATAGGAATAAATGCTCAGTTCAGATCTATTTAAATGCCTATAAGCAGACATATTCCCGGGTGCTGTGTTACAAACAGTAAGATGAATTCCTCGATAGGCACTTTGATATTGAACGGTGTTCCTGAGCCATGTATTTAACTTCCTGTTTGCTGTTTTGCACAGCAAGACACACTGAAAACATGAAAGACGTTTAGTTGTTTTTTTTTTAAACTAAGTTAAAATACCGTTGGAATTAATGTGCTAACCAGACTATACTTTAGTTGGTCCCATGTCGTCATATGTTTTTTTATTCGTAAATTGAAGCAAAAAAGTTGCTGGGACAAGCTTTTAGACATTAGATAAATAGATCATTAAACATTTATCATCTAATGTCTAATAACTGTATGCCAGCGTTTACAAAACTTAGAAAGCTGTTGGCTATCCATTTCTTAATGCTCATGTGTGAGGAGCAACTAATTCAACAGGGAAGCAGAATCATAATAAAAGCACAGATAAGCCATTTATTGGACAGAATGACCACTGACATTATTAGTTATAACTATATAGTTTATATAACTATGCATCAATAAACTGAACCACTACTGATACGAAGGCTTCAGGTTGGTCTCATTAATTACCAGGGTCTCACTCTTACCATTAACCGTAATCAATTAAAGAAGAAAGGTAGATTGAGGTTACCTTTCCACGTGAGAAGAGGGGTATTGATACCCGAAACACATGTAGTGGTGCAAGAACTAATAAAGCCTTTACAGCACAGCTGTCTGTCCTCAATCTACACTGTTACTTAGACGCCAGTTTATATAACTTTTCGGTAATGATTATCTTTAAATGACATTGAAACAAGCTCAACACATTACAAATAGAAATTAAATTGTATCCATTCTGTTCTTTTCTCTTTAAATCATCATGTTTCGAAGAAAAAAAAAAAATGCTAAAATACTTTCAACATAGAGGAACTAGAGATTTTTAATCTAAGTCTAACAGAAACAAAATTAATCAAGAAACACCCTTGTTTTACACTTTGGTTTCAGAAACAAGCGTGCATGCAAAAGCAAAACATTTTGGAGGAAGCTGTGAGAAATATGAATTTTTGCGAAACCCAAGATGTGTAATTGTGCAGTTCCCTCAGACACACATGTGATTACAAACTTGTGAAAATCCTTTAATTATCCCATATCATTAATCTCAGCTGTGGGAAAGCATGGTTAATGGGATGCTAACATCTGCAAATTTTTTTTATTATGTCAGTATTATCGTTCACAAATTGACTAGCTGTCCTAGTGGGCTAGGAAAGTTTCTCAAACCAAAAAAAAATATGAAAATTACTGGTATCAATAATATAGTTCTGGTTGATCAGACTCCTGTCCGTTTCCATTGACATCGGGAGGAAGGACACATGGTGCGATCCTTCTCCTGACTGAATGTTGGCAGAGGAACGGACTTTCGGTAGCGGGCAAGCAGCCAAGTCCCAACAGTTAGCTGCAAACGAGCGTGCAGTCACATAGTAGAGGGACGCACAATGGCTGTCGTTTTGCCAACACACAGCTCGTGCGTAGTCCCAATCGCGGCCAAAAGAAGAAAACCATCTAATAGTTTGGGTCCAGCCTGACCAAAACACTGAAATATTAGTTGGTCAGGGCCGAAATTATTGTATGGTGTTGTAAAGCTTGATTTTGCCTTCCTTGGAGCAATGTTAGGTACTGGTTACTAAAGCTGGACAAGATAAAACTATGTCTTTATCAACCTCCATTACTGTTACTTTTACTAATTAAGTCATGAAGTTTGGTGAATTAACTGTGCTGCTAGAATTACATTTTTACAGAATTCTTTTGTTGATATAATTTAGACAAGAACACTTAAATTAACACACATAAGTAAATCTAGCCTTATCTACAATATGCATTTTGTTTGTTTTTTTTTTAAAAGGCGCCAAAGCACTGATTGGGCTTGTAAGCCCTGCACCCAAACTGGCTAAAACTACTCTATATGTGCGACTCATTCCTCAACACACCCAGCCCGTTCCACTGAGCGTACCCCAGGCGGAGACCACTGATCTAGTGTCTGTAGCTGTAGAGGGAAATTAAGATATTAATAACAGCAATAATAACATAAAACTTACAGCCATTTAAATAATATTTTGATATATCAAAAATAAAAGCATGCAACTCCTACAATGCCTACAAGTCAAGCATGTGTGGTATCTGTGTGTGTCGAGAATGGACACTGCATTATTGTCCATTACCAAGAAGTTACTGGCTTTTACCAAATATAATATCACCACATGAATTTCAAAAGGCCTAAACATGATTTTAAACAACCACCAATTAAATCATGCACCATAACTACCCGCAGATGGAATTCAAAAGTCACTGTCGTTACATAAAGGAAAACCTTTGTTGATGGCAAAAATCTCCTTTCCACTTCACTGGTTCCCTATTTATTACTAAATGTATTAATTAAAATATATTGGTCAACAATATCCCAGCTTTCAGAAAACTCATCATGCAATTCATGAAAATTTATGAATTGGTTTTGCAATGAAAAAGGTATATAATAGAAATATCCTCCCTGACTATATAAACAGAAGTCTACTATTTAAAGTCAACTTAAAATTATGACTCAATCACACTTGTCAAGTGAGATATAAAAAAGCAAACCATGATTGATGTTGTTTAACAGCTTTCAATCAACCCAACTTTACAGTTATGATTTACTTCATTCAATTTGCCTATTCAGGATGAATTTTCTGGTAAATATACAGTAACGAAAAGAAGTCCCAGAGATTACAAATTGTTCCCATTATTGGTTGGTTTACGAAGGTGCGGTATCTTTCATCTCTGTTCTGTTATAAAATCTAGCGTACTCCATAGAATGGATCTTAATTATTCTGAAATAACAAGGCCAGGGAAGTAAAGTAAAGTGATACCGGCCGATTCAGCGCTAACAATTATTATTCTCGCCGCCATTTACAGAGGACTTTTGGTTTGATCAAGTCGTGTGTTACAGATATTAATGAAGAGTATCAGGACTTAATCACCCTCAGCGCAAGGTATGACAGAAAAGCTCTCTAAATTTATTACGTTCTAGACTGCAAACGAGGCATGATTACTGTCAGGAGCCTCTTGAAAAATGAAATGGGATTTAGTGTATCGCTATAAGTTTATCTTGTTGTGCTTTTATACAGGACAAATATAACGCTATGAATCAGTTAAAGCCCAGCTCAATCTTACATTATACATCACGTGTATTTCTAGGCCAATGTACACTGCTGTATAACTGTAAAACTTTTTGCCATATTTGATCATTAACCTTTCTAGTACATTTTAATGCCTACGGTACTGCTACAATGAAAAACCTAGCCAACAAATCATTAAGGGCAAAGCGCCACACCGGGCATTTCACAACAATTGCAGTGTGCGATCCTGTGCTAATTGAGTGCATGAAATGCCTCACTAAATTGCAATTGTGCATTTCACTCACATTAGCATTCACTGTCAGTTGTGGCGGCAGCCTCAAGTATATAAAATTAAATGAAATGGGGAACTGTGGTCCAAAAATGACTTTAAGTAAATTATAGGAATTGCCTCTGAGAATTTTGAATTATTTTCATTGTTATTTTGCTAGTTTTGAAGATATTTACATTTTTGTGTGGATATGGCAGCAGCATCACCAGGTCCCCTGCACTTCTGCTTGGAAACCTGTCCGTCAATCTCCTGTGTCTCCTCCCCTTTGCAGCCCCCTGGCCCTTCCCACTCATGGACCCATGGTCCCATCCAGTTGCAGGCCCCCTTGGCCCATTCCTTACACCGCCATGTGCCCGGCCCACCCAGGGGTGTTGTGGCCCCGCCCACCTATGAGTGCATAAGCCACACCCACTAGCAGACGCATAAACCCCACCCACTTGTGGGTGCGCAAGTCCCGCCCACCCGTGGATGCACAAGCCCCGCCCACTCATGGATGCGCAGGCCCCACCCACAGATGTGCAAGCCCCACCCACTCGTGGGTGCCTTGGGCCCCTCAGACCCCCCTACCCCCTGAAAGAACTGTGGAAACCGCTTTTCAACTAGATGAGAAAGGCGTTTTCAATAGTGGAGAGGAAGGGCTGTAGATTCCCTTACCTTCTCTGTCAGTACAACCAGCAGAGAGGAGGAGGGACTTCTCTCCCTCCACACTGAGGGAGTCGAGTGTGCTCGCCGGCGGGCACTGTGCAGGAGAAGCCTCGGATGGTCACATGTCAGCCTCCCACCCATTAACTTTCTGTCAGTATTCTGTTTATCTTTCTGTGGAGCACGTGGATTGATGGCTCTTTTAAAGGTAGGGAAACTGGCCTTAATTAAACCAAATTGTTTGGAGACCACAGCTTCCCCTTTAAACTGAAATGTTTGTCATTTTTTTGCACATGGCTTTACCTGTACCAAAAGGACAATGATAAATAAGTAAATTAAAAAAAAATATTGCTATATTTTTAGATATAATTATTGAATTCAGGGGCGCAACTACCAGGGGAGCAACTGCAAGGAGGGGGCATCTTCTAATTTTTCCTATAGTCTCCTCCCAGAAAACCACCGTGGGTGAAGCATGGATAGGGGCCCCATCTTAGTTTTACTGTGGGGCCCAGTGATTCCTAGTTACGCCACTGGTTGACCTATATGTTATACTTATATAAATTATGTATTTGATGAACTGATGAATGAGAAAGAAAGAGGTAAAAATATATAGTGGATAATGTACCCCCTACTGTAAATTATAAGGTTATTAGATATTATGGATATTAGTTGTTATCTCGGAGTTCCGTGCCCTTTATAAAAACACTCGCCATGTGGCCTTGTGCTTCTATATGGCTAAAAATCCTTTAATAAACCGGGACTTACATAATTAAAAACATTAAAAACATCCTGTCTCATCCCCTAAGATGCAACCCAAAGTATTACAAAATCTTCATTGAGCCCTTTCGGGACTCTACTGTCCAACATATAGCGCACTCTCCCTATCTTGATATCATAATATGCTATAAGATAGTTCTACAACACAGGAAATTCCTCCCCCCCCTTCTCTATTTTCTCACTATCTACAACACAGGAAATTCCTCCCCCCCCTTCTCTATTTTCTCACTACCCTTCCCTAGCCCCAGGTTATGTTAAAAGTTACGAATAAATTACTATAATTTACAGAATGATAAATGTCCAGTGATAAAATGCTAACGAGATGTATGGTGGAACCAACTGAAAGATACTAACTGTGAGAGATATACACAGCTGTATATAATAAGAAATTGAAATGTAAATGTTGTTTATTATAACTGGATATTGTTCCTAAATAAAAACAGTTCAAAAAAAAGAAAATAAAAGAAACCAAGCCTAAATAGAGGTGGGAGGGTTCGACACCAACTGTCTGCCATGTACAATGCTGTTTTGACACCTTACTCTGGGCGTTCCTATAACACCTCTTAGCCACTATCCAATCACGCCCTTAACACTTGGCTGTGATATGCTAATTGGAATTTCCCAGGGTACATAATTGCCACAGATTCTTGTACAAGTCATTCTGAATTGAGAAAGCCAGTGGGATGACTAGCGAAACGTCTTCAAGAACTAAACTTCAAGTCCAGTTGATCTAATTGAATACAACAGAGATATAATCATTAGTTTTTTTCCATTATGGAAAACGGTATCTGCTTCCACCCTTCGCTCACAGAGCTTTTCATTAACTTGCGCATGTGCAGAAGAGGCAGGCAGGGGAACCCGAAGACAATCATTGGTTCTAAATTCAGTAGTCACACCCTTGATTGATTGCATGAAGGGAGGAGCCAGCTTAATCTGTCAGAATGTCGGTGTTAGGATTAAGCATCGTATGTCTTAACCCTGTATACTTTAAAGTCAAGGGGGGTTCTTTATATAAATATAATTGCCCTTTAATGTTTTTTTCTGTGCTTTAGAGGTATGGATGGCAGACTGTCTGTTATTGCTGTACAAGACCTGCTGATGACACTTCACTACAAGAAAGGAACATAAACTCAAAAATATAACATTTTGAAAAGTTTAAGTCAGCAACTGTTGAGTATATTATTCAAAACTCAATATATTGGGGTTAAAAGTATTATCTTTAAATAAAAATACGGTGTTGGATTTACCCTTCCAGCTTTTAACTTTTCTCTCATACGCATCCTCATGGACGTTTCAGCAAAGCTGGACTTTGGAGTGGAAGCAGCCAATGGAGGAAGTTCTGAAATCATTTAAGAAAATATACTATATTATATATATATATATATATATATATATAATATCCTTTATTAAAAATAAAAAAAAAAATAACATAGTTAAGATTATTTTGCATTACGGAATTTCATTGTATAAATAAACCCACAGTTGTAGCATCATTGTGAATGTTCTCCATCAATTGGGACAATGTTACTTTGCGACTTTAGTTCCCCTTTAAGAAAAACTAATATAAAAATCTGATAGAAATGGTGGTTACAATTGCTTAACAATATTTTAATAGGAATCTTGTTTAGATGACTTCCATAAACTTCTCCAAATGCATTAAGATAAAACATTTCCATTCATATCCTGTATATGATTGCATGCAAGTAATAAAGGAAGATGCTGGATATTATGTAGATATTGGACCAAAACATGTAAAGTGTTTCATTATGCAGGATTGTTTGAGTTGGACCCACTGTCTCCACCTCCTGTTTTTCAACTGCCAAAAGTCATTCACCACTTAAAATTTAACATTCACCATTTAACATTTGCAGTCTCAGTGTTGGATTAAGTTTCGCCCACTTTCCCAAACTGTACACTTACTGCGTTGTCCTTTTCCTGCATGTGTAAGATCTTCTACAAGATCTTCGGACTGTAGGTCCTCAACATGATCAATTAGCTATTAACAAACAAAACCAAAGAGAAACAAATTTGGAGATACAATTTATTATTTCAATATCCATGTAACATAAATATCTACCACTTTATTTTTGTTTTTTCTTGCGAAACACAAATGTTGTTCATTCAAAAATATTCAAGTTAAGTGTTAAATGGCATGTCCACCCTCAAAACTATAATTTAAAGGGTAATTGTGGTCTCAAATTCTTCCAAACCATTAAGAATGATGTAAAAAGCCTTCCATTGTACCTTCACAATAAAACCTAAATCACATCTCTAGATAAAATTTGTTAGAAGTTATTGCTTCTTCCCCCCCCCCCTCTTGTTTTCCTCTCCCTCCCCCTACTGTAAAATGCCCTTGGGGTATTGTAGGGCTTCCTCCCCCAGCCCCAACTGCATTTTTATTACCGTATATACAATCTTAAAAATTTCCAATGCTTTTCGTAAATGGGGATATGAAAATATGCATCTTTTAAATCGATTTTTACCATCCACATATCTTTGCTTATTGCTTGGACGATTGATTGTAAAGACTCCATCTTGAACTTCCTTAGTTTTAGAAATTTGTTCAGACTTCGAAGATTTAACACTGGTCTCCATCCCCCCGAAGCTTTTGGTACCATAAATAAAGGGGAATAAAATCCCTTTCTTCGTTGCTCCTTTGGAATCTCCTGAACTGCCCCTATTGCTAATAGTTGATCTATGTACTGAACAATTACTTCTTCTTCTTGGGTATTTCGGGACTTTTTTGCTGGTACAAAACGATGAAAACGAGGCATATTTTGAAACTCTATTCTGTAACCTTCCTGGATAGATCTTATTACCCAGGAGTCCGATACCACTTCGGCCCACCTCTGCGAAAACAGTTGTAACCTGCCTCCTATAAGCTGAGGTGGAACCTGCTTCCAGTCATTGTTGTGAAGTATTTTGGAATGCACCTGAAGTCTTTCTGACAGGCTGCATTCCTTGTCTCCCTCTCCAGTTTGATTGACGAAAGGAGTCTCTACTCCCTCTGCTTTGTCTTGATGGACGAAAAAATCTGTCTCTTCCCCTTTGCGAAAATGTCTCTGATCGCAGATTTCTAAACCTTCTTTCCTGGGGAAGGAAAACACTCTTACCACCTGACGATCTTTTAATAAGGTCATCCAATTTTTCACCAAACAGCATCTTGCCATCAAACGGAAGTTGACACAGATTAGACTTAGAGTTCAGTCTTCCCTACGTATAATTTGTTACAAGGCCTATTAAATCAGCTGTCAGGACCCAACATGGATCCTTTCCCGATTGGTCTCCTCAGCCAATAGGAGATGACCAGGAATGCCCACACTGCCATCTCTGGGAAGCGCCCGGGTAGATCTGGCACGGGTAGTGACATCACCCCCGGAAGTATCCTAAATATGCCGGTTGCTTCACCAGGTAAGTGCCAATTGTTACTCATGTTTGTGCTTTTGGCTCCTGTTCTCCTTGTGACTTTCCTTTCTCCTGTGTACATTGCATCCTGCTTCAGTCCTAGCCTGCTTCTGCTACCAGTACAGCCTTTGTCTCCATATCTGCCGGCCTGTTTCTGAAACCAGTACAGCTTTGATCTCCATATCTTCGAGCCTGTTTCTGCAACCAGTACAACCTTGGTCTCCATATCTGCCAGCCTGTTTCTGCAACCAGTACAGCCTTGGTCTCCATATCTGTCAGCCTACTACTTCTGCTACCAGTACAGCCTTGGTCTTCATATCTGCCAGCCTGCTTCTGCTACCAGTACAGCCTTGGTCTCCATATCTGTCAGCCTGCTTCTGCTATGAGCTTTGGTCTCCATATCTGCCAGCTATTCCTTATACCGGTACAGCCTTGTTCTCCACATCTGCCAGCTATTCCTGCTACCAGTACAGCATTCGTCTTCACCTCTGCCAGCTACTCCTGCTACCAGTACAGCCTTGGGTCTCCTGTGACCAAGATTATTACAAAGCTCCCTTGCTTCACCACTGGCTGTTTCCAGAGTGCTCTTGCCTCCATTTTCGCCACTCTTACCCTACTTAGTTCTGGGAAGCCTGTAATCTCTATAAGTGTGTACCCTAACTAAGAATAGCAATTGCTGCCACCTTCACCACCGAGGCTCCGCCAGATAAACGTGACATCAGCACATGTAGAGCTACAGGTCTCTGTAAATGAGGCTGTATGTGTTCAGGGAGCAACTTACCTGGCAAACTTTGGTAGAGGATTCAATTCAAATGATAGGAAAGGCTTAGGCCCCACTGCACGTGATGTAGCTATTTTTTTTTTTGTTTGTTTACCAGATCAATTTCATGTGTCTGTCATTAAAAAGGCTCTTCAAATAAAAAGCACAAGTTCAGGGGTTCAGTAAGTAACTTTAGAAGCATTTTTGGAAATGGTAAGTATAATGAAAACTAGGTTTGGGGTCCTTTTTTTGAGAGGGCTGAGATGCCCTTCAATGAGTCACTGTTCATATTTCTCCCACCAGTTCATTGTACTATATGTATTAGGTTTTTTCAAATGCATTGATAATGATAGAGGATAAAGCAATAGAATTTGCAAAGTTGCAAAAAGAATGTTACTATTTTACCTCGTTTGCTCTTTGGGAATTTCTTCCTTAACTTGTTTTTTAATGGATTCAATTTAGGGACAATGTCTGGTGTGGAAATATAGAAATCAGCTTGAATTTCCTCATCCAGAATCTAAAATGTAAAAAAAAAAAAATTGAGAAAATATGTTAGAATTTAGAAAATGTTTTATATTGTGATAAATGATACTGGAAATGTCCAGGGCTAAGAGAACACAACAGTTTAAAACCATTGTATGTTTTTAATGGGAAGACAGATTACGGGTATAGCTTTGTAAACACTAGGACGAGGTTTGCGCATAATGTGGTGTGGTAAGTGCAGATCAGAACTAATGTAAATAACTTTAGGGAAGATAAAGTAGAAACCCAAGGTGCTGTTTTTCTATGTTTTTTGTAAACACAGGGTACTGGGCGCATATGCAGCATAGCTTAGATTGCCAATAGCTAAGTCAGACGGGAGGTACAGGTCTTTGTAATGGAGTTGAGCAATGTCATCTACATTGTAGATTTCAGGATAAGTGACAAAATATAGACTTTTAAGACATTGATTAATACACCTTTTAAGAAAAAATCCATGCACCTGATTAGGAGATACAGCACTTTAGGTAGCCATAGACGTAGCAATATTATCAGCCTATACCAGCTATTGATTTGTGTGGGATGTCCAGTGACAAAATCAGGCCAATAAAATTTTGTTATCGAGCTGAAGGAAATTATTACCAATCAATATTATTGCCTGCAATTGGACAATAACGATCCATCTGCATGTTACAGAGAGAGGACATGTCATACAATCTTTAATTTAAAATACCCACATTCCTGATATAATCTGGAACAACATTAAATCTTTAGATAGCCATACACGGGCAGGTGTTCTTCATCAGATTTCCCATTGAAATGATCATAAGAACCGCTCGAAGTTTCCCACCTTGAGCCTCTGATCTTCCCCTTTCAAGGGGAGATCTGTGGAAAGATGGGAACTGAAGATGGGGGGCAGGGAAAATTTTTCACCTGGTCCGATCTTTGCTTTTCCGATCAAAAAAAGAGAAAAGAATTTTGTAATTAGATTGCTCAAAATGTTGATCCCATGTATGGGGGGCTTTAGATGGAAATGGTTTAACTTGCCAATCAATATAGAAGGGTGGGAAAAAGGAGGTCATTGCTCTCTTGATGAAAAATGGGCAGCACACATGCTTTGGGGGTATGAACTACACAGAGGCACTAACAGAAGGAGGGGGTGAAGTGACATATATTCACAAGAGATCATGGATTACAAAACAATGCAGACTGTATTTGTGTCTATTTTACCATGCTGTTTAATTAACGAATAACTGAAACAGTATGCTAATTTGATTGATGGTTTAAAAATTACATATAAACAAAATCACTTAAGCTGGGTACACAGGATTAGATATTTCGGTCCGATCGGACGAAAGGACGATCGGACAGGGTGGAAAACCTTATCCGATCGTGCGGTCCTCTATGGATCGGTCGCGGTGACTATCGGACGCGGCTGCTTTTGCCTTTCGAACGGTCGGCCAGGAGGAAAAATCACTAGGTGTGTACCTAGCTTTAGAAATGAAACATGAATAAAATTTACCTTTTGGGATGATTAGTGATTAGTTTAGCTGGATAATACTTTGCTGCATAGAAAGCCAATGCAGCCCACTAGCATTGTTTTTTTTATTGCCCTGAAGTTTGATTGCCTGCAGTTTGGTAGTCTTTTGTGCACACAATTTTGCTATAGTACGGGGATGCGAGGTATTGACTGTATTAAAAGACCATTTCCTTAATTATGTGCTGATTTTAGGGAGCATCTTTAATTACATGTGGGTGGTTACTGGCAATGCTATTTTGGAGAAACCATCAGGGTGATGCACCGAGAAAGGCAACAGGCAAACCTGTTCTAAAGCAATTGCTATCTGACGTAACAAATGGTAAAGCAAGTTTAAAACATTGTTTTTAAAATTCATGCACTGAAATCTATGTAATAATTTTGCAATTTTTTTTAAATGTCATGTTATGGCAACTAAAGCATGCGGGGAGTTGTAGTTTCCAAACATCTGGAGTGGCAAGGAATTGGGGGTTAGTGTGTGGGATTCTTCTCCATTTAAAGGGGAACTAATGCCTTAAAACAATATAGATTCAGGAGAATGGTATGTATGGTTTAAGATTGCCTTCGAATTCTGTATTGTGTTGAGGCTTTAGTTGCCCTTTAAATGGACAGCAGAATTCCCATACAGTAGTTCCATACAGTAATAGCCATACTGGATTTGGCTATTATTGTATGGGACTACTGTATGGGAATTCTGCTGTCCATTTAAAGAGCAACTAAAGCTTTAAAACAATACAGAATCAGAAGGCAGAATTGGTCAATTTCTACCCTCGACTTATACTCGGGTCAATCGTGTTTTACTGATTTTTTAGGTCAAAAGGGTACCTCGACTTATACTCTGTTCGACTTATATTCAAGTATATACGGTATTTCTTTATTAAATTGGTCTATTGGTCTACCACCAAGTATATAAATGCATATAATATATATGATATTTTAAAAAAACAAATAAAATACATAATGTGGACTTGCCTTAAAAAAAAGTTACAAAAATTTCGGAGCTCACATTTTTACATTGTATCACTGCTTAAACTAGCTAAAAATTGCAAGGCCATAAGAAACCATACCATTTGAATTAGTTCACTTCCACCAACAAAGGCTGCCCCATTATCTTTTGCAATCTGAGCATCTTCTGCATTCTATAAAAAAAAAAATTAAAAAAATTGTAAAAGTACCATACTATCAGGGTTATTCAATAAAAGTTCTTATCGTTTAAAAAGGTGCTAATTTTGCCCCAACCAATCAGATGTTAGCTTTCAAATGTTAAATAGGTTCTGATTGGTTGGGGCAAAATTAGCACCGTTTTAAACGATAAGAACTTTTATTGAACAACCCTCATAGTCTTATACATATCTATATACTTAGTAGGGCACTAATAAAGCCTTCCTGGATCTTGTGATATAGCGTAAAACTGGATTCTCTACTCTGAAAAAAAGGAGTTTGTCAGAGTAGAGAATTTGACCTGTTCACAAGGACATGGCATCGGTTAACCCATTGGTTAACTCGATGGACAGATGCCCCAGACTTCCAACAGTAATTGTAATCTAATTGCATGTCAGTTATTGTCAAAAATGCATAATGCCCACCACAAAGCGCAACGTTTCAGGACACTTGCCCCCTTTGTCAATGATGTCCACAGCTTGACAAAGGGGGTAAGTCTTCTGAAACGTCACACTGTGTGGTGGGCATTATGCATTTTTGATAAAAAAAAAGTTTTTGAATCAGCAAAAATGGTGGTGCCTCTGTCGGTGCCTATTTCCACAGTGATCCGAATATACCTCAATTATACAAAGAAAACAAACGAGACGCACTCTATTTCAATGTTGCCAAAGCATATATTTTTACATGCTCACAAACAGCCATGTAGTAGGCGTGACTTGCTGTAACAACTTTCGGCAGTAGCTTAGGACTGGGCATTTCAAAACACAGTTAGTGACCACAGTGTGCGATACTGGAATGCTGGGAAATAAAACACAAATCCCACGTAAGAAACGTAAACTTTCAGCATCCACTAAAAAATGAGAAGTGAGACACAGATTGTTTTTATGTCATGGTGCTCTGCCATCTGATTCAGTGTTGTTCTGAGGCTTGTCATTGGTTCTCATTTAATTCAAAAGCCAATATTGAAACAGAGAATGGGGTGTTAGTCACTGATAGCAACATCAAGGATTAGAACACAAATGGTGAACATTCCCTTGGTTATGTAACAGGTGACAGCTGTGTACTGCTTTTCATTCCAAGCTTTAACACACCCTTAACATTTCCCAAAGAATATTTATATTTCATTAGTTTCCTCTGATAAATGCACATAAACAGAATAATTTGTGACTCAGTCTGCTGCACATTTTAATTATAACCTATATAGGCCTATAAATCTATTGTGTGGCCCTTATAGGTGGTATGCGTCTGCTCATAAGGCCCCTGAGGAGCCCAAGAAAAGTTAATTGGGCACAAGATGTGACCTAGAGTCTGGCATCAGTTCGGCTACCCATGTTTTACCGGATTTATAATTTGGGTTTGGGTAAACCAGTGTGTTTTCTGACAGGTTCAGTCAGAAAACTGCAGGTGCGGACATGTAGCAGGTGGGTGTTGCAAGTCTGGTAAATTTTGGGTGTGGGGAGCTGCAGGTGTAGGTCAGATCAGGTAGTGGGGCAGCTTGCAGGTCTGTTTAGTGGGGCTAGGCCCTACTTATGCGTTTTTGCGCACACGTTTTGCTCTCGCGATAGGGTTATAATGGAAATCGCAGGAAAGCAAAAATCCCCGTAATTTCCTATGCGCATGCGTTCACCATTTTTGGTGCGTTAACGCGTGCGTTTTCATCCGCACCACACCCAGAAAGGTATCATACACAGCCAAGCTACTAGACTGCACAAAATATGTTCAGTAACGGAAGAGAGAGACAGACACCTATGTGCACTTGGTACATCTTTCAAACAAAAGAGATATCCACGCAGAACAATTACCACTAACATAAACAAAGCATTCATAACACCCAGGGATAACCTTCTACAGTACAAAGAGAGAAAAAGAAACGCCCGGATCCCTTTGGTAACAACATATAACATATAACCCAATATTGGAAGGAATACGTACAATAATGAAAGAACTACAACCTATGATTAATCAAGATGAAACCCTTAAAAATTTTTCCCCAGAACCCCCTATACGTGCCTTTAGGCAACCACCAAGGGAAGTAAGAAGAAAAAAACTAGTAAGAAGAAGGTTACGCACGGATTATGAAAATATCACCCCAGGCACCGAACCATGCAGGGGTCCTCGGTGTAAACTGTGCCACAATATTAACAGTTCTCCATCTGCAATACACAGAAAGGGGGTATTTAACATCCAGGGATCTTACAGCTGCACATCCAGCAATGTGGTGTATTTAATACAATGTAACAAATGTAACAAATGGACACTCTGCCTGTAGGGCATCATTTTTCTCACAACCATGTCACACCATGGAAAACCTCCAAGTCCGGATCTTGAAGGGACAGTTCAGTAGCAACCAAGATAGAAAAACATTTGAAGCCAAAATGATTCTGTTATTTGACTCCAAAAACAATGGGTTAAACCAAGACTTGGGATTCCTAGCCCACTATAACTGTTGAATATATTTGTATGTAGAACCATATGTGGATTGTATACAATATGTGCATATTCTCAGTGTCTGCTTTCCTCTCATCCAGCTTCCCCCCCCCTGCTACCACTCTCCTCTACATTTGGTAGCCCACCCTAGTATACTGTTATCTCTCTATTTTATTACCCCCTCTCATTTCTCAGTATATTCTGGATTTTTTTTCCTTTTGGGTTTATTATCTTATCTAATGTAATTAGCTCCTTACTTTCTGTTAACCTTTGTTTTAATCAGTACGTACTGCTCTGAGGGTAGATCCATCGAAAGCTTCTCTACTAAAATAAACTGTTAGTCCATTAAAAGTATCACAGTACTCTACTTTTTACAACTGTGACATACTGAAGCAGAGAATGATCCCCTCTCTTCGGAAACTTGCCACTGCCTTGCTAAAGAAACTGAGGGTAAAGGTACTGGACTGGCCAAGTATGACTTTAGACCTAAACCCTATTGAACATCTGTGGGATAGCCATCAGCTCCATGATGTTGTACACTGACTACTTTACATTGTATCAACGTGTCATATCTTCAGTATTGTCCCATGAAAAGATAAATAAGACAAGATTAAGTCATTTTATGTTACTTATTTAGCAAAATACATTAATTTAATTAAATAATTTCATTCTGTTTATTGAAGTCAAAATATAAAGATTCAGTTGTCAAACAGGCCAACAAACTTAAAAATAGAAATATATCATTGTTTCTTCCTATATATAAAATGGATCCCATTCTTTGGTTGACCCCTATTTCTATATGCTACTCAGACTTAATACATTTAGCCTCTTATTATTATAACCTCTCAACTCTGCCACCCACTGCTAACTTGAATCTTCTCAACCCCAGACTGTTACACAGATTCCTGTCACACACCACGACCAAACACTTTTCATATTTCACATCCCTATTCTCATTCTCAACCTTCTTTCTCAGGCCACATACCAATATAAACAAATGCCATGATCCTGTCCCCAAAAACATTCCTTTACTACCTTTCACATTCCCCCCACACCTTACTTACCTTCTTATTTTTTTAAAGGGTATGTCCACCCTTTCAAATTTTTTTTTACATATAGTAGGGCTTACCCCCCCCCCCCCCCCAACCGCTATAATAAAATCATTAGAAACTCCCCCGATCTTTACTTACCTTACCTCTTTCCTCCGCCGCATTGTCCCGGCCCTCTGCTTGCACGGAAGGGGGCGGGACCGGCAGCCGCATCTGTGATTGGCTGAAAGGCAGCCAATCACGGGAGGGAGAGGGAGGGAGGGCTCTTCTGCGCATGGCAAAATTCTCCCGGAGGAGAGACAGGAGGCAGAGTCCTATATGGACTCTAAAGTACTCCTGGTGGGCAGTTTTTGGACTTTGGAGGGGGGAACCATTTGGAGCTGGGATGTACGGTAAGGATTTTACTACACTACACAGTGGGGCTAGTAGTGGGGGGATTATAGTTTTGGGGGTGGGCATGCCCTTTAAATTAGGTTTATTTATTGTCAACCACAATGTTGGGGTTGGAGCGGAGCTTTATTGTCAAGGCTTCTATTGCTATAGCAAAAAGATAAGGTGATAATGGACAGCCCTGGCGAGTCCCTCGGGATAGAGTGAAGTTGTCTGAGGTTGTGCCATACTCATGGGGAATAGAACCTGCAACTTGTACATTTACTCTGTTTTGCTAAAAGCAGATCTATTACCTCTAGGATAACAGAGATACTATATAGAACACTGGTATATGTAGAACCTTTTATTAGGAACATAATGGAAACAAAAAATAAAGGTCAGAATAGGGATTTGAACTTGTGACCTGAACTGCGTGTTTCTATAACTGGCATCTTACTAAGTGAGCCACTACTAAATAAGCTGAATACTCAGGTACATTTAGAAGTGTTATCTTTTGCTTGGAACATAATAGAAACAAAAAACAGTAAGTGTGGGGTATTGAACTTATGACCTTCTGAACTGTGTATTTTTAAACCTGGTGCATTTGGAAGCTTTATTTTTTGCTAAAAGAATTATACAAAAAATGAAATATGGAAGTCCCTGATAAGACTTTGAAAGGTGCTTGTTACCCTGCAGTTTATTTTCCAGTAACTCACACTGACTGGTAAATAAATTGCAGGGTAACAAGCAGCTTTCAAAGTCTTTTTAGGGACTTCCATATTTTTGCATAGACAGGGGGCATGGCTCTTTGATGAATACATGGTCTGTGGGTTGTAATGGCAACAACATGGAAACCTTCTTATTTACAGAATTTATTTCTCATATGTACTAAATGCAACTTACTAGAGAATAATCTTACAATGTATAGTGTTCTGGGGAAAAACATTTTCACATTAGGTTTTTAAAAAATTAAGTTTAGTTCTCCTTTAAAGGCAAAAAGGTGGCCTTTGCCTTTACACTACTTCCATACTACTTCCAGGCTCCAACATTCCCCTTTCAAATGCATTGCACAGAGCTGGGCTAAGACCCTGTTCACGTCAATATGCTGCACCTGCAGCTCTGAGCTGTTTTTTTTTTTTTTTTAGAAGTGTACCTTGTAAAGTGGTCAGTTCAATTCTACTGGGGTTTCCACCTTTCCCTTTAATGCTCAAACTCTTAAGGCTAGCTCCCACTAGCAAGTTTTGGATTGCGGTTCGCAATGTGTTTCCGTGTGCTATTGGAGTGCATGCGATCACCATTTTTGGTCTGTATTGCATGCTCTCTGCTAGGGTCCAATTGTGGAAGCACAACACCCATGCACCGAAACGCACATTATTACGAACATGCATCCTCCCTTGCACTAAATGGGGCCTCAGGAAATTGACCTGCTGCAAAGCTAAGTTCCATTGCGTTAAATATATGCTGTGTGGCAAAACTGAAATCCATACAGCTTGCATTACACTTCTAAGGGCTAGGCCACACAAGCGTGTTTTTGAGGTGATTTTGATTTTCCAATTGTATTGAAAATCACAGCAACGCAACAAAATCTTGCGATTTCGAGTGTGTTGCGATTCGCTAATGCATTAGCATTTTGTTATTTTTTTGTTGTTTTTCGTGCAATCGCATTAATTTTCAGAATGAAAATAGACAAATCGCAAGCACAAATGCATGTAAATCACGTGCGATTGTGTGCGTGATTCAAGTGCGTTGCAGTATGGCTGTGCCCTAAATGTACATTGCAGCAATACACACACTAATATAAATGGTAGAGTGCAGAAATAAACATATACAAAGACAAAAATAACAAATATAAAGAGTTGCTTCCTAAATACATATGAGAAGGGTTAACACGTTTCACCACTCTGAGCAGGAAAATTTGCTAATAACGTTCACTGCTATCTCTGATGATTGGCTGGGAGACAGTGGCAGGTGGGGACTCTGAGTTCAACTGTTACATGCAGCTTAGCATAAGGGGAAAGGGAAACAAACACAAGGTAGCTAGTTCGCATGTGCAGAAGGAGTTTTGGGTCTAGGGCCAATAGGAAGAGGCAACACTAGAAGCCAGCCATGACATCATAGATTGCCAGTACTCAAAAATGATTTCTACACTAAGAGGCTGAATTTAGAGATGAGAGACAAATGGTTTTACTAAGTGACAGTTAAAGAGTTTGTGGAGCTGCCTTTGTATTTTGGGTTTAGTTCTTTAAAGCTGGCCATACACTAAAAACTTCCTTCCCAATGTTCCTGCAACATTCTGAAAAACACCTGGACTGATCATTTCACAATCAATACTACAATCATAATATCAACCCTCAATATGATCACAAACATAATCCTGCCAGGAACATCAGCAGGAAAAACTACTGCTCGACTTGATATTACAATGGATTCAACATTCATCTCAGATTGAATGTTAAAGGAGAAGTAAAACCAATTTTTTATACTCTAGAATCTGAAAACAACCCCCCTAAAAACGCCAATAAGCTATAAAATACCACTCCAGTAAATTGTATTAAAATAAATGCAAGCCTGTTAAGAACTGGATGAAGTATCTGTGTGTATGTACAGTGTCAGACCACACCTGCTGACCTTAGTCACATGCTTCCTAGCTGCATCTGTCCAGTAAAAGGATTGGCTAGAGATTATTAATGGGTGTGACCAACTGTAACAATTTCTGCCATAGCTAAGGACTGAGCATGTGCAAAACATAATGGTCGTTGACCAAACTGTGTGATACTAGAATACTGGGAAATAAAGCACAAACCATATGTTATTAAGGTACATTTCCCAGCTCCCGTATCAAAATGAGAGGTAAGACACAGATTACTGGTTTTATATCAAGGTGTTCTGCCTACTGGTTCGGTGTTGTTCTTTGGCTTTAGTTGTCCTTTAAATCTGTGTAATGTCAAGGTAATATATGGCCAGCTTAACACATTAACATGTCCCCTGCTAACATCAATGTACAATTAATTTACAATCTACCTCAATTATCTCTGTAAGGAAGCAATTGTGTGGTCACACAAACTGCAATGTCATTGGCTCCCTTTACCGAAATGTTACATCTAAAGCAATAGATCCCAATACCGATGGTGGAAGTTTGGCATCTGTCATTCTCATGCCATACAGGTGGCTGATGATCAGCAAATATCCAACAGGATTTGCTGATTATTGGCCAAGAGTATGGCCATCTCAAACTTACCTCAAACTTACCTCAAACTTACCTCTGTAAATACCAAAACCGTATTTCCTTCTGTGGCAAAGGGATATGGATATTTAACATAACCAACAAAGGGGTCCACTTTTTTCTACAATAAACAGAATTTGGGTTTTGAACCAGTAAATACAAAAACATTAGTAACAGTCAATTAGCACTTTCTAGAGTATTCCTATTGTATTACCCATAAAACATTAAAAGCTGATGTTATAAGGGGTGCAAATGCCCCAAACTCTTCTCTACACAACACAGATGGATACAATACAAATGGATACTGCCAATAGATGCTGTAACCTGTGGCATAGCTAGGAATCACTGAGCCCCCTAGCAAAACAATGGGAGGAGGTTGCATCTGTCATAGGAAAAATAAGATGGTATTTTTCCTATGACATGTAGTTACGCCCCTAGCTACAACAATTAACTCACCATCTGCTTGAAGTGGCCCAGGTGCCTAACCACCCCTGGCCCATCTCTAGATCCAAACACGATCCACTAAATGATCTAGATATATATCGGTTGGCTGCACAAACCAGGGAACACATCATACGGAGCACTCTCTCACTAAAATGTAACTATTTTATTCATAAACAGCTAAATCGTTTTATGAATAAAATACTTACCTTTTAGTAAGACTGAGCAACACTATGCCCGACGGCAGCAAATGTGCAATTCGATATATTTAGATTCCTAATAATTTAGATATTAGATATATTTTTGTCATTTTTCTGGTCCTATGAAAAAATGTTGAGTGCATTTTTGAAAGCATATAATTATTCTCTGTGTTAGGTAGGCTTTTGATGTACATATATTTAAATATCCCCTAATACGCAACCTTAATAGCTAGAATGTGCAGAATACATGTAAAATGCAGGCAGGAACAGGGGTAGTCAGACAGTTACTTTACATAATGTTCTTTTATTTTGCTCCTTATTTTGGGGTTTCCTGTGATGCAGTAAAGGTGGCCATACATATATCTGATTTAACTTACCAGACCGAGCGATCCCACGACATTAGACCGATCCTGCCGGAACCGCCTTTCCCATTCTTCTATGCGACTGACATGCAACCGCAAAATCCATTAATTTTGTTATCGCATGTCTGTCACGGGAGCGCTTGGTTGGGTAAGTATAATCGAATATATGTATGGCTACCTTTAACTAAGTGATTACAGCATCGCATGGATCCGAAAGTAAGTGAAGCACAGAATATCACATCTCCCTAAAAGTGTGAAAGATATTTTTAGGGAAAGGCAATATATGCAATTAATTACCTGTCCGAGATCCTGAGATGCAATAATCCCTTTGAGAGATTTACTGCATTGTGGGAAGAAGTGCTGAATTATGCCACCATTGATGAGATTTAAAGCTTCCTGCTAAATTGTACTGCAAAACGTAACATTTTGCTTATTGCATAAAGTGTCTAGCACCATTAATAGAAACGCCCTAGGCCCCACTAATTCAGTGTAAAGCCCAATGCTAACCCGATTTTACACATTTGGCCGGCTAATTACCTTTATTGTATACCTCTATTTATTTATTGTGAAATCTATTTTTAATTGCATACCTTCTTTTCTAGCTTCATATCCAGTTTAAGTTCAGTGTATACTGGCTGCTTTTCATAAGTAAAGTCCAGTTTCTGGAAAGTTTTTAGCATGTCTATGGCAATTTCAGGCTCAACCATGGGTTTGGGATAGAATCGGGCCACATAGACATCATCACTTGGTTCCCAAGCCGTAAGGCCAAAAGGTTTAAGTCGACTGGTGTCTTTGCGCTTCTCCAAAAGATCTTCTTTGGTTAATTTTCTAGATGTGCTCTTCTCTTTTTTTTCAACTCTTTGAAATGTGCCATGGGAAACAAAACACAGTTATTGGATACTTTTTCTTATACTCTGTGAAATTTATGTGTATGTGTAATGCAGCATTCTCATAATATATACAATTCTAGAGCAATATACAAGAGCACTAATAAGTCAATTTTTTTTTTAAAATTGCTTATTTTAATTGCTGGAGCAGCATTAAAGCTAAAAAAAGATGAGAAATGTTTGCATTTTCTCTCACATGCATTTAAAGGGACACTAAACTGAAAAAAATGACTTGCCTTTATCCTTTCTATATTTTTATTAGTCTGTCCCTTTTTGCTCTTAGTGCTCCCTGTCCCTAAATCTCCTCATGTCCTGTTCAGCTCACTCATAGTTAGTAAGCAGGTCTCCTCTCTATGTATCCACCCCCTCCCAAAATTGAGGCACAAATGGAGTGTGGAGCATGTGCAGTGGAGATGATCTGTGCCTCACTACAGCCAATAGCATTCACCCAGTGATTTTGTGTTATAGTGACAGTAAAACTGATTTGCTATGGGAAGGTAAGCAGCACTGGGAGCTGTAATAACTGCTTGAATCAAGTAAGATTTTCTTTTAGCTGTAGGAGTATGGAGGTGTGTGTGTGACTTTGTAATTGATTTCTTTAGGTACAGTGCTACATTGGGACTTAACTAACACAGACAGCTGCTAACTGCAGGATTTGGTTTATCTGCACAGAAAGAGTGAAGAACAACAGATAATGCTTTTCCTGATCTTAATGCTGAATCTATTAGCTATGCAGTGATAGAGAAATAAGCTTTACTTTTATAGAATGGATGGTTTCTACATGTAGTGTGCCAGGGGGGAGGGGCTGGGTGATTGACAGCCCTTTACTGACAAGCTGTGCCCTGCCCTCTTTAAGAATAAAAAAACTCCCAGAGCTAAAAAAAACAAGGGATAGGAAGGTCAGAGAAGAAAAAAAATAAAGCAGATTTAAGATTGGTGGTAATTAATCCTAATTACTGTGTGATTAGTTAAAAAACGATTTGCCTCAGTTACATGTCCTTTAATATTTTTAGTCTTGCAAAACACTGACTAAGACTAATCCAGTCAACTATTATATATAGAATAGTGTCTCACAGTCAGGTAAATTTCTATGTCCAGGGTTGGACAAATCCCAGGAGCCAGGTGGCCAATTGACTTAGAAATTTATATCTGCCATCTAACTTTTTAAAGGGTATCTCCACTGATGGAAAAACGTTTTTTTTTTTTTCCCCCCTATTTGAAAGTTCACCTTCCCCCAACCCCCCTCCTACCTTTTTTTTCCCCAAAATTCAGCTCTGTTTCTTTGCAGCAGCCTCTGCAGAGCTGTGTAGCTCCTGTGGGGTGTGTCTGCTACTGTGCTGGGCAGCTGTCAGTCAATGTGCATCATCACATGCATATTCATGATTTCTGCCACTCCCACTTGACCCCAGTGATGCCTGGTGTAACAAAGCCTTTCTACCTGTCTCTGTGATTCACAGTCTCTCTATGATTCCTGTCTCTATTCACAGCTGATAGTGCAGGAGAGACAGAGGGGGAAGTTACAAGGTTCAGCCACACAGCTTTATGTAAGGAGACTTTTTTTAACAATTGCAAAAGTAATAGAATAGAATTGCAAAGGAATCAAATGGGGGGGGGGGGGTGGAGGTGTGTGTGTGTTTGTAAGGGAGCAAAATGTATTTCAGAGGGGATGCTGGGAGTGTCACAAGTTGGATTGCAGGGGGGGGATCTGGGAGACAGAAGGTTTATTTCAGAGGGATGCTGGGAGTGTCACAAGTTGGTATTGCAGGGGGGGGAAATTACTATTACCTGTCAAAGATACAAATACTTCAGAAATTACCTTTGGTGTCTTCTTTGAATGTTAAAATTACAATAAATAGTTACATTAATACTTTCAAAGTATCATTTTTAGGTTGTGTATGAATACTTACATCTTTACAGTCCAACGTCTATACCTACCAAAATGCCCGTGTAACTGTTACCACGTAACATATAGCGTAATATTGAGTTTTATAAGACGAACGTCCATTTTGTCCAATCTTTATCTATCTAACTCTGCTATCTATCTATCTATCTATCTATCTATCTAACTCTCGCTGCTATCTATCTATCTATCTACTCATCTGACTCTGCTTGCTATTATCTATCTATCTATCTTCTATCTCTCTTGCTATCTCATATCTATCTATCATCTATCTATCTATCTATCTATCTATCTATCTAACTCTGCTATTTATCTATCTATCTATCTATCTATCTAACTCTGCTATCTATCTATCTATCTATCTATCTATCAACTCTGCTATCTATCTATCTATCTATCTATCTATCTATCTATCTATCTATCTCTCTGCTTGCTACTTCTATCTATCTATCTATCTATCCATCTAACTCTGCTTGCTATCTATCCATCTAACTCTTGCTTGCTATCTATCTATCTATCTATCATCTATCTACTCTGTGATCTACTCTCTATCTATCTAATCTGCTATCTATCTCATCTAACTCTGCTTCTATCTATCTACTCTCTGCTTGCTCTATCTATCTAACTCTGCTTGCTATCTATCTATCTATCTAACTCTGCTATTTATCTATCTATCTATCTATCTATCTACTCTGCTATCTATCTATCTATCTAACTCTGCTATCTATCTATCTATCTATCTAACTCTGCTATCTATCTATCTATCTATATCTATCTAACTCTGCTATCTATCTATCTATCTATCTATCTATCTATCTATCTAGCTAGCTATCTATCTAGCTATCTATCTATCTATCTAACTCTGCTATCTATCTATCTATCTATCTATCTAACTCCTCTATCTATCTATCTACTATCTATCTATCTATCTATCTAACTCTGCTATCTATCTATCTATCTATCTATCTAACTCTGCTATCTATCTATCTATCTATCTATCTATCTATCTATCTATCTATCTATCTATCTATCTATCTATCTAACTCTGCTATCTATTTATCTATCTATCTATCTATCTAGCTATCTATCTATCTATCTATCTATCTATCTAACTACTATCTATCTAGCAATCTATCTATACTATCTACTACTCTGCTATCTATCTATCTATCTTCTATCTATCTAACTCTGCTATCTATCTATCTATCTATCTATCTAACCTGCTCTCTATCTATCTAACTCTGCTCTATCTATCTACTATCTATCTATCTATCTATCTATCTATCTATCATCTATCTATCTATCTATATCTGGCTGTCTGTCTATCTGTCTATCTATCCATATCTGTCTGTCTGTCTATCTATATCTGGCTGTCTTTCTATCTATCTATCTATCTATCTATCTATCTATCTATCTATGTCTGTCTGTCTGTCTTTCTATCTATGTATCTATCTATCTATATCTGGCTGTATGTCTGTCTATCTATCTATCCATATCTGTCTGTCTGTCTATCTATATCTGGCTGTCTTTCTATCTATCTATCTATCTATCTATCTATCTATCTATCTATGTCTGTCTGTCTGTCTTTCTATCTATGTATCTATCTATCTATATCTGGCTGTATGTCTGTCTATCTATCTATCCATATCTGTCTGTATATCCATATCTCTATCACTCTCCCTCTCCAAAGATGTATTACATGTACAACCATGCATATATACAATGTATGCACTGACACAGGCCCACAAACAAAATATCTATGATATAAATTATATATACAATAACAATATATTTCATTATCTATTTACACATACTGTAGGAGAAGTTTTAGATGATTAATTATATTATTGTTTAATTATCTAATGGGTTACATGTTCTTTTAAAATAAAATATAAATATATCCACACATAGAGAGACCTGACCTGTGCAACTGGAAAAAGGATAATGTTTGGGTGTAGCCTGGCCCTGCCCATAAGAATTACACATGCCCAAAGCAACCTTTACATTTATTACTGTGTCAGCTGCTATATTCAGCAGCACAAGGGAGATAAGTGCCGATGTCTCTACATTTATTACTGTGTCAGTCTGCATTATGCGTCAGCACAAGGGGAGAATCAGCTGCTATTATCGGCAGCACAAGGGAGAAGTGCCGATGTCCTCTTGTTGCCATGGGAACGTGATGCCAACGTTCCCATTGGCTGTCGGCAGAAGACACTGGGGTCAGCTGTGTCCCGACTGAGGAAGTGAGGAAGTGCGCATGTCAGACAGGAGCTCGCGCGTCGGATGAATAGGAGACAGCGGGTGTGTCAGCCAGAGGAGTTATGCCGGCTGTGCAGGGTAAAGGCAGCAGATCAGAGCACATATATGCAAGAGATTGAACTGAGATTGCAGGTATGGCTTACTTCTTGGCTATAACTGCTATTCTAGCAAATGTCAATTTTTCCAGTGGAGATACCCTTTAAAGCTTCAAAGGAAATGAGTCAAGCAAAAAACGTTTTGGCTGTTGTTCATTTATGTGATTCCAAATGAAGTCTTGTCTTTACTACAATTTTGTCTAATTTCTATACATCTAAATTTTTAAGTGTTTTCTATTGATGTCTATAGAACCGGCTGCCTGGACAACCTAGATTGTTGTCCACCCGTCTCAGTACATCTTCTCTCTTTCACACTTTTGCTGCTGTCTTGATACAAATGGAATTTCTGGGATTATACCATTATAGATATATTTAAGCCAGTCAGGTTATAGTGCAATAATTTTATTTAGCAGTCAGGCTGTGTACCTACAGGATGAAATTTCGGTTGATTGCATCAAAATATTGTATGAAATGTTCACAGCGACCAAATTTTCAGTGGGCTGTGGGAACATACTGAAATATAGACAGTACCACTTTAAGTCCCTGGTAATTATCAGGTAAATGGGGATTTTGGGTGCTGTTAATATGGTATAATTGTGTGGCTATGGTGGAACACTGTGGTCACACTACAATGCACAGCAACGCACAATGTGATTTTTCAAATCTTCTTTTCCCTTCTGCACAAAAATGGGGATTGGAGCATAGCCCAAATAGTGTGGCCTACCCACTGCCATGCAATTCTCACGTGCTAACGTATCAAAAAACATGATTGAAAGCGCATGAGCGCCAGTGTGCTCACCTTCAAATCTATATTTTAAACTTATGTGAAGGACTCCCCAATTCCCATTAGTGTTATACTTATCCATTCCTTCAAAAAGGATATACAGAACCTAATCACTTGCCGGCACTTCTCCTTTAGTTATGCAGCTTTCAGGTAGTCGCCGTCAAAACTTGACAGTGACGTCATGGCCAATGGCTGACAGGCGTTACTGAAGCAGTCTCTGCAGCTGTGCGAGCTCATAACCAACTTGCAAAAGCAGCAAAAGAGGTGTAAACTGCCGACAAGAGATTTGTGGTTTGAAAGAAAATAACTTTTAATAATTTAAATTGGCAGAGACAGGAGAATAAATGAGCTATGTCTTACATCCCGTTCTTCAGTAATTCCTTTAGAGAAGCAAACTTACCCAAGATTGCTCTCCTCTGCTGCTTCTACTGACAGATGCCGACCTCATCTATGCTTCCTTACAATGTAAACATGTTATGGTATTTTTAAAAATAGCCATGAGCCTAAAAATATTATTTTTCTCTCCTTAAGGTTCCCATAGGTAGAGGAATGGACAGAGAATGGTTGCAGGTCTGTAACTAGCTTCAGAAAGATCGATTTTAAGGGTAGGTGGGGCTTCTTACACAGCTCATCATGAGCTCTTCCACTCCCGTTTCTGTCCTGTCTTAGGCCTGGTACATTTCTAAGCCTATAACTTAAGATCCAAAGAAGCTAGAGACACCTAGGCTTGTTTGAAAGGTATGAGGGAGCTCTTTTCAATATGGAGACCACCATTACCCTTTAAATAAGACAACAACAGGATTTTAATAGACAAAATCTTACTTGTTTGCAGCAGATGGTGTTGCATAAAATCTAACCGAGTGCCCCCTCCTATATGTAAATATCGATGAGAGACAGCTGGATGGAGCCTGTTTTGTCATATAACGTTGACATTGGTTGAGAGCTGTTAAGCAAACGTGTTTTAGGTGAGATTTAGAAAGAATGGAAATACTAGTTGGGAAATCAATTTTAGACAAAGTTATTTGATAGTAAGTTGTCACTGGAAGTACTATACCAGCCTTTTCCATCAATGATGTGTCATGTTTTAATAAGCATGTTCTCTGCTAAAAACAAATCTGCTCATGTCAGTAGGAAAAAAAACTGCAGTAAATTCGTCAAATTTTGTCATGCATCATGTTTTTATTTCAAATTCATTTTTCCCTATCAATGTGTTAAATAATATTTTGTACATATATACATATAATTGATTCCAATTCAATAAATGTAGTTCCTCCATTCTCTCTCAACTGAAATAAAATCTAGCTTTAAAAACTGTTGCAGATTTTAGCACAGAAAAAAGATACAGTTTAAACTAGAAAGGGAAATTTAAAGGCTATGTCCACCCCTAAATTCGAATTTTAATATTCTGCTCCCCCATGTCCCCCAGCCCCAACCGCATATTTTTTTTTTTCAGAAAGCCCCCCAAACTCTTACTTACCTCCCCTCGATCCTCCGCCGCACTGCCGGCCCTCTGCTTGCGAGAATGCAAGCAGAGGGGCGGGACCGGCAGTCGCGTCCGTGATTGGGGGCTGAGCGGGCCCCCCCCCAGGGAGGAAAAGCGGAGAGGGAAGTAAGAGTTTGGGGAGCTTTTAAAAAAAAAAAAACATGCGGTTGGGGCTGGGGACAGTGTGGGAGCGATATTAAGGGGGTTTATGCTAGGGGGAGGGATAGTAGAAGGGAGGGAGGGAGGGAGGGGGAGGGAGGGGGGAGAGGGCTGCCGACTCGCATGGCAGGAATCTCGGGAGGCAGGTAGCAGGCAGTGTCCTATATGGACGCTAGCCTCCTGGTGTGTCAGTTTTTGGAACTTGGGGGGATACAGGAGAACCAGATGGAGTTGGGATGTGAGGTAAGGATTAAACTACACTACATGGTGGGGCCAGTAGTTGGGGGGATTATAGTTTTGGGGGTGGACATGCCCTTTAAGGTATAAACTATGTGCAAGTTTTAAAACTCAATAACATTTCTTTTGTAACGAAAGAGGGTTAGTAAATTTTAACTATAGTTCTTGGTAAACAAATAGGTTTTTATTATTGTGCTTTAATTTGGAAATTTAAATTTTAGGGCTTTAATTTTGAAATTGTGTGTGCATGTGTCACAGTATAAGCCTTTATTACATCTGTGACACAGGTGAAGATTGAGGTAATCAGGCCCCCATGTCCCCTCAATCCCCCATCGGTACTTCCCAAATGTGTGGATCAGGAGATAACAGGACATAAGCCCTGAACACATTATGGAAGCCGGTCCCACAAGGAGGAGAGGAGAGCCAGTAAGGGAGAAAAGAATTTTTAGGATAAAAAAAAAATCTTGCGTATCTCAGTACCAACCGGTTTTCACTGAATACCACTAAAAAGGTGAGTGGGTGCGTGTGGGGTGGGTTGTGGTGTTTCGTTACCAGATTTCTCCTAAACCAATACTAAAATGTTTATCTGTGGGGTTTTTTTGTGACAATGTATATGCCTATTCAAATAAAAATGATTTGACACGTATGAATTTCAACACTAATAGGGGCTTTACAAAATAAAATATAAAGTGAGTCTGAAGAGTGACTTTATAATGCCACAACAAAATTGCACAAATTGAGTTGTTGTGTTGGTTTTTTTTATCCTTATTTTGTGGTTTTTTTTCTTTTTTCTTCTTTCTCCTTTTTTTTTCTTTTTTTTTTATCTTTTTTTTTTTTTTTTTTTTTTTTTCTTTTCTCTTTTTTTTTCTATTTCCCCTTTTTTCTCCTTTCTCCTTTTCTTTTGTCTCTCTCTCTTCTGTTTTTGATCTTATGTGCAGGAATACTAAAAATGCCACTAAATCCTGCTTAGACATCCTATGTATCGCAAATGTGAATAATCTGAAAAGTTGCTGTAATAGGGCCACTGTGCATTGGCTCAATTTGTGGCTAGTCGATTCCATGTCTGCGTGTGTAACCACGCATATGGCATACTGTTTGATTCAGGACATTTGGGAGATTGATATTTAGGTTTAAGTATGATTTCTACCTTTAAAAGTTTTTTGTTAATTTTTTCCAAAAATCTGCTAAAAGTGTGAATTTCTACAAAGAATTGCGCCTACACCATTACAGCATTACATTACATTACCATTATCAGCATTACATAGCTGAAGGTGTGTAGATTCCAAGAATATATAGTTTGTAGTAAGGGGGGTGTTGTGTAGGGAAAAACTGCATATGTATGTAGCCATGCATACCGCTTGATTCAGGATATTTAGGAGATTGATATTTGCTAACCTTTTTTACATTACATGGGACTTTGGCGTGATTTTTAACTTTGAAAGTTGTTTTTTGTTAATTTTTAAAGAAAATCTGCTAAAAGTGTGAATTCTACAAAGAACTGCGCCCACACCATTGATGGTATAAATGAACGAACAACAGCGTTACGTATCTGAAGGTGTGTAGATTCTAAGAATACAGGTTGTTAGGGGTATTTCTGAGTTACGGGATGTTTTGTGGTAGAAACGGCAGACTGTTTAAATTCAGATTTGGCTGAGTATTTTCACTGGTTTTGAACCATCATGCATTGTCTCACTTCATAGCTAGTCGCTTTCACATCTGCGTGTGTAACCAAGCATATGGCATACTGTTTGATTCAAGGCATTTGACGATTGAATTTGGTAACTTTTTTTACATTACATGAGGTTTTGTTTTTTGTTAATTCTTTCCGAAAATCTACTAAAAGTTAGTATTCTATGAAGAACTGCGCCCACACCATTGGTGGTATGAATGAACAAACTTCAGCGTTGCATACCGTTTGATTCAGGACATTTGGTAGATTGCTATAACTTATTTTATATTACATGTGATTGGTACATGGTGTGATTTCTACCTTTGAAATTGTTTTTGTTATTTTTCCTGAAAATCTGTTAAAAGTGTGAATTCTGTGAAAACTGCGCCCACATCCTTGATGGCATGAATAAACGAACTACAGCGTTACATAGCTGAAGGTGTGTAGATTACAAGAATATATAGTTAATGGGGTATTTCGAGTTAGGAGGGTTTTGTGGGAGAAACTGCATACTGTTCAAATTCTGAGTTTTTGTTGTTTTTCAGCCATCGTGTATCACTTTGTGGTGACACTGAGTGTGTAACAATGCATATGGCATACCGTTTGTGGGGGTATTTCTGAGTTACAGGAGTGTTTATTGTAAAAAAACAAAACTGCAGACTGTTCAAATACAGAGATTGCTAGAGCCATGTCTATGAGTATACCCATGAATGTGGCATAAAGTTTTATTCAGGAGGGGTTAGGCTTTCATATTTGAGATGCTTTTGAACTTTCCTCTACAGATTTTAGTTAAAATCCGCGGTCTCTGATTTGACAGTTAAGGGAAAAAGGAAAATGTGAAAAAATTACCTAAAATTGGGTGAAAAAACTTATAAAAACCCACTCATAAAATCCTGCGGGTGTTTAGTGTCTGGTATCAGATATCTAGTATTTTTGTTCTCAGGAGTATCAGAGCTTTTAGAAACAGTAAGATTTTTATACGTAACCTTAAAGGGGAACTGTGGTCCACAAATGACTTTAGGTAAATTGATAGGAATTGCTCCCAAGAATTTTTGCAAATTATTAACATTGTTTAGTTTGCATAGTTTTGAAGATATTTAGATTTTTGTGTGTGATATGGCAGCAGCATCACCAGGTCCCCTGCACTTCCTGCTCTGAAACTGTCAGTCAATCTGTCCTTTGTCTCCTCCTCCCCTTTGCAGCCTCCCTGGTCCCTCCTTCTCATTTCATTTCATGCCTGAAAAGGCTGTTTTCACACAGTTAAAGAGAAGGGCTGTAGACTCCCTTACCTTCTCTGGTCAG
This sequence comes from Hymenochirus boettgeri, assembly GCA_019447015.1. NCBI lineage: Eukaryota > Metazoa > Chordata > Amphibia > Anura > Pipidae > Hymenochirus > Hymenochirus boettgeri. Next base: position 151,139,003 of record CM033469.1, read on the forward strand.
TCATTTCTGTATATCTTGGGCTGTGGAGCACAAAGAGAGGTGGTTGATGGCTCATTTTAAAGGTAGGAACTGGCCTTTTATTTGTTTGGAGACCACAGTTCCTCTTTAAGATAAGTAGGGGTTAATTCTATTTTACCGGGGCCTGTTCCGTTTGTATTAATGGCACAGACGCCAGATGTAATACCCCATAGAGTTACCTCCGCGATCCTTACATGTCAGGTTCCCGCAATGCAGTAACTCACGTTAGTAAGTAATGCATCACAAGAGCGTGGAAGGTAAGTAGTGCATCTCCCCCATAGCCTTAAATGTTAATTGCACAAGTTGAGATTGAAAAAACAGGGGGCCAACATATGCAGGGTATACTCTAGGGCAGCAAGCCTACCATAAATTATCCAGTGAGAGAATAATTGAATATATGACTCAAAGGTGCTGTCCCTGGAGCAATAATATTAAACAAACAGTAAGCCTTAAAAAGCATACATTAGTAGCCCTATGAGATCTTATTTGTCTTTAAACTATAATTTATTCATATAAGTAGTTGTTACTATACTATTCCTTAAAAATATTTAACATATTTAACACTTATGATGGGCAGGGCAAATGCCATGGTAATATTATTTATGCTCCATAGAAAGCTTACAATAAAAGGTACCATATCACCAGGGGATCTGGTGATGCTGCTACCATATCACACATAAAAATGTCTTCAAAACTATTAGCTATGTAAAAAAAAATAATGAAAGTAAATTGCAAAAATACACAGGAAAGCGATTCCCGTCAATTTACCTAAACTCATTTTTGGACCACAGTTACGCTTTAAGTATTAAAATCATATCACCATGTTATATAAATACTGTGGCTCCAAAACCCTGTCCATACAATAAGAACACAAGTCTCTCAATTTTTATAATATTAATAGATAACGGCACTAATTCCAGTACAATTTACATTGCTTGCCAAAAGCTCGGTACAAAATTAGATAAAATGCTAGAGTTAAAAGAACAAGAAATACAAAGCAATGTACTTTGTTACAATGAAAAATGCAAAAATCTCAAAATTGCACTCCTGAACATTGATAAGTCCACAAAAAGTTATAGATGTGCTGACTACACTGTAGTCAGCACATCTATAACTTTTTGTAGACTGTAGTCTACAGTGGCAACTGTTACGCCCACCCATGCTCCCACTTAAGGTCAGGTGTACCCACCATTGTTTTTAGTCACCTTATTTTTTCTGTCATTTGCAAATGGTAGATTTTACCACTTTTTCCAGTCCTACTTCCTTACATAGAAAAGGGAGTCTAATTCCACTGGATTTCAGTCTGCTCTCATTCCCAGAGAGTCAATGAATGCTTCATTCACCTTCAGATAGGTGCCCTATTGAAAAATGCTTTGATAAAATCAGGCAACACTAGGTGCGCTGGGACCATTTGTGCTCTGATCCCTGAAAATGACAGGGATCGCAGCGCAAGCAGGCCCCAATGCTCCTAGATGCAGCTATATTTGTTCATGCCCCCTTGAGCAATGTAGTGAGCTGGTTACAAGCTTGAGCATGCTCAGATGAGGAATCTGGGGGACCAGATTTCAGTCATTGCCTGTGATGCCAACTGTCAAATCCAAGAATGACAGTGGAAGAACCAGGAAACAGGGGGAACAGGACATTGTGCAGCATTTTAGGTTGACCTTATATCCTTTAGCTTCCTAATTATAGCAGTCTTGTGTTTTGGGGGGTGATCTCCCTATATATTTTTTATTTTAGGGCTTGCTACACAGCAAATCATGTAACTGTTGCACACCTATTGTTTATCCTCACTACCTGAGTTTAACTTTACAAGCCTATAACGTAAGAACCAAATAAGCTAGAGACATCATCTTAGGATTGTTTGAAAGGTATAAAAGAACTATTTTAAATAGAGGACAATTGTATGTAGATCATACCGTTTAAATCTAATATTTGCAAATGACAGGAAAAAACAAACAAAAGAAGACTCTGAAGGAAGAAAAAAAAAATCCCTGGTCCTGCACAGCAGTGAACACGTATGGGTTAATCCCCCGTGAGGTCACACATACAGGCTCCTCCCCAAGCTAATAAAAGGCTGTCCCATCCGTCCTACCTCTGTCTTTTTCACTACTGTCTCACAACAGGCATCATCTGCAGCTCCCTCCTCCTGTGCCACTAGTGGTCTCAGCCTCTCTATCCGCTGTGAAGTCCTTACCTCCTGCTTGCGTAAGGGTAAGGATCAGCGCCATGTTAGTTCCGGGATTCTCGTGAGACACGTGACGTCATCATGTACGCTACGTTTCGCATCACGGACCCAGAAGTAGCGGGAACTTCAAATATCGGCGTCCCAGTCTGTGTTTGTGACTGGAGACGCGGTTTTGTTTCAGCACTCTGCTAAAACCTTACCAGTATCCTGCCTATATTCTGCTAGATTCGGAAGGTCTTTGCTGTGTTGGCAGGGGTTCTGCCTGCTTTTTGTGATTGCTGCTTTTCTCAAGAGGTTCAGTCAGTGGACTTTACCTGCTGTTTCTTACCAAACTTTCTCATGTTTTTTCAGTGCCTGCGTCATCATATGCCCAAAGATCAAACCTAGAGTCCCACCTTGGGATCTCTCCAAGGTCTTGGATTATCTGCAAGGTCCTCCCGTTTGAGCCTTTAGATGCGATGTTAAGTATCAGACCTTTAATACTACTTTTCTAGCAGCCATTACTTCAGCTAGAAGGGTAGCTGAAATCAGAGCTCTGCGAGCTTCAGAACCTTTTACTCAATTCCTAACAAACAGAGTAATACTAAGACCAGACGACACCTTCCTACCTAAGGTAGTGTTGGATGTCCACATGAACCAGGACATCATCTTTCCAACATTGGAAGAAACTGCAGAGGGAACCCAACCATTTCCACACTCCTTAGATGTGGGTAGGGTCCTTAAAGTGTACCTCGCCTCTGTTCAAAGGCAGCAGAAGGGGATTCAGACCAGCCAAAACCACCATAGCTTCATGGCTTAAAGCATTAATTGAGCAGGCATATTTAAGAATGGGTCACAGCCCATTCTACGAGGTGTACATGTCCTTTGAAAACACTACTTTTAGAGTTTACTTCAGGTCTACTGATGGCACTATTCTCAGCATATGTACTAATTTACAAGGCAAGTGAATGTCATGATAGGTTGCCATAAATATCAACTGCAGGCCTGCTCAGCTTTATTGTGACCATACACCTTGCAAACATTAGGCAAAGAGATTTTCCTGATATCAGGGTGAAAAAACACTGGCCAAGATGCAGCCATCAGTATCTTTTGGCTCCTTTTACCAAGTAATGCATGTTCACCTTACCAGGTGATCTCCCATAAGGAGTATGGAAGGTTGGTTTCATGTGCTAATACATATTACCAACAAATTCCAGCTAATATGCTACGGCAAATAGCTTTCTAAATAATATATTTAAGGGCCGCCATCAGAATTTTCAGGGCCCATACTAGGTAAATTACTGGGCCCAGCTGCACCCCCCCCCCCATAGTAATTACCTCCCCACACTAATACCTGCCAGGCCGCAACCACAGGAGATCATTGGAACACCAGTCCCACAACAAGAGACCCCCCCCTCCTTTCAGCCCCTGCCCCAGCAAAGTAGTTGGCAAAGCAAAAATCAATATCTTTATATCTCATACAATGTGGATGCCAGGAGGGCTGTTCTGTGCAGGTGCGGTCTCACGGTCTGACTCTGATGACATGTTGTGGTCAGTGGTCTTGTGGAGTCTGTGGTCTGGTGGTCTCTGGAGTCTGGACTGTGCTGTGCTCATGTGCTGTCACTTAATTTGTTGCAGCTCACAGGGGCCTATCTAGGGTCTATGAAGATCGGGGGCACTTTCGGGCCACTCATGTGCCGCGCGCAGCGCGGCGAATTTTTTTTAGGTCACGCCCTCTCAGACCCAATTAGGCCACACCCCACTATGTGCTTAATAGAGATGCCACAAAAGACACAGACAGACAACCCACAAACATAGACACACAGCCCGATAGTGATAAACAGACAGAAAGACAGTGAAATAAACAGACAGAGATAGAGATCAGAGAGTTGGGCAGAGACACAAATTAATGACACAAAGACACAGTAAACCGGCAATTCATTATATACTGGTAGCAATTTGGTCATTTTAAACTTACTGCTGTGTTCAGTTGTAGTCAGACGCTTGCCCACACCTTGGGCCAGGGAGACCTTCTTGTACCTTCTACATGGACCTCAGCCCCCTATCTATCTGAGACTCTATCTGTTCCCTCTCTCTCTATCTGTATATCTATCACTATCTATATATCTGCCTCTTGTTTATCTATTTAACTATATCTAGCTGCTTCTTGTCTATCTCTCTGTGTCTCTCTATCTATCTATCTATCTAACTCTGCTATTTATCTATCTAACTCTGCTATCTGTCTAACTCTGCTATCTATCTATCTAACTCTGCTATCTATCTATCTATCTATCTATCTATCTAACTGCTATCTATCTATCTATCTACTCGCTATCTCAACTCTGCTATCTATCTATCTAACTCTGCATCTGTCTAACTCTGCTATCTATCTATCTCTTAGTCTATCTATCTCTCTATCTATCTATCTATCTTCTAACTATCTGTCTATCTGTCTAACTTGCTATCTATCTATCTATCTATCTATCTATCTACTCTGCTATCTATCTAACTCATCTAACTCTGCTATCTATCTATTCTATCTATCTAACTCTGCTATCTATCTATCTATCTAACTCTGCTATCTATCTATCTATCTATCTATTTCTCTATCTATCTCTCTATCTAACTATCTATCTATCTGTCTAACTCTGCTATCTGTCTATCTGTCTAACTCTGCTATCTATCTATCTGCCTAACTCTGCTATCTATCTATCTGCCTAACTCTGCTATCTATCTATCTGCCTAACTCTGCTCTCTATCTTCTATCTATCTAACTCTCTGCTATCTTATCTATCTATCTATCTATCTATCTATCTCTCTACTATCTCTATCTAACTATCTATCTATCTGTCTAACTCTGCTATCTGTCTATCTGCCTAACTCTGCTATCTATCTATCTATCTATCTATCTCTCTCTCTATCTAACTAATCTATCTATCTATCTGTCTATCTATCTATCTGCACTGAGCCAGCCAGCCAGGAATGTATCGAGTCTCTTCTCTCTCCTAAACTAGTGACTCCATCTCCCCATAGGTCGTCGGAGACTCAGAGTGCGCCTAGGCAGCCAGTCCCTGTACTTGCGCGCGGCGTGACGTCCACGGAATGCGCCGGGCGGTGCCGGCGGTCAGCGGACATTTCAAAGGGAAACTAAGTTGCGCACCACCCGCCCGCACGAGGCTCGCAGGAGAGTTGCGGCAGCTGCAAATGTTAACAAAGCGGGCCGCGCAGGGCCCCACATGTGGTCTCCCTCTCCGGGCCCCAGAAGCTCTCGGGCCGGTACAGAAGAGTACCACTGTACCCCCCTGATGGCGGCCCTGTTATATATATATATATATATATATATATATAGAGTATGTATACTATATATATAAATATATAGTGGAAAATTTGTTCTAATGAGTATTAATCAGGCTAATCACACAGGAATTTCTAACTTGCAGTGTTTTAAAACTACAACTGCCACCATAAACCTGACTTGTTATGACTGGTGTGGTGCTTGGAGGGTAATGCTGGGAGATGTAGTTTCCATACATCTGAGTAGCCCAAGCAGATTGTAGATCCCTGTCCTATGTCACCATTTGTCCACTGAATGGCGAAGTTGGATTTCGAACACCTCACGTTCTATATAGTGTATTAGACATTGCCATCTTTCCTTCTAAACGATACTAGATGGAATGAAACAATATTTTTTTATTAATATAGGGAGGCACCGGAGGGGGCGGTCCAGGTGCAAGGGAGAGGGGACCACGTGTGCCAGGCCGAACGCCGGACAGAGAAAAGGGACAATCCACTGGTCAGCCTGCTCCCCCAGAGAGGCAATGAATAGTGCTCATCACCTGCAGAGGGGTGCCTACTTTGAAAATGTTTGATAAAATCAGGCAACACTAGGTGCGCTGGGACCATTTGTGCCCTGATCCCTGAAAATGACGGATCGCAGCCAGCAGGCCCCACTCCTAGATGCCGCTATATTTGTTCATGCCCCCTTGGCAATGTAGTGAGCTGGTTACAAGCTTGAGCATGCTCAATGAGGAATCTGGGGGACCAATTTCAGTCATTGTCTGTGATGCCAACTGTCAAATCCAAGAATGACAGTGGAAGAACCAGGAAACAGGGGAACAGGACATTGGCAGCATTTTAGGTTGACCTTATATCTTTAGCTTCCTAATTATAGCAGTCTTGTTTTTTGGGGGGTGATCTCCCTATATATTTTTTATTTTAGGGCTTTCTACACACAAATCATGTAACTGTCGCACACCTATTGTTATCCTCACTACCCTGAGTTTAACTTACCAGCCTATAACGTAAGAACCAAAAGCTAGAGACATCATCTTAGGATTGTTTGAAAGGTATAAAAGAACTATTTAAATAGGGACAATTGTATGTAGATCATACCGTTTAAATCTAATATTTGCAAATGACAGGAAAAAACAACAAAAAGAAGACTCTGAGGGAAGAAAAAAAAATCCCTGGTCCTGCACAGCATTGAACACGTAGGGTATATCCCCCGTGAGGTCCACATACAGCTCCTCCCCAAGCTAATAAGGCTGTCCCATCCGTCCTACCTCTGTCTTTTTCACTACTGTCTCACAACAGGCATCATCTGCAGCTCCCTCCTCCTGTGCCACTAGTGGTCTCGCCTCTCTATCCGCTGTGAAGTCCTTTCCTCCTGCTTGCTTAAGGGTAAGGATCAGCGCCATGTTTAGTCCGGGATTCTCGTGAGACACGTGACGTCATCATGTACGCTACGTTTCGCATCACACCCAGAAGTAGCGGAACTTCAATATCGGCGTCCCAGTCTGTTTTGTGACTGAGACCGTTTTTTGTTTCAGCACTCTGCTAAAACCTTACCAGTATCCTGCCTATATTCTGCTAGATTCGGAAGGTCTTTGCTGTGTTGGCAGGGGTTCTGCCTGCTTTTTGTGATTGCTGCTTTTCTCAAGAGGTTCAGTCAGTGGACTTTACCTGCTGTTTCTTACCAAACTTTCTCATGTTTTTTCAGTGCCTGCGTCATCATATGCCCAAAGATCAAACCTAGAGTCCCACCTTGGGATCTCTCCAAGGTCTTGGTATTCTCAAGGTCCTCCCGTTTTGAGCCTTTAGATGCGATTTAGTATCAAGACCTTTAATACTTTTTCTAGCAGCCATTACTTAGCTAGAAGGGTAGCTGAAATCAGAGCTCTGCGAGCTTCAGAACCTTTTACTCAATTCCTAACAAAACAGAGTAATACTAAGACCAACGACACCTTCCTACCTAAGGTAGTGTGGATTCCACATGAACCAGGACATCATCTTTCCAACTTGGAAGAAACTGCAGAGGGAACCCACCATTTCCACACTCCTAGATGTTGGGTAGGGTCCTTAAAGTACCCGCCTCTGTTCAAAGGCAGCAGAAGGGGATTCACACCAGCCAAAACCACCATAGCTTCATGGCTTAAAGCATTAATTGAGCAGCATATTTTAGATGGGTCACAAGCCCATCTACGAGGTGTACATGTCCTTTGAAAACACTACTTTTAGAGTTTACTTCAGGTCTACTGATGGCACTATTCTCAGCATATGTACTAATCAAGGCAAGTGAATGTCATGATAGGTTGCCATAAATATCACTGCAGGCCTGCTCAGCTTTATTGTGACCATACACCTTGCAAACATTAGGCAAAGAGATTTTCCTGATATCAGGTGAAAACACTGGCCAAGATGCAGCCATCAGTATCTTTTGGCTCCTTTTACCAAGTATGCATGTTCACCTTACCAGGTGATCTCCCATAAGGAGTATGGAAGGTTGTTTCATGTGCTAATACATATTACCAACAATTCCGACTAATATGCTACGGCAAATAGCTTTCTAAATATATATATATATATATATATATATATATAATATATATATATATATCTAGTTGGAAAATTTGTTTAATGAGTATTAATCAGGCTACTCACCAGGAATTTCTAACTTGCAGTGTTAAAACTACAACTGCACCATAAACCTGACTTGTTATGACTGGGTGTGGTGCTTGGAGGGTAATGTGGGAGATGTAGTTCTTTCCATACATCTAGTAGCCCAGCGGATTGTAGATCCCTGTCCTATGTCACCATTTGTCCACTGAATGGCGAAGTTGGAATTTCGAACACCTCACGTTCTATATAGTGTATTAGACATTGCCATCTTTCCTTCTAAACGATCTAATGGAATGAATGACAATATTTTTTTTATTAGATATAATATTTCATATTCAGTATATATTCAGCATGAAAAAGAGCAAACGAGAGGTAAAGCCAAACGTTCTTCTACACAAAGTGACCGGCACTGACCTGAACACAAGGAACGAATGGGGGCAGCCATGACAGGTAGGAGGAGCTTGAAAACGGAAAGGGAAGTAGCGATCTGCCTAGCGACAAGAGCAAAGGGACTGTAATAACAGGAAGTGGTATAGAGAACATACATGCAGTAGTGTGGCGGAAGTGGGTGATTGTTGTGAATATAGGTTTCGCAAGTCCATTGAACTGATTACATAGATAAACAGCATGAACTGCTTAATTGTTTTATACAGCATACTTTTTATACAACAGACATAGTTATCGCATTCCTTGATTTTAATGGAATTCGCTTGATTTTAGTGAAAACGAGAAAAGTTACAAATGTATACCCATACTAAATAGAGGCAGCTCCCAACATCTGACAGACCATTGCATTTGTTAACCCACAGCTGCCTAAATAATATATTTGTTCTTTATCAAATAAAGTGAAATGTACAATTACAGCTTTAGGATTACGGTATATTACAACAAAATACTAATGATTTAGTCCTTGTGCATATTCACCCCATATGTGCTAGTTATGTAGTGTTAATTCTTATCTGCATTTAAAGGACAACTAAAGCCACAGAACAAAACTGAACCAGAAGTCAGGACATCTTGATATAAAACCAGTAATCTGTGTCTTACCTCTCATTTTGATACAGGCGCTGGGAAATTTACCTAAATAACATATGGTTTGTGCTTTATTTCTCAGCATTCTAGTATCAGACAGTTTGGTCAACGACCATTATGTTCTGCACATGCTCAGTCCTTTGCTATGGCACAAACTTGTTACAGTTGGTCACACCCATTAATAATCTCTAGCCAATCCTTTTACAGGACAGATAAAGTAAGGAAGCATGTGACTGAGGACAGGAGGTGTGGTCTGACACTGCACATATATACATATACTTCATCCAGTTCTTAACAGGCTTTGACTTACTTTAAGAGAGTTTACTAAAGTGGCATTTTATAGTTTATTGGTGTTTATAGGGGGGTTGTTTTCAGATTCAGGAGTATACAAAATTGGGTTTAGTTCTCCTTTAAACTTTAATTCATCTGATGGGTTAATAAATCATTGTTCAGCCTTGTGAATATTTTCACCCTCAGGTTATTAATGCAGTTTTAGAGGTAATCTTACCACTCCCAATAAATGCGATCCACATGTCACAGAATGGACAAATGTGAAATTAAGAGAGAAAAACTGTTATAAATTAACAATCATCTGCAAAGTTTTGCCATGGTCTGTTGCAATCATCTTTTCCTGCAATGTTTCCCTTAGTAAGAATGCATAATTGCACATGCCATTTGAGGTTGTGCTCTCATAAGACATCTTTAAGAAATGTTATAATTAAAATGACTTATGGCTTAATATGTGATATCTGTCATAGGCATGTGTTTTAATATACATAATGGGGAAAATATACTTATTATATTCAGTCTTACTTCTTCACTCTCACCCCTTTTGTTAAATGTGATCACTACTTAATTGACAGGCCCATAGCAAGGTTTGTGGGGGCCCCTTTTTAAAATTTCACCCCATAGAACTTTCGGGCCCTGGGCATTTGCCCATATGGTAAAACCAGGCCTGCTGTTTGAGTAGTAAAAAGTGAATTGCTTAGTTTAATTAAAATGTTCTCGTAACATGGTTAGTGAAAACAAAAACAAACTTATACTTTTTTTAAAAAAAATTTTTTTATTCAAGCCGGTACATGTATAAAATTGCATTTGGGTAGCAGTAGTTAATAGGATACGGTTTTACAAACAATAATCCCTTCCAAATGGTTTATGTATTCATTGCACATATACTGACATTATAATGTTTAACAACTTAACATAGTTCCATACTCTCATAGTTTATTTACAATATATGATATTTGTATGTATGTATGTACAATATGCATTAATAAAAAAATAACTTTATTAATAATACATTGTTACTATTTCATAAACAGAGTCTCTTTTAATGTTCTGTTGTGGTTAAATGGGAAGTGATCCATGCATCCCATATTTTAGTAAATTTTGGGGGAAATCCTCTTCTAATATACATTATTTTATGGTATGGTAATATATTATTGATAAGCACGATCCACTGTTATACAGTAGGTGTTCCTGATTAAATCCATTTTAGAACTATTGTTTTCCATGCAAAGTAAAGGGTTCCCTGAGTAATGTACAGTAGCTAGTTATCTGGTAGTTGTTTCCCCATCCAATATACCCAGCAGCAGCAACCTGCTATTCATTGGGATAGGGAAATCCACTATTTTGAGCAGAGTCTCCACCACTTCACGCCAGAGGAATTGTATTATTGGGCAATCCCATATCAAGTGTCAAAAATCATCACCATCACTGTGACATTTTGGGCATTCTGTGGAGTTTCTTGGACTAATATGATTGAGCATATATGTCTGATGCAGTATATATAGTTATATTAGTCTGTAATTTGCTGCTGGGCACACCAGTGTATGTGATCTTGCCATTTCCTCCCAATCAACCTCCGTCAAATCAGAGATATATGGAGACCACCTTTGAATTATACATTATTTTTGTATTGGTAGTCTGCTGGCAATTAATCATAGTATATAACTTGTACATTAGTCCCTGTCTGCCTTGAGTCTTTAAAGGGCATGTCCACCCCAAAATTAAAAATTGGTCCCAATTAAAATGCCATTATTTGTATGGCTTGGAGGTTCTATCCAACAGAAATGGGGATATATTGCACTCAATTTGCATTTAGAGCAATAGATTTGCTTTAATATAGGTGAGGGGGTAACACATAAGGCACAGGCAGAATAACTGCAAAGGACAACATGCTCCTTTATCACTTGAGAAAGTGTCCATGTGACTGTTGACGTGGACCGAGGAGCAGTACGGTCAGAGGCAGATAACTATTTGGAGGAGTGGAGTTCAATAAGTCGTGAGTTACTAGCCTCAGTAGCCATTTTAAAGGGCATGTCCGGCATAAAAAAACTTTTCATAGAAATGTACACCTCCCCCCAAACCTGTTTCTTATTATCCATACTACATGCCAAAGATGCCCCTGAAGAGACTTACCTGACCTGGTCCCTCGCCGCATGGGTGCCTCCCCCTGCTTCTGTTTCAAGCCAAAAACAGGAGCAGTGAGGCACTGCGTTGACAGCCATTCTACTTCCTGGTAGTGGCTGTCAAGTAATTGGATGTGACATGAACGGGTCCTTATACTTTTGTTCCACAAACGACACCTGTTATGTACACTTGTTCATGAACCATAACCGGTAGATAGTTTGCGCCTGTATTCAAATAAGAGAAAGGTTGCGCTAACAATATCGTGTTTTCTCGTAATGCTGTGCATCGTGCATCACAGTCTAACGGTAATCTAATGATTCTGTGCACACATACTATAATTGTCAGAAACCCAACAAGTCATTCATTAAAAAAATTACGAGAATACTCGTGGATCATTGACAGTCGTTGTACTTCTTAAAGTGGCAATGATAGCAAGGTCTCTGTTTTCTGATGATACTAAACTATGCAGATGATGTGCAGTTGTTGTAAGCAGACCTAGATAGATTATCAAAATGGGCAGCAGAGTGGCAGATGAGTTTCAATGTTGATAAATGTTTGGGGTTAATCCTTGTGCCACCTACACCATAAATAACTGTGTTATGATAATCTCTAATGGGAAAAGATTTGGGGGTTCTAGTAGTTAACAGACTTACCTGTAGCAAACAATGCCAGATATAGCAATGGCTAGAGCTAGCAAGATATTGTCTTGTATAAAGAGGGGGATAGATTCAAGAGAGAAAAATATTACTGTATATACTCGAGTATAAACCGAGTTTTTCAGGCTGTAAAACCAGCCTGAAAACTTGGACTCGGTTTATACTCGAGTCACTAAGTTGAAGGTACCCGTAAGCGTCCTCTCCATTCCGGCAGCAGCGTCCTCTCCATTCCGGCAGCCGCACGATCATTCCATCTACTGGCGCGCCGGCCGACGTCACTGCCCGGTGCCAAGCCCGGCGCCAATTAGTGACATCAGCCAGCTCGCCAGTACAGGGAATGAGCGCGCGGATGCCGGAATGGAGAGGACGCTGCTGCCGGAATGGAGAGGACGCTGCTGCTGGAATGGAGAAGACACTTACCTTCATTGCCAGCAACAGGAAACCCTTGGATGAGGAGAGCCCACAGCTCCTGGATAAGGAGCCCCAGGTACAAACTGAACTGGGTGGGAGGGTGAGGGTGGCATTCAAGATGTTTGGAAACAACAACTCCCAGCTAATAAAGCATGCTGGGAGTTGTAGTTTCCAAAAATCTTGAATGTCACCCTCACTTGGCATTCAAGATGTTTGGAAACTGCAACTCCCAGCATGCTTTATTAGCTGGGAGTTGTAGTTTCCAAACATCTTGAATGCCAAGTTACTACCCTCGGTTTATAATCGAGTCAACAACTTTTATTAGATTTTTTAGGTGAAATTGGGTACCTCGGTTTATACTCGGGTCGGTTTATACTCGAGTATATATGGTATTCTCCCTCTTTACTGGTAAGGCCTCATTTGGAATATGTGGTACATTTTTGAAAATCCATTTACAAAAGGACATTTTGGAAATGGAATAATTTCAGAGAAGGGCAACTAAAACGCAATAAGGGGAATGGAGGGACTTGACTATGCTGGCATGATAAAACAATTAGGACTGTTTACATTTTTACAATTGTGCGGGGATATAGATCACTTTATAACAATATAATTAAAGGGTATCTCCACCGTTTTAGAAGAACGGAGGTAAAGGAGATTGTGCCTTACCTTCCGTTCTTCAATAGAACACACAGGAGCCAAGAGAAGGTAGAAACTTACCCGCTCGCTCGCTCCCCGGCGGCGTAGTCTGACATGTCCCGACGGACCTTGTCTTCTATGCGCATGCGCGATCTATGCGCATGCGCGATCTATGCGCATAGAAGACAAGGTCCGTCGGGACCTGTCAGACCAAGCGCCGGGGGAGTGAGCGGTAAGTTTCTTACCTTCTCTCCTGGCTCCTGTGTGTTCTATTGAAGAACGGAAGGTAAGGCACATCTCCTTTACCTCCCGTTCTTCATAAAACGGGATTCCAAAAACTTCTAAAACGAGTGGAGATACCCTTTAATGGGTTATCATGTACATCCTTTAAAGGGCATCTATAGTGGTAAAATTAACTTTTTTTTCTTTCTTTCCATGTGTTCTATAATTCCCCACAACCCCCAGAGTGTCTTCACTTTTTTCAGATTACCTCTCTGTACCAAGTTACACCAGTTAGAAGAATACATGATTGCATTCCTCTACTCCTACTTGGACTGTCAATCAAATCCCTGTGATGTGATCCCCCCTCCTTGCTCTGTAATAAACATAGAGATAAGAGCATTAGCAGGGAGAGAGTGGAAGCTTTGATGGTAGATATAAGGCTGCACTTGACCCCCCTTCTTAATAGCTTTCACTGATTGATGATGGGTCACAAAGTAAGAGATCGTAAACTGTATGGAGCTCCTTCTTCCGTGTCTCCAGAACAGCTTGCTTTCTATTGGCCACTGTGTGTGGGTGTGTTTTTCAGGATGTTGAACATTTAACTTCTACTGCACATGATAAGCCTGTTGGTTAGCCGGAGTTGAGACATGGAGGAGGTAACAGAGGGGAGGGGGAAGGGGGGAGTGCTGCACACAGATCTGAAACCATGGTTAAACAGAGTCACTGACAGAGATAGGATTAAGGCAGCACAGAGTACATGAATTTAACTTTGCAAAGGGGCGATGTGTTTTTTTCACTATAGATGCCCTTTAAGATTAGAAGAAAGTAAATTTCATCTTCAGTTTAGGAAAGTATTCTTTACAGTAAGAACAGTGAAACTGTGGAAGTGTCTTCCAGCAAATGTGGTAATCGCAAGTTCATTTAATAGCTTTAAAAATGGGTTGATTAAGTTCTTAAAACTAAAAAATATTGAGAATTACTGGTACTAATGCATGTACTGTAGTACTGGTTAATATTTTTTTGCTTTCCTCAGAATCAACTTTTATGTAGGGTTAAAGAGGAGGGTATAAAGGTTGGAATAGATGGACATATGTCTTTATTCAACCTCAATTACTATGTTACTAAATGTTGGCTATCCCGATGTTGTTACTGAGCAGATCATGCCACAACTCTTTGTCTTTCTTAATGATGTCATAGAGGACTAATAAAGAACATTGGTAGGCAACTTTACTAATGCTAGCTTTTCAGCTGATGCAATCGTAAAAGTTTTTTTATGTCGTCTCTGAAGGTTTATGACTTTTCCCTATCTGCTGATTTATATGGGCAGTCTTCATCCTCTGTCAGTGGCCTAGTCTGGTAATCAATACATGTTTAAAAAAAAAAAAGGACAATATATTTTTCATACAGCACTGTAAGGCCATTATAAGGATTTTTATGATATATATAATACTAAACCTTCCAAAAAAACCCCAAAACAAAATAGAGGTTAAAGTGCAACTGTTGTCTTAGGGTTAAATAAAAGCTTGCATTCTTTCCTTTAAAATAAGCCCTGAATCACATCTCTGGCTCTCCTGCTTCCAGCCGGAGAGAACATCACCTGGCCTTTACTACACCCCTCTTTCCCGGGTGAGAAGCATGCTCAGTTAAGATTTAATGCTGTGGAAAACAGGAAATATCTCAACAGAAATTTTTTTAAAAAATGAGAAGGGGAGCCTATTAATACAGTCAGAGGCTGGTCACATGGCTAAAAACAGGTACATTGCTGAACCTTTCCAGCAATAACTTCTCACAAATTTTACCTAGAGATTAGGGTTCATTTTGAAGGTACGATAGAAGGCTTTTTATATAACACTAAGCAGTTTGGAAAGATTGGAGACCACAGTTGCCCTTTAAGAAAATTAATAATTTACACAAGGTGATTTTTTTGCCCAAACTGACCGATATTTTCGTATAGTTTGCTTATGGTAAATGGTTGATCGGGATGAAAAATTTGGCTGTGTGTACCCAGCCTAAAGGTGTTCATACATATATTCAATTTAACTTACCGGACCGAGCACTCCCGCGACATTCGATTGATCCTGACAGAACCGCCTCTCCCGTTCTTCTATGCGACCGACATGCAATCACAAAATGAATGGGATTTGCGATCGCATGTTGGTCGCATAGAAGAATGGAAGAGGCGGTTCCGGCAGGATCAATCAAATATTGCGGGAGCGCTCGGTCGGGTAAGTAAAATTGTATATATGTATGGCCACCTTGTCATTCACAAACCTCCATTTTCAGCTGTAGGATTGGTTTGTTTTGGGTTAACAATTACAGTGTTCATTATCAAACTTCCACTTTAAAGTACAAGGTATCACAATGTAAGAGTTATACGTAATTTGATCAGGATTGTGTAATTGCAAATTACAGATTCCAATGCAAATGGCCATTACATGTCCATGTTAAGGGCCAATACACACAACTAAATCCAATGTGGGTCCCCATCCATGATACAATCCATGCGACAATCTGTAATATAGTGATAACTATTCAACACGTACAGGTTGGCATTTCATTGACCGAAATGATTGGCTTTTGATTTTTCTTCAGATTCCCGGGCAATCGAATCAACAGATGAGATGTGGCCCAGCCATCTGTGTGTATCTCTGTGTATCTGTACCCGTGTGTATCTCAGTGTACCTGTGTAGTCCAAATGTCAGCAAATTGTGGATTCCCAACAGGTAAGTTGTGAGGTGCTCCCCCTGAGGCCTGTGCCACGTCAGGTAAACATCAAATCAATTTAGAATATGCAGGGAGGCACACTCAGGTAGCGATTAATAGTAAACTTTCATTTAGCCCTGAGGAAGGGGGTTGGACCCCCCGAAACGTTGTGTATCTGGCTTGTTATGTTGAGCACTCAATAAATGAAAGTTTACTATTAATCGGTACTGAGTGTGCCTCCCTGCATATTCTAAATTGATTACCTGTGTAGTCCTCTGTGTATCTGGCCTTCAGAAGACATTTCTAATGCAAACAGTTCGATGTATATCACTAGTATTATTGATCCTAAAAAGTCCCGGGAACGAGATAGAAACCATACGTGCTACGTAAGTCATCAAGCTAATAATAGCCCAAGACTTGCAATCCAGCCATCCCCGCTCCTCCTCTTCCTCTGTCATCATCATCTTCATCACCATGTTCCACCTCTTCATGTAAACGCCTCTTTGTACCCCCACTGTACACACACACATCCTACTTCTCCATCCCAAGATTTCTATCCATCCACTCAGCAGCGGGCGAAGCCTCCTTGTCCCGAAGCTGTTCCACCACCCACAATCTAGGCCCGAAGACAGAAGGAAGCCTAAAGGATAGAGAGCGGCGAGTCTCCCTGACAGTCGAACAGAAGGGACAAGGGGGACAGAAGGCAACCAGCGCCACACGGCTACCGGATCGTACAACAACACCCGAGGGGGGGATACAGATCGGCTGGGGCCCAGCTCTCACCCCCCTTCCTGCATGTATTTACTGTCAGCCCTTACACACAGCGAGCAGTCAGGCCCAAACAGAGAGCAACACAAGGCTAAGCGGCTACGGAACCAGGGCAACGCGGCGCTGAATGCAGGTGAGAGGGGGGGTGCTCGGCGCTTTGTCTTGGCATGCCCCGTATGTGCACGTGTAACAGAGCTTGATCCCCCTAGCCAGGCCCTGCCATCTGCATACAGAGAGTGTGTGGGGGGGTCTCCCTCCAACAAACTGTTGAGCAACAACTCCCAGCAGACCTCATGGCTTTTAGGGTTTAACTCGGGATTTAGAAGTGACCCTTGTCTCGTTTTAGGGGCCTTGCTGGGAGTTCACTTTATTAAATGTTCAAGGCCCTTACATTATAACAGGATGGGTTCCAATGGACCTAGTCCCTTATTTCTGTGGTGTCTGGTGTAATGATCTGCTGGGACCGGTCTGAGCTGTAAGGGGATTGGGATAGCTCACTGCTAAGGACTCACTTCCTTCATGTAGGCCACCATTTTCCTTTATTGTTTTTGTTATTGGTTTTGCACATGTTCTGTAGCTGAGCCTCGGAGGGGTTTGTTCTTCTCCATCTACTTTTCATTATACATTGAGGTTAATTAGAAAACTTTCTTGATCTGGTTACTGTTCACCGAACCTCCTGCAAGTTCTCTTTCCCTTATTAACGTCCTGCTATCTGTTTATGTTTTATTATGTTCCCTATTTTCTTCTTTTGGTTTTCATCTGACCTTTTAAAGGGAGGTGAATGGATGTTTGTGGAGTGCAGCCCCCCCCCCCCAGGTTGCATCAATGGGAAGATTTTGAGCCGTATTTCCCAAACAATGTTCTCGAGCGTTAAACATTTCTATATCAATACTTAAATAGTCACCTTGAAACTATAACTCCAATCATTAAACCCTGCTATCAAGCCTTAAACACTTTTACGGATTTATAAACAACAGTGCCCAAATAGAAATCAAATCCTGATCTGTAATAAGCAATGGATATTTAAGATAACCCTTGCTTTTAAAAAATGCCTTTTTATGTAATTGTTATGTATGCCTTCTGCATCCCCCCCCCCGATATTAATATTGTTACTTTTTTCGATTTGTAAATGGGTCTGATCAGCATTACATGTACACTTCGACTTTTTCTTTTTCCAAATTGGAGCATAATCATAATTTCTGAAAACTATGGTGGATGCTGCATAATAAATATTTATCATTAAGACTGGTATGCAAAATTTATGTTTGTGCCATTGATAGTTTGTTTTTATATTGCAGGCTGTTAGACTGATGGGCCTCCCTGTTTAAGG
Source organism: Hymenochirus boettgeri (assembly GCA_019447015.1). Classification (NCBI taxonomy): domain Eukaryota; kingdom Metazoa; phylum Chordata; class Amphibia; order Anura; family Pipidae; genus Hymenochirus; species Hymenochirus boettgeri. Next base: position 151,157,259 of record CM033469.1, read on the forward strand.
TTGCTGCCATGCTATCAACGTACAGTAATGCTCATGAAAGTGCTATCACAATGCAGCATGTTTCCCGCGCATTACCATGCATTTGTAAAGATATTTAGTCAATCTATCTTTTGAGCGTGAAAAAATGGTGATCGCATGCGCTACAAAAAGGGATCACAACGCATACAGTGTGGCATGCCTTCAAAGCAGTGCTTGTTTTGCTCAGACTAAGTATTCCATCTCCCACTCTTAAAGGACAGTATATACTCCCCTTTTTGCTGTTCCATAGCTGCATAGTACCCAGTGTGAGGACCTAAACCGCGAAGTCCTTAGTCCTGTGTACTTTACCTAACAGCTTAGTTTCATACATACATCCTTAGTTTCCATCAGTGCTTCATTCCTTTCATCTGCCACTGTCGGTGACAGTCTGCAATATAGCCAATGGAATACAGGCTTCTTTCCAGAGCATGTCTTCCTATTGGCTGCATCATGGGCTGTGGATGAGGACCGCAACACCAAGGGAAACTTGTAAGTGTAAGTTCAGCTGTAAGGTAAAGTACCTAGGGGCCAGGGCTTGGCGTTTGAGTCCTCTCCCAGGGTACTTCTAAAGGGAGGTAGGAGAGTAAAATTGTCCTTTTAGCCAACTTCCCCTTTTTCAGACACACATCTCTTTGAGGACAAGCTTGCTTGGTAAGCACTGGGAGAGAATTTTACACATACCAAGTGCCCCCCCTAAAGATGCAGTTCAGAGTGATGCAGAGAGCGATGATGAACGGTCGTCAGGAAAGCTCGGAACTGTGGTACACACATTAGTGATAAAGAGCCAATCCCGTCACTGCCGACGGGATCGACCCTTTATCTTGTATGTGTGTACCCAACTTATGATAAGGCGTATAGTAGTTCTATACAGTAATAGCCAAATCCAGTATGGCTATTACTGTATGGGCTACTGTGTGGGAATTCTGCTGTCCATTTAAAGGGCAACTGAAGCCGGAAAACAATACAGAATCAGAAGGCAATTTTTATTAATAGATACCATCCTCCTGATTCTGTTTTGTGGGTTAGTTGCCCTTTAGATCCCACACAGTAACCCCCAATACCATGGCACTCCAGGTGTTTGTAAACTACAAATCCCAGCTACTAAAGCATGCTGGGAGTTGTAGTTTACAAACATCTGCAGTGGAACTGCACACACCCTACCCCCCCTCCCAGACACTGTACTAACTTGGAAATATCGGTAGGAATCTGGCTGTGACTGCATCCACTGACCTCCTACCTGAAGGTTCAGTCACTAACTTCAATGAGGAATCCAGCTGCCGCATCTGCTGACATCCCGCCTGAAGGCTCAGTCACTAACTTCAATGAGGAATCTGGCTGCAGCATCCACTGATGATCCACAATTTCCAAGCGAGGAACAACCCCCCGACGGCTGAGCGCTACACGCGACAGTCGTCCATGCATGCATTCAGTCGGGGGTCGTTTGCCGATCTGCCAGGCGGATCAATGAACCCCCGACTGAACACATACACACGGACAGTTCTTGCGGTCATTCATCGCGTGTAGCGCTCAGCCGTCGGGGATCGTTCCTTGCTCGGAAATTGAGTGTGTGTACGAGCCTTAAATGTTTATCTTGCTTTCTTTTAACAATTGTGAGTTTCAGTTCTTGGTCCTGTTTAAAGAATATTGAAGGGCTATGTATTAATGTTGCCCTTCTGGACCCCCCCCACCCCCCCCCCCCCAAAGAGTACAAAAACAAGCCAAAATATTTTAGCCCCCAAACATTACAAGTTTACTATATAATTTAGTAATTAGATTAATTAATAAAGGAGTACAATATTTACTTCTTTCCTCCCTTATTTAGATACTACAGTTAAGGTTGCACAATTTAAAGGTCACAGAAAAAAAAAAAAAAAAACAATGTTTGCATCAAATGTCAATTTTAATAGAGATTTAAAAATCAACAGTCTGGTTATGGCAAGCTAAAGAGCATTTATTCTCAAGGTTAGTCAGCAGTCTCAACTGACAAGACAAAACATTTCTCATGTTTACATTAACATTGAAAAAGAACACTATTTGATATCAGGCTTACATTTGCTCTTACAAAAACAAACCAAGGCTTCATAGGTCTGCTGCCTAAATAGAATGAGACACTGCTTGGCATTGCAGTTTTGGCAGCACTTAAAGGGCATGTACACTGTAAAACAAGTTTCTTACCGGATTCACCCTTACTACCCTTCCTTTGTGCATAAATCTTGCTGGCCTTCCTCCTCCACTGTAATCACGTTTTAGCCCTGCCCCCACAGGGCAAACGCAATGACTAACCCGCGCACCACATGGCCAGGGCATTCAGTGACTAGCTGGGTGTTTTAGATTTGGAAAATCTCATGGGGGCACTGCTACAAATGTGATTTATGAAGATTCATGCATAAAAGGTAGAGTATGAAAGGGTAGTAGGGGGGAAAAAAACCCACCATCTTTATATTTATAGCCACAGCTATCCAGTAAAATAACTTGTTTTTACAGTGTACATGCCATTTTAGAATACAACCACACATAATCATAACCATTATAAAGTACAAAAAAAATAAAAAATTATAGGACAAATACATGCAGAGTTATGTCTATAGAGTAATTGATTGCACCTAAACCTTTTAGATTTCAGCTGCTAAATAGCTAGAAATTTTTAAAAAAGGTACCGTGGGGGTAAGAAAAAGCATAGTTTCCATTAATGAACATTTAAATGTCTATTTTCCCATTACAGATGCCCTCGCAAAAGACAAAAATGTTCTGTGTCTGGATGCATCAAATGATCGCTCCATATAAGAATTTGAGATTGGGATGGCACAAGGAGGTATAGTTCAATTGGTACTTTTTTCAATCAGGAATCTAAAGTGTATGGGCTGCCCTAAAGCTGGCCCATACACTATAAAGACTTAAGTTGACATTAGACGGTGAATGTATTGAATGCCTTGAGTGGGTTTTCAGAGGTTGATCAGCACACTAACTTTTCCACAATTTTAAAACTTTTTTTTTAAAGGGCCTGTCCACCCTGTACAAAAAAACTGGTGAATTTATATTGCAGACAAACCCTCCGCTTACCATAACATAGAATAAATTTTAATTAAATTGATATATAGAACACCGTTAATATTTTAAACTCATCCAAACTTTCACCATTAAAATAGATAAAAGGACCACTTATACAATCTTATTCCTTTAAATGCACATGTATAGCAAGTCTGTTTAAAACAGGGTTCTAATATATTCTTGCTCTAAAGTATAAGATTGTGCTGCCCATCTGCAATATAGACTCGTCATATCAACCTTTAACTCCAACTGCTATTTTTAGCAGTTTAATATATACATTTGTAACCAAATATTTAACCATCTTATCTTTCAATCGGAAAAGGTATCTGCCTCCTCCTCTGCCTCAATGAGCTTATTATAAGCTTGAACATGCGCAATAATTATCTTAAATATTGGGTAGTAATACATCTACTAAAGTGCTGAATATATAATTTGGGGTTGGGATCAAGCAACTGACAAGTGACCAGATTTGTTTTTTTAAGTGTGAAGATGCCCCAGCGGCTTCAGCACCATTTAATATTATTCTCTTATTTTCAGGTAAAATGTTTATGCAGTTGTTGAACGATTCCTGCACCTCAAACCATGGATGTGATTCTGCAAAAGAATGAAGCACTAAAATAGGCTCTGCACATGACTGTTTGTAGTTGCCCCATTGCAACATTTCTAATTTATTTTAATCACCCACCAATTTTTCAATCTGTTACATGCCTTCAGACTAGTCATAAAAAGCAGGGCTGGGCAATCCAAGGTGCCAGAGTTTCTTGAAATTAAACACCTGGCACCTAATTGAGTTTTCCATTGAGGTCTATGGAGCTGGCTACCAAAAGGCTCCAAGAGTTGTCCGAATGGCTCCCAATGTCAAAATGTCCACCTATGGATAAAAATTGTGGTCATCCTTTGAGGTACCCTCACTAATAAAACAAATGCAGTTCTCAAAAATGCTTGTTCTCCCACAAAACCTAAACAGTAACTAAAGTTAAATAATGTTTTAGCGAGACTACACAAAGATCTAAACATTGGCAAAGAATACTGTAAAAAGTAATTGTTTCTTGTGAAATTTGGAAAGTAGAGTGCCTATTTTGAGCTGGCGCGCCTGATGACGTCACTGGCGTACGTGGCTACATGAGCCAGTAGTGAGACTGACAATGCTTACAGAATCGCGTGGGGGAGGTCCTGCTCAAGGAAGTTCAGTACAGAAATAAGAAAGCAACGTTTAACCACTGCAGGTGGTGGTAGGGGTGGGGGCTACACAAATAAATACCACCGCATTTGTTCATAAGGATACAGCTACCCAATAACATCAGTTGGGTAGATTGTGTACTTATCCTTTAAGCATAGCAAGATAGCAAGATAAGGTCCAATTCTTATATGTTCCTTACTTGTCACAATGAAAATCAGCCATTTGTTAGTTGTAGGAAAGATTCTCTAATCTTCATAATTCCTGTATTTTCCCTTTTGACAGTGGTCAACAATTCACAGGCAACACGTGCTTATTATACTGTATCTTTATAGTTCTAACAAATGTGAAGCTATTGAACACAGACATTTCAAATAAATGGCTTAACGAGGACATCTGCAAATTCAAACAAAAAACAGGGTTTATTACATTTAATGCTGCCATCACCTGACCCACTTAAACCGCAAACACTTAAATCGACAGTGACAATAATACAAAGAAAAGGGTGTAACCCAAATGAGGAGGATTAAAATAAATATGGAAGCCAATTAAGAAATAAAAGGTTGTCATCTCACAAATGCCTCTTTCCAAGGAAAACCAACCCAACTTTAAAAATTTAACTTCATACACAAATTCTCTATTTGTCTTATTAGTTTAGTTGCAGTCTCGTCTCAGAGATATTTCTGTGGGACTAGTGCCCAAAACTGCACATCATACCAAGATTAGGCTTTACAAAGGCTTATCCATTGCAGAATTAGGTCTTCCTCCCCAACTTATGCTACTCCTATACAAGAAAATGCTTTATGCGATTTAGCAACAAATATCTTGAAGTTAAGTCTATTGTCCAAACACTCGAACATTTGGTTTCAGCCCGACAAAGTGTCCATAGTCGGCAAGATTATCGACAAAAAGGGCACTCAAACACATTGCGTGTAGGCCCAACCCTACCCCCGTAATCGCTCATGTATACAAAGTGATATGAGTCAAGTTACAACACTATTCCTTTTCAAACAGAGTTGTAGGGTGTGGGATAATGAAAGTGAGAACATATCAACAATGGATGTGGATTTCAAATGTTATGAGAACAGCAAATTATAATTGTACAATCCATTCAAGCACATTTATAGTTAGCCTTAAAACCTCCTTTTAAGTATACAGCTCTCCTACCGAGTAAACTGTTGGTGTGGAATCAGCTGTTTAACCTACCCACATTCCACAGACAGAGATCACAAACGTAAAATCGATCGCATTATGATCGAGCAAGGCGGTTGTTAGAACATCACTCAAATGTCGAAAGTTAAGTTTGTAGTGGTTATATGTGTCTCTATAAATATTGTTTAAAACCATGTTATACTTTTTCCTTCGGCACAAAAAAACTAACTAACTATAAATGCATGCCTTGCTTATGAACCCCCACTTTATTCATAAAAGATAAAGGGAAGAAGTCTTCATGGAACCTGGATCAAAAGACTAGCTGAATTTCTACAATGGACGAAAAAACAACACCTTTTCTCAGTGATGAAACTGCAGACTGAAATTGAATCCATTACTATTATGAAGAGAAGTTCAACCATGTGAGAGTTGTGAAAAGGCAACACCAGAGACAGAAGAATTCAAAAACGGTCAGAGATCAGCATTTGCACATGGGGATTTCGGTCAGCAGTACAAAAAAAAAAAAAAATCACAATGGAACTTCACGTCAATTTGTAGTTAGAATTTATTAATTTTAGATATTGGACACATCCACCCCAGCAGTGAAATTTATACTTAACTTCCCCACCTCACCCAAAACAGTTATATTTACTTTCCCTTCCCATGGTTCAATTACTTAACTCTATCGCTGGATCTGACCCTCAAAATTCTCTGTTCCTCTGAAAGCTCAAGCAACTTCAGAGAAAGGTGACGCCATCTTTACCACAAAGTAGAGGGTGTACATAAAGGAGCGTTGGGGGGACCGTGTCGGTGGTAAGTATAACTGGATGTTCCCTGGGTTTGGCGGTTGAGAAGGTACCATAAGTTAGTATAGATTTTACAGCTGGGTCGGTCAAAGCCTTAAGTTAAAAATAAATCTGTATTTCACTTAATAGATCAAAGGAACACTCCAATGAATAATGCATTTTGTCTTCATTTGTATTAATTCCTGGGAAGTAGGAGTAGTCTCTTCCAGTACTTCTACAATTTCTTATCTCTAATTTATGGACTGAAATAATGGGTAAGCTACATGTTTGACAGCTCTCCAACGGCTCTTTATATTATATGCACATGTGCGAATATTGGCACGGGGGGGGGGGTCAAAACTGGGTGCGGAGAGGGAGGGGGGGAAAATATTCCTGCAATACTTGCCCATGGAGCAATTATATATACAGGTCAGGTGTGCTGCTGGACATGCGCCATTAAAAATGTGCCAATGATGTTCACCGTGTCTTCGTGTCAACCATTATAGGAGTCTGGTATCAATGATGGTATCAGTGGTGGGTGAACTAACATTTATCTATGACAATGATTTTACTATTGTTGGGTCCAACCAGTTAAAGTTGTACCATGGGTACAAGTTGTGTGCCAGTCATTTATCAAAGTCTGTGCCAATAGTTGTACCTGTACCAGTGTGTGTTCCAAACAATTATCATCAGTCTGTGTCAATTTATTTACAGTGTCGGAGTTCCAACTACCGGTATTTAGTGTAATATTGTAATATAAGGGTTATTTATATGCGTGTGTGTTAATACGTGTTATAGTCTGTGCGTAGCAAAGTGTTATGAGGGGCCCAGAAATGTACCTAGTATGGAGCCCAGAAAAGTCTAATGGCAGCCCTTCAACAGTTTAACCCCATAATTAAGGCAACTGCCAGATAGTGCTTACCTTTATGACAGAGATCATTACTTGCCACCTTCTTTCAGTTCACGCAAGCAGTTTAGTCAGTGGGTGTTTGCAGATTGCAATCTCCCTGGCTGAGTTCAGAGCAAAATATTGTTACAAGTGTCAGGTAAGCCATTTTCCTGCCTGACTTTGACATTTTTTCTTTAAGCTACAGCCACTGAAATATGGAAGCGCTGCCACAAATTCAAAAGCAAATTATTTTTAAAAGGGACTGTAAACTCCCCTATACCCCAAAAAAATAACTATTTTCCATTCGTCTATTATTCACAGGGTGGTGAGAACGCTCGGGGGACCTGGAACTTACCGCCGCTCCACTCGCAGCCGCTTCTTCAATGAACAGCTGTTCTCTCCCAATCACGCGCGCCCTATCTTTTGTATTGACGCGCATGCGCCTAAGATGGGGCGCAGTCGGGACAGAGCGGCTGCCAGTGAAGGAGCGGCGGTTAAAGTAAGTTCCAGGTCCCCCGAGCGTAATTCATAGGGAGGTGAGAATAAGCATTCTCCCTCCTGTGAATAAATACAATGAATGGCAAATAGTTATTTTTTGGGGTTTAGTGTTCCTTTAACAAAAAGCAGAATTAAAGAAAGAATATCTGCTCCTTACCTGTTTAAGCATTAAGGCATGCAGTATGACCCTATTTATTCGGATTTAGGGCTAGGCCCCAATACGGTATTTCCGGCCGTTTCATGCGCGCTGTGCTAGCATGTTGGCGCTAGGGCATGCCAATGTAAGAGGCCCCACTATGTCTGCTGCCTTGCGTGCGCATTTGCCCCTTTTGCAGCACATACCATCATTTTGGTGCGCTGTGCTAGCATGTTGGTGCTAGGCATGCCAATGTAAGAGGCCCACTATGCATGCGCTGCCATAGGGCAACTAAGGAAGCGCAGCGCAAGCGGACGGCAGCACGCACAGATCATGCCTCCATGCGCGTGTGTGGTGGGGCCTAGCCATTACTGTTCATGTCTGTTTCTTTGACTTGGCCGTTTAGACTGTTGTTCAAAGTGACCTATATGATTTCAGTGTAAACAGTTTGTGGTCCCTAAATTGTCCACATGCGCAAAAGAACAATACCAAGAACATTGGATATTGATTTCTTTACAGGAAGTGAACATGAAAATGCTAAAATTATTTATTCCTGTATATTTAGGTATTTTGGCACTACCATGACATCAGCACCTTATAATAAGTAGAAAGTAATACAAAGATTTTATGACTTTCTTTGCATTAATCTCAGTTATAAGTGTCTAAAGAAATATTTGGATGAGTAAAAACCAGTATTGGTGGATAATGATTTTTTGAGAAATATCAAGATTAACATTTACTACATCTGCCATTCATATATAGCGGTCTGTCTAGCTCAGCTGAAGTAAATGAAGTGCTAAAAAGTTCCGATTCTGATTTATCTGTTCAGACTGTCCAAAATCAAACCTGAATGATTGAGACCACATAAATATGGTCAAATCTGGATTCCAAATGACCAGATGTCTTTGGCTTGTTCAAAAAGTTTGAACTTGTTTTTTATAGTACACTTTAATAAGGATATTAAAAACGTGTGGTACCAAAACTTAAGGATAGTGAAATTGATGGTGCTTACAATAACAATGTCCACCATGTTCAGGGATTAGGACATTTAAAGGGCAATTATAGTGAGTAATTAATTATCCTATAAGTCATCCCATCCACCAGGGTACCTTTAGTTTCTTTAAATTCTACATAGTCCCCGAGATATAAGCCTTTGAATATGCTGTGATTTGTAGGAGCTGCTACACTTCATCGTCACTCAAAGGCACACACCCACACAATCCAAAGCTCCTGCAGTACTGTCACACACCTCTCACCCACACTTTATGTACCATGTGCAACATATAGTCAAATGCTGTAGTGCTAAACACAATCAATAAACCATTAACCCAGCAATATGAGCATAACACACTATAAAACAGCCCCTCCCCCCCAAACAAAATCTTATACATACAAAACCAGTGACTCAAATGGAACATTAATACAGTATATATAATACAGTATAATACTATATACCAAACAAGACACACAGTGCAATGTATGAAATATATAGACTAAAGCAACTGAAATGTAACAGGAAACAACAGTGTCACTGTGTTTGTGAAGGTCTCACTACAAGCTGCTGTTACACATGACTCTCTTCAGTGATTATGATCTCAGCTAAGCAGGGGGAGAGATATGAACTTTAGGTAAAAAGTAAATAACAATTAGCAAAGTGAGAACAGGCAGAGTAGAGTTGTAAAGAATCTCAGCACCACTTGTCCTCTCTCCCCTCTCTCTCAGCATATTGCTACTTTGATTGCTTGCAGTCTAGCTCTGGAAGGAGGGGTCAACAGGATGTCAGCACTTCATTTAAAGTCCTTTCAACTGACAATGCTCGGACTCTGTATACAGCCCGTCACTGTTGAGGGGGAGTAGACAGAGAGGGGGGAATACACAGCTTGGTACAAACTTCTGCCAGTGTGAAGAAAACAGCCACACAGAAACATGAAAGTAAGGCAGCTTATACTAAGTGATCTATACATTGTATACAGACAGTTTTTTTTTCACTATAGTTGCCCTTTAAATACCACATGCAAGAATTACTACAATCCATATGTAGCCATTCTTGTCATTAGGGGTTACAGATCAGGGCCACCTTAAAGGCACACCCTATTGCCACAGAGTGGACATTCCATTTCAAAGGTAGGTAAATCTTACTATAGTAAGCAACATCATCTTAATTGATATGCATCATTTTAATTGATGTGTGCTTCACAATAATGGAAAAGAATCAGTGCAACTACCACACCACCAACCATCAATTGTGCAGATAAGAAAAAAACATTATTTGCCTCAATATGCATAAGAAGGCTAGCGTTTTAATAATAAGGGAAAATTAGGGAGCATTTATTTAAAGGGCACTGTCCACCCTTCTTACAAATTTTTCATATAATAGTCTCCCGCTCCCCCAGCCGCTATAGTTTTAATATCAGAAAGTGCCCCAAATTAACTTACTCCTCTTCCTCCCGCCTGCGCCCTCTTCCTCGCCGCACGCATGAGCAGCAGCCAATTACGGACGCGGCAGTCGGGAGTTCAGTGTGGCGGAGGGAAAGAGGGAAGGTAAGTAATGTTGGGGCACTTTCTGATATTAAAACTATAGCGGTTGGGGCTGGGGGAACAGGGAGACATTTCATGAAAAGGTTTTTACCTTTTATTTTTTAACTAGGGGGAGGGATCTAAATCGGGAGGGAGAGGGATGGGGAGAAGGGCTGCAGTGCGCAGGAGGCAGACCTGCTGCAGTACCTGGTGGGCATTTTTTTGGACTTGGGGGGGGGGGGGAATAGCAGAAGAACCATATGGAGGTGGGATGTAAGGTAGGATTAAAATACACAATGGGGCCAGTAGTGGGGGGGGGGGGTTATAGTTTGGGGGGGGACATGCCCTTTAATTACAATAGGCATTCAGAACCTAGTTTAATGGGATGGCACATGACCACCACTTAGCCCAAAAGATACATTACAGTATTCAGTTAGATCACTGATGGGCAAACTGCGGCTCTCCAGATGTTTGAAAACTGCAACTCCCAGCATTCACTTCTTCTCTCGTAGTTGAGGAATGCTGGGAGTTGTAGTTTCAAACAATCTGGAGAGCCGCAGTTTGAGGATCACCGAGTTAGATCAACTGGTTTTGAAGTTCTTGAATACGTTTTGCTAGTCATCAGACTGGCTTTCTCAATTCGAATGACTTTTAAAAGAATCTGTTGGCAAAATAAGTACCCTATATGACAGACAGGTGTTAGGGACCTTCTGAATGCAAGGGGTGGATGCATTAGGCTAAGCACAGCCATTTACCTGCATCTTAAGGAAAAAGGACATACCTTTGAAGATTGTAAGGTCAACATCTTGGTAACAGAACATGACTGGTTCAAGAGAGGTGTCAAGGAGGCCATTATGTGAAAATGAAGAGACCAGGCCTGAATAGGGGTGGAGGGGCTTGACACCAAACGTCTGCCATTTACAATTGTTTTGACACCTTACCTGGGCAGTTTCCATAACACCCCTAGCCTCAATGCAACCACCCCTTGCACTCAGAAGGTCCCAAACCTTATTATGTTTTTCAAAAATTGATACAATGGCCTATGTTAACAGGTGACACTCCCGCTATTATTTAGCTCCACTCATCCAATGCAAGCCCTGTCCATTACAGAGGGGACACAGTTCCACAGATCCAGTACAACATATCACACATAAACAATCTATATGCACGTCCTCTTTCGCTCATATATAGATACAAACTATATACGTTTACTAATTTCATATGCCGTTTCACCCATATTACACTGTATCATACACAAAGCACTTAAAAAATTACTTTAGGTAAATTGATAGGAATTGGTCTCCTGATAATTTTTGCAATTTATTTCATTGTTTATTTTACATAGTTTTGAAGATATTTACATTTTTTGTGTGCGATATGGCAGCAGCATCACCAAGTCCCCTGCACTTCCTTCTCTGAAACCTGTCAGTCAATCTGTCCTGTGTCTCCTCCCTTTGCAGCACCCCTGTCCCTCCCACTCATGGACCACATGGCCCATTCAGTTGCAGGCCCCCCTTGGCCCATTCCCTTACAGCCCATGTAGCCTGCCCACTCCGGGGCTGTGGCCCCGCCCACTTGGGGTGCCCAAGCCCCACCGCTCACGGTGCTGTGGGCCACTGACACCCCCCCTCCCCCGAAAACTCTGTGGAAACAGCCTTTTCAGGCAGAATGAGCACAGAGAGAAGGGCTGTAGATTCCCTTACCTTCTCTGAAGCTGAAGGTCCTTCACACAGCAGAGAGGAGGAGGGAATCCTGTCTCCCTCACACACTGAGGGAGTTGAGGCTGTGCCCGCTGGCGGCACTGTCAGGAGAAGCCTTAGAAATGTCACATGTCAGCCTCCCACCCATTAACTTTCTGGTCAGTCATTCTTTATATCTTGGGCTGTGGAGCACGTAGAGAGGCGATTGATGGCTCAGTTTAAAGGTAGGAAACTGGCCTTTATTTAAACTTGTTTGGAGACAGTTCCCCTTTAAGCATTCTCAATCATTCATTAAACAACAATTATATATATAATACCCCCTGGTGATCTGGAGGGATAAAATATTTATGCCACATGGAGGGTTCCATATATGTGTCAAAATGGTAAAAACAAGTTTGACCGGTTACAAATAGAAGTTTGATCTTACTTTTGTTTAACTCCAACTTGTTGCCTTTTAAAGGACTACCAGGGTTATTCAATGAAAGTTTTATATTAAAAATTTTTCCCCAACCAATCAGATGTTCACTTTCAAATGTTACCGTATATACTCGAGTAAAACCGAGGTTTTCAGGCTTTAAAAAAAGCCTGAAAATCTTACCTCGGTTTATACTCGAGTCAATCTTCTTCCTACCTTGTCCGCGCGATCCGCATCCGGATGATGCACTACTCGGCGCCTTCACTTTGCGGCGCCAAGTAGTGACATCATCCGGATGCGCAAAGAGGATGCGAAGCGAGGAGCGAGTGGCCGCGGACAAGGTAGGAGAAAATCTTAAGTGGCAAATACTTACAAATAAGAGTAAAACCTTCTTTATTTGTGCATATGTATGCACAAATAAAGGAGATTTACCCCTATTGCAAGTATTGCCACTTAAGATGTTTGAATACAGCAATAAAGCATGCTGGGAGTTGCAGTTTCCAAATATCTTAAGTGGCAAATACTAACCCCTCTGGTTTATACTCGAGTCAATATATTTTTCTCCTTTTTAAGCTAAAACTAGGTACCTCGGTTTATACTCGGTATATACGGTAGATAAGATCTGATTGGTTGGAGCAAAATTAGCACCATTTTTAATGATAAGAACTTTTATTGAATTCCCTGTATATCTTTAGGGTAGGTCCATCCTAAACACAAACTTTTAGCATCATGTTAAGTTTCCTCACCCCAACCAGCAAATTTCCATAGGATTTACTTTTTACCAAAACCTCTCCTTTCATTATACACAGCTGATCCTCAGTTTACAATGCAAAATTTATCAAGTGCTTACTACTCAAGAAGCAACGCTGTCTACACAGAAACTAATATTTCATCCAATTGACTGTCAAAACCAAATATATAAAGGTTCCCCCTCAATAAATGATAAATACCGGTAGGTAAATCTCCCGCAAAACAACAATAGTTACAAAGTAGAGCGACACAAGGCTAATCTGTAGAAAGCAAAATTAAGCTCTCCCCTTTTCACTGCCTCTCAAAAGTTCCTAACTTCTCTTCAAGCTCCCCCAAGCTTTTGTACAAGCTTTTACATGATCAAGAGAGGCAGCTATGGGGAAATTGCTGTGATGTTATTGGTTACATCCATGACGACAGCTGCTAACTGAAAGAACCAGGAAGCAGAAAGATTTAAACATCAGGAAGCATTTCAGGTTAGTTTACATCTCTCGATGTCGAACTATTGCATCAGGGTTTTGAGGAGGGTGATTTACCTATACACAATTTTTATTATAGGGGTCAATTGCACTCTAATTAATCAGCCAAAATTTCAGTACAAATTATTTTCATTAACCCATTTGTTTGATTTTGACAAAGGAGATAGTAGACACTGATTAATCTTAGAAATTAAATTTCCTTGGGGAAGTTGACACAACTTACAAACACAACAAATTAAATCAGTCAACTTAGCCAATAGCCAATTGTGACTATATGAAACCACCAATAAAAAAAAAACCTACAGATCCATGCAGGTGTGTTCCCTAAAGGTAAATGGCAAATTCTGAAGATTATTATTTTATTTAGTGTACACTTCCATCCCCATGGGTATTTAAATACAGAAACAATCAAGAACGGCTTCACCACAATGTATATACTGAATGGCATCTATTACTAAGGAGTGTGCACTCTAATTTGTGCATAATATTCAGTATTGACAAAAATAAGTAAATAATATAATATGAAATATAAATAGTATAAGGTTTTTAAAAAAAAAATTAAAAATCATAAGTTACCAAAAAAAATTAACCACTTTTAATAGCTGTAGAGGAAATTAAACAAACAACTGAAATAAATAAATACATCGTTTAAACTACCACATAAGCATTGGTGTTGTTTAAACAGGCCCAATCATGGTTTAAAGGGTATAATCACCTTAAAGGGTATGTCCACCCTTAAATCAAACTTTTAATATAGGCTTCCCCTGGTCCCCAGCCCCAACCGAATAGTTTTTTTAAGAAAGCCCAAACTCTACTTACCTCCCCTTTTCCTCCGCCGCGCTCCCGGCCCTGCTGCGAGAAATGCAAGCAGAGGGGCGGGACCGGCAGCCGCGTCTGTGATTGGCTGAGCTGCAGCCAATCACGGACGCGGCTGCCGGAGCTCACTTCAGCGGAGGAAAGAGGAGAGGTAAGTAAGAGTTGGGGGAGCTATCTTAAAATAAAAATTATGCGGTTGGGGCTGGGGGACCAGTGGGAAGCCTATACTAAAAGGGTTAAATGCTAGGGGGAGGGAATCGGGGAGGGAGGAGAGGGGAGAAGGGCTGCAGTACGCATGGCAAAAATCTACCTGAGGCCAGGTAGGAGGCAGAGTCCTATATGGACTGCTAGCCTCCTGGTGGGCAGTTTTGGGACTTTGGGGGGGGACTACAGGAGACCCTATGGAGCTGGGATGTTAGGTAAGGATTAAACTACACTACATTGTGGGGCCAGTAGTTGGGGGGGATTATAGTTTTGGGGGTGGACATGCCCTTTAAAAAAGTTAGTTACTTGCCTGCAAAGCCAACTGCTATTTTACCAGTTTATTACGGTACATGTATGTGTAACCAGATATTTCATAAGTTCTATTACTTTCAGGCAAAGTTATCCAAAGTGTCATTAAAATGCTTTAATGATAAGCCTTCATATAGGAGCACAAAAAAGTGTTAAAAAAACAATGAGCATTTAAGAGGGGAAGGAATGTATTCAATATAGAGCATTGTACAGACTACTGCTACCTGAAAAAGTGAGATTTTAACAATGCATTTATCAGAAAAAACAAATAAGGCCAGCCTTACTTACAGGCACTTATTCAGCATAGCCTGTGCAATACCACAAACCAGCATGAACAAATCTAGCAGCAACAAAAGGCCTGCATATAACGGAGAAGTAAATAAAGAGAAAACAAGCTTACACCTTAACATGAGAGTCATGTGACAAAAAGGCTAAAAAATTGTCAAGAATAACACTGTGGATATGCTACAACGGAGTTGGTTGGTGGTGTTTTGTCGCTATTTTTTTTTTATATTATTGTATTTCGATGTGTTTAACTTCCTCTCCTCTTCCTTCTACAGCTCCCACATACATATCATGCAATATATTATCTGGGTCTGCAAGGAATTGTTCTGGCCCATAATTTTATACGAATAGCAATCTACAGGTTGTGGTGATCTATTTTTTCAGTGTGGTAATCTGTACATTTTATATTGTCCTATTAAGTAATACTGTATTAGAAAAACAAGAGAAAATCAATTTTAATATAAGCAGTATGCAAGGACATTTTAGTATGCACATTAAATTTAAAAACAGGAGGCACTGTGATATTAGTAATCCTACTCAGATTTCCCTACACACCTGGTTACTGAGCTACCTATTAATGCCTGATGAAGCAGACGTACCTGCAGTGACATATCATCCCCAGGATCGGCGGGAGTGCGGAGTGTTGGGCTTGCATGCCCTGATTACCGGCATTGAGATTAGGTGAAAGTTTGGGGGACGCTACTCTCGGTGAATACCTCACCACCCCTTCTTTGGATCCAAGAGCGTGCTGAGCCACGGACAGAAAGTGTCAGAGTCCGGGGGAACGAAGGGATTGAGATACCTACCGTGCTGTTACAACCACCTTAGCGGTGAAGAAGAATTACATTTGTATCTTGTTGACTCTCGCTATCCTGATTTTTAGGTGTGCGCACACCCAGGGGACTATCTTCCATTTATAAACATTTTCCAGAGGATACTTACTTTATTGGATGTCCCACAAATTGGAATGCCGTGTCGATATGTACTTTGTTTTCATATTATAGCTGCTGTCTTTTACTACAGTGGGCAATATTTATACTTCGTTTGTACGTTACTTTTTAGCTTTTCATCTTCCTAATACATTGTATGTTTTTCTCCTCTTTTGTAGCTGGCCAGCATGATGTGGTTATATTGTATTGGATGCATTTTATAAGATAATATATATATATATATAATATAATATATATATATATATAATAATATTATAATATAATAATATTATATATATATATATACACTTTTGCTGCGGATGATGTCACACTTGGCGCCGCAAAGTGAGAGGCGCCGAGTAGTGACATCATCCGGAGCGGATCGCGCGGACAAGGTAGGAAGAAGATTGACTCGAGTATAAACCGAGGTAAGATTTTCAGGCTTTTTTAAAGCCTGAAAACCTCGGTTTATACTCGAGTATATACGGTACATTTGAAAGTGAACATCTGATTGGTTGGGGAAATTTTTAACGATAAAACTTTCATTGAATAACCCTGGTAGTGCCTTTAAAAGGCAACAAGTTGGAGTTAAACAAAAGTAAGATCAAACTTCTTATTTGTACCGGTCAAACTTGTTTTTACCATTTTGACACATATATGGATACCCTCCATGTGCATAATATTTTATCCCTCCAGATCACAAGGGGGTATTATATATGTATAATTGTTGTTTAATAGAAATGATTGAGAATGCTTAAAGGGGAACTGTCTCCAAACAAGTTTAAATGAAAGGCCAGTTTCCTACCTTTAAACTGAGCCATCAATCGCCTCTCTACGTGCTCCACAGCCCAAGATATAAAGAAATGACTGACCAGAAAGTTAATGGGTGGGAGGCTGACATGTGACATTTCTAAGGCTTCTCCTGCACAGTGCCGCCAGCGGGCACAGCCTCAGACTCCCTCAGTGTGTGAGGGAGACAGGAGTCCCTCCTCCTCTCTGCTGTGTGAAGGCCCTTCAGCTTCAGAGAAGGTAAGGGAATCTACAGCCCTTCTCTCTGTGCTCACTCTGCCTGAAAAGGCTGTTTCCACAGAGTTTTCGGGGGAGGGGGGTGTGTCAGTGGCCCACAGCACCTGTGAGCGGGTGGGGCTTGGGCACCCACAAGTGGGCGGGGCCACAGCGCCCGTGAGTGGGCAGGGCTACATGGGGCTGTAAGGGAATGGGCCAAGGGGGGCCTGCAACTGAATGGGCATGTGGTCCATGAGTGGGAGGGACCAGGGGTGCTGCAAAGGGAGGAGACACAGGACAGATTGACTGACAGGTTTCAGAGAAGGTGCAGGGGACTGGTGATGCTGCTGCCATATCGCACACAAAAAATGTAAATATCTTCAAAACTATGTAAAATAAACAATGAAATAAATTGCAAAAATTATCAGGAGAGCAATTCCTATCAATTTACCTAAAGTAATTTTTTAAGTGCTTGTGTATGATACAGTGTGAATATGGGTGAAACGGCATATGAAATATAGTAAATATAGTTTGTATCTATATATGTGAGCGAAGAGGACGTGCAATAGATTGTTTATTCGATCATGTGTGTATATGTTACGGATCTGTGGAACTGTGTCCCCTCTGTAATGGACAGGGCTTGCATTGGATGAGTGGAGCTAAATAATACGGGAGTGTCACCTGTTAAACATAGGCCATTGTATCAATTTTTGAAAAACATAATAAGGTTTGGGACCTTCTGAGTGCAAGGGGTGGTTGCATTGAGGCTAAGGGGTGTTATGGAAACTGCCCAGGTAAGGTGTCAAAACAATTGTAAATGGCAGACTGTTGGTGTCAGCCCCTCCACCCCTATTCAGGCCTGGTCTCTTCATTTTCACATAAATGGCCTCCTTGACACCTCTCTTGAACCAGTCATGTTCTGTTACCAAGATGTTGACCTTACAATCTTCAAAGGTATGTCCTTTTTCCTTAAGATGCAGGTAATGGCTGTGCTTAGCCTCAATGCATCCACCCCTTGCATTCAGAAGGTCCCTAACACCTGTCTGTCATATGCAAGGGTACTTATTTTGCCAACAGATTCTTTAAAAGTCATTCGGAATTGAGAAAGCCAGTCGATGACTAGCAAAACGTATTCAAGAACTTCAAAACCAGTTGATCTAACTCGGTTTCCTCAAACTGCGGCTCTCCAGATGTTTGAAAACTACAACTCCCAGCATTCCTCAACTACAGAGAGAAGCATAGGAATGCTGGGAGTTGCAGTTTTCAAACATCTGGAGAGCCGCAGTTTGCCCATCAGTGATCTAACTGAATACTGTAATGTATCTTTTGGGCTAAGTGGTGGTCATGTGCCATCCCATTAAACTAGGTTCTGAAATGCCTATTGTAATTAAAGGGCATGTCCACCCCCAAAACTATAACCCCCCCCCCACTACTGGCCCCATTGTGTAGTTTATCCTACCTTACATCCCACCTCCATATGGTTCTTCTGCTATTCCCCCCCCCCAAGTCCAAAAAATGCCCACCAGGCGTACTTGCAATGCCTCCTGCGCACTGCAGCCCTTCTCCCCATCCCTCTCCCTCCCGATTTAGATCCCTCCCCCTAGGTAAAAAATAAAAGGTAAAAACCTTTTCATAGAATAGTCTCCCTGTTCCCCCAGCCCCAACCGCTATAGTTTTAATATCAGAAAGTGCCCCAAACATTACTTACCTTCCCTCTTTCCTCCGCCACACTGAACTCCCGACTGCTGCGTCCGTGATTGGCTGCTGCTCAGTGCGGCGGAGGAAAGAGGGAAGGTAAGTTATATTTGGGGCACTTTCTGATATTAAAACTATAGCGGCTGGGGGAGCAGGGAGACTATTATATGAAAAATTTGTAAGAAGGGTGGACATGCCCTTTAAATAAATGCTCCCTAATTTTCCCTTATTATTAAAACGCTAGCCTTCTTATGCATATTGAGGCAAATAATGTTTTTTTCTTATCTGCACAATTGATGGTTGGTGGTGTGGTAGATTGCACTGATTCTTTTCCATTATTGTGAAGCACACATCAATTAAAATGATGCATATCAATTAAGATGATGTTGCTTACTATAGTAGAGATTTACCTACCTTTGCAAATGGAATGTCCACTCTGTGGCAATAGGGTGTGCCTTTAAGGTGGCCCTGATCTGTAACCCCTAATGACAAGAAATGGCTACATATGGATTGTAGTAATTCTTGCATGTGGTATTTAAAGGGCAACTATAGTGAAAAAAAACTGTCTGTATACAATGTATAGATCACTTAGTATAAAGCTGCCTTACTTTCATGTTTCTGTGTGGCTTCGTTTCTTCACACCTGCAAAGTTTGTACCAAGCTGTGTAGTCCCCCTCTCTGTCTACTCCCCCTCAAGCAGTGACGGGCTGTATACAGAGTCCGAGCATTGTCAGTTGAAAGGACTTTAAATGAAGTGCTGACATCCTGTGTGACCCCTCCCTCCCAGAGCTAGACTGCAAGCAATCAAAGTAGCAATATGCTGAAGGGAGGGGCAGAGGGGAGAGAGGACAAGTGGTGCTGAGATTCTTTACAAGTAAGTTACTGAACTCTGCCTGTTCTCTAACTTTGCTAATTGTTATTTACTTTTTACCTAAAGTTCATATCTCTCCCCCTGCTTAGCTGAGATCATAATCACTGAAGAGAGTCAGTGTAACAGCAGCTTGTAGTGAGACCTTCACAAACACAGTGACACTGCTTGTTGTCCTGTTACATTTCAGTTGCTTTAGTCTATATATTTCATACATTGCACTGTGTGTCTTGTTTGGTATATAGACTGTATTATATATACTGTATTAATGTTCCATTTGAGTCACTGGTTTTGTATGTATATAAGATTTTGTTTGGGGGGGAGGGGCTGTTTTATAGTGTGTTATGCTCATATTGCTGGGTTAATGGTTTATTGATTGTGTTTAGCACTACAGCATTTGACTATATGTTGCACATGGTACATAAAGTGTGGGTGAGAGTGTGTGTGACAGTACTGCAGGGGAGCTTTGGATTGTGTGGGTGTGTGCCTTTGAGTGACAGATGAAGTGTAGCAGCTCCTACAAATCACAGCATATTCAAAGGCTTATATCTCGGGGACTATGTAGAATTTAAAGAAACTAAAGGTACCCTGGTGGATGGGATGACTTATAGGAATTTTCTCACTATAATTGCCCTTTAAATGTCCTAATCCCTGAACATGGTGGACATTGTTATTGTAAGCACCATCAATTTCACTATCTCTTAAGTTTTTGGTACCACACGTTATTTAATATCCTTATTAAAGTGTACTATAAAAAACACAGTTCAAACTTTTTGAACAAGCCAAATGACATCTGGTCATTTGGAATCCAGATTTGACCATATTTATGTGGTCTCAATCTGATTCAGGTTTGATGTTTGGACAGTCTGAACAGATAAATCAGAATCGAGAACTTTTTAGCACTTCATTTACTTCAGCTGAGCTAGACAGACCGCTATATATGAATGGCAGATGTAGTAAATGTTAATCTTGATATTTCTCAAAAAATCATTATCCACCAATACTGGTTTTTACTCATCCAAATAGTTCTTTAGACACTTATAACTGAGATTAATGCAAAGAAAGTCATAAAATCTTTGTATTACTTTCTACTTATTATAAGGTGCTGATGTCATGGTAGTGCAAAATAGCCTAAATATACAGGAATAAATAATTTTAGCAATTTTCATGTTCACTTCCTGTAAAGAAATCAATATCCAATGACGTTTGTTTTGTTCTTTTGCGCATGTGGACAATTTAGGACCACAAACTGTTTACACTGAAATCAGATATAGGTCACTTTGAACAACAGTCTAAACGGCCAAGTCAAAGAAACAGACATGAACAGTAATGGCTAGGCCCCACCACACAGCGCATGGAGGCATGAATCTGTGCGTGCTGCCGTCCGCTTGCGCTGCGCTTCCTTAGTTGCCCTATGGCAGCGCATGCATAGTGGGGCCTCTTACATTGGCATGCCCTAGCACCAACATGCTAGCACAGCGCACCAAAAATGATGGTATGTGCTGCAAAAAGGGGCAAATGCGCAGCGCAAGGCAGCAGACATAGTGGGGCCTCTTACATTGGCATGCCCTAGCGCCAACATGCTAGCACAGCGCGCATGGAAACGGCCGGAAAATACCGTATTGGGGCCTAGCCCTAAATCCGAATAAATAGGGTCATACTGCATGCCTTAATGCTTAAACAGGTAAGGAGCAGATATTGCTTTCTTTAATTCTGCTTTTGTTTAAAGGAACACTAAACCCCAAAAAATAACTATTTGCCATTCATTTGTATTATTCACAGGGAGGGGAGAATGCTTATTCTCACCTCCCTATGAATATTACGCTCGGGGGACCTGGAACTTACTTTACCGCCGCTCCTTCACTGGCAGCCGCTCTGTCCCGACTGCGCGCCCTATCTTAGGCGCATGCGCGTCAATACAAAAGATAGGGCGCGCGTGATTGGGAGAGAACAGCTGTTCATTGAAGAAGCGGCTGCGAGTGGAGCGGCGGTAAGTTCCAGGTCCCCCGAGCGTTCTCACCACCCTGTGAATAATAGACGAATGGAAAATAGTTATTTTTTGGGGTATAGGGGAGTTTACAGTCCCTTTTAAAAATAATTTGCTTTTGAATTTGTGCAGTGCTTCCATATTTCAGTGGCTGAGCTTAAAGAAAAAATGTCAGAAGTCAGGCAGGAAAATGGCTTACCTGACACTTGTAACAATATTTTGCTCTGAACTTAGCCAGGGAGATTGCAATCTGCAAACACCCACTGACTAAACTGCTTGTGTGAACTGAAAGAAGGTGGCAAGTAATGATTCTCTGTCATAAAGGTAAGCACATGCTGGCAGTTGCCTTAATTATGGGGTTAAACTGTTGAAGGGCTGCCATTAGACTTTTCTGGGCTCCATACTAGGTACATTTCTGGGCCCCTCATAACACTTTGCTACGCACAGACTATAACACGTATTAAACACACACGCATATATAATAACACTTATATTACAATATTACACTAAATACCGTATATACTCGAGTATAAGTCGAATTTTTCAGGCTTTAAAATTAGCCTGAAAACCTAACATCGACTTATACTCGGGTCAAGGGATCCAAATTCTGCAATTGCAGATAGTAACCAGTAGGTGGCGCTGTGTTAACCTGCATAGAAAGTTACAGGAGCTGATCTGCCTTTACACTTCCTACTTCCTGTAGTCTGGCTGCTGAAATCACTAAGCACTGTCACAGCTCCTCTGGATGCTATAAATCTGATGGGTCTCCTCAGTTTGGGGCAAAAAATGGCTGCTAGTTCAGTGCGAATGACAGCTTGAAACTACAACTCTCAGGTGACATTTTTAACTATTGGGGTCAGAGAGTCCTTTACTATATGGGGGTCAGAGTGCCCTTTACTATATGGGGGTCAGGAGAATTGTAAATGATGGTAAGCTTAATTAAAAGTTTACTGAACCTTGCCACTCCACATGTTTAGAAACTGAAACTCCCAGCAACAAAGCATGCTGGAAGTTGTAGTTTCCAAACATCTGGAGTGCCAAGGAATTGGAGGTTACTGGTACTGGATGTGGCTATTACTGTATGGGATTCATGTATGGGAATTCTGCTGTCCATTTAAAGGGCAACTAAAGCCTAAAAACAACACAGAATCAGAAGGCAGCAGTGGTGATAATTTCCACCCTCGACTTATACTCGAGTCAATCAGTTTTTACAAATTTTTCAGGTAAAAATAGGTACCTCGACTTATACTCGGATCGACTTATACTCGAGTATATACGGTAGTTGGAACTCCGACACTGGTAAAATAATTGACACAGACTGATGATAATTGTTTGGAACACACACTGGTACAGGTACAACTATTGGCACAGACTTTGATAAATGACTGGCACACAGACTTGTAAACCCATTGGTACAAACTTTAACTGGTTTGTACCCAGACAATAGTAAAATCATTGTCATAGATAAATGGTTAGCACCCACACACTTATACCATCATTGATACCGACTCAGATAAATGGTTGACACGAAGACACTGGTAACATCATTGGCACATTTTTAAATGGCGCATGTCCAGCAGCACACACTGACCTGTATATATAAATTGCTCCATGGGCAAGTATTGCAGGAATATTTTCCCCCCTCACTCTCCGCACCCAGTTTTTGACCCCCCCCCCCCCCCCCCCCCCCCCCCCCCCCTTTTTTGCCCCCCCCCCCCCCCGTGCAATATTCGCACATGTGCATATAATAAAGAGCCTGTTGGAGAGCTGTCAAACATGTAGCTTACCCATTATTTCAGTCCATAAATTAGAGATAAGAATTGTAGAAGTACTGGAAGAGACTACTCCTACCTTCCCAGGAATTATACAAATGAAGACAAAAATGCATTATTCATTGGAGTGTTCCTTTGATCTATTAAGTGAAATACAGATTTTTATTTTTAACTTAAAGGGCTTGACCGACCCAGCTGTAAAATCTATACTAACTTATGGTACCTTCTCAACCGCCAAACCCAGGGAACATCCAGTTATACTTACCACCGACACGGTCCCCCAAGCTCCATTTATGTACACCTCTACTGTGTGGTAAAGATGGCATCACCTTTCTCTGAAGTTGCTTGAGCTTTCAGAGGAGACAGAGAATTTGAGGGTCAGATCCAGCGGATAGAGGTAAGTAAATTGAACCATGGGAAGGGAAAGTAAATATAACTGTTTTGGGTGAGGTGGGGAAGGTAAGTATAAATTTCACTGCTGGGGTGGATGTGTCCAATATCTAAAATTATAAATTCTAACTACAAATTGACAGTGAAGTTCCATTGTGATTTTTTTTTTTGTATTGCTGACCGAAATCCCCATGTGCAAATGCTGATCTCTGACCGTTTTGTAATTCTTGTCTCTGGTGTTGCCTTTTCACAACTCATCACATGGTTGACTTCTCTTCATAATAGTAATGGATTCAATTTCAGTCTGCAGTTTCACTGAGAAAAGGTGTTGTTTTTCGTCCATTGTAGAAATTCAGCTAGTCTTTGATCCAGGTTCCATGAAGACTTCTTCCCTTTATCTTTTATGAATAAAGTGGGGGTTTCATAAGCAAGGCATGCATTTATAGTTAGTTAGTTTTTTTGTGCCAGGAAGAAAAAGTATAACATGGTTTTAAACAATATTTATAAGACAACTATATAACACTACAAACTTAACTTTCGACATTTGAGTGATGTTCTAACAACCGCCTTGCTCGATCATAATGCGATCGATTTTACGTTTGTGATCTCTGTCTGTGGAATGTGGGTAGGTTAAACAGCTGATTCCACACCAACAGTTTACTCGGTAGGAGAGCTGTATACTTAAAAGGAGGTTTTAAGGCTAAACTATAAATGTGCTTGAATGGATTGTACAATTATAATTTGCTGTTCTCATAACATTTGAAATCCACATCCATTGTTGATATGTTCTCACTTTCATTATCCCACACCCTACAACTCTGTTTGAAAAATGGAATAGTGTTGTAACTTGACTCAATATCACTTTGTATACATGAGCGATTACGGGGGTAGAGGTTGGGCCTACACGCAATGTGTTTGAGTGCCCTTTTTGTCGATAATCATGCCGACTATGGACACTTTGTCGGGCTAAAACAAATGTTCGAGTGTTTGGACAATAGACTTAACTTCAAGATATTTGTTGCTAAATCGCATAAAGCATTTTCCTGTATAAGGAGTAGCATAAAGTTGAGGGAGGAAGACCTAATTCTGCCAATGGATAGAGCCTTTGTAAAGCCTAATCTTGGTATGATGTGCAGTTTTGGGCACTAGTCCACAGAAATATCTCTGAGACAGAGACTGCAACTAAACTAATAAGACAAATAGAGAATTTGTGTTATGAAGTTAAATTTTTAAAGTTGGGTTGGTTTTCCTTGGAAAAGAGGCATTTGTGAGATGACAACCTTTTATTTCTTAATTGGCTTCCATATTTATTTTAATCCTCCTCATTTGGGTTACACCCTTTTCTTTGTATTATTGTCACTGTCGATTTAAGTGTTTGCGGTTTAAGTGGGTCAGGGTGATGGCAGCATTTAAATGTAATAAACCCTGTTTTTGTTTTGAATTTGCAGATGTCCTCGTTAAGCCAATTTATTGATAATGTCTGTGTTCAATAGCTTCACATTTGTTAGAACTATATAAAGAATACAGTATAATAAGCACGTGTTGCCTGTGAAATTGTTGACCAGCTGTCAAAAGGGAAAATACAGGAATTATGAAGATTAGAGAATCTTTCCTACAACGTAACAAATAAGGCTGATTTTTCATTGTGACAAGTAAA